>JAIOJX010000025.1:24597000-25197000 GCA_022376925.1 Tragulus kanchil | reverse complement strand
TTCCTTGTTACATCACACTAGTTTTCTGTATAATATTTTTAATAAAGTTTTCTCTGTTGTAGGAAGTAAATATACAGCCCTTTCTGAAAAAGAAAAAATGCCAAGTCTTGTTACACAACATTTACCATTAGGATTACTTGTTATCAATGTTTAGGATAGACGAGTTATTCACTGCTGGGAGGTCTTTGTCCATTTCAGATCCTAGCTAGAGACAATTAAAATCCCTGAGCACATGGAAAACCATGAGAATTTAAGAAGAAAGAACAAGTTGTTCTGGAGTTGAGCAACAATGAGAGAGATTACCATGAGAGAAGGAGTTCCTTTTTCTTGCTGATTAGTAGAAATTGTGTCCCTCCTGTTTTTGTTAGCTGACACTAGAAATGTTTTCCTTCTGCTTACAGGGGCGTACTTTCTCCCATTTCTTTGCTGGTACATCTTAACTACTGGTATCCCTGCTTGCTCCTTCTTTGATGTTTTTCCATGCTCATGTAATTTTGAAGTTTTCTGTTATTTATTTATTTTTTTGTCTCGAATAGAGTTTTGAACATCTCCAAGGACTCTAAATGTAGTGTTAGCCATTTGTGAAAGTAGCGGCAAGCAGTAGTCCCATAATGGTTGTTTGCTTTTCAACAATGCCATTGAGTCTTACCAGGGAGCGTGGCAATCCTACCTTGAAACTGCAAGCATTGTAACCGTTTATCTTTATAGCTGCCTTGAAAGGGAGTCTGCAAAAACAACAACAACAACAACAACAATCCTCCATAATTTGGTTTGATTTTCCTCTTAGGCAACATTCTTGTAGCAAAACAAAGAAAATTCATAATATTTATTGCAGCAGTAGCAAGTGTTTTCCTAGCCTTTGGCCAAAACAAAACACTCACAACAGATAACACAGCAGAGTCCTGAACCACTGTCTCACCTCCTCCCTCAACGGCTTCTGTGTTGTGAGGGAGAAATTCAGTGTGAACTCAGAGGCCAGAGAGCTGGAGCCCTGTGGACAGATTTAACATCAAATTGTTCTGTTGGGGAACATTTTATACTTGCATTGTGTTTCCTATAGTTTTTTTGGTTCTTCAAGGCTAACACAGGCACACTGTTGGCCTAGTAGGATACTTAATCTCTGTTCCTTGTTACATCACACTAGTTTTCTGTATAATATTTTTAATAAAGTTTTCTCTGTTGTAGGAAGTAAATATACAGCCCTTTCTGAAAAAGAAAAAATGCCAAGTCTTGTTACACAACATTTACCATTAGGATTACTTGTTATCAATGTTTAGGATAGATGAGTTATTCACTGCTGGGAGGTCTTTGTCCATTTCAGATCCTAGCTAGAGACAATTAAAATCCCTGAGCACATGGAAAACCATGAGAATTTAAGAAGAAAGAACAAGTTGTTCTGGAGTTGAGCAACAATGAGAGAGATTACCATGAGAGAAGGAGTTCCTTTTTCTTGCTGATTAGTAGAAATTGTGTCCCTCCTGTTTTTGTTAGCTGACACTAGAAATGTTTTCCTTCTGCTTACAGGGGCGTACTTTCTCCCATTTCTTTGCTGGTACATCTTAACTACTGGTATCCCTGCTTGCTCCTTCTTTGATGTTTTTCCATGCTCATGTAATTTTGAAGTTTTCTGTTATTTATTTATTTTTTTGTCTCGAATAGAGTTTTGAACATCTCCAAGGACTCTAAATGTAGTGTTAGCCATTTGTGAAAGTAGCGGCAAGCAGTAGTCCCATAATGGTTGTTTGCTTTTCAACAATGCCATTGAGTCTTACCAGGGAGCGTGGCAATCCTACCTTGAAACTGCAAGCATTGTAACCGTTTATCTTTATAGCTGCCTTGAAAGGGAGTCTGCAAAAACAACAACAACAACAACAACAACAATCCTCCATAATTTGGTTTGATTTTCCTCTTAGGCAACATTCTTGTAGCAAAACAAAGAAAATTCATAATATTTATTGCAGCAGTAGCAAGTGTTTTCCTAGCCTTTGGCCAAAACAAAACACTCACAACAGATAACACAGCAGAGTCCTGAACCACTGTCTCACCTCCTCCCTCAACGGCTTCTGTGTTGTGAGGGAGAAATTCAGTGTGAACTCAGAGGCCAGAGAGCTGGAGCCCTGTGGACAGATTTAACATCAAATTGTTCTGTTGGGGAACATTCTCTAGCCTTGATACAATCACTTATTTTCACTCAAATATACATGAACAGATTAGCTCTGTGAGATGATAGTTTATCAAAATACATCTTACCAAGGGTGCTTCCATTAAAAAAGAGAAATGTGAGGTCTCCGGAACAGCCTTCAGAAAACAGGGAGATAGAATGCAGAGTTCAGATAGCCAGGGAACATTCAGAACCAGGGGAGCCAAGTTACAGAGAGATGATGAATTTCTGTGGCCACAGGATGCCAGTATTGAACCATGTTTCGTTTGATAGCGTTCCTGGGATGAGAAGAAAATGTGCTCTTAAGGGAACAGTTGGATGTACAGAGAGCTTTTTTCTGCCATCTGTGACGGAGTGTTTAATTCTTCTGGATCTTTATTTATTTATTTGTAGAGGCATGAGCTTTCCATCCAAGTGAAAGGGGGCAGATTACCCCACCGATAGAGTGAAATTCATGGAGCTAGAGCTGGCAAACCCCGGCCAGACCCCCCAGCAGCTGCCCAGCCATTTGACTTGACTGCCTCTCTTTATCAGTCAAAGCCCATCACAGCTGAGAGTGAGTGGGGTGACTGGAAGTTGATCCTTCTGGCTCCAGGCAAAATGTGGAGGACAGCTGTATTTAAACAGAGTCTTCAGTTATAGAGGATCACACCGGGCAGCACCGGCAGAGTGACTAGTCCGTCGTGGCGGACAGTGGTTTTGCAAAATCAAAGTGCTAAGAGCATATTCTGCATGCCCTGTGTCGTGATCAGCTTGTTTATGATGTTTCACTGAAAGCTGCCGCCTGCATTTGACAGATGCCTCACGAAGCCAGCAGTGCAAGGTTTACATGAGTTTAAGCTTGCTTATATTTCATAGGAGCCTGAACCGTCTTCTCTGTAAGGGTAAAAGGAGGCCAGGCAAGTGAAAGGGTTTGGAAGTCTTTTCGAAAAAACATAAATACTGTTATTCTTACTTTGATTTCTGGGGAAGCCTGGTTTGGTGCTAATACTTCACAAGCTTATTCAATTTTGGCTGTAGCTCCCATGTTTGTACCAGGTAGGATTGGGTAAATCAGATTTTGGAAGGTCAGAAGTTGTTTCCTTGTTTCATCTGATTTCAAAAACAACTACTGAACGTGAAAGGCGAAGCTAAAAAATAGTAAAACTGCTATTTGGTCTTAGAGCTTACAAAACTAAAAATAACAAATGCAGGCTCAGTGGCTCAACTTATTTAGAGAAATATTGTTGCGGGGCTGTTTATTCCAAAAGCCAGATCTTATATGGTTAGCGATGTAGTTGGCGGCCACAGGCCCACAGCTTTCCTGGGCAAAGCAGGAGGCTTCTTCAGAGGCTTACTTGGGTCTGTGCAGCTCTATTGTCTGACCCCAGGGCTGTGGATGACCTGGAGAAACAAGTTGGTAGGACTCAAACGGATATTCAGAGCTCAAATCAGTCACTGTCCGCAAACCTACATTATGATGATTATTTAAATCATGTCACAGATCATGTCATCTGTGAATAGAGACTATTTTACTTTTTCCTTTTTTGATATGGGTACCTTTTATTTCTTTTTCTGCCTAATTGCTCTGGTTAGAAATTCTAGTACTATGTTGAATGCATCCCTGCATTCCAAAGATAAACCCCCTTAATCTTGGTGAATAATCCATTTTCTGTGTTGTTGAGTTTGAACTGGTATTATTGGGAATTTTTGCACCTGCATTCATCAGGAATATTAGTCAGTAATGTTCTTTACTTATAGCATCTTTGTCGACTTAGTGTCAGAGTAATCATGTTCACTCAGTTGTGTCTGACTTTTCACGACTCTTTGGACTGTAGCACACCAGCAAGAATACTAAAGTGGGCTGCCATCTCCTCAAGAGATCTTCTCAATCCAGGAATCAAACCTATTTTGCATGCCCTGTGTCGTGATCAGCTTGTTTATGATGTTTCACTGAAAGCTGCCGCCTGCATTTGACAGATGCCTCACGAAGCCAGCAGTGCAAGGTTTACATGAGTTTAAGCTTGCTTATATTTCATAGGAGCCTGAACCGTCTTCTCTGTAAGGGTAAAAGGAGGCCAGGCAAGTGAAAGGGTTTGGAAGTCTTTTCGAAAAAACATAAATACTGTTATTCTTACTTTGATTTCTGGGGAAGCCTGGTTTGGTGCTAATACTTCACAAGCTTATTCAATTTTGGCTGTAGCTCCCATGTTTGTACCAGGTAGGATTGGGTAAATCAGATTTTGGAAGGTCAGAAGTTGTTTCCTTGTTTCATCTGATTTCAAAAACAACTACTGAACGTGAAAGGCGGCTAAAAATAGTAAAACTGCTATTTGGTCTTAGAGCTTACAAAACTAAAAATAACAAATGCAGGCTCAGTGGCTCAACTTATTTAGAGAAATATTGTTGCGGGGCTGTTTATTCCAAAAGCCAGATCTTATATGGTTAGCGATGTAGTTGGCGGCCACAGGCCCACAGCTTTCCTGGGCAAAGCAGGAGGCTTCTTCAGAGGCTTACTTGGGTCTGTGCAGCTCTATTGTCTGACCCCAGGGCTGTGGATGACCTGGAGAAACAAGTTGGTAGGACTCAAACGGATATTCAGAGCTCAAATCAGTCACTGTCCGCAAACCTACATTATGATGATTATTTAAATCATGTCACAGATCATGTCATCTGTGAATAGAGACTATTTTACTTTTTCCTTTTTTGATATGGGTACCTTTTATTTCTTTTTCTGCCTAATTGCTCTGGTTAGAAATTCTAGTACTATGTTGAATGCATCCCTGCATTCCAAAGATAAACCCCCTTAATCTTGGTGAATAATCCATTTTCTGTGTTGTTGAGTTTGAACTGGTATTATTGGGAATTTTTGCACCTGCATTCATCAGGAATATTAGTCAGTAATGTTCTTTACTTATAGCATCTTTGTCGACTTAGTGTCAGAGTAATCATGTTCACTCAGTTGTGTCTGACTTTTCACGACTCTTTGGACTGTAGCACACCAGCAAGAATACTAAAGTGGGCTGCCATCTCCTCAAGAGATCTTCTCAATCCAGGAATCAAACCTATGTCTCCTGCACTTTAGGCAGATTTTGCCTATCAAGGGTAATGCTAGCCTCAAAATCAGTTTGCAAGTGTCCCCTCTTCTTCATTCTTTCATATATTTTCATGTTACTGATTTGCATATTTTTGTTTGTTAAAGAATTCCTTTTAGGATTTCTTTTAAGACAGATCTAGATTCCCTCGGTTTCTGTTGATCTGGGAAAGTCTTTGTCTCTCTTTCATTTTGGTATGATAGCTTTTTTGGGCAAAGTATTCTTGATAGTAGTTGTTGTTTTTTTTTTTCTTTTTCCCTCTTTGAGCATTTTGAATAAATTATTCCTTTCTCTCCTGGTCTGTAAGATTTCTGCTGATAAATCTGATGGTCATATCAAGATCCCTTCATAGGTGATAATTCTTTTTTTTCTTGCTGCTTTCAAGATTTCCTTTTTATCTTTGATTTTTGAGAGCTTGACTGTAGTACATCTCAGTAGAGAACTCTTTGTGTTATATCTGTCTGGGGGTATTTGAACTTCTCATATCAGTATGGCCATATCTTTCCCCAGATTTGAATGTTTTTATCATTATATTTTAAAATAAGTTTTATGTATCTTTCTTGTCTTCTTTTGGGACTCCCAAAATATGGATATTGTTTCTTTTGATCATGTTCCACAGTTCATATAAGCTTTTTTCTTTTATTTATTCTCCTCTAACTGGATAATACTAAGATATCTGTCTTGAAGCCCACAGATTCTTTCTTTTGAGCCTCCTTGTTGAAGCTATCACATTTTCCATTTCATGCATTTTATTCTTCTCCAGAATTGCTTGATTATTTTTCTAATGATTTCTACTTGTTGAATTTCTCATTCTCTTCATGTACTATTCCTGAGTTCATTGATTTGTCTGTGTGCTCTCATATATCACTCAGCTTCTTTCAAATCATTACTGTGAATTGTTTTTCAGATTAGTCACATACCTCCATTTGCTTGAGGTTAGTTACTCGAATACTATTGCCTTCCTTTGGTGATGTCATATTCCCATGCTTTTTCTTATTTCTGATGGGTTTGTGTTGATGTTTGTGCCTTTGAGGTGAAGTCACCTTTTCTGGCCTTTTCAGACTGGCTTCAGCAGGGAAAGGCTGTTACCTGGACGTAACTCTGAGAGCACCTGCTGGGTGAGATGCAGTATTCTTGGTTCCTGAGAAGGCACCATGATAGAGACTCCATGCTTTTCTATTGGCTGAGGCTGACATTGGCCTGCACAGGAGGTCTTTTGTGGCTAAGGCTACAGGAGACAGGTGGCCAGTGAGGCTCTTCCTGTCTTCAGAGACTAATGCTGCTGAGATGTTCCTGTTTTCTTCATCTTCTTTTTGCTTTTTGCCTTTTGGGGAGATTGTCGCTGAGGAGACTCCTCTTGGTGCCTGGTCTGATATGCTGACACTCAGAGCTCTTGGAGCTGTGTTGGACTAGGTTCACAAGATCAGGCACACATGAAACTACTACAGGGCCCTGGGGCATAGGCATGGTAGCCCCACATGTGACACAGGTGTCTAGGGTGTGGATGTGTGCACATAACCTATGGAACTGGTACTTGGGTCTCACAAGCTCACTGCTGTGACTTATGCTGATGGGAGGGAATACGGCAGTGACAAGGGCCCTAGGATGACAAGGTACCTTAGTGTCCTGGGTTCAAAAGGCAGAGTACACCCAGAGTGCATCAAAAGCACAGTCTCGGAAGGGTAGGTCAAAGTCTCAGCTCTGCCCTCACCTCTCCCCACCATGCAGAGCACTCACAGGATAGCAGTAGATCAACTCCAGGAGTTGTTTGCTAAAACTGTGTGCTGAGACATCTGGAACCAGGCCCCATCTGGGATGGGGGTGGGCAAAGAGCAGTGGCAGTCTGGTTTCATATATGGAGTGTGTGTGGTACCCAGTCTGTGAGGGTGAGGCAAAACTGGGATCCCCAAAGGCAGGTCTCACCTTGCAATTGCTGCAGCTTCTGGGAGTAGATCAGAGCTGGTTGGTCCATCTGTAGGGTAGCAACTGGGATCCAAATCATTACTGTGATTGCATTAGTCACATACCTCCATTTGCTTGAGGTTAGTTACTCGAATACTATTGCCTTCCTTTGGTGATGTCATATTCCCATGCTTTTTCTTATTTCTGATGGGTTTGTGTTGATGTTTGTGCCTTTGAGGTGAAGTCACCTTTTCTGGCCTTTTCAGACTGGCTTCAGCAGGGAAAGGCTGTTACCTGGACGTAACTCTGAGAGCACCTGCTGGGTGAGATGCAGTATTCTTGGTTCCTGAGAAGGCACCATGATAGAGACTCCATGCTTCTCTATTGGCTGAGGCTGACATTGGCCTGCACAGGAGGTCTTTTGTGGCTAAGGCTACAGGAGACAGGTGGCCAGTGAGGCTCTTCCTGTCTTCAGAGACTAATGCTGCTGAGATGTTCCTGTTTTCTTCATCTTCTTTTTGCTTTTTGCCTTTTGGGGAGATTGTCGCTGAGGAGACCCCTCTTGGTGCCTGGTCTGATATGCTGACACTCAGAGCTCTTGGAGCTGTGTTGGACTAGGTTCACAAGATCAGGCACACATGAAACTACTACAGGGCCCTGGGGCATAGGCATGGTAGCCCCACATGTGACACAGGTGTCTAGGGTGTGGATGTGTGCACATAACCTATGGAACTGGTACTTGGGTCTCACAAGCTCACTGCTGTGACTTATGCTGATGGGAGGGAATACGGCAGTGACAAGGGCCCTAGGATGACAAGGTACCTTAGTGTCCTGGGTTCAAAAGGCAGAGTACACCCAGAGTGCATCAAAAGCACAGTCTCGGAAGGGTAGGTCAAAGTCTCAGCTCTGCCCTCACCTCTCCCCACCATGCAGAGCACTCACAGGATAGCAGTAGATCAACTCCAGGAGTTGTTTGCTAAAACTGTGTGCTGAGACATCTGGAACCAGGCCCTATCTGGGATGGGGGTGGGCAAAGAGCAGTGGCAGTCTGGTTTCATATATGGAGGTGTGTGTGGTACCCAGTCTGTGAGGGTGAGGCAAAAACTGGGATCCCCAAAGGCAGGTCTCACCTTGCAATTGCTGCAGCTTCTGGGAGTAGATCAGAGCTGGGATACTATAGACTACTGCTCCATCTGCTAGGGTCAGCATCACTGAAGACAGAGAGACTCTTGTTCCAAAAGCTGCTAACATGCATGATGGTGAAGCTTGCTGTGGTCCTTCTGCTTTACTTCTCATATGGTGGTCTTCCTGTGAGAGGATTCCTTCTGATGTCCAGCTGCTCCCTCCAGGGGGATGGGATAATGTGGGCAAATTGCTTTCTTTACTTTGCTATGTGGCTGTTCTTGATGTTTGAGTTCTGCCATATTTTTTGTTAGTGCTTATTTGTTGTCTAGAGATTTTCCTGAACTGTTTTCTTTCATTTGTAACTATTTATTGTTCTTGGCTTTCTTTTTTGTTGTTTGCTTGTTTTGCGGAGTGAATATAAGCATTGGGACCTTCCTGCCCTTTGTCTTGCTGATGTCATTCCCAGGTCCCTCATTCTATTGCTGAGGCAAATGAGGCCCTAGGATATAAAACATTTTGCTCAATAATACACTACACATTTGAGACCAGAAATTATATCCTGATTCTTCTGATTTTGCTGAGAAATTGGATGTACTCTTATAGGTGCAAAGACAACAAACAAATTTTAGACTCAAGATGAAGTGTATCTTTGAACATTTATTTATATCTTGGCCTTATTGTTTCAAAAGATTTTCAGCCTGCTCGTTCATGAATAAAAGTCCTTATCTGAACACAAAATATTAATGTATTCTTGCTGAGAAGCCATCTTGGGAAGTTACAGACATGACAAGTTAACTAATTGAGTATGATAAAATTCTAATGAAATAAATAATTCTTGAAAGTACTCTATCAAATAGGTGATTTGGGTTTTCAGTTTTCAACCCAAAATAATTTGCATTTTGCTGTTTTCATGCATTTCTTATATCTGTGCATTTTAAAATTCTCTTCTTTATTTCTTTGTAGACATTATAACCAGAACATTACAAATAATACTGGAAGTTGTGCCAGAAGAAGATTGTCATAAATTATGAATTAATGCATTTGAAATCTTGGCATTCAATCCTTGGCTGTGTTTCTGCCCAAAGGGCTGAAACAACTCTCACCTTGCAATTGCTGCAGCTTCTGGGAGTAGATCAGAGCTGGGATACTATAGACTACTGCTCCATCTGCTAGGGTCAGCATCACTGAAGACAGAGAGACTCTTGTTCCAAAAGCTGCTAACATGCATGATGGTGAAGCTTGCTGTGGTCCTTCTGCTTTACTTCTCATATGGTGGTCTTCCTGTGAGAGGATTCCTTCTGATGTCCAGCTGCTCTCCAGGGGATGGGATAATGTGGGCAAATTGCTTTCTTTACTTTGCTATGTGGCTGTTCTTGATGTTTGAGTTCTGCCATATTTTTTGTTAGTGCTTATTTGTTGTCTAGAGATTTTCCTGAACTGTTTTCTTTCATTTGTAACTATTTATTGTTCTTGGCTTTCTTTTTTGTTGTTTGCTTGTTTTGCGGAGTGAATATAAGCATTGGGACCTTCCTGCCCTTTGTCTTGCTGATGTCATTCCCAGGTCCCTCATTCTATTGCTGAGGCAAATGAGGCCCTAGGATATAAAACATTTTGCTCAATAATACACTACACATTTGAGACCAGAAATTATATCCTGATTCTTCTGATTTTGCTGAGAAATTGGATGTACTCTTATAGGTGCAAAGACAACAAACAAATTTTAGACTCAAGATGAAGTGTATCTTTGAACATTTATTTATATCTTGGTCTTATTGTTTCAAAAGATTTTCAGCCTGCTCGTTCATGAATAAAAGTCCTTATCTGAACACAAAATATTAATGTATTCTTGCTGAGAAGCCATCTTGGGAAGTTACAGACATGACAAGCTAACTAATTGAGTATGATAAAATTCTAATGAAATAAATAATTCTTGAAAGTACTCTATCAAATAGGTGATTTGGGTTTTCAGTTTTCAACCCAAAATAATTTGCATTTTGCTGTTTTCATGCATTTCTTATATCTGTGCATTTTAAAATTCTCTTCTTTATTTCTTTGTAGACATTATAACCAGAACATTACAAATAATACTGGAAGTTGTGCCAGAAGAAGATTGTCATAAATTATGAATTAATGCATTTGAAATCTTGGCATTCAATCCTTGGCTGTGTTTCTGCCCAAAGGGCTGAAACAACAAATGGATCTTCACTCCATTTTATGAAAATCCAGAGGATTGCAGCTTTGGGGATGGACTGAAGGAGTCAGTTATTTCCATTTAATTTTCCAGTGTTTTCAAACTGGTTTCTAAGAAATTTAGTTGCTATTCCATATAGTTCTAGAATGCTGACATGCAGTTACACCATATATTCACATGACCATTGAGTATCTGCTCATTGAATTTAGGGAAAAAGACAATCGAATGGACAATTACTTTAGTCATCTTTCTCTGTGACATATATTATGGCTAAGAACCTTCAAATTGAAGACTGAGATGTTTTTTGCATATATGGGTTTTGTAAAAAATTTTTATATACTGTAGATGACCATACTGTGAAGATTGTTTTCTGCTCTTCTGGGAAAAGAAAAGAGTATGCCATCATTATGGACAGCGGAAAGAAATTTATTTTACATAGGCATTGCATTACTTCCCATAGATACCAGCTTAGATATTACTCATGTTTCAATGGATTATACCCAGAGCATTCTGAACAAAGAACAAAAGGGATATGGCTAATTTTAATGAATCCATTAAATAAGAGCTTTTAGGGACTATTGTTTAGGAGGCACATCTAGGAATTATGTTTAAGTAAAAAATATTCTTGACAATTTATTATGTTAGGATTTTTTTTCACTCATTATCAGGATGCTTTGTAGTGACATACCATTTCCTTTTCATGGTAGCCTAATTGATCAAGAGATGATATAACACTTTTCTTAGAACAAAGCAATAGCCAGTTTGGTATTAAATCCTCTTAAGCACAATCATGTGTTTCACTAATAATTTGCTCTTTGATAAATATATATTAATATGTACATTTTAAATCTTCAAGTTATGATATCAACAGAAGACAGAAACCACCAATAAAGAAAATGCCCCAAATATTTTGCCCAGATACATAATTTTATATGCATTGTTAGTGATTCTGAATATTTTTAAAATTTATAGCTCTTTACATGGTGATGAATTTTGACAGTTTGTACATTTTCTTTGTGTATTTTATATTCTGTTAAATTATGAATTAATGCATTTGAAATCTTGGCATTCAATCCTTGGCTGTGTTTCTGCCCAAAGGGCTGAAACAACAAATGGATCTTCACTCCATTTTATGAAAATCCAGAGGATTGCAGCTTTGGGGATGGACTGAAGGAGTCAGTTATTTCCATTTAATTTTCCAGTGTTTTCAAACTGGTTTCTAAGAAATTTAGTTGCTATTCCATATAGTTCTAGAATGCTGACATGCAGTTACACCATACATTCACATGATCATTGAGTATCTGCTCATTGAATTTGGGGAAAAGACAATCGAATGGACAATTACTTTAGTCATCTTTCTCTGTGACATATATTATGGCTAAGAACCTTCAAATTGAAGACTGAGATGTTTTTTGCATATATGGGTTTTGTAAAAAATTTTTATATACTGTAGATGACCATACTGTGAAGATTGTTTTCTGCTCTTCTGGGAAAAGAAAAGAGTATGCCATCATTATGGACAGCGGAAAGAAATTTATTTTACATAGGCATTGCATTACTTCCCATAGATACCAGCTTAGATATTACTCATGTTTCAATGGATTATACCCAGAGCATTCTGAACAAAGAACAAAAGGGATATGGCTAATTTTAATGAATCCATTAAATAAGAGCTTTTAGGGACTATTGTTTAGGAGGCACATCTAGGAATTATGTTTAAGTAAAAAATATTCTTGACAATTTATTATGTTAGGATTTTTTTTCACTCATTATCAGGATGCTTTGTAGTGACATACCATTTCCTTTTCATGGTAGCCTAATTGATCAAGAGATGATATAACACTTTTCTTAGAACAAAGCAATAGCCAGTTTGGTATTAAATCCTCTTAAGCACAATCATGTGTTTCACTAATAATTTGCTCTTTGATAAATATATATTAATATGTACATTTTAAATCTTCAAGTTATGATATCAACAGAAGACAGAAACCACCAATAAAGAAAATGCCCCAAATATTTTGCCCAGATACATAATTTTATATGCATTGTTAGTGATTCTGAATATTTTAAAAAATTTATAGCTCTTTTTACATGGTGATGAATTTTGACAGTTTGTACATTTTCTTTGTGTATTTTATATTCTGTTAAAATATCTCTTTGGGCAAAACTGTCCAGGTCAATTAAGAAAAGACATATGCAGGCAACACAGGAGGTGTGGGTTCCATCTCTAGGTTGGGAAGATCCCCTAGAGGAGGAAATGGAAACACACTCCAATATTCTTGCCAGGGAAATCCCATGGAGAGAGGAGTCTGGCTGGTTACGATCAATGGGATCTCAAAGAGTTGGACATGACTGAGCATGCACTCACATTAAGGAAGAAAAGTTACTGCTAAATAAGATTTATAGGTGATGTTTCTAAAAATTTTCCATTTCTGTATTTAGAATTTGTCAGTAATATTCTCACCTTAAGTATCATTCAACCTGTGAAAGAGAAATCTAATAACCAAGTCACTGAAAAAAAAAAAAACTGCATGAAATGTGTATATTCAGACAGGTATTATTATGCTAGGTTAAGAAAATATTGTGGTATTTTCAAATAAGAATAATACACATTCCCATAAAATACTCATGGCCAGAATATTTTTCATTCTTAACGTTTTGTCTATTTGAAAATAAGAATTTTTGGAAAAATTAAACTGATCAAAATCAGTAAGAGCAGATATTGCAGTTCATAGACAGTTGATTAAAGTAGAAATGATGGTAATTTTAGGTTATTGCAATTCATTAATTTTCAGTTCATTTCAATTTTAATTCAATTAATTTTAAATAAATTTCAATTTAATATATGAAATTAAAAAGTTTTTTTTTTTCTTTTGCCAAACCTAGTGTTTGAGATGTTAATTGAATTTATAAAAATTCCTTCCTTTTCTCACCGCCTTGCAGTGCATGGGGCGCCAGTTCAATCCCTGGCCTGGGAAGATCCCACTTTTGCCGTGGAGCAACTGGACCAATGTGTCCACCTACAGAATCAAAGCTCTGGAGCACATGCGCCCAGAGCCTGTGCTCTGCAGCGAGAGAGGCCACTGTGATGGGAGGCCCACACAGGCCAAAGAACAAAAATGGATGAAAATAAATAAATGAAAGACCAATAGAAGTGCCCCCCCCACCCCCCACAAAAAATATCCTTCCTTTTCTCTTACCATGGACTTTCATATGATTTTCAAACGTGGATCAGAAATCTATACTTCTTATATCCATTTTTCTACATCTCTTCCCACTAAATATTTGTTAGAAGTAAAAACAGATATCCTTTATACTATTTTTTACAGTCTAGGCCCATATAATCTAAAGCAGCAAGCACTTCTGGGCTGTTTTTTTCTGTATTAAAAAAAAGTGGTGAAGCTTCATGGAAACATTTGCGTACTTACTGATTATCCCTGAGGTTAATGTCCTTATATCAGAAGTGACAGGTGGGTTTCATTTTACCTTTTTATTTAGTTTTGATCCTAATTTCTTTTTAAAATATATCGTTATCCAAGCTAATTAGATTACATATTATTTTCCTCATTTTAGAAAATGATTTTTTGCCATTTAAAATTACTAATGTCTTTGTAATATCATTTTAGCTAGATGAGAAGTCAGTCAGCAGTATTTTTAAGTGATGATTAATTTGCATTTCTACTTATTCTTAAGATACATCATGACAAGAATCATTCATTTAATATTCATAACATTTATTTGGAATGGTATTATGCCAATAATACCAGATTCCAGTTTGAAACCTCTCCTACACAGTTATTTGTCTATACATATTTTTATAGTAAATAATTTTTTCTCATTTATTTAGGAAAAGCTTTTCTCAGATATAATTTTTCATGTATCAAACTAAGACATGTGATACATTTGTAGCAGTGTGCATATTAAAATGTTTAAATACATATCGTCAGTTTGTTATAATACAAAAAGTGAAAGTAGCCAGTATAGTTTACAACTAATATACTATTTTTGAAAGTTCTATGCTTTTGGTACGTAGATTTTCAAGTATTTAATTATGAATTGAGTAGATCTAATAAAGAATGCCAAAGCTCAAACAGTCTGACAGAAGAAATGGAATGACTGTCCTTACACAATTACAAATATTTCAGTAAGTGTTTTTGACCCCTTTTAAAAAATATTAGATAATTTTTCTGAGATGTATTTTTTCTTCTATGTAATGAAGAAAACTATTATAAATGATGTCTTAATCAACTGAAAGTAGATCCTCTTCTTGTCTTTTGTTAGGAGATTCAAAATTTGTCTTAGAAAAGATAGCTGAGTCCAGTACTAAACATAAACATTAGATGTGTTTACATACAGATTTGCATATGTGCTGTTCTGTGTCTTCCCCGGCTCTACTGGGGCAAAATTAGGACAGATTATTAAGTTACATTAACAATTCATGGCAGTTTCTCTAACACTAAGATATGTAGGTTGAAACAAGTTTCTAGGTTGTTTTATGTGTCTGGTACAAGTTTTTTCCACTGCTGTCTGATGTATCAGCAGATAGTTAACATGAGCATAATTTTATTACTCAATAGATTTCTATATTGAACTGAGTCAGTCTTCAGGAAGTTCTTTATCTCTAGTATTTGAGATGAATATAATGCTAACTGAGAAAGGTAGCACCTTTGACCTGTAGCTGATTTCTTACAGTCAGTGAATCAGTTAAGGAAAGATAGAAACTGAAAATCAGAGTAGCAGGAAATGGAAGGTGATATGTGAGAGGAGGTAACAATATTTTGGTCTAACATCATACAGTATAGTCAGATAACTTTATAAAAATTAACTGCTATACACATATATTCCCAAAAGTAATGAAATATAAGTTTCAGTGCCTGTTTCTTAGTCATGCCCTTTCTCAGGGTCCTGTACCTCATTTCCCAATAGGAATTTTGTATTTTCTTGAAGAACATTAGCAAAATTATATTTATTTCTGGCCCTACAAAATCTGCATCTGTACCTGTGAGAAAGATCAAAGGACTCTCATTACTTTTTCTACTTGAAATAAGAATGGGATATTTGTAGGACATGTTAAGAAATAAAGTTATGAGTTAATTGAAATATCTCTTTATGACTATAAAATTGCTTTCTCCTAAAACATATTATATGTAACATATGAGGAGAGAGTTTCACTTTTGACTTATTTTATTTGTCAGTTCTGTCTGAATGATAGAAAAACAATGTGTGGGATTTTAATTGTAGCTCTTTTTCTTACTTTGGAAAGAAATATGGAGACATTTGAGATTTGAATGCAAATGGGTCAAGAAACTTGATTTTAGTTAAGCCTTGCTTCATTTCACCCCACCTGGTGTGCTGTATATTGGTACTGACCTTGTTTACAGAGCTACATTTACTTTTCTAACCATTCAAAGTCAGGAATTAAAGCATGGCTTTGTGTAACTGACAAGAAGCTCCTAGTGGACATAAATTAGAGTAGATACTGAGTCATCTTGACAGTTTCTGTTTACATTATATATAGGTAAAAGAATTAGTAGGGCTTCCCTTGTGACTCAGCAGTAAAGAATCCATCTGCAATGCAGGCAAAATGGGTTCGATTCCTGGTTCAGGAAAATGCCCTGGAGGAGGGCATGGAAACCCACTCCAGTTTTCTTGCTGGGAGAATCCCATGGATA
This sequence comes from Tragulus kanchil, assembly GCA_022376925.1. Lineage (NCBI taxonomy): Eukaryota > Metazoa > Chordata > Mammalia > Artiodactyla > Tragulidae > Tragulus > Tragulus kanchil. The sequence continues at coordinate 25,180,875 of JAIOJX010000025.1, read as the reverse complement.
GAGGTTGTTACCCATAGGTGTATTTTAGGTTAGTTTTCTGATAAACAGTATTTTTATTTTATTTTGATACATATATAATACCTAAAGTGTAAACTCTAGTTATTATTAGTACTGTACTTAAAAAGATATTTTAATAGCCAATTTTGACAGATAATCCTTTCTTCTTTTGTTGTGTTTTCAAATTCATTGGCATCTAAAAATAAATGCTTGGTCTGTTTTTAGGTCTGATACAAATTCACAAAGGTATACATCATGGTGTTACAGAAAGTTCACCGATCTTCCATATTTTTGAACCATTTTTCTGTTTCCTTTCATTTAAACAGTGATCCCTTTGTTTTTCAATTTCGACATGATATTTCCAAGGTAGGAGTGAGTCTTAATTTAATTTTACACAATTACTTGATATTCTCAGCATAAAACCACCACTTTGGTTAGTTGTGGGGATTTAGGAGTCCCTGCAACCTTCTCTCTGTTACCACTGGCATTAAAATATCAGTGGAGGATGGTTACAATCTCCAAATAGTTACCTATTACCTGTGTGTGTTTTGGCTATTTGGACCAAGGGTACTTTTATAGTATCAATAGCTGCCTTAGCAGTTTTATAGACATCAATCTTTGCTAATGTTTTAAGAAAAAACAATGTGTGGGATTTTAATTGTAGCTCTTTTTCTTACTTTGGAAAGAAATATGGAGACATTTGAGATTTGAATGCAAATGGGTCAAGAAACTTGATTTTAGTTAAGCCTTGCTTCATTTCACCCCACCTGGTGTGCTGTATATTGGTACTGACCTTGTTTACAGAGCTACATTTACTTTTCTAACCATTCAAAGTCAGGAATTAAAGCATGGCTTTGTGTAACTGACAAGAAGCTCCTAGTGGACATAAATTAGAGTAGATACTGAGTCATCTTGACAGTTTCTGTTTACATTATATATAGGTAAAAGAATTAGTAGGGCTTCCCTTGTGACTCAGCAGTAAAGAATCCATCTGCAATGCAGGCAAAATGGGTTCGATTCCTGGTTCAGGAAAATGCCCTGGAGGAGGGCATGGAAACCCACTCCAGTTTTCTTGCTGGGAGAATCCCATGGATAGAGGTTGTTACCCATAGGTGTATTTTAGGTTAGTTTTCTGATAAACAGTATTTTTATTTTATTTTGATACATATATAATACCTAAAGTGTAAACTCTAGTTATTATTAGTACTGTACTTAAAAAGATATTTTAATAGCCAATTTTGACAGATAATCCTTTCTTCTTTTGTTGTGTTTTCAAATTCATTGGCATCTAAAAATAAATGCTTGGTCTGTTTTGAGGTCTGATACAAATTCACAAAGGTATACATCATGGTGTTACAGAAAGTTCACCGATCTTCCATATTTTTGAACCATTTTTCTGTTTCCTTTCATTTAAACAGTGATCCCTTTGTTTTTCAATTTCGACATGATATTTCCAAGGTAGGAGTGAGTCTTAATTTAATTTTACACAATTACTTGATATTCTCAGCATAAAACCACCACTTTGGTTAGTTGTGGGGATTTAGGAGTCCCTGCAACCTTCTCTCTGTTACCACTGGCATTAAAATATCAGTGGAGGATGGTTACAATCTCCAAATAGTTACCTATTACCTGTGTGTGTTTTGGCTATTTGGACCAAGGGTACTTTTATAGTATCAATAGCTGCCTTAGCAGTTTTATAGACATCAATCTCTTGAGAAAATGTGGAACATTAGATATCGGGAAGCCATACAGATGGATGCACTGGTTTGAAAGTGAGCATACGTTTTTCCTTCAACAGATACACTACTGATTTTATGTTTAAAATATGACTTTCAAGTGGATTAATTTTCTTGGTTAGAAGATATGCTTCCTAAGTCCTTATTACCTCTTGTGAAGTCTCAAAGGGCACATTGAAAGCTAGAGAGAAAAGACTAATGCACGATTATCTCTTTTGTAGCAGTGACTGTAATGTTGAGTACTTTGTGTAACAGTATTTTGCACATCATCTTGTGGGAAAACAGATAGGTGTTTGGATGTTAGAGCTGCGTACCTGGCTGGGTTTGAGAGGCCTGACTTAAATGAGGATTGTGCAGTTAAACTCAGCTTATTTCTACTGATTACCATTCTTCTGTGCATACTTAGAAGCACATTCACAGTGCACTAGGAGGCAATGCAATATGGCTCCCTGGTTTGAGTTTTAAACTGTCTTATGTGAAAGGATATCTGAATTATTTTTCCTCTAGTATTTCTCCTTCATTCCAAATTTTAACTTAGTGCCTAATGGGATGTAAAATAAAAATACTTTGGAAAAGTAAAACACAAATTCTTTCAAATGTATGTTTATAAAGGAATAGAAATGATCTACATTAAACTACTGTGTATGTTAACTACTTCAAACACTAAACCAAATTGGTCTGTTTTAGGTCTGATACAAATTCACAAAGGTATACATCATGGTGTTACAGAAAGTTCACCGATCTTCCATATTTTTGAACCATTTTCTGTTTCCTTTCATTTAAACAGTGATCCCTTTGTTTTTCAATTTCGACATGATATTTCCAAGGTAGGAGTGAGTCTTAATTTAATTTTACACAATTACTTGATATTCTCAGCATAAAACCACCACTTTGGTTAGTTGTGGGGATTTAGGAGTCCCTGCAACCTTCTCTCTGTTACCACTGGCATTAAAATATCAGTGGAGGATGGTTACAATCTCCAAATAGTTACCTATTACCTGTGTGTGTTTTGGCTATTTGGACCAAGGGTACTTTTATAGTATCAATAGCTGCCTTAGCAGTTTTATAGACATCAATCTCTTGAGAAAATGTGGAACATTAGATATCTGGAAGCCATACAGATGGATGCACTGGTTTGAAAGTGAGCATACGTTTTTCCTTCAACAGATACACTACTGATTTTATGTTTAAAATATGACTTTCAAGTGGATTAATTTTCTTGGTTAGAAGATATGCTTCCTAAGTCCTTATTACCTCTTGTGAAGTCTCAAAAGGGCACATTGAAAGCTAGAGAGAGAAAAGACTAATGCACGATTATCTCTTTTGTAGCAGTGACTGTAATGTTGAGTACTTTGTGTAACAGTATTTTGCACATCATCTTGTGGGAAAACAGATAGGTGTTTGGATGTTAGAGCTGCGTACCTGGCTGGGTTTGAGAGGCCTGACTTAAATGAGGATTGTGCAGTTAAACTCAGCTTATTTCTACTGATTACCATTCTTCTGTGCATACTTAGAAGCACATTCACAGTGCACTAGGAGGCAATGCAATATGGCTCCCTGGTTTGAGTTTTAAACTGTCTTATGTGAAAGGATATCTGAATTATTTTTCCTCTAGTATTTCTCCTTCATTCCAAATTTTAACTTAGTGCCTAATGGGATGTAAAATAAAAATACTTTGGAAAAGTAAAACACAAATTCTTTCAAATGTATGCTTATAAAGGAATAGAAATGATCTACATTAAACTACTGTGTATGTTAACTACTTCAAACACTACCACACAGCACTTTTAAACTGCTCTGGAAGCAAATATATATATATAACTGTGGTGTTCACGCAAACCACAAGAACCCTACACAGATATTAAGTAGTCTTGAATTTTCATTTTTAAAAATTTGGGATTATTTTGGTCCTCTTTCTTGGAGAAGTTTTTGTACCTAATAGCTTTCCCTGTGGATACTATTACTACTGTCATAAATCTAGAACTTAACTGTTGATACTTATATCTTGAAAACAGGGTTCATCTTTTGACTATATCCATTTTCTAAGAATGGAATATTACTTTACTCTTGGCTTGTTGTGAATAGTGGCATTTGCCCCAGATTTTTATGTTTTTGTTGGTGGATTTCAGCACAATAGTAATGAATGTTCAGTGGTATCTCTCAGCATTTGGGGAACTTTGCAAACATAAGCATCAGATGTATTTTTTTAAAAATGGCTTATTACCATATAATACAGTGCTTTCTCTTTATGCCAAACTGGTGGACAAGCACATAGAATTGGTTCACTGATGCTCAATGTTGAGTCTTTGCGGTTTTATAGTAAGTACAAGGCCTAAGGAGGCAAGACAAAGGATCTCTTGAAATAGATGCTTCGAGACCTTAATTTGTTCTAGTCTGCTGACGAATATTTGACTCTGGGTTTTGTGGCGCTTGGTTTTTAGTTTTCATGGAGCAGATTAGATGGTAGCGATGCACTGGCAGAGATGTTTATACTTACTGTCTCAGAATTCATCTCATGATGAATCTTTCATGTTGTCTTATTGTATATATAATTGTATTGATTCTATAAAAATGGGTTTAGTGAGCTTTGTGTTAAAATTTGACCTGGTTTTTTAAAGGGCAGTATATGTATGTATTTTTTAGGTACTAGGAGGCAATGCAATATGGCTCCCTGGTTTGAGTTTTAAACTGTCTTATGTGAAAGGATATCTGAATTATTTTTCCTCTAGTATTTCTCCTTCATTCCAAATTTTAACTTAGTGCCTAATGGGATGTAAAATAAAAATACTTTGGAAAAGTAAAACACAAATTCTTTCAAATGTATGCTTATAAAGGAATAGAAATGATCTACATTAAACTACTGTGTATGTTAACTACTTCAAACACTACCACACAGCACTTTTAAACTGCTCTGGAAGCAAATATATATATATAACTGTGGTGTTCACGCAAACCACAAGAACCCTACACAGATATTAAGTAGTCTTGAATTTTCATTTTTTTAAAAAATTTGGGATTATTTTGGTCCTCTTTCTTGGAGAAGTTTTTGTACCTAATAGCTTTCCCTGTGGATACTATTACTACTGTCATAAATCTAGAACTTAACTGTTGATACTTATATCTTGAAAACAGGGTTCATCTTTTGACTATATCCATTTTCTAAGAATGGAGTATTACTTTACTCTTGGCTTGTTGTGAATAGCGGCATTTGCCCCAGATTTTTATGTTTTTGTTGGTGGATTTCAGCACAATAGTAATGAATGTTCAGTGGTATCTCTCAGCATTTGGGGAACTTTGCAAACATAAGCATCAGATGTATTTTTTTAAAAATGGCTTATTACCATATAATACAGTGCTTTCTCTTTATGCCAAACTGGTGGACAAGCACATAGAATTGGTTCACTGATGCTCAATGTTGAGTCTTTGCGGTTTTATAGTAAGTACAAGGCCTAAGGAGGCAAGACAAAGGATCTCTTGAAATAGATGCTTTGAGACCTTAATTTGTTCTAGTCTGCTGACGAATATTTGACTCTGGGTTTTGTGGCGCTTGGTTTTTAGTTTTCATGGAGCAGATTAGATGGTAGCGATGCACTGGCAGAGATGTTTATACTTACTGTCTCAGAATTCATCTCATGATGAATCTTTCATGTTGTCTTATTGTATATATAATTGTATTGATTCTATAAAAATGGGTTTAGTGAGCTTTGTGTTAAAATTTGACCTGGTAACAGTAATTTCTTTTTTACCTACCAGGGACAGAAAAATCCATATGTATTGGTATGTTCTTTAACATATTATTAGGTACTGTGTGAATGTATGAAGTGCCTTTCATAGTCTCTGGCGAAAGTCAGTAACTTGCACCAAGGGAATCAATTTAGCTCAGTAGGAAAATAGTTCTGTTACTCTGGAGGGCCATGCTGGCAGCTGTCTGTTTGATCTGTGCTTCGATTGTAATGAATAGACCAGCCATTAACTTGGATCTGGAATGTGTTCTCCATGACCTTGGGCTATTTCCCTAACCGGAAGAGGGAGGGAGATGGGTTTGGCTTGATGCACTAAAATACAAGAACAAGAAGTCCAGCAGAGGGAGAAAGAGCCTTACCATTCTAAATGATTCTGCTCTGTGGCAGGGTTTCTTCCTCTTAGCATGGGATCATGGAACTGGGAAAATGGGATTATGTGTGTTTTATACAAATTTTACAGGATATCTTATACTGATAAATTCTTAAAGAGCAGAATTCCTTTTCTGCATGCACATTCTCACCATGTTGGAAGCACTAAGATATTTATGAAAATATAAATGGTACAAAGGGACTTTGGTTTGTGGATTGTGCTGTGCTTCTTAGGGTTCTCTGGCACGGAAGCCTGTACCAGCATGTGATATGTGAAATAAAGTGGATTTTTCTACAGCTTAATGATTGCCCTCTGGGAGAGTTCTGGTGCAGCAATCACACTGCCAAACTGGTGGACAAGCACATAGAATTGGTTCACTGATGCTCAATGTTGAGTCTTTGCGGTTTTATAGTAAGTACAAGGCCTAAGGAGGCAAGACAAAGGATCTCTTGAAATAGATGCTTTGAGACCTGAATTTGTTCTAGTCTGCTGGCGAATATTTGACTCTGGGTTTTGTGGCGCTTGGTTTTTAGTTTTCATGGAGCAGATTAGATGGTAGCGATGCACTGGCAGAGATGTTTATACTTACTGTCTCAGAATTCATCTCATGATGAATCTTTCATGTTGTCTTATTGTATATATAATTGTATTGATTCTATAAAAATGGGTTTAGTGAGCTTTGTGTTAAAATTTGACCTGGTAACAGTAATTTCTTTTTTACCTACCAGGGACAGAAAAATCCATATGTATTGGTATGTTCTTTAACATATTATTAGGTACTGTGTGAATGTATGAAGTGCCTTTCATAGTCTCTGGCGAAAGTCAGTAACTTGCACCAAGGGAATCAATTTAGCTCAGTAGGAAAATAGTTCTGTTACTCTGGAGGGCCATGCTGGCAGCTGTCTGTTTGATCTGTGCTTCGATTGTAATGAATAGACCAGTCATTAACTTGGATCTGGAATGTGTTCTCCATGACCTTGGGCTATTTCCCTAACCGGAAGAGGGAGGGAGATGGGTTTGGCTTGATGCACTAAAATACAAGAACAAGAAGTCCAGCAGAGGGAGAAAGAGCCTTACCATTCTAAATGATTCTGCTCTGTGGCAGGGTTTCTTCCTCTTAGCATGGGATCATGGAACTGGGAAAATGGGATTATGTGTGTTTTATACAAATTTTACAGGATATCTTATACTGATAAATTCTTAAAGAGCAGAATTCCTTTTCTGCATGCACATTCTCACCATGTTGGAAGCACTAAGATATTTATGAAAATATAAATGGTACAAAGGGACTTTGGTTTGTGGATTGTGCTGTGCTTCTTAGGGTTCTCTGGCACGGAAGCCTGTACCAGCATGTGATATGTGAAATAAAGTGGATTTTTCTACAGCTTAATGATTGCCCTCTGGGGAGAGTTCTGGTGCAGCAATCACACTGCCAGATGGTGTTTATGGGCTATTTGTGTAAGTGGTAAGATCCTATGAAATAAGCATGCTTTCATCTGATGGAAATTCTTGTTGCATGTGTTTTTGTATGGAATAAATTTCGGTGCAATATGATGTCACTCGATGTTGCATTGAATTTAATTTCAATTGTATTTATGTACATGTATACCTGTCATGCTCAAGTTGCTTAAACCTTTGTAAACATTATTTTTGTACAAATTTTTAGTAGAAAATATTTTAAAAGGAAATTAAATAAACATTTGAGAGTTTACCAAATAAAAGTCATGTTGTGAGTTTTTTCTTTTAAGCAATGTACATTGCATTAAATTGAAGGCTTTGGTTTTAACTATTGGATGTATTTATGACTAATTATGTGAATTTGTTGGCGTATGTCACTTCACCACAAGTTCCTGTACTAAACCCTGAAAGTGATGGTGGATTCAGCAAACACTGTAGACATTCTTCTTCCTCATGGCCTGCATTGATCTGCCCTCTGCTCTGAAATATGTAGCAAGTTCTCTCTTCTGTGCTTGCCTGTCCTAGTTTGGTCTTATTTCCTGTCCCTTGACAAAAGCCTTATTCCTTGTCTCTCTCTAGTTCAGCTTTCCCATGTTTTCCTGAAATGTTCTTTCTAAAATGTAGGTGTGGTAAAAATCCTCCATAGTTTCACATTTATTTATTATTTATATTCCTGGGTGGGTTAAATCCATACTTCTGTATAACATACAGGACTTTCCATAATTTGCCATGTTTCTCTCTTCAGCTACAAATAGCCATGTCCATATTCTCTACTACAATATTAAATGTCTTCTTAGAGTCTAACAAAGAAAAGATGCCATTATTCCATCTGAGACACTGTCGATTCCTACAAGAATTGCATTTTCCTCCCTTACTCATGTCACCCAACATGGCATACTGCTACCCAATATTCAAGTTTGAGTTCAAAAGTCCACTTATTCCAGGAACTTTTCTCAGGGTGGGTCAGGATCTGACTGCTGACCTGTAGGACACTTCTTTTGTAGAACTCATAGTACAGCATTGTAATCGATTTGCTTGATTGCTGTCTCTGCCTGAAATTGCAACTTGTACTTGTCTTTTACTCAACTAAAGCATAATAGGTGCTTATTTTTTGTACATTTGTATTTTATTTTATTTATGGCTGTGCTGAATCTTTATTGCTGCATGCAGGCTCTCTCTATTTGTGACAAAGGGGGCTACTCTGTTTCTGTGTGTGGGCTTCTTGTGGTGGCTTCTACTTGTCAGTGCATAGTCTCTTGGGCATGCAGGCTTCAGTAGTTGTACCTTGCAGACTCCAGAGCACAGGTTCAGTAGTTGTGATACATGGGCTTAGTTGCTCCTTGGCTTGAGCAGTTTTCCCAGAGGAGAGTTCCAACACGTGTCCCCTGCACTGGCAGGTGGATTCTTTACTCCTGGACCACCAGGGAAGTCCTCAATGTTTTAGATTTATAAATTCAATAAAAGAACAAGTCATGGCTGTTCATTAGGTTTTATGATTCAGTTTTTTTTGGAAGCAGTTTGTATTACCTTTACATTTAAGCAGTCTCTTTGATTCTGTGAAATTCTGTGGAATGTCTTGCCTTCAGAATGTAAGAAAACAGGAGTTTCAGTTGCCCTTCTTTCTTCTTTCTCCCCTCTCCTGCATCCCTAGTTTATGTTGAATAGGTCTTGAATAGAGGAAATGGCAAAAAACCTACTATGAACTCTTACCATGAAAAGACATTTGGGTTCCTATATTCTTGATAAGGTATCTTTTTCATAATATTAACTTGAAAACACATAATTGCCTCAAATGGAGAACAGAAGAAATTTTTTGATGATCAAACTTCTTTAAATGGAGCTCGATTCCATAATTTGCCATGTTTCTCTCTTCAGCTACAAATAGCCATGTCCATATTCTCTACTACAATATTAAATGTCTTCTTAGAGTCTAACAAAGAAAAGATGCCATTATTCCATCTGAGACACTGTCGATTCCTACAAGAATTGCATTTTCCTCCCTTACTCATGTCACCCAACATGGCATACTGCTACCCAATATTCAAGTTTGAGTTCAAAAGTCCACTTATTCCAGGAACTTTTCTCAGGGTGGGTCAGGATCTGACTGCTGACCTGTAGGACACTTCTTTTGTAGAACTCATAGTACAGCATTGTAATCGATTTGCTTGATTGCTGTCTCTGCCTGAAATTGCAACTTGTACTTGTCTTTTACTCAACTAAAGCATAATAGGTGCTTATTTTTTGTACATTTGTATTTTATTTTATTTATGGCTGTGCTGAATCTTTATTGCTGCATGCAGGCTCTCTCTATCTGTGACAAAGGGGGCTACTCTGTTTCTGTGTGTGGGCTTCTTGTGGTGGCTTCTACTTGTCAGTGCATAGTCTCTTGGGCATGCAGGCTTCAGTAGTTGTACCTTGCAGACTCCAGAGCACAGGTTCAGTAGTTGTGATACATGGGCTTAGTTGCTCCTTGGCTTGAGCAATTTTCCCAGAGGAGAGTTCCAACACGTGTCCCCTGCACTGGCAGGTGGATTCTTTACTCCTGGACCACCAGGGAAGTCCTCAATGTTTTAGATTTATAAATTCAATAAAAGAACAAGTCATGGCTGTTCATTAGGTTTTATGATTCAGTTTTTTTTGGAAGCAGTTTGTATTACCTTTACATTTAAGCAGTCTCTTTGATTCTGTGAAATTCTGTGGAATGTCTTGCCTTCAGAATGTAAGAAAACAGGAGTTTCAGTTGCCCTTCTTTCTTCTTTCTCCCCTCTCCTGCATCCCTAGTTTATGTTGAATAGGTCTTGAATAGAGGAAATGGCAAAAAACCTACTATGAACTCTTACCATGAAAAGACATTTGGGTTCCTATATTCTTGATAAGGTATCTTTTTCATAATATTAACTTGAAAACACATAATTGCCTCAAATGGAGAACAGAAGAAAATCTGTATTTTTGATGATCAAACTTCTCTTTAAACTAGACACAGGAGACTAGCACTTTTTCCTAATGATATATTTTGAGAGAACAGTAAGAAAGGAAACTATTAATAATAAATTTTGCACCTGTTAAATTTAAACACTTGAAATACAAACCTGTGATATGTATAATACTTATTTTATATACTTATTTTAAAATCAATGGGGCTTCCCCTGGTGGTCCAGTGGGTACGGACACCATCTTGCAGTGCAAGGGGCGCTGGTTCGATCCCTGGCCTGGGAAGATCCCACGTGCTGCGGAGCGGCTGGACCGATGAGTCCAATTACCGAGCCGGAGCTCTGGAGCGCATGCACCCAGAACCGGCGTTCTGCAACAACAGACGCCACCGCGGTGGGAGGCCCACAGGAGCCAAAGAACAAAGACAGATGAAAATAGAGAAATGAAAGACCAGTAGAAGTGGCCCGCCTGCTCCCCTCCCTCCCCAACCCGACCCCCGCCCAAAATAAATAAATAAATAAATCCTTAAAAAAAAAATCAATGAATATGACTGGAAATGTATTTAATGAAAATATGTAAGAACAATTAGATAATACATAATTAGCCTCTTAAACATGCTGGTTTGGGTTCATGTCTTTGCAGCTGAACTGCACCTAATAATTTTCTACTGGAATTTTTAGGCTGTTTCTAATTTATAAAAACTTGAGATGATAATGTATCCTGAGATGAATGGGTAGGTCATAGATAAATCAATTGTTGCTTTTGCCTCCACATGCCCTAAAATTTCTACTTACAGACTTTCTATAAATCTGACTTTAAATTTTGGGTCTTCGTAGCCATTTTATTGTTTTTATAGTCTTAGGAACTCTGGACCATCAGCAGACATTAACTAAAAACTATAGTCTTAAAATGTTTGACGTTTGAAAGAATTTAGAAATAAGAGTATAATTAGGATTCAATACTCTTTAAATTTTTGGCTTTGAAGATTTGTTAACCTCTGAAACACATGAAACAGGATTTTAAAGGTGTTAATTCTAACTATCAAATTGAAAACACATAATTGCCTCAAATGGAGAACAGAAGAAAATCTGTATTTTGATGATCAAACTTCTCTTTAAACTAGACACAGGAGACTAGCACTTTTTCCTAATGATATATTTTGGGAGAACAGTAAGAAAGGAAACTATTAATAATAAATTTTGCACCTGTTAAATTTAAACACTTGAAATACAAACCTGTGATATGTATAATACTTATTTTATATACTTATTTTAAAATCAATGGGGCTTCCCCTGGTGGTCCAGTGGGTACGGACACCATCTTGCAGTGCAAGGGGCGCTGGTTCGATCCCTGGCCTGGGAAGATCCCACGTGCCGCGGAGCGGCTGGACCGATGAGTCCAATTACCGAGCCGGAGCTCTGGAGCGCATGCACCCAGAACCGGCGTTCTGCAACAACAGACGCCACCGCGGTGGGAGGCCCACAGGAGCCAAAGAACAAAGACAGATGAAAATAGAGAAATGAAAGACCAGTAGAAGTGGCCGGCCTGCTCCCCTCCCTCCCCAACCCGACCCCCCGCCCAAAATAAATAAATAAATAAATCCTTAAAAAAAAAATCAATGAATATGACTGGAAATGTATTTAATGAAAATATGTAAGAACAATTAGATAATACATAATTAGCCTCTTAAACATGCTGGTTTGGGTTCATGTCTTTGCAGCTGAACTGCACTTAATAATTTTCTACTGGAATTTTTAGGCTGTTTCTAATTTATAAAAACTTGAGATGATAATGTATCCTGAGATGAATGGGTAGGTCATAGATAAATCAATTGTTGCTTTTGCCTCCACATGCCCTAAAATTTCTACTTACAGACTTTCTATAAATCTGACTTTAAATTTTGGGTCTTCGTAGCCATTTTATTGTTTTTATAGTCTTAGGAACTCTGGACCATCAGCAGACATTAACTAAAAACTATAGTCTTAAAATGTTTGACGTTTGAAAGAATTTAGAAATAAGAGTATAATTAGGATTCAATACTCTTTAAATTTTTGGCTTTGAAGATTTGTTAACCTCTGAAACACATGAAACAGGATTTTAAAGGTGTTAATTCAGGTTAAATTACTATAGAAATTGAAATACCCTATAGCTACAAGAAAATAAATTAGTAAGTATAAATGAGTATAACCCTAAGAAATGTATGAGCAAGGCAATTATTTTCCTCTTATTCTAATTTTTGTTAAAAATAAGAGAAACTAATCTTAGTTTTCTCATAGTAGCTAACAATGTAATTATACAACAATATGTCATTACTATCATTATTAATTATTCCACTTCCTAAAATCTTAATGCACCATAACATTTTCTTTCATGTTCTGAATTCTACCTTAAACTTATGTTTACTTCTCACTCATGCATTGCCTTGTTTTTTAAGAGAAACAGCGCTTAACATTTGGTATTGCCTATGATTCAGGAAATTGAGGACATAGATGTTTTTTCTTTAATCAGTCAAATGTCTTTTTAAGTATTAGGGTAAATCTCAGGTGCTAGAAGACAGTATACCCCATTATGATCTGATCTAGGAGATTGGGGAAAGCCGTCCTAAGGACGTAATATGGATTCAGGGGTGGATACTCATTCACTCGGTAAATTGGAGGTGGGATGAGGAGGGTTAGAGGCAAAGTAGACTGTGTAATAAAGACCCTGAGCCAGAAAAAGCAAATTTGTTAGAGGAGATAGATGCAAGACCAGTGTACATAAAGCACAGGACAAAATCATAATGCACTTCGGAAGAAGAGCAGTTGCAAAGGACTTATTAGGTAATGTTCCAAATTGTGATCCTCACCAGGGGAACGGAGACAGCAGAGACAAATGAAATTCACACACGATGTCAACATTGAACCTTACCAAAATTTCAAATTTTACCCTCTCTCAACACTTCTAAATAGAATTATTTCAATAGTAAAAGGTGAGTTGCTTTTACCACTTTTTTATTATTCTTATAGTCTAATCTAATTGGTTCACACTGACAGAAGTATTTGTAAACTGCAATAGGCTTAGTGTATAATATTGAAAGAGAAAGCAGTTACAGGAATGTGCAATCAACAAATGAAAGAGATCTCTTTCCAGGAATTTTATTGTTGACTCTCATTAGCATGTTTTCCCCTCTCTCTTCCAAGTTAGATTACATCTGATCTACAATGTTGAACACTCATCAAGTGTCATCTCTAAGATGGTTTGTTATTATTTTTTTAGAGACAATTCTCTGGTACTGTAAAGTTACAACTCTTCTTAACTTCTAAATTTATTTTTTACCTAAATGAAAACATTAAACAAAAATTTACCTTGAATGATCTATTGTGAGAAAGTCATTGTCTTGGTAAAGGTATCATTCATCTGACTTTAATGGATTAGCATGAAAAATATCAATACTATAAATATTTGAAATTTTCTGTTTCTTTAATATATGAAGAAAAATGTTTATTTTTTACACTCTTTCAATAATTCACAATTGATGAAAAGTGACTCTTCTAATAATAGAACAAGAATTTTATCCAAGTAAGTGGGAAATACAGTGAGAAACATTTTTTGAGATTATTTAAATAACACTCCATGGAAAATAGGGAATTCCCCGATACAGTTTCCTCCTAGCTTTATTGAGATATAACTGACAAATAATATAGTGTAAGTTTAGTACAATGTGGTAATTTGATACATTATCATGAAATGATTAACGTATTAAGATCAGTTAACACATTCTTCACCTCACACAGTTTTATTTGTGGTAACATTTACAATCTATTCTCTCAGCAAATTTCAATATACAGTATAGTGTTGTTAGCCACAGTCACTACATTGTATATAACATGTGCAGAATGTATACATTTTGTAATGTTCCAAATTGTGATCCTCACCAGGGGAACGGAGACAGCAGAGACAAATGAAATTCACACACGATGTCAACATTGAACCTTACCAAAATTTCAAATTTTACCCTCTCTCAACACTTCTAAATAGAATTATTTCAATAGTAAAAGGTGAGTTGCTTTTACCACTTTTTTATTATTCTTATAGTCTAATCTAATTAGTTCACACTGACAGAAGTATTTGTAAACTGCAATAGGCTTAGTGTATAATATTGAAAGAGAAAGCAGTTACAGGAATGTGCAATCAACAAATGAAAGAGATCTCTTTCCAGGAATTTTATTGTTGACTCTCATTAGCATGTTTTCCCCTCTCTCTTCCAAGTTAGATTACATCTGATCTACAATGTTGAACACTCATCAAGTGTCATCTCTAAGATCGTTTGTTATTATTTTTTTAGAGACAATTCTCTGGTACTGTAAAGTTACAACTCTTCTTAACTTCTAAATTTATTTTTTACCTAAATGAAAACACTAAACAAAAATTTACCTTGAATGATCTATTGTGAGAAAGTCATTGTCTTGGTAAAGGTATCATTCATCTGACTTTAATGGATTAGCATGAAAAATATCAATACTATAAATATTTGAAATTTTCTGTTTCTTTAATATATGAAGAAAAATGTTTATTTTTTACACTCTTTCAATAATTCACAATTGATGAAAAGTGACTCTTCTAATAATAGAACAAGAATTTTATCCAAGTAAGTGGGAAATACAGTGAGAAACATTTTTTGAGATTATTTAAATAACACTCCATGGAAAATAGGGAATTCCCCGATACAGTTTCCTCCTAGCTTTATTGAGATATAACTGACAAATAATATAGTGTAAGCTTAGTACAATGTGGTAATTTGATACATTATCATGAAATGATTAACGTATTAAGATCAGTTAACACATTCTTCACCTCACACAGTTTTATTTGTGGTAACATTTACAATCTATTCTCTCAGCAAATTTCAATATACAGTATAGTGTTGTTAGCCACAGTCACTACATTGTATATAACATGTGCAGAATGTATACATTTTGTAACAGAAAATGTGTACCTTTTGACCATATCCCCATTCCTCTCACCCTGCACCGGCTAGTAACCACCAACCTCCTTTCTATGGATTTGACTGTTAGATTCTATTTATTAGTGAGATCAGAGAGCATTTGTCTAATAGCTTCTTGGTGGCATATTTGACTTTACTAAATATATGATTGTGTCATCTACAAAGACAATTTTACTTCTTTTCTGGACTCCTTTTATTTCTCTTTCTTGCCCAAATGCCCGGGCTAGGACTTCTAGTACTGTGTTGAATAGGAATGGTAAGAGTAGAAACTCTTGTTCCTTATCTTACAGTAAAAGCATTCAACATTTCACCATTAAATATAATGTTAGCTGTTTGGTTTGCTGTGTGTGTATAATGAGGTATATTCCTTCTATACTCAAACTATTGAGGTTTTTTTTTTCTTAATCATGAAAGGATATTATATTTTGTCTAATGCCTTCTCCTCATCTATTGAGAAGATCATATGGTTTTTAATCTTCATTCTATTAATGTGATAAATCGTTTATTGGTTTGCATATATTGTACTGTCTTTACATTCCTAGAAATAAATCCCACCTGGTCATTATGTACAATCCTTTTAATGTTGAATTTCCTTTACTAGTATTTTGTTGACAGTATTTGAATCTGTGTTCATCGGGCTGTGCCCCTCAACTTAGTAGTACCCTTGGCTAGACTCTGTGTTCAAGCTGGACTGCAGCCTATGACTGGGCAGTCTGCTGGCTGAAATCCTCTCTTAGTCGATATCTCTGTTTGGGATCCCTGGTGGAGCAGGGCCTCCAGCTTGCAGTTGGGTGGTGCTGGAGTCTGTGATCTGTGATCAGCAGGGGTTGCTGTCCAAACTTCCTGGGCAGGTGGGGCTGCCCAGGCTATGTACCGTGACTGAATAGGATGACTGGCTGGGCTCTCTGCCCAGAAGGAGCTGGCTTTTTTCAGCCATTAGGTACTACTGTGGGCTCAACTTGAGAATGCCTAGGGCCATTGTTTGGGCTCCCATGCCATGCCAAGGTGACTGGAAGTTACGTTCTGCTGTTGGGTGGAACTGCCAACTTGGCTTTCTACCTCGGCTGGGCTGCAGAATGAGCTTCACAGCTGCTCAAGGTCTCTGGCTGGGCTTGCCGGTCAGGTAGGGCTGGAGGCTATGTCTAGAAACTGAGCGGAGCTGCAGACTTGCTTCACTGTCTTGGCGGGTGTACAGAGTGGGCTATGCCACTGGGTCAGCTTGCTGGCTGTGGACCCAAACTGGGCAGAACTCCCTACTAAGCTCTCTGTCCAGACAGGGTCACCTACTTTGGTCTGCAGATGGGCAGTCTCTGGTTGGAATCTAAGCTCATACATCACTACCAGCAGAATTTTGTCTATCCAGATCTATAAGCTCCTCCTCCCCACTTCTAGCTATTCCCCAGGAAAATCCCATGAGGCAGTACCTTGGGAGGTTTCCTGGGAAGCTTTCCAGATGCTGGGGAAGCTGGGTGTGTGCCTTGGGCTCTTCTTTTCACCCTAAAGAAATTATAGGCCAAGGGGGGGATCCTACTGGCTGTGGTGGCATATTGGTTTGGGAGAGGGAAGACTAGGCCAAAATGAAACCATCGACCTTTTTAGTGTGTTTTTTATTGATTTTTGTGGCCCAAGCATGTGCTTCAGCCTCATCCCCATACCCTGGGATCTTCACAAAGGCATCTTGTCTGTCTGCAGTGCTAGTCAATCTTTCTGTGAGGGGAACTGAGGTCAGGAACCATCTATTTTGCCATTTTACTCTGATGCAGGTTTTCCATACCCAAGTTTCCCTAATTTGAGGTCCCATTACCAGATGTTTCTTTATGTATTTATAGTGATATATTGATTTCTTTAAAAGAATAATTTGATATCATCCAGGTGTGGCTAATGATAAGAAAAGGTTAATGTGGAGAGTCTATGATTATTAGTAAAACACTTTCTCAAATCAGAGCTCTCAGATTCCAGTGAGAGAATATTGAATCAAAGGACTGAAAGGGCAGAAGAAATTGAACAATGGTTCGATTTCAT
This sequence comes from Tragulus kanchil, assembly GCA_022376925.1. NCBI lineage: Eukaryota > Metazoa > Chordata > Mammalia > Artiodactyla > Tragulidae > Tragulus > Tragulus kanchil. Next base: position 25,163,634 of record JAIOJX010000025.1, on the reverse strand, counting down.
AATAGATGTTATTTATCATTTTTATTAAACTTTGTATTAGCCATGTGCTTTGCATTGACTAGGATACTCCTCACCACTCCCTATGAATAAGACAGATGGTAAGTCCTGCTTCCATTTTTGGATTAAGAAAATGAGTCCAAAATAGCTAAAATGCCTTGGCTCAAGCCACGGAGGAAGTCAAAAGGTCAAAGTAGAAATCTGATTGCTACTTAAATCACTCTTAAGTTCCAGACTGTTGGATCAAATCATCTCTTAGGTGAAGACAATTACTTTGTTATACTTATAAGTCAATCAGTCATTAAATATTTGGTTCATAACTGCTGTATGATTGGCAATTAACTTTGCAGTATGGGAAAGGTACCATGATTTTTCAGCTGAATTCTTACAGTAATTCAGCTTGGATAAAGAAGAATCTATAATAAACTACAGGGGCACATAATTGAATACAGTATGGGATTAACTGTGAAAAATATGGATCGGACTTTGCATTAGTCCTTCAACATTTGGAGGAGACTGTCAGTAGAGTAGATGTTGATTTGGATGTGTGGGTGTGGTTTATCACTTGATGAAAGGCATGTATTAAAAGCATACTCTGTTTGGGGTACATAAAGGAGTTAAGCTGATGTGCATCTCTATCCTGCGCACTTAAGTCCATGCCTTTAAATCAGGAAAATGAGTTTGATCTGAGGATGGAAGCCACTGAAGGCATTTCTGAGGGGAATCATATGGTTAAAGTGGCAACTGAGCTAGATTGTCATCTCTGCTGGAGTTTATGAAGACAAATCTGGGTTCAGCAAAATCTAGCTGAAGAGTTTTTGCAATAAAGAGGCATGAAGAAGACTAGACTGGTGAACAGTGAAGGGACTCAGCCGTATATGTACTATCACAATATTGTTAATTGACTAACATTGGGTAATTGTTAATACCCCAATACAAGATGTTTTTGGTGTTAAAAAAAAAAAAAAGCTAGAGAGTCTACATTGGGATTGGAGATACAATGGCAGAAGAACGAGAAATTTGGCGAAAAGTTCAAGACTTTGTGCCTGAATTACTCTGGAGCATTAACAGGAGGAGGAGTCATAGGTGACTCCAAGGGTGTCAAGCTTGTGCTTTGCTGTGCTTAGTCACTCAGTCATGTCTGACACTTTGTGACCCATTGGACTGCAGCCAGCTAGGCTCCTCTGTCCATGGGATTTTTCAGGCAAGAATACTGGAGTGGTTGCCATTTCCTTCTCCAGGGAATCTTCCTGAGCAGGGGATTGAATTCATGTCTTCTTCATTGTAGGCAGATTTTTTTACCTGCTGAGCCATCAGGAAAGCCCAATGTGAATGAACTAAATAAATAAATAAAGGAGCATGTGACTGAATAGACATATTTGTTGGCAGACATCTGATTTCTTTTTATGAGGTGATTGGAGATTAGAGCACATTTTCATTTGTGAAATGCTAAATTCCAGGTAGTGAAAATTCCATCTGGGTGTATCCCCTGATCATCAGATTATAGGTCAAGAACTCAGGTGAGAGAGAGGATTTAGATACATGTTTTTAATGTTCTTGGGAAGGCTTATAAATAACACCTCCCTTCCCTCCTTGAATTATAAATCACTTAAGATGTAAGTGGAAATTGGAAAGCAGATAGGAGAACAAAATTATCACCTTTATTGTTGATGCAACATATATAGAAGAATGTGATTCATAGCTAAGGGCAAGTGGGCTTTCTAACATTGAACTCTGGGATTAGAAAGATTTACTCACCCTGTTGCAGATTGTCTTGTACCATTTCATGCCTCTTCCACTGGTCTCTGACCCTGGAAAACTTAAGGTGTGGAGCAATACAGCAGAATTAATACCTTCTGAAGTCAGGATGACTCCCAAGAGAGAAAACACATATAGTCAGGTTTTTTTTTTTTTTCTTTCTAAACTGACCAATATGATTAAGAGTCAACTTTTCTAGAGTGAAGCTAAGAGTGTCTGCCTAAGATGGTTCTCTCTACATGGGAACAGTAGTATAGTTATGGGAGAAAACATCACTTCTTCTCCCCACTTCATCCCTTTAGAAGTGCTCTGCATAGCAATGCACCTTCAGAACATGCATTTTGTATCCACAGTCTGACTCAAGCATGGTAACTGGAAAATGTTAATTCTCCAACAAATAGTTTTTGATTAAGTGGGTAAATGAAATTGGGAGTTGAGGATGATGTAACTTGGTGGATTTTCATTGGAGAGAGTGTAAAAAGCGAGGAGTGCAGCCCCATGGAATAAACTTTCCTGATATGCGTAAGGAGATGGAACAAGGCAGAGGAACCAAATGGGAAAAGGACAAGTGGGGCACCTATGAAGACTGGATCTGAGATGGGTGTTTGTTTTGCATGACATCATGAGGTACCATAGCTTCAGAATACTTCCACTGAGGTCATTCTCTGTTGTTGTTGTGTTTTTTTTTTCCGTATTTTGGTCATCTTGAGAGCCATTCTGATCTTTGTGGTTTCAGGAATGTGAAACAGTGATTAACATTTCATCTTCTGATCCACCGAAGACACAATTTTCAGCCTTAACAGGCATGTTTCAGCCTTAATAAGGTTGTGACATATTATTGTTGTGACATTATTTAGGACTTTTTAGATGAAGGTAGTAGAAATCAGTTCAAGTAATTAAAAGTAAAAGAGGGAATGGGATATGATTAGAGCCATGCCTGGAAGAATCATTTGTCAATAATGCAGTTTGGCCTCAGAGAGGGCCCCAGGCCTGGAATGGAGAGCTACAGGAAGCTGGGCAGCATTGTCTCTGTTTCTTATCTCTGTCTCTGTGTGCCTCCATTCTACTTCTACTCTTCCCTGTACTGGCCTTCTCTATCCAGTGCCTGAGTTTATACACATCTTTCAATCAAGAGAAAAACTCAGAAGAACTCTCAGATCTTTTAGTCACAATTACAGGTACAAAGTTTAACCCCAAGCAGAATCCACTTATGGCTATCAGGCTCCTACACAACTGGATGCATCCATATTTTAGAGGAGGAGGAATTCTCAGAGGCTGTACTCACTATAAAAGGTTTCTCCACATACACACACATACTGCACAGACACAGACACATTCACATACAACACAGTGCAATCAAGAAATTAGAATATAAAGAGTGAAATGCAGCCAGCAGGAAGATAAAAATAGTTAATGTTTAACAAATCTATATTACCTGCCTTTAGCACTGTTCTAAGCACTAACTATATACTAACTCATTTATCCTCATGACAACTTTAGGAGGTCCTCACTCTCAGGAAGAAACAGAGGCAAGCTGGAATCAAGTCCAAAGCATCCAAAGTCACACAGTAAGTGTCTGGAGCATTTCAGATGTCTTTAAATAAAAACATGTGAAAATGATTGCTATGCTCCCAGCACACCAAATGTGTTATTTTCAGTCTGTTCATAAGTATTGAATTTTCCTTGCTTACTGGGCAAAAGCACAGGAAACCTCCATTGGTAAAAGCATTTATGCTAGCAAGGATTAGATGATGTCATTCTCTGTTGTTGTTGTGTTTTTTTTTTCCGTATTTTGGTCATCTTGAGAGCCATTCTGATCTTTGTGATTTCAGGAATGTGAAACAGTGATTAACATTTCATCTTCTGATCCACCGAAGACACAATTTTCAGCCTTAACAGGCATGTTTCAGCCTTAATAAGGTTGTGACATATTATTGTTGTGACATTATTTAGGACTTTTTAGATGAAGGTAGTAGAAATCAGTTCAAGTAATTAAAAGTAAAAGAGGGAATGGGATATGATTAGAGCCATGACTGGAAGAATCATTTGTCAATAATGCAGTTTGGCCTCAGAGAGGGCCCCAGGCCTGGAATGGAGAGCTACAGGAAGCTGGGCAGCATTGTCTCTGTTTCTTATCTCTGTCTCTGTGTGCCTCCATTCTACTTCTACTCTTCCCTGTACTGGCCTTCTCTATCCAGTGCCTGAGTTTATACACATCTTTCAATCAAGAGAAAAACTCAGAAGAACTCTCAGATCTTTTAGTCACAATTACAGGTACAAAGTTTAACCCCAAGCAGAATCCACTTATGGCTATCAGGCTCCTACACAACTGGATGCATCCATATTTTAGAGGAGGAGGAATTCTCAGAGGCTGTACTCACTATAAAAGGTTTCTCCACATACACAAAATACTGCACAGACACAGACACATTCACATACAACACAGTGCAATCAAGAAATTAGAATATAAAGAGTGAAATGCAGCCAGCAGGAAGATAAAAATAGTTAATGTTTAACAAATCTATATTACCTGCCTTTAGCACTGTTCTAAGCACTAACTATATACTAACTCATTTATCCTCATGACAACTTTAGGAGGTCCTCACTCTCAGGAAGAAACAGAGGCAAGCTGGAATCAAGTCCAAAGCATCCAAAGTCACACAGTAAGTGTCTGGAGCATTTCAGATGTCTTTAAATAAAAACATGTGAAAATGATTGCTATGCTCCCAGCACACCAAATGTGTTATTTTCAGTCTGTTCATAAGTATTGAATTTTCCTTGCTTACTGGGCAAAAGCACAGGAAACCTCCATTGGTAAAAGCATTTATGCTAGCAAGGATTGATGATGGCCTTGCTGGCTCCTTGGGATGCCTATAGGTCACAGGGCATGCTGATGCTCACCAGGAGGATGCCTTAGCTAGCCGTGGGAAACAAGTAAAAGTGGAAGTGTCATTTTCCAGGTTCTCTCACCACTGGAGAAATCCTACAAATAGTAAGGCAGTTCAACTCAAATTACAGACCTAACTTCTACAATCCTACCCTGAGGCTGTAGCTAGTAAAAATGATTTGACTTCTAAATAATAATTCCATGTTCCTTTTAGTTTCTTGGTTTCAGAAAATTTTCTGGTAGAAATAGAGAGGGGTGAGTAGTGGACAGGATGACACGGAGATTTCGATGAATTACTGATTTCAATTGGAAATTTTGACACTTCTTCAGAAATGTTTTACATCAAACACATAAGACAGGAAGCTGTAAAATGTTTGAAAGTCATAATTACATTTGTGTAATTAATTATATATAAATTAAAAGTTTATGTATAAAATTTATATATATGTATTTAATACCCAACAAGCAAATATTGAGCATCCATGAACCATCCACAAAAGTTGAATTTCTCCTGGGACCAGCTGAATCTCAAGGAATCAATATTTTGGAGAGTATGATGATACTATAGTTAAATGAATTTTAAAGGAAAAGGATAGCTTTAAAAAGCTTGCACTCTTGGTAAAAAATTTGTAGAATACTTAGAATTACATAATAATAAAGAGCACAAACAGCCCAATAACTTTAGGTGAGAAAAATCTTAGGAGGGAAATTTGGAAGGCAAGAAGAGTAGAGACGCCGATGAAGGGGGAAATAACAGTAATAACAGCACCACACCAGCAACACCAGGAGAGGTACTGCACATGGATCAAGATGAAGGGTCATGAACTGAGAAACTGCTCTCTAGTATTGTTAAAAGACAATAGTTTGAAAAATTTAAATGCAGTAATACAATATGAACATGTTCCATTGAGATCAGTTTTTAGAATGGTTGTTGTTGTTTAGTTCCTAAATTTTGTCCAATTCTTTCTGCGTCATGGGTTGTAGCCCCTCAAGCCTCTTTGTCCTTGGTATTTCCCAGGCAAGGATACTGCAGTAAGTTGCCTTTTTCTTCTCCATTGGTAGAGGGGTTATTGTTTACAAGGAAATTAAATTGATACTGAGGAGCTATGATATAAATGTGTGTACCAATGAAATAATTGTCAATGCATATTGTAAATTACCACCAGTTTTTTAAGTTATTTATGTATCTGACATTCACAAAAGAGAAAGTAACAAACTAAAAAGAATACAGAGGGTTAGTTTGCCATATTAGTAAGAGAAGTCCATTTCACTCATGGATTACTGCAATCTTCTGTTTCATTATCCAAGGAATTCAATCTTACTTTCTAGATTTCAGAGAAAAATGAAGCATAGAAAAAACTTTCTCACTTCTCAACTTGCCTGGTAGAATTTTTGACCTAACCATCTGAAGTTTCCTGGTAGTAAAATTTTCAAATACTAATATCATATGAATCATAGATATTCTCTACAATTTAACTCCATAGCAAATGAAGCAACAAAAAGAAGGCTTGAGTTGGGCTTATTAGCCTTTCAGCCATATAAGATGAATATGGCAGTGGGAGATCATTCCAGAGCCTTTCATTTGAGTTCAAATATGAATATGGAGTTAAACTTACTGCTTATCCTATAAAATCTTTTTCCTTCATTGACCAAATACGAGTCTTATCTGCATAATACAAATGCAAAGTTAATTTATAATTTCAAACTAGAAGTTTACCATTGGAACTCTGGGTTGTTTTATGTAACATTTCCTATGTTAGATGGATTTTCCAGTTATAAATAATAGAATGACTTGTGATGTTTAATAACATGCATTAAAATTTCTCTCGGTGTTGACATGTTTCTATCACAGCTCCTCAATATTCCAATTTGCTGTTAAATTAGTTCCTCCCCTTTGTTTGAAATTGATCTTTCTATAGATATAAGTATTATGTAGCTTAATGGGATAATTTAATTCATTCAATGTATAATAAGCAACTACTAAGTGCCAGGTTGAGTGTTGTGTACTTAAGCAATTTTGTTATTAATAAGCAACTTACAGTACTGAGAAACTGCTCTCTAGTATTGTTAAAAGACAATAGTTTGAAAAATTTAAATGCAGTAATACAATATGAACATGTTCCATTGAGATCAGTTTTTAGAATGGTTGTTGTTGTTTAGTTCCTAAATTTTGTCCAATTCTTTCTGCGTCATGGGTTGTAGCCCCTCAAGCCTCTTTGTCCTTGGTATTTCCCAGGCAAGGATACTGCAGTAAGTTGCCTTTTTCTTCTCCATTGGTAGAGGGGTTATTGTTTACAAGGAAATTAAATTGATACTGAGGAGCTATGATATAAATGTGTGTACCAATGAAATAATTGTCAATGCATATTGTAAATTACCACCAGTTTTTTAAGTTATTTATGTATCTGACATTCACAAAAGAGAAAGTAACAAACTAAAAAGAATACAGAGGGTTAGTTTGCCATATTAGTAAGAGAAGTCCATTTCACTCATGGATTACTGCAATCTTCTGTTTCATTATCCAAGGAATTCAATCTTACTTTCTAGATTTCAGAGAAAATGAAGCATAGAAAAAACTTTCTCACTTCTCAACTTGCCTGGTAGAATTTTTGACCTAACCATCTGAAGTTTCCTGGTAGTAAAATTTTCAAATACTAATATCATATGAATCATAGATATTCTCTACAATTTAACTCCATAGCAAATGAAGCAACAAAAAGAAGGCTTGAGTTGGGCTTATTAGCCTTTCAGCCATATAAGATGAATATGGCAGTGGGAGATCATTCCAGAGCCTTTCATTTGAGTTCAAATATGAATATGGAGTTAAACTTACTGCTTATCCTATAAAATCTTTTTCCTTCATTGACCAAATACGAGTCTTATCTGCATAATACAAATGCAAAGTTAATTTATAATTTCAAACTAGAAGTTTACCATTGGAACTCTGGGTTGTTTTATGTAACATTTCCTATGTTAGATGGATTTTCCAGTTATAAATAATAGAATGACTTGTGATGTTTAATAACATGCATTAAAATTTCTCTCGGTGTTGACATGTTTCTATCACAGCTCCTCAATATTCCAATTTGCTGTTAAATTAGTTCCTCCCCTTTGTTTGAAATTGATCTTTCTATAGATATAAGTATTATGTAGCTTAATGGGATAATTTAATTCATTCAATGTATAATAAGCAACTACTAAGTGCCAGGTTGAGTGTTGTGTACTTCAAGATAAAGCAATGTTTTTCTCAAGTTATTAACAGTCTGGTGAAAGACAGACCCATAAACTGATTTAAGACAGTATGATAAAGGCTGTATAGAGGCATGCATGGGGTATTATGGGCACATTTAAGACCAAAACCTAATCCCACCTAAGGAGAATAGAGGTAAGATCCTGGAGGGATGATGAATAAACTGGGCACTGAAGGCTAGCCAGTCAAAGGGGTATGGGAGGGTTGAAAGCATTGTGGAAAGCATTCTAGCTAGTGGGTGCAACATGTGTAATCCCATGGAGGAAGAAATTGTATAGCGTCCACAGGGACCATGATAGACTCCAAACTTGTGCTTCTCACCACTGAACAGGCTAGTAAATCAAAAGATATGCTGCTGAGGGAAAGGAATAGCAACTTTATTTAGAAAGTCAATAGACTGGGAAGATGGCAGACTAGTGTTTCAAAGAATCATCTTACCTAAGTTAGAATTCAGGCTTATTATTTATTTTCTTTTTTTAAACTTTTGGCCTCTTTTTTTTTATTGGTCTTTCATTTATTTATTTTCATCCATCTTTATTGGCCTGTGTGGGCCTCCTACTGCAGTGGCCTCTCTGGTAGCAGAGCACCAGCTCTGGGCCCATGGGCTCCAGAGCGCTAGCTCGTAACTGGACACACCGACCCAGTAGCTCCGCAGCTCTGTGTCATGTGGATCTTCCTGGGCCAGGGATCAAACTGGCACCGCTTGCACTGCAAGGTGAATTCTTTACCCACTGGACCACCAGGGAAACCCAGAATTCTGGCTTATTTCATACTGAGCTTCCCTGGTAGCTCAGCTGGTAAAAAGTCCACCTAAGATGCAGGAGACCCCAGTTCAATTCCTGGGTCAGGAAGATACCCTGGAGAAGGGATAGGCTATCCACTCCAGTATTCTTGGACTTCCCTGTGGCTCAGATGGTAAAGAATCTTCTTGCAATGTGGGAAACCTGTGTTCCATCCCTCAGTTGGGAAGATCCCCTGGAGAAGATAAAAGCTACCTACTCCAGTATTTTTTTTTTTTTAATTTTGGCCTTTTTTATTTATTTATTTTCATTCATCTTTATTTTTTGGACTGTGTGGGCCTCCTATTACAGTGGCCTCTCTTGTTGCAAAGTTCCAGCTCTGGGTGCATGTGCTATACAGCACTGGCTTGTAATTGGACCCACCAGTCCAGCCACTCTGTGGCACATGGGGTCTTCCCAGGCCAGGGATTGAACCGGTGCCCCTTGCACTGCACGGCAGACTCTTTACCCACTGGACCACCAGGGAAACCCCCATTCCAATATTCTTGCTTAGAGTATTCCATGGACAGAGGAGCCTGGCAGGGTACAAGTCGGACAGGACTGAGTAACTTTCACTCATTCATGTTTTATACCAACAGGAGAGGAAGTGTGTGTGTTAGTTGCAAACTTCTTGGTTCAGGAAACCTTTATTCTTACATCTGCCCATGTGAGTCAGGTCCCATGGTTCCTCTGAATCTCCAACAAGGCAAATGTTATTCTCTGTTCTGCAACTTTTTATCTCTATATGAATGGGAAAATGTTATACCTTTAAAGATGAAAGCCTTGAGAATGGGCCATTTTGTATATCTCAGGCTTTAGGTAACATTCTTTCACAAAAGGTGCAGAGCCAGCATGACTAAGCACAGGCAACAGAGCCCAAGGGTTAGGGTTAGGAATAAAGGAACAGATTCGACATAGAATCAGGTCCAGGATTATGTGTGGACTTTCTCTAGTTGAGGCGAGGCAGGGCTACCTTAGGGTAACTTCTCTTGTTGCAGAGCAGGGGCTCTAGGGCATAGGCTCAGTAATTGTTGTGCATGGGTTTAGGTGCCCTGCAGCACATGGAATCTTCCTGGACCAGGGTAGTAGTGGTGGACTAGATTCTAGCATGTGAGAAGACTCAATAATAAAACAAAGCTGACAGTGTTCAGACAAGACATGTCAAGAGCCAAACAAGAGCTGTGGACACTGAGACTAAGATAAGGGATACATTGGTTTCCTATTGCTGTCATATGATAGTAATAAGAAATTACCACATAGTTAAAAGGGAGCATTAGTGGCAAAGAACCCACTTGCCAGTGTATGAGACACGGATTCCATTCCTGGGTCAGGAAGATCCCTTGGAGGAGGGCATGGGAAGCTACTCCAGTATTCTAGCCTGGAGAATCCCATGGACAGAGGAGCCTTGCAGGGTATAGTCCAAAGGTTCACAAAGAGTCAGAAATGACAGAAGCGTCTTAGCACACATGCACACAGTTAAATGGCTTAAAACAATGCAAATGCATTACCTTACAGCTCTGGAGGTCAGAAGTCTGAAATGGGTTAAGGCTAAAATGGAGATATCAGCAAAACTGTTTTCCTTCTGGTTGCTTTTGCCAGATTTCCTGCATTCCTTGGTTCATTGTCACTTCCTTGCATCACTCTGACCTTTGCTTTTGTCATCACATCTCTGACTGTAACCGTCCTGTCTCCCTCTTATACTGATTCACATTGGGATTGACATGCCCAGATAATACTGTTCTGTATTATTACCCTCACCTCAAAATCCTTAACTGAATCCCATGTACAAAATTGCTTTTGCTATGTAAGATAATATATGAACAGCTTTAAGGGATAAGGATAGAAATACCTATGATGGGTCATTATTCTGTCTACCACAGGGGAGACGTTGAAAAACTGTTTAGGAGGATTTGGTAATTTATGAAGATGGTGTGGAAAGAGTAAAAGAGAAAGTCAAGCACTCCCAGCTGTTTCATTTAGGTGACTTTAAGAAAAGAGGTGTCAGCATTTACAAAGGGGGGTGTAGGGGGTTAGGAATAAAGGAACAGATTCGACATAGAATCAGGTCCAGGATTATGTGTGGACTTTCTCTAGTTGAGGCGAGGCAGGGCTACCTTAGGGTAACTTCTCTTGTTGCAGAGCAGGGGCTCTAGGGCATAGGCTCAGTAATTGTTGTGCATGGGTTTAGGTGCCCTGCAGCACATGGAATCTTCCTGGACCAGGGTAGTAGTGGTGGACTAGATTCTAGCATGTGAGAAGACTCAATAATAAAACAAAGCTGACAGTGTTCAGACAAGACATGTCAAGAGCCAAACAAGAGCTGTGGACACTGAGACTAAGATAAGGGATACATTGGTTTCCTAAAGCTGTCAAATGATATTAATAAGAAATTACCAAATATTTAAAAAGGGGAGCATTAGTGGCAAAGAACCCACTTGCCAGTGTATGAGACGCGGATTCCATTCCTGGGTCAGGAAGATCCCTTGGAGGAGGGCATGGGAAGCTACTCCAGTATTCTAGCCTGGAGAATCCCATGGACAGAGGAGCCTTGCAGGGTACAGTCCAAAGGTTCACAAAGAGTCAGAAATGACTGAAGCGTCTTAGCACACATGCACACAGTTAAATGGCTTAAAACAATGCAAATGCATTACCTTACAGCTCTGGAGGTCAGAAGTCTGAAATGGGTTAAGGCTAAAATGGAGATATCAGCAAAACTGTGGTCCTTCTGGTTGCTTTTGCCAGATTTCCTGCATTCCTTGGTTCATTGTCACTTCCTTGCATCACTCTGACGTTTGCTTTTGTCATCACATCTCTGACTGTAACCGTCCTGTCTCCCTCTTATACTGATTCACATTGGGATTGACATGCCCAGATAATACTATTCTGTATTATTACCTTCACCTCAAAATCCTTAACTGAATCCCATGTACAAAATTGCTTTTGCTATGTAAGATAATATATGAACAGCTTTGGGTCATTATTCTGTCTACCACAGGGGAGACGTTGAAAAAATGTTTAGGAGGATTTGGTAATTTATGAAGATGGTGTGGAAAGAGTAAAAGAGAAAGTCAAGCACTCCCAGCTGTTTCATTTAGGTGACTTTAAGAAAAGAGGTGTCGTCAGCTGGGATTCCATATACTGAAGGAAGAATTGTTCAGGTTAGGGGGATTATCCCTCAGGTGTGAGGTGTGGAGAGGTGGCGATGTCTGTGAAACTTTAAGCGAACAGGAGGTATCTAGCTATCCTGCAGGCATGTTGCTATCTGATCCTGAAACCTGGATGAAAATTGTGTTGGAAGTCTAGATTTGGATGTTTTCAGCCTTTAGGCAGCAGAGTTGAAGCCATATTGAATGAAAACATATTGGGAGAAGTTGAGGGTGGGAAGAACAATAGGGAGCTGGGCTTAGGGGCATTTGGAAGAGCAGTCTCAACACTGATTGAGGAGGTTTTCTCAGAAATTGGTGAAGAGAGTATCTCAAGAGCCAAGGCAAGGGAACAGTAGTTTTTACACTGTTCTCAGAGTCCCTAGTGGGGATTATGAATTTAAAATATGAAAATCTGTAGAGAATTTGAGATAGAGTGAATGATGAGCATTATGTGGCTGCTTGCCTAGAGCCTTGGGTGAATGCAGCCAAAATAACACAGCTGCGATTGCTCTTGTCAATCTGTGTAATTAATGATTTGTGTTGTTGGTTGCCTATGTTCTCATAGTATCTTATGCAAAGTTTGATCGTGGCTCTTTCCATATTTCATTTTCATTTTTTTTAACTTCTCTATATCCTCTATATTATGAACAGACTAAAAATCTCCCCTTCAGCTTTCATCTTGGTATTGCAAGTATTAAAAGATGAAGAAAAAGACATCCCCTAGACTTCATCCTTGGGAGAAATTTTGCCTATCTGCAGGTAAAGAGACAGACCTCAAAAGCATGCTTAAACAAAATATCATGCCTTCTAAACTGCTTTGTCAGAGAAAGAGAGATAGATTGTTTTGTTCCTGAGGAGAAAGGAGAAGCAAAGGAAGAATGAACAAAGAATAAAAAGAAAAGAAAGCAAAGAGATTACAAGAGATTTTAAGATACAGCTCTGGCCCATAAATTGTCAGTAACATTTACAGGAGACGTTGAAAAACTGTTTAGGAGGATTTGGTAATTTATGAAGATGGTGTGGAAAGAGTAAAAGAGAAAGTCAAGCACTCCCAGCTGTTTCATTTAGGTGACTTTAAGAAAAGAGGTGTCGTCAGCTGGGATTGCATATACTGGAGGAAGAATTGTTCAGGTTAGGGGGATTATCCCTCAGGTGTGAGGTGTGGAGAGGTGGCGATGTCCGTGAAACTTTAAGCGAACAGGAGGTATCTAGCTATCCTGCAGGCATGTTGCTATCTGATCCTGAAACCTGGATGAAAATTGTGTTGGAAGTCTAGATTTGGATGTTTTCAGCCTTTAGGCAGCAGAGTTGAAGCCATATTGAATGAAAACATATTGGGAGAAGTTGAGGGTGGGAAGAACAATAGGGAGCTGGGCTTAGGGGCATTTGGAAGAGCAGTCTCAACACTGATTGAGGAGGTTTTCTCAGAAATTGGTGAAGAGAGTATCTCAAGAGCCAAGGCAAGGGAACAGTAGTTTTTACACTGTTCTCAGAGTCCCTAGTGGGGATTATGAATTTAAAATATGAAAATCTGTAGAGAATTTGAGATAGAGTGAATGATGAGCATTATGTGGCTGCTTGCCTAGAGCCTTGGGTGAATGCAGCCAAAATAACACAGCTGCGATTGCTCTTGTCAATCTGTGTAATTAATGATTTGTGTTGTTGGTTGCCTATGTTCTCATAGTATCTTATGCAAAGTTTGATCGTGGCTCTTTCCATATTTCATTTTCATTTTTTTTTAACTTCTCTATATCCTCTATATTATGAACAGACTAAAAATCTCCCCTTCAGCTTTCATCTTGGTATTGCAAGTATTAAAAGATGAAGAAAAAGACATCCCCTAGACTTCATCCTTGGGAGAAATTTTGCCTATCTGCAGGTAAAGAGACAGACCTCAAAAGCATGCTTAAACAAAATATCATGCCTTCTAAACTGCTTTGTCAGAGAAAGAGAGATAGATTGTTTTGTTCCTGAGGAGAAAGGAGAAGCAAAGGAAGAATGAACAAAGAATAAAAAGAAAAGAAAGCAAAGAGATTACAAGAGATTTTAAGATACAGCTCTGGCCCATAAATTGTCAGTAACATTTCTACACTCATAAGTCCTTTTTTAAAATCAATAACTGATAAAGGTTATGAATTTGGGGCTGAGTTAATATAGAGCAAAACAGAGATAGTGTGTATAGAGGAAGTATTTGGCAGAAGTGCCATGGAAATGTAATAACTGGGAATTTGAAGAGATCAAAAGAAGTCTTTGAACTTTAACAAAGCAAAGGGTATATGAAATAGGATATTTTAGGCCAGTGGTTCCCAATAGGATGTGACTCACAAGAGACAAACCCACATAGGTAATTTAAAATGTCCTTGTAGTCACATTAAAAAAAGTAAAGCTAAGTAGTGGAATTAATTTTAATAATATATTTTATTTTATTTAACAAAACATATCCCAAATATTTTCATTTCAGCATGTAATTAACATAAAATTAATGAACTATATCACATTCCTTTTTTGATACTAAATCTTCAAAAATAGATATGCATTTTGTACTTACAGTAGATTTCAATTTGAACTAGCTACATTCAAAGACTCAACCTGTGGCCAGTGGCATCTACATTGGACCTTAAAACTCTGGATTTCCATAATCTAGGTAACCAGCGGCTGAGAGCAAAAGTTTATGCTCAGTGCTCCTCTGATATTGTTGAACTTGCACCAAATACAGAACTACATCTTGGATGATGCTTAACTAGTAATACATTCTCACCATAGCTGCCTATTGGATGCATGTAAGTTCAGACTCAATAGACCACCAGTGAACACACAGCTTCTTGACTAGGGAAAAAATGGTTGAAACATTAGATCTTCAATCCATTCTTTTCCTTTACTTGGAAAATGTCGCCAAGAAAGAACAACGGTGACCCAGTCAATCTTTTTATAAACACTCTGCTTACAGAACTGCTAGGAGATACACTATTGGTCTTTAATAGTGTGGAGTCTTCAGCCTGTGGAATTCTGTGAGCAGATGCACCTGGTCTATAAACTGCTTTGTCAGAGAAAGAGAGATAGATTGTTTTGTTCCTGAGGAGAAAGGAGAAGCAAAGGAAGAATGAACAAAGAATAAAAAGAAAAGAAAGCAAAGAGATTACAAGAGATTTTAAGATACAGCTCTGGCCCATAAATTGTCAGTAACATTTCTACACTCATAAGTCCTTTTTTAAAATCAATAACTGATAAAGGTTATGAATTTGGGGCTGAGTTAATATAGAGCAAAACAGAGATAGTGTGTATAGAGGAAGTATTTGGCAGAAGTGCCATGGAAATGTAATAACTGGGAATTTGAAGAGATCAAAAGAAGTCTTTGAACTTTAACAAAGCAAAGGGTATATGAAATAGGATATTTTAGGCCAGTGGTTCCCAATAGGATGTGACTCACAAGAGACAAACCCACATAGGTAATTTAAAATGTCCTTGTAGTCACATTAAAAAAAGTAAAGCTAAGTAGTGGAATTAATTTTAATAATATATTTTATTTTATTTAACAAAACATATCCCAAATATTTTCATTTCAGCATGTAATTAACATAAAATTAATGAACTATATCACATTCCTTTTTTGATACTAAATCTTCAAAAATAGATATGCATTTTGTACTTACAGTAGATTTCAATTTGAACTAGCTACATTCAAAGACTCAACCTGTGGCCAGTGGAATCTACATTGGACCTTAAAACTCTGGATTTCCATAATCTAGGTAACCAGCGGCTGAGAGCAAGAGTTTATGCTCAGTGCTCCTCTGATATTGTTGAACTTGCACCAAATACAGAACTACATCTTGGATGATGCTTAACTAGTAATACATTCTCACCATAGCTGCCTATTGGATGCATGTAAGTTCAGACTCAATAGACCACCAGTGAACACACAGCTTCTTGACTAGGGAAAAAATGGTTGAAACATTAGATCTTCAATCCATTCTTTTCCTTTACTTGGAAAATGTCGCCAAGAAAGAACAACGGTGACCCAGTCAATCTTTTTATAAACACTCTGCTTACAGAACTGCTAGGAGATACACTATTGGTCTTTAATAGTGTGGGAGTCTTCAGCCTGTGGAATTCTGTGAGCAGATGCACCTGGTCTATCCATGATTGCTTATGACAGTCTCTGAATATGTGGGAATGAAATCTATATATGTGTGGGCATTGCCTTCCAGAAAATGTCACAAAAGCTATTTGGTGTAAAATGAAGTTATTTTACAATTAAAACAGATTCCTTCTGTGGAGGTGGTGTTGTCAAATACATTATTAGTGACCTTGTATATTAAGCGGGGCTGGAGGGTATTCTGATGTGGTAAGAAAACATCAGGGAAGCTACATGAGGAATTCTAGACCCCTTTGTTTTGCTCATTCCATAGATTAATTTAAAACTCAAAATTATCGCTAAAGTTTAAAACTCTGATTCAGGTGAGTCTATTAATTCAATCCTTGGTGTTTTTTTCATTAAGAGATTTAACATGAAGCAAATGAGGTCTATAAAGATACACTTACTGACTTGGTTGCTAATACAGCCCTGATTATTAAGCAAGCACTTGAATGCTTGGCAGAGGTTACTTGCTCTAGAGTGATGCTGTTCCATATAGTAGCCTCTAGTCACATGTGGGTATTTAAACTTTAATTAAAATTAAATAAAACTTCAAGTCCTTACTTGTCCTAGCTACACTTAAAATGTTCAGTAGTCACATATGCTAGTGGACAAGTAGCCACATATCCTATGGACAAGATGAATATTGAACATTTCCTTTGTTGCAGGAAGTTCTATTCAACGACCTTGCTCTATAAATTGGAGATTTTGCTAGGAAATAGAACGTCATAGATTAGAGAGAGACTTGGGTTCAATTTAGAACATTTCAATAAAATAAGGCAAAAATATCAGGCATGCAGCTGGGAAAAGAATTTGCTTAGGTCTTTATTTATTTACTTATTGCTGCAAAAAGGTTTATTGGTTCCATTTGGTCCAATGCTTAGGAAAGGACTCCAGGGTGGTTAAAAATCTGCCTAGTAGCTGTAGAGAGGGGCTTCAGACAGAAGCCCTGATGCCAGAGGGGCTCCCCAAAGTCCGCTGGGCTTGGGAAGCAGCTAGTGGTGCATACAGGTGAGCCTTCCCATAGGATACTCGTTCAGTGGAGCCTGAGGATCAGCCAGCCTGTAGAGATCGCCCAGGTGGTCTGTATCTTCTTGATAAATTTCATCTGCTCCTCCAGGGCGTGGCTCTCCCGGGAAGTCAAAGAGGTTCATTGCCTTCCAGAAAATGTCACAAAAGCTATTTGGTGTAAAATGAAGTTATTTTACAATTAAAACAGATTCCTTCTGTGGAGGTGGTGTTGTCAAATACATTATTAGTGACCTTGTATATTAAGCGGGGCTGGAGGGTATTCTGATGTGGTAAGAAAACATCAGGGAAGCTACATGAGGAATTCTAGACCCCTTTGTTTTGCTCATTCCATAGATTAATTTAAAACTCAAAATTATCGCTAAAGTTTAAAACTCTGATTCAGGTGAGTCTATTAATTCAATCCTTGGTGTTTTTTTCATTAAGAGATTTAACATGAAGCAAATGAGGTCTATAAAGATACACTTACTGACTTGGTTGCTAATACAGCCCTGATTATTAAGCAAGCACTTGAATGCTTGGCAGAGGTTACTTGCTCTAGAGTGATGCTGTTCCATATAGTAGCCTCTAGTCACATGTGGGTATTTAAACTTTAATTAAAATTAAATAAAACTTCAAGTCCTTACTTGTCCTAGCTACACTTAAAATGTTCAGTAGTCACATATGCTAGTGGACAAGTAGCCACATATCCTATGGACAAGATGAATATTGAACATTTCCTTTGTTGCAGGAAGTTCTATTCAACGACCTTGCTCTATAAATTGGAGATTTTGCTAGGAAATAGAACGTCATAGATTAGAGAGAGACTTGGGTTCAATTTAGAACATTTCAATAAAATAAGGCAAAAATATCAGGCATGCAGCTGGGAAAAGAATTTGCTTAGGTCTTTATTTATTTACTTATTGCTGCAAAAAGGTTTATTGGTTCCATTTGGTCCAATGCTTAGGAAAGGACTCCAGGGTGGTTAAAAATCTGCCTAGTAGCTGTAGAGAGGGGCTTCAGACAGAAGCCCTGATGCCAGAGGGGCTCCCCAAAGTCCGCTGGGCTTGGGAAGCAGCTAGTGGTGCATACAGGTGAGCCTTCCCATAGGATACTCGTTCAGTGGAGCCTGAGGATCAGCCAGCCTGTAGAGATCGCCCAGGTGGTCTGTATCTTCTTGATAAATTTCATCTGCTCCTCCAGGGCGTGGCTCTCCCGGAAGTCAAAGAGGTGGGATCTGTGTGAGCAGAAGCCAGGACACGCTATCCACAGGGCACCATTTGAGGTTCTCAGTGAGATGGTGGCTTCCACAGTGACCTGGGTTTCACCCCGCAAATGTTGAGACAGCTTCAGCGTATCCTGGAGGAGGGCATGGCCACAGCGCTGGTTTTGCATTTTCAGTGCTGGTTTTGCCTTTTTGTTGCTCCACGCCATTTCTGGAAAAAAAGCGGCCTACGAGATCTGGAGCTACGTTTTGGAGGTGGAGAAAGAAGCCGGGAGAGAGGTAGGTGAAGGAGGCAGGTGAATGCGTGTTGACTGGGTTTTTGACAAAAGCCTCCACTTTGGTGGAATAATTCTGAGGAATCCAGGAGCTCAAGGTTGATAGATAATACAGAATTTTAAGTTTAAAAAAGAAAAACAAAAAACTGGTATTTTGCTGGCTCCAGTGGCTAAGAACTGCTGAGCGGCTGATTTCGAAGGTTGCAACTGGAAAAAAAAAAATGGAATTCAGAGAATGGAGCAAAGGGCCTAAGGAAAGACAGAATTGCAGGAGCACAGAGCTCCTTTCCCCTTAGGTATTTTTTTGTTTTGTTTTGCTTACAGAGTTTTGTTTATTGCCACACATTGACCTGAATTCGCCATAGATATTAGAGAAAAGGAGAGAGACAGAGGGAAGCTAAAAAGCTGGGAGAAGGCTGTAAATTTTGCCATTTAATTTCATACTTGGGAGTATGTTTTTTTTATTTATATATATATATATATATATATATGTATGTGTGTGTGTATATATATATATATTTGGCTGCACCTGGTCTTAATTGCATTTCGTGGGGCCTTTAGTTGTGGCATTTAAGCTCTTAGGTGCTGCACCTGGACTCTCATTCCTTGATGAGGATTCAACCCAGGCCCCCTAGATTGGAAGCATGAACTCAGCCACTGGCCCACTAGGGAAGCCCAAGGAGTACAATACTTCTTAATAGCATTACTAAGCTTGAGAAATAGTCAGGTATGCACATGTGGGCATGCATTCTCTGTTGCTTCAGTTATGTCTGTCTCTTTGATAAGGATTCAGCCAGCCTGTAGAGATCGCCCAGGTGGTCTGTATCTCCTCCCAGGGCGTGGCTCTCCCGGAAGTCAAAGAGGTGGGATCTGTGTGAGCAGAAGCCAGGACACGCTATCCACAGGGCACCATTTGAGGTTCTCAGTGAGATGGTGGCTTCCACAGTGACCTGGGTTTCACCCCGCAAATGTTGAGACAGCTTCAGCGTATCCTGGAGGAGGGCATGGCCACAGCGCTGGTTTTGCATTTTCAGTGCTGGTTTTGCCTTTTTGTTGCTCCACGCCATTTCTGGAAAAAAAGCGGCCTACGAGATCTGGAGCTACGTTTTGGAGGTGGAGAAAGAAGCCGAGAGAGAGGTAGGTGAAGGAGGCAGGTGAATGCGTGTTGACTGGGTTTTTGACAAAAGCCTCCACTTTGGTGGAATAATTCTGAGGAATCCAGGAGCTCAAGGTTGATAGATAATACAGAATTTTAAGTTTAAAAAAGAAAAACAAAAAACTGGCATTTTGCTGGCTCCAGTGGCTAAGAACTGCTGAGCGGCTGATTTCGAAGATTGCAACTGGAAAAAAAAATTGGAATTCAGAGAATGGAGCAAAGGGCCTAAGGAAAGACAGAATTGCAGGAGCACAGAGCTCCTTTCCCCTTAGGTATTTTTTTGTTTTGTTTTGTTTACAGAGTTTTGTTTATTGCCACACATTGACCTGAATTCGCCATAGATATTAGAGAAAAGGAGAGAGACAGAGGGAAGCTAAAAAGCTGGGAGAAGGCTGTAAATTTTGCCATTTAATTTCATACTTGGGAGTATGTTTTTTTTTATTTATATATATATATATATGTATGTGTGTGTGTATATATATATTTGGCTGCACCTGGTCTTAATTGCATTTTGTGGGGCCTTTAGTTGTGGCATTTAAGCTCTTAGGTGCTGCACCTGGACTCTCATTCCTTGATGAGGATTCAACCCAGGCCCCCTAGATTGGAAGCATGAACTCAGCCACTGGCCCACTAGGGAAGCCCAAGGAGTACAATACTTCTTAATAGCATTACTAAGCTTGAGAAATAGTCAGGTATGCACATGTGGGCATGCATTCTCTGTTGCTTCAGTTATGTCTGTCTCTTTGCTATCCCATGGACTGTTGTCCACCAGGCTCTTTTATCTGTGATATTTTGCAAGCCAGAGTAGTGGAGTGGGTTGCCATTTCCTTCTCCAGGGGATCTGCCCCATCCAGCGATTAAACCCACATCTCCAGTGGCTCCTGCGTTGGCAAGTGGATTATTTACCACTGAGCCACCTGGGAATTCGTACATGTGTTTACTTACTGTTAAAGGAGCTAAGTTGCAGATAGGGATGGGTATAGAAGCAGATGACTTTAGGGTAAAATAGGGCTCTTGAATCGTATCAGTTGTGAGACAGGTTTCAACTTTCTATTAACTTTTTGAATATTTTAAAATTTACAGTTCAAGCCATATATTTAGGTCTCAGGGGGAAGGTACACTTAATATTTTGATGACATGAGTATTGATATGATGTCTGATGTTAAATACCTTTCCAATAAAATGATAGAATGAATGCAGTAATATTCAGAACAAACTGACTTTCTTGAAGAAACTTTTGTAGACACTTTTCATATATGGAAGGTAAATATGGTATACTCTTCAATTTGCTTTTTTTAAAAAATAATTTTATTGGAGTATAGTTTCTTAATATTGTGTTGGTTTCTACAGTACAACAAAGGGAATAAATTATATGTATACATATATCCCCTCTTTGTTTGGATTTCCTTCCCATTCAGGTTACCACAGAGCTTTGCATAGAGTTCCCTTTGTTATATAGTAGATTCTCATTAGTCTTCTATTCTGTACATGGTACCAATAGTGTATATGTGTCAGTCCCAATTTTCCAATTCATTCTTATCTTCTGTTTCCTCCTTGGTGTCCGTAGGATGGCTGTCTATGTCAGTGACTTGCTTTGATTTTGTGGTGATGATGTATGTTTGGATCAGTGGCAGTTCAGATAGAAGCTCTTAGAAGGTACCAGTAGACTAGCCTCTAATAGAGGCCCTTAGCTTTTGAAAGTCTATAGTGTTTCTTCATGTAGATTGATTGCTACACTCAACACTCTGAAGCAACTAAGTATACATGTACCTAGAGCACATCTCTATCCGCAGAATAAATCTCGTAAATGAAAGTGATATTGCAGACACCATCAAGTTGAAAACAATGTAAACAGTAGGTGTTACGAAGATATTAACTTTTGGGATTATTTTAATAAAGACAGTTCTAGAAGTGCATCCCAGTTTTGATCCCAGCAAACCAGTCCTAAGGTTTGACTCTAGTGCCAAAATTGCCCTGTTTGAAAAATTGGTTTAGATTCAGCATTGCTGGACTGTATATAAAAGAGACTTCATTAAGTTGGCTTTCATTCTATTTATGCCTTTGTCATTTCTTTCAGTGTTTAAGTGAAAATAACACATAACAAATCATTGTTGACAGGCCTAGAATTTATCTTTAATTATTTATTGTGATACTCCTCTCTCCACCCACCATTATACTCTAACAAGTGGAGTATCTGTTAAAGGAATGTTTAAGACCTTGTGATTAACAGCATGGTAACTGTTTTGACTATATTTAATGACCAGCACTTACTGCAAATGAGTTAAAGCATGCTGTTGTGTAAATATTTATTTTTCTCTACTGCCTTAGTAAAACATGTTCCTATTTCTCCACTGCTTTTCTGTTCTCTCGTAAGTTTAAATCGCAGGATGTAACTATTAATAGCTAATGACTAGGATTATATACTGTGCCAACGAGGTTTGTAAGTGTAGGAGATTATCACCAAACTGACAAATGGATAAATGTGTGTATACACATTAGACACCCTGGGCTCACATATTTCCACATGTGCATAACTGTTTGAGACTTCTCCCCTTCAACTTAGCCCCTCAGCCTGGATTCCCCCCTCTTAGATAATGTTATCACCCTGTTGCTCAAGCCAAGAAATTAGATTGTCTTTCTCAACTATCACCCTACTCTATCTTCTCAGTATATTTGCTGAATTTAGAATTTGATTGTATTGAATTCACAATAATTTGAGTGAAGCTTAGTTTTTTTTCGTTCAAGCTATATTTGCTGAATTGTATTCTCATGGGTGTTTTTTTTCATGTAGATTGATTGCTACACTCAACACTCTGAAGCAACTAAGTATACATGTACCTAGAGCACATCTCTATCCGCAGAATAAATCTCGTAAATGAAAGTGATATTGCAGACACCATCAAGTTGAAAACAATGTAAACAGTAGGTGTTACGAAGATATTAACTTTTGGGATTATTTTAATAAAGACAGTTCTAGAAGTGCATCCCAGTTTTGATCCCAGCAAACCAGTCCTAAGGTTTGACTCTAGTGCCAAAATTGCCCTGTTTGAAAAATTGGTTTAGATTCAGCATTGCTGGACTGTATATAAAAGAGACTTCATTAAGTTGGCTTTCATTCTATTTATGCCTTTGTCATTTCTTTCAGTGTTTAAGTGAAAATAACACATAACAAATCATTGTTGACAGGCCTAGAATTTATCTTTAATTATTTATTGTGATACTCCTCTCTCCACCCACCATTATACTCTAACAAGTGGAGTATCTGTTAAAGGAATGTTTAAGACCTTGTGATTAACAGCATGGTAACTGTTTTGACTATATTTAATGACCAGCACTTACTGCAAATGAGTTAAAGCATGCTGTTGTGTAAATATTTATTTTTCTCTACTGCCTTAGTAAAACATGTTCCTATTTCTCCACTGCTTTTCTGTTCTCTCGTAAGTTTAAATCGCAGGATGTAACTATTAATAGCTAATGACTAGGATTATATACTGTGCCAACGAGGTTTGTAAGTGTAGGAGATTATCACCAAACTGACAAATGGATAAATGTGTGTATACACATTAGACACCCTGGGCTCACATATTTCCACATGTGCATAACTGTTTGAGACTTCTCCCCTTCAACTTAGCCCCTCAGCCTGGATTCCCCCCTCTTAGATAATGTTATCACCCTGTTGCTCAAGCCAAGAAATTAGATTGTCTTTCTCAACTATCACCCTACTCTATCTTCTCAGTATATTTGGTGAATTTAGAATTTGATTGTATTGAATTCACAATAATTTGAGTGAAGCTTAGTTCGTTCCCTTCTTTCCCTTCTGGATTATCTAAATTGTCTGCATGAATGTGTGTCATCTATGGTTGATTAATTGTATAGACTTTAATTTTTCTTTCATTCACAGACTTTTCTGTTTCACATTTGAATCAGTCATGATCTTGATTTTATAACATCTTACTGCATTTAATAGCTTTTAATTATTGAATAGAAGGGAAATAGAGATTTGGACATATTAAAATATTCGCTTTTGCTGTTTTTCTTAAATTGTCAACTAAAATACTTTTAGAGCCTGGTCATCTACATCAAAAGTAGAATAAAGTTCAGAATTAGCCTTCCTATAAGTAAATATAAATGTTTTTGCTGTTGCATCACCCAAACAGAAGCTATTGTTAAGAAAACATCTGACTATCCAGTTATCTCTATGAGAGTCAGAGAAAAGTGTTCATAGCACTACTTGGTTAGTTGTCTAGTTATAATCACTATATGTGTTAGCTCTGTGTAATTTACTGTAATAAGTATCAAGGGAAATTAAGAGAAAATAATAAAAATAACATGTATGTATAAGGAGCTACAATCTAGTGCAATGGAGGGAGTAACATGGAAACCTATACTGTCATGTGTGGAAAAGATAGCTATTGTCATTGTACTAAGGGAATAGGAGTGCTTACAATGGCATGGGGTGATGGTCCGGAGGGGTGGGATGGTGGGGGAACTCAAGGGGTGGGGACCAGGGATATGCATATGACTGATCTGGGAACATACATGTCTGTGAACAACAAAACTCTGTAAAACCTTTAAAATAAAGAATTTAAAAAAAAAAGAAACAGTATAAAAAGAAATTTTAAATATGTAAAATTCATAGTCAACTAAGGTTATAAAAGTACATATTCAAAACTTGACTATCAAAATAATGATATTTTTATTATATCATAAATGACATATAATAGGAGACAAATGTCAGTGGCACAATAAGTAAAATGAACAGAATATAAGCATTAAAAAATGTTGTTTTCAAGAATTGTTTAAAGCATGAGAAATACAGTATTATGTTGAGTAAAATTAATATGTGACTCAAAATCAAATACACAGTGTAAGAATTGAATCTGTGCAGCTTCCAGAAATTTCCTTTACTCTGTTTAGAATTTGATTATTGTCACAATAATTTGAGTGAAGCTTAGTTCGTTCCCTTCTTTCCCTTCTGGATTATCTAAATTGTCTGCATGAATGTGTGTCATCTATGGTTGATTAATTGTATAGACTTTAATTTTTCTTTCATTCACAGACTTTTCTGTTTCACATTTGAATCAGTCATGATCTTGATTTTATAACATCTTACTGCATTTAATAGCTTTTAATTATTGAATAGAAGGGAAATAGAGATTTGGACATATTAAAATATTCGCTTTTGCTGTTTTTCTTAAATTGTCAACTAAAATACTTTTAGAGCCTGGTCATCTACATCAAAAGTAGAATAAAGTTCAGAATTAGCCTTCCTATAAGTAAATATAAATGTTTTTGCTGTTGCATCACCCAAACAGAAGCTATTGTTAAGAAAACATCTGACTATCCAGTTATCTCTATGAGAGTCAGAGAAAAGTATTCATAGCACTACTTGGTTAGTTGGCTAGTTATAATCACTATATGTGTTAGCTCTGTGTAATTTACTGTAATAAGTATCAAGGGAAATTAAGAGAAAATAATAAAAATAACATGTACGTATAAGGAGCTACAATCTAGTGCAATGGAGGGAGTAACATGGAAACCTATACTGTCATGTGTGGAAAAGATAGCTATTGTCATTGTACTAAGGGAATAGGAGTGCTTACAATGGCATGGGGTGATGGTCCGGAGGGGTGGGATGGTGGGGAACTCAAGGGGTGGGGACCAGGGATATGCATATGACTGATCTGGGAACATACATGTCTGTGAACAACAAAACTCTGTAAAACCTTTAAAATAAAGAATTAAAAAAAAAAAGAAACAGTATAAAAAGAAATTTTAAATATGTAAAATTCATAGTCAACTAAGGTTATAAAAGTACATATTCAAAACTTGACTATCAAAATAATGATATTTTTATTATATCATAAATGACATATAATAGGAGACAAATGTCAGTGGCACAATAAGTAAAATGAACAGAATATAAGCATTAAAAAATGTTGTTTTCAAGAATTGTTTAAAACATGAGAAATACAGTATTATGTTGAGTAAAATTAATATGTGACTCAAAATCAAATACACAGTGTAAGAATTGAATCTGTGCAGCTTCCAGAAATTTCCTTTTCACTCTTAGGCTAAAAAACAAGTCTCTTTTGCAGCTCAGTTCTTATAACTGTGTTTGCTCTATCCCTTCTTGTTGGTGTCATCTATTACGTCTCTCATCAGGTGGTGAAATCTTTAGTTCATGGCATATATCTGTCACAATAGGTTACTGTGCACCAAACAACATGTACATCCTATTAACGTATAACTATCATGTTTATTTTCTTCATGCTAAAATCCTGCACTGGTTAGTTCTAACTCTATTCCTTGTTGTATTTCCCTTAGAACTTAGGGTAATGGAACCATCTCTATCTGGAATGAGCAAAGAGGCATGGCAAACCTCAGATGGACTCTTGAAACCTCTGCATCTCATTAGCTCACAGCACTTCACGCACATTTCTTTGACCAAAGCAAGTCCAGGTCAGCAGAGTGGGGACATGAAAGCATCCCTCCAAGAAGGACACTGAAAGGGAGGGAGGGAATGATGTTGGATCTTACAGCAAGTGATCCTCTATTCGTTCCCTTCACTGTCTCACATTAAATTGGCCACTTTCTTGTTTAGTCTCCAAGTTATTTCTAACTCTTATGCGACCCCATGGACTGTAGCCTGTCAGACTAATCTTTCCATGGAATTCTCCAGGCAAGAATACTGGAGTGGGTTGCCATTTCCTTCTCCAGGGGATCTTCTTGACTCAGGGATTGAACCCAGCTCTCTTGCATTGGCAGGTGGATTCTTTACCACTGAGCCAGCTGGAAACTCACTACTCCACATTAATTAATTGCTGCTACTCCATGTTAATTAACCATACTCACGTCATGTCTTATACTGTGGTTTTAGTTTCTCAGAGGAGTTCAAATTCCATTTACTCAACCTCCTGACCCCTTACTCAAGAAGAGGTAGGAATACTCCACTCAGTACACCTCTAGGAGATGTGTTACATCAAAGAGACATTATCATCCAGGTGAAAGTGGGTAGGGGCTTTCTCTGTGCCAGGATGGAGTCGTGTGTTGCTGAGAAGCCTGAAGCATCCTTTTTTTGTATTTGGTTAGGCTGTGTATATTTACCCTCTCTCCCTTTTGAATTCCTTCTGACATAATCAGGTAAGATTGGTGAGTGGAACGAGGATGGAACTGGTTAGCTTTTAGTGAAACATGAGGTAAATATTCTTGGTCTCTTGACTATCCTACATACTTTTTCTGCAATTATGGGCTTTCCTTGCACTGAATATTTGAGATTTGGTCTAGAAACAGAAAGAAATTTCCAGTCTAACACTTAAGCTCCAGAACTTCACAACTTAAGCACGGAGTAGTTTCTCTCTAAAACATGAGTATTTATTGTCTTTGAATCCACTTTCTGCACCAACAACATGTACATCCTATTAACGTATAACTATCATGTTTATTTTCTTCATGCTAAAATCCTGCACTGGTTAGTTCTAACTCTATTCCTTGTTGTATTTCCCTTAGAACTTAGGGTAATGGAACCATCTCTATCTGGAATGAGCAAAGAGGCATGGCAAACCTCAGA
The DNA here is from genome assembly GCA_022376925.1 of Tragulus kanchil. Taxonomy (NCBI): domain Eukaryota; kingdom Metazoa; phylum Chordata; class Mammalia; order Artiodactyla; family Tragulidae; genus Tragulus; species Tragulus kanchil. Next base: position 25,136,451 of record JAIOJX010000025.1, on the reverse strand, counting down.
TGGACTCTTAAAACCTCTGCATCTCATTAGCTCACAGCACTTCACGCACATTTCTTTGACCAAAGCAAGTCCAGGTCAGCAGAGTGGGGACATGAAAGCATCCCTCCAAGAAGGACACTGAAAGGGAGGGAGGGAATGATGTTGGATCTTACAGCAAGTGATCCTCTATTCGTTCCCTTCACTGTCTCACATTAAATTGGCCACTTTCTTGTTTAGTCTCCAAGTTATTTCTAACTCTTATGCGACCCCATGGACTGTAGCCTGTCAGACTAATCTTTCCATGGAATTCTCCAGGCAAGAATACTGGAGTGGGTTGCCATTTCCTTCTCCAGGGGATCTTCTTGACTCAGGGATTGAACCCAGCTCTCTTGCATTGGCAGGTGGATTCTTTACCACTGAGCCAGCTGGAAACTCACTACTCCACATTAATTAATTGCTGCTACTCCATGTTAATTAACCATACTCACGTCATGTCTTATACTGTGGTTTTAGTTTCTCAGAGGAGTTCAAATTCCATTTACTCAACCTCCTGACCCCTTACTCAAGAAGAGGTAGGAATACTCCACTCAGTACACCTCTAGGAGATGTGTTACATCAAAGAGACATTATCATCCAGGTGAAAGTGGGTAGGGGCTTTCTCTGTGCCAGGATGGAGTCGTGTGTTGCTGAGAAGCCTGAAGCATCCTTTTTTTGTATTTGGTTAGGCTGTGTATATTTACCCTCTCTCCCTTTTGAATTCCTTCTGACATAATCAGGTAAGATTGGTGAGTGGAACGAGGATGGAACTGGTTAGCTTTTAGTGAAACATGAGGTAAATATTCTTGGTCTCTTGACTATCCTACACATACTTTTTTTCTGCAATTATGGGCTTTCCTTGCACTGAATATTTGAGATTTGGTCTAGAAACAGAAAGAAATTTCCAGTCTAACACTTAAGCTCCAGAACTTCACAACTTAAGCACGGAGTAGTTTCTCTCTAAAATGTAGGGATTTTTCTCTGGTTTGTGGGATTATGAGTTTTTATTTCTTTAATTTTTTTAGTTTTCTATCTTTCCAAATAGTTCTTTTACAATAAGCACATTGTTACTTTCACATTTAGAAAGAAAATACAATAAGCTTATTTTCAAAAACAACATGTTTAAAGAGTACCACTAGGGAAGACTGAGGTCTTCCCAGGTGGTGCAGTCATAAGAAATCTGCCTGTCCATGCAGGAGACACAGGCTCCATCCCTGGACCAGGAAGATCCTCAGGAATAGGAGATGATAACCCACTCCAGTATTCTTGCTTGGAGAATCCCATGGACAGAGGAGCCTGGTGGGCATAGTTTAAGGTGTCAGAAAGAGTAGGACACAAATGAGCAGCAAAGCACACAAACAGGAGAGACTGACTTCAGGGAAGTCAGGGGTAATTGCATGTCACTTGAGAATATTTACATCTTGTCCATTTTTTTGTATTACTTATAGTTCCCAGTGTTAACAAGATGTGCATCACCCTTATGGCAGTATTGGTTTTAGAAACAGTTATATCCAAATCTACCTTAGACAAATCAACCTGTGTGTGTATGCTTTTGGGCAACAGTGAACAGAGAAGGATCCCATGGGGGAAAAAGGGACATTGAAGAAGTTTCTAGGACTTCAGACCCACTCTCTAATATAAAGCTCTTGTGAGTTATCTTGAACTGAAAAGATCAAGAATGTTTTCAGTGAATTTTCTCTATCTAAACCACATAGGTTCTAAGAATCTCAAAGCAAAGTAGACCACATGCTCTCTCTCATTTCTCTGTGCCAGGATGGAGTCGTGTGTTGCTGAGAAGCCTGAAGCATCCTTTTTTTGTATTTGGTTAGGCTGTGTATATTTACCCTCTCTCCCTTTTGAATTCCTTCTGACATAATCAGGTAAGATTGGTGAGTGGAACGAGGATGGAACTGGTTAGCTTTTAGTGAAACATGAGGTAAATATTCTTGGTCTCTTGACTATCCTACACATACTTTTTTTCTGCAATTATGGGCTTTCCTTGCACTGAATATTTGAGATTTGGTCTAGAAACAGAAAGAAATTTCCAGTCTAACACTTAAGCTCCAGAACTTCACAACTTAAGCACGGAGTAGTTTCTCTCTAAAATGTAGGGATTTTTCTCTGGTTTGTGGGATTATGAGTTTTTATTTCTTTAATTTTTTTAGTTTTCTATCTTTCCAAATAGTTCTTTTACAATAAGCACATTGTTACTTTCACATTTAGAAAGAAAATACAATAAGCTTATTTTCAAAAACAACATGTTTAAAGAGTACCACTAGGGAAGACTGAGGTCTTCCCAGGTGGTGCAGTCATAAGAAATCTGCCTGTCCATGCAGGAGACACAGGCTCCATCCCTGGACCAGGAAGATCCTCAGGAATAGGAGATGATAACCCACTCCAGTATTCTTGCTTGGAGAATCCCATGGACAGAGGAGCCTGGTGGGCATAGTTTAAGGTGTCAGAAAGAGTAGGACACAAATGAGCAGCAAAGCACACAAACAGGAGAGACTGACTTCAGGGAAGTCAGGGGTAATTGCATGTCACTTGAGAATATTTACATCTTGTCCATTTTTTTGTATTACTTATAGTTCCCAGTGTTAACAAGATGTGCATCACCCTTATGGCAGTATTGGTTTTAGAAACAGTTATATCCAAATCTACCTTAGACAAATCAACCTGTGTGTGTATGCTTTTGGGCAACAGTGAACAGAGAAGGATCCCATGGGGGAAAAAGGGACATTGAAGAAGTTTCTAGGACTTCAGACCCACTCTCTAATATAAAGCTCTTGTGAGTTATCTTGAACTGAAAAGATCAAGAATGTTTTCAGTGAATTTTCTCTATCTAAACCACATAGGTTCTAAGAATCTCAAAGCAAAGTAGACCACATGCTCTCTCTCATTTCCTGCTGAAGCACAAATATATTTAAGAATTTGTAATTCAGAGAGCACCCACCAGTAAGCAGAGAAGAGTGCAAGAACAAGATACAAAATCTTGGATGAGTGTTCGAACATTTTCTTAAGTATGAAGACATTTTCTGCTTTTGGATCTATTAATGTGAGATGGAGGAAGAAAAGGTCTAGAAAAGGTACATCCACACACATTCACTAGCAGTGTGTCCGATAAATTCTCCTAGAATCTGAGCACTTCATTGAGGAAAAGTGAAGCCTACTGGGAGCATTCTGAGCTAACACTTGACACCATTGTAGAGGCCAGTCACTGCATCTGGAAATGCAGAGATGGATGTTAGATAAATCTTCTGATACTTTAAATGGATTGGAGGTAGATTAGGGTATTAAGAGGTGCAGTGTTTGGTCTTTATTCATCAACGTATTAAGTCTTTACCACAACCAACTGGAAGATTGATCATCTAAGTTTCATGCACACATTTTATGAATAACATTAATACATCCTAACATGTAACAAGTCTAAAAAGCATGTATCTGGATTACAATATTAATACTCACAAAATAAAGATAGCACTTGAAATGTACAATCCTCTGTCATACTGACAGCTTTACTAAGAATAATTTGCATTGTTTTACAAACAGCTTGTAGGAATGTTATGGTTTATTGGAGTAATACATTTGTATCATCATAGCTTTTCTGGCTGTTGCAAAATTCCCTTTTGAGAATACATCAGAGATATTTCTGAATTTAAAAAATTTAGATCACATTACAAAAAATTTAAAAAAATCCTAAATCCAAACTTGATTATGTAAGAAGCAAGTAAAGTTCAGTATAAGAAGAAAAGTTAAAGCAATTCCAAATAGTTCAAAAGAAAAAAGATTTTTATGTAAAAAGGAGATTCTTTACCACCTTAATCCATTATTAAAGGTGACCATGCTTTTGGGCAACAGTGAACAGAGAAGGATCCCATGGGGAAAAGGGACATTGAAGAAGTTTCTAGGACTTCAGACCCACTCTCTAATATAAAGCTCTTGTGAGTTATCTTGAACTGAAAAGATCAAGAATGTTTTCAGTGAATTTTCTCTATCTAAACCACATAGGTTCTAAGAATCTCAAAGCAAAGTAGACCACATGCTCTCTCTCATTTCCTGCTGAAGCACAAATATATTTAAGAATTTGTAATTCAGAGAGCACCCACCAGTAAGCAGAGAAGAGTGCAAGAACAAGATACAAAATCTTGGATGAGTGTTCGAACATTTTCTTAAGTATGAAGACATTTTCTGCTTTTGGATCTATTAATGTGAGATGGAGGAAGAAAAGGTCTAGAAAAGGTACATCCACACACATTCACTAGCAGTGTGTCCGATAAATTCTCCTAGAATCTGAGCACTTCATTGAGGAAAAGTGAAGCCTACTGGGAGCATTCTGAGCTAACACTTGACACCATTGTAGAGGCCAGTCACTGCATCTGGAAATGCAGAGATGGATGTTAGATAAATCTTCTGATACTTTAAATGGATTGGAGGTAGATTAGGGTATTAAGAGGTGCAGTGTTTGGTCTTTATTCATCAACGTATTAAGTCTTTACCACAACCAACTGGAAGATTGATCATCTAAGTTTCATGCACACATTTTATGAATAACATTAATACATCCTAACATGTAACAAGTCTAAAAAGCATGTATCTGGATTACAATATTAATACTCACAAAATAAAGATAGCACTTGAAATGTACAATCCTCTGTCATACTGACAGCTTTACTAAGAATAATTTGCATTGTTTTACAAACAGCTTGTAGGAATGTTATGGTTTATTGGAGTAATACATTTGTATCATCATAGCTTTTCTGGCTGTTGCAAAATTCCCTTTTGAGAATACATCAGAGATATTTCTGAATTTAAAAATTCAGATCACATTACAAAAATTAAAAATATCCTAAATCCAAACTTGATTATGTAAGAAGCAAGTAAAGTTCAGTATAAGAAGAAAAGTTAAAGCAATTCCAAATAGTTCAAAAGAAAAAAGATTTTTATGTAAAAAGGAGATTCTTTACCACCTTAATCCATTATTAAAGGTGACCATTCATCCTTAGTAATCAGATCAATTTGTGCTGAAAATTTAGTTCTATATGTGTGAATTGGAAGTGATCTTATTAGTGTTCTACTACATCAACTTTGATAAAATCCCCAATCCATTTCAGTTAAGTTTCTATTGATCCACTTAAGAGATCAATTTGGACTTGTTCGATTCTTTTGTCAAGGGATTTCATCTGGCTTGAGTTTAACGTTATGAAATAAACATGATTTAGAAATGTAAGATGGAATGAAAAAAAAGAGTCCAGATGAGTGTTGACAATTATTTGAATGCAAGTGCTAGCATTTGAGCATTTGATAGGGCATTGCCACTTGGAAAAGGACTAGAAAAACAATAGGACAAAGAAGACAGAGTGCCTTTCATGGTGGTGAAGGTCATATGTTCCTTTAGTTCCACTAGTGACTATGAATGTCATTGAACAACTTGAAATCTATTTGTCAGTAAAATTGAGTTGTACTTTTATTGTCTAGTATATTTTATATCTAATTGATACTGACTTTAATTAAATACTTTTATTCATATCCATTTTTCAGTTTCCTATTTTCTGCAGTTCAGCCTAATTTTTCCTAGGAGACAGTGAATAGGTCTTAAAGCCTATGAAGATCTTGGGGAGAATGACAGGAGTTCCACCTGATAACCATTTTCCTATATCTGCTTTACCTTCAGAAACAGTTTTAGAACTGGTGCTAATAAAGGAGAACTGCACAAAAACACTTCTCCTTCATACTCTCTGCTTATACTCACAGAATAGCCAAGGAAGTTCTTTTAGCAAGAAGTAGTCTTTGGTTACACTTGGTAAAGAATAGGTGTATAACACAGGGAGCCCAGCCTGGCACTCTGTGAAAACCTAGAGGGGTAGAATAGGGAGAGAGTCTCTCTCTCTCTTCCCCTATATATACATTCGTATATAATATTGTATAATTGTATATGTTAATTTATAATTATCCATGTGTGTTAGTCGCTCAGATTTATCTGACTCTTTGTGACTCCCTAGACTGTAGTCCACCAGGCTCCTCTGTCCATGGGATTCTCCAGGTAAGAATACTGGAGTGGGTTTTCACTTCCTTCTCTAAAGGATCATCCAAGGGATAAAACCTGGGTATCCTTCATTGCAGACAGATTCTTTACCATCTGAGCCACCAGGGAAGCCATAATTTTTCATATACATATATGTGCGTATATGTGTAGAGCACATAGTATGTAGTATATAGTATATGTATATTTACTTGTATAGTATGCAGTGATTCTGCATTTATCCCAGTGTCAGGGAAGCTCTATAATTCACTTGACTTCTACTGTTAGAGTGGTATCTGCATATCTGAAATTGTTGATATTTCTCCCAGCAATCTTGATGCTGGCTTGTGAGTCATCTAGCCCTGCATTTGGCATATGTACCCCGCATATAAGTGAAATAAATAGAGTGACAATAATACAGCCTTGATATACTCCTTTGACAATTTTGAACCAGTCAGCTGTTCCACGTAAGGTTCTCAGTTTTGCTTCTTGACCCACCTACAGGTTTCTCAGGAAACCTATTTTATGCTGTTACTACTCCCACAGGTACCAACAGCATAAAAAAAGGAAGAAGAAAATGATGAAGAAAAAGAACATTCCTTGGAAAAGGAATCAAATAAGATATACCCTTTCATCACATGTTTATTTCAATTATTGTTATTAAATAACTGTTAAATTTTAAAGTCCTCTCTTATGGTTATTTCTCACATTTGTTGGTTTTCTAGATGAAAGGTAACAGGCTTCTTAAAAAGTTTCACTCTGACATACATAGATGTTTGGGAATTCAACTTATTTCATTTTGTAGATGAGCACACTGAGACCTAGAAACTTAAAGAAATTCATTCAAAATGACACAGTTAATCAAGATAGAGCTATGTCAGCCAACTCCTACCTCAGTCCTCTTCCTGTTATACCTAATTCCTTCTTAAGATATATTTTTAAGGTGTTTTCTTTTATATATTTTATATTATTATTTTTTTTCCTGAAAATGTCCTTGAGACACTTTAGACTATGGCTTCCCAGGTGGCTTAGACAGTAAACCATGGGAGTGTGGTTGTGACTCCTAGCTGTCCACCAGGCTCCTCTGTCCATGGGATTCTCCAGGTAAGAATACTGGAGTGGGTTTTCACTTCCTTCTCTAAAGGATCATCCAAGGGATAAAACCTGGGTATCCTTCATTGCAGACAGATTCTTTACCATCTGAGCCACCAGGGAAGCCATCACTTTTCATATACATATAGGTGCGTATATGTGTAGAGCACATAGTATGTAGTATATAGTATATGTATATTTACTTGTATAGTATGCAGTGATTCTGCATTTATCCCAGTGTCAGGGAAGCTCTATAATTCACTTGACTTCTACTGTTAGAGTGGTATCTGCATATCTGAAATTGTTGATATTTCTCCCAGCAATCTTGATGCTGGCTTGTGAGTCATCTAGCCCTGCATTTCGCATATGTACCCCGCATATAAGTGAAATAAATAGAGTGACAATAATACAGCCTTGATATACTCCTTTGACAATTTTGAACCAGTCAGCTGTTCCACGTAAGGTTCTCAGTTTTGCTTCTTGACCCACCTACAGGTTTCTCAGGAAACCTATTTTATGCTGTTACTACTCCCACAGGTACCAACAGCATAAAAAAAGGAAGAAGAAAATGATGAAGAAAAAGAACATTCCTTGGAAAAGGAATCAAATAAGATATACCCTTTCATCACATGTTTATTTCAATTATTGTTATTAAATAACTGTTAAATTTTAAAGTCCTCTTTTATGGTTATTTCTCACATTTGTTGGTTTTCTAGATGAAAGGTAACAGGCTTCTTAAAAAGTTTCACTCTGACATACATAGATGTTTGGGAATTCAACTTATTTCATTTTGTAGATGAGCACACTGAGACCTAGAAACTTAAAGAAATTCATTCAAAATGACACAGTTAATCAAGATAGAGCTATGTCAGCCAACTCCTACCTCAGTCCTCTTCCTGTTATACCTAATTCCTTCTTAAGATATATTTTTAAGGTGTTTTCTTTTATATATTTTATATTATTATTTTTTTTCCTGAAAATGTCCTTGAGACACTTTAGACTATGGCTTCCCAGGTGGCTTAGACAGTAAAGAATCTGCCTGCAATGCAGGAAACTCAAATTTGATCCCTGGTTCAGGAAGATCCCCTTGGAGAAGGGAATGGCTACCTACTCCAGTATTCTTGTCTGGAGAATGTCATGGACAGAGGGGGCCAGTGGGCTACAGTCCATGGGGTTGCAAATAGTTGGACATAACTGAGTGACTAAAACTTTTACACTTTGAGTTTGAGGCCTCACACTTTAAAACTCCAATAAGGTCAATTTTCATTCGCATGTAGAATGAAAATTTCAGTACAGATTGATGTAATTGTTAAGGCTGATCCTCTAACTGTCCGTATTGATATTTCTTTTGCCAAATTCACCTTTCAAGGCTTTCTTCCAAGAGTCAGGATGATCTCTTGCTTCTGTAGAGGCCATGTTGAACGAGGTGGGTGACAAAATACAATTTACTGTATTCTTATAAGAATATTCATCTTTAACCAATTTTACCCAGCAATTCTGAGCATCTATTCTATGCTATATTGTGCATTAGACAATAAGAAGAGGGGCAGAAAGGATCAGAAGTGACCCCTCTGTTTTAGGTTATCCAGCTGATCCATTCTAGTATCTTTCTTGGGTGTCACATTCAGCTGCCTTTACGCCAGCATTTTAATAATTGACAGTGCTTGCTCTATTGGATATCATATTCATTCACCTCAAATATATTCCATTAGAAAAAGCTCAAGAATGTGCAAAGGGGTTAAATATTTTTATGAAAGATGTAAAATATAGGAGGAAAACTTACATGAATTATAGACTATTTTTTCGGCATAAGAAAGTTACAGTCCTTGAAAGTGGCAATATATTATGAACCAAAATTTACCCTAAAATTTTTATAATTTAACATCAAACTCAGCTGATGTAGTAGTAATTGTGATCAGAATACATACACTTATTTATCATTTAATACTTCTTTTGTCTTCCATTTTTATGAGATTTTTAAGATGACTGGAACAAATACAACCAAATGTAATTGTGCTTGTTGATTTTTTCATAATTGCTCTGTTTTCTGTCATACAGGGTTTGCTGATGGCATTGATTAATGGCCACAGAAACTTTTGGGAGTTTAATCTACAAAAGAATTTATTGTTTGTGCAGCTTGTAGTCAATGCTGCAATAGAGATTTTTCTTTTCATACATTTAAGAATCACAAAGAAATTTCCTTTCTTTCTCCTTCAGGGTAATGGGCAGTTTCTTCTCTGACTTTATGGAAGTGGTTCGTAGAAATGAATTACTGTCAATCTTTCAGCAAGCTACTGGAGATGAAATCTGCTTTTCAGGAGAATAGTGGTCATTCTACCATCCTGTTTCCTATGCAAAGACCTTGAGACCAAAGTACGTCTGGGCAAGTGCAAATGTAACTAACGGATGAGATTCAGCATCACTTCCTAGGATATACTTATTGGGTAATAAATGGACGGAGAGGAAAGGGTGATGAGTGTGTGCTGAGTACACAGAAGCATTTCTTCTTTGGATTGTGCTGTGTGTGGTCTGCTGTGTGTGGCTTTCTTGCTGAAAGCCCTGTGTGACATCCGTGTGTTCTTTTCTGTTCTGCAGCTGAATTTCTACTCCATGTGTTTTATCTGCTCTGAGAAGTAAGCTAGCCCCCCTCTTTTCCCCTCTGTTTCAGCTGAACAGAGGGTTTTTACAACCACAGGGATGCACCTTGAAGCCAGGCCTGAAGTGGGTGCCAAGAGTTTGGCTGCTTTATATCACACGGAAAGCACAAAGAGACAAGGTGGGAGAGGTGACTGAGTCCCCACTGTTGCCCCTGTTGCAGTGTTTCCTGTACAGGTGGAAGAATCAGGGCTACTCTTTGCTTCATTTCATTTCTCTTTGCATAGGTTTTGTGAGATCTCATATCTGTTTAGTTCCTTCATAGATTTTCTTGGTACGCATTTTAACCATACTTCATAGGAGAGAAGGGAAACCAATTTTGGTTAGTTCCAGGTTTGATTCTTCTGCCCTTCTGTAAATGCCATCACAGTTGAATTTAGAGAGCTTACAAATGGTCAGGAAAATATCTAAGGGTGATAAAATTAGAGAGAAGTAGAGATCCAGGACAAAATTTGTTTATAGGAATTGAGTCATTTTTCATAAACAAATGGAAGAGGAGCAGGGATGGTGAACATGTAATAGCAAAGATTCCAGCCAACTAGCTAATGGTGCATATAGAAACAGAAAGTAGCTAAACGTGCATGGGGTGGGAACACAAACTCCCCCATTGTATTATTGTCTGTCAGTTAGTGAGAAATAGGAAGTGATTTCCCTGGTTCTCATATGTTGAAATAATATTGCATTTCTCAATCACAGTTTCACAATGCTACCTTTATCATAGTCTTTGTTTCCTCTGCTAGATCACCTCTCCATACGTTGTGTCCTGAGACACTTCATCTCTTCATAGCTTACCATCAGCTAGTAAAGTAATTTTTATTCAGGTGTATTACTTTCATTGTGACTTTCACAAGGACCCTGAGTTCTGTAAAAACAGGAACTACTTTTTAAAAATATTTTTGTAATTGAAAGTCTTTCATAGTGCTTCCTGTATAATCAGTGCTCAGTGAGGATTTTTAAAATATCATCTGAAAGAAGTTGCTAATGAGTTTGATTTGAAGCAGAGACTAGCAGAAAAATTTAAAATAGAGATCTTTCTGGAGTGTTAGGTAAAGGACATCCTGGTTGATCACATGGCCATGCCAACCTTGAGTCTTTTCTCAGCTTTTGCCTTTTTCCACCATCTTCTCAACACCTCTAATAAACTATAGAGAGTTAAAAATTGTAACTCAAAGTGAACTCAAACAAAATTTTTAAAATCCCAGATATTGGAAAAGAAAATGAGGACATAGAAATGGTCCACTGCCATTCACCCACTTGATTCATCAACTTTTCAAAAGAATCTAGGGCACCATATGGATGTGCTGAATGGACCGATTCTCTGGGCAAGAAAACTGAAGCAGTCACTCTTTGTGTATCTATGGGAACAAAACAGTACCAAGAATATGTTCACTGTTGGAAATTGGACCACCAGTTCAGGAAAAGTCCGTTTTGACAGTACTCAGTTCCAGGTTTGATTCTTCTGCCCTTCTGTAAATGCCATCACAGTTGAATTTAGAGAGCTTACAAATGGTCAGGAAAATATCTAAGGGTGATAAAATTAGAGAGAAGTAGAGATCCAGGACAAAATTTGTTTATAGGAATTGAGTCATTTTTCATAAACAAATGGAAGAGGAGCAGGGATGGTGAACATGTAATAGCAAAGATTCCAGCCAACTAGCTAATGGTGCATATAGAAACAGAAAGTAGCTAAACGTGCATGGGGTGGGAACACAAACTCCCCCATTGTATTATTGTCTGTCAGTTAGTGAGAAATAGGAAGTGATTTCCCTGGTTCTCATATGTTGAAATAATATTGCATTTCTCAATCACAGTTTCACAATGCTACCTTTATCATAGTCTTTGTTTCCTCTGCTAGATCACCTCTCCATACGTTGTGTCCTGAGACACTTCATCTCTTCATAGCTTACCATCAGCTAGTAAAGTAATTTTTATTCAGGTGTATTACTTTCATTGTGACTTTCACAAGGACCCTGAGTTCTGTAAAAACAGGAACTACTTTTTAAAAATATTTTTGTAATTGAAAGTCTTTCATAGTGCTTCCTGTATAATCAGTGCTCAGTGAGGATTTTTAAAATATCATCTGAAAGAAGTTGCTAATGAGTTTGATTTGAAGCAGAGACTAGCAGAAAAACTTAAAATAGAGATCTTTCTGGAGTGTTAGGTAAAGGACATCCTGGTTGATCACATGGCCATGCCAACCTTGAGTCTTTTCTCAGCTTTTTGCCTTTTTCCACCATCTTCTCAACAATTCTAACAAACTATAGAGAGTTAATAATTGTAAATCAAAGTGAACTCAAACAAAATTTTTAAAATCCCAGATATTGGAAAAGAAAATGAGGACATAGAAATGGTCCACTGCCATTCACCCACTTGATTCATCAACTTTTCAAAAGAATCTAGGGCACCATATGGATGTGCTGAATGGACCGATTCTCTGGGCAAGAAAACTGAAGCAGTCACTCTTTGTGTATCTATGGGAACAAAACAGTACCAAGAATATGTTCACTGTTGGAAATTGGACCACCAGTTCAGGAAGAGTCCGTTTGTTCAGTACTCAGTTATTTTTATGACTAGCCATGATTATTTCCTATAAATAGAAATCATCAACCTAAATATCCAGAATAAATTCTTTAATCCTTATCCTAGGTACAGCAAAAAGTGAACCAGAAACAAAAGATTGACCCCCTAAATTTTTTTTTCACACTTTCAGTTTCTCCTTTTCTCTGACATTCCCATGTACTGCATTCACTTTCTGCTTTTATGAGAATATGGCTGCCATGTTGAATACAGCACTCCTTCTGCAAAAAAGGGGTTTATTTCTTACAAGTCTAATTGAACAAAGGCTTACTTTGTTCCATTTTTAGAAGATTTGGGGGTGGGGGAATAATAGAAATCAGAGCTTCAAAGAAGACATAAAGAGAGAAACGATATAGCATTGGAATGAGGAGCTTATTCAGTAGCACTGAAATCTGCGTTTGTAGGTGGCCACCTCCTTTATGTGGGTGGGCTAGTTGTGGCATTCAGTAACACAGGAGACCAAGCAAGATTTTGACATAGTTGTCCAATTTTAAGAGTTGAGTCATTTCCCTGAATAATTGGTTTCTTATTATTAAATTAATTTTATTTAAAAACTTTTTTTACAGAGTTTTATTGTTCACAGACACGTATGTTCCCAGATCAGTCATATGCATATCCCTGGCACCCCTCACACCTCCCAGTAACCCCCAACCCACCCCACCAGGCCCTTGCACCTCCCCCCTGCAGGATCTCTTATTCCCGCAGGGCCATGACCATAGCTCTTTTTTTCACATATGATCGCATGAGTTTCTGGTAACCCCTCTATGCTGCCCACCCACTGTTCATTCCCCACAGTGTCCATATGTCTCCTCTCTATGTCTGTTTTTCCATCTTCTCAACAATTCTAACAAACTATAGAGAGTTAATAATTGTAAATCAAAGTGACCCAAAATTTTTAAAATCCCAGATATTGGAAAAGAAAATGAGGACATAGAAATGGTCCACTGCCATTCACCCACTTGATTCATCAACTTTTCAAAAGAATCTAGGGCACCATATGGATGTGCTGAATGGACCGATTCTCTGGGCAAGAAAACTGAAGCAGTCACTCTTTGTGTATCTATGGGAACAAAACAGTACCAAGAATATGTTCACTGTTGGAAATTGGACCACCAGTTCAGGAAGAGTCCGTTTGTTCAGTACTCAGTTATTTTTATGACTAGCCATGATTATTTCCTATAAATAGAAATCATCAACCTAAATATCCAGAATAAATTCTTTAATCCTTATCCTAGGTACAGCAAAAAGTGAACCAGAAACAAAAGACTGACCCCCTAAATTTTTTTTTCACACTTTCAGTTTCTCCTTTTCTCTGACATTCCCATGTACTGCATTCACTTTCTGCTTTTATGAGAACATGACTGCCATGTTGAATACAGCACTCCTTCTGCAAAAAGGAGTTTATTTCTTACAAGTCTAATTGAACAAAGGCTTACTTTGTTCCATTTTTAGAAGATTTGGGGGTGGGGGAATAATAGAAATCAGAGCTTCAAAGAAGACATAAAGAGAGAAACGATATAGCATTGGAATGAGGAGCTTATTCAGTAGCACTGAAATCTGCGTTTGTAGGTGGCCACCTCCTTTATGTGGGTGGGCTAGTTGTGGCATTCAGTAACACAGGAGACCAAGCAAGATTTTGACATAGTTGTCCAATTTTAAGAGTTGAGTCATTTCCCTGAATAATTGGTTTCTTATTATTAAATTAATTTTATTTAAAAACTTTTTTTACAGAGTTTTATTGTTCACAGACACGTATGTTCCCAGATCAGTCATATGCATATCCCTGGCACCCCTCACACCTCCCAGTAACCCCCATCCCACCCCTCCAGGCCATTGCACCTCGCCCCTGCAGGATCTCTTATTCCCTCAGGGCAATGACAATAGCTATTTTTTTCACATATGATAGCATAGGTTTCTGTTAACCCCTCTATGCTGCCCACCCACTGTTCATTCCCCACAGTGTCCATATGTCTCCTCTCTATGTCTGTTTTTCCATCGCATCACTGCATGTGTTACCATTACCCTCTTACTAGATTCCATATATATGTGTTAGTATACTATGCTTATCTTTCTTTTTTTGACTTCATGTTTTATGATAGGTTCTAGATCCAGCCACCTCATTAGGGCTGATTCTTCTGCATTTCCTTTTACAGCTGAGCACTCCATTGTATATATGTACCAGAGCTTTTCTTTCCATTCATTTGTCAATGGACACCTAGGTTATTTCCATATTCTAGCTATTGTATAGAGAGCTGCAATGAACATTGGGGTACAAGCACTTCTTTCAGTTTTGATTTCATCAGGGTATAAGCCTAAGCGTGGGATTGCAGGGTCATATGGTGCTTCTATTTTTAGTTTCTTAAGGAATCTCCGTACTGTCTTCCATAGCAGCTGTATCAATTTACATTCCCACCAGCAATGCAAGAGTCTTCCTTTTTCTCTGCACCTTCTTCAGCATTTATTGTCTGTCGATTTGTTGATGATGGCCATTCTGATGGGTGTGATGTGATATCTCATTGTCTTTTTGATTTGCATTTTTCTAATAATAAGCGAGGTTGAGTATTGTTTCATGTGCTTTTGGGCCATCTGTATGTCCTCTTCGGTGAGATGTCTCTTTACATCTTTTTTCCATATTTTGATTGGGTTGTTCATTTTTTCCAGTGCTGAGTTGTCTGAGCTGCTAGTAGATTTTGGAGATTAATTCTTTGTTATTTCATTTGCTATTACTTTCTCCCATTCTGTGGACTGTCCAGCTATTTTTGTAATTTCTTTTGCTATACAAAGACTTTTAAGTTGCATTAGGTCCCATGTGGTAATTTTTGTTTTTAGTTCTGCTATTCTACTAGGAGTGTCATGGAAGATCTTGCTTTGGTTTATGTCCTTGAGTGTTTTACCTATATTCTCCTCTAAGAGTTTTAGGCTTTCTGGTCTTACATTTAGGTTTTTAATCCATTTTGAGTTGATCTTTGTGTATAGTGTCAGGGAATCTTCACACTTCATCTTTTTGCATGTAACTGTCCAATTTTCCCAGCACCATTTGTTGAAGAGGCTGTCTTTGTCACATTTTAGATTTTCACCTCCTTTGTCAGAAATAAGGTATTCATAGGTGTGTGGGTTGATCTCTGGGTTCTCTATCTTGTTCCATTGGTCTATATTTCTGTTTTTGTGCCAGTACCATACTGTCTTGATGACTGTTGCAATTTTAGATTTTCAGTCCTTGTCATGATGTTCTAGATCCAGCCACCTCATTAGGGCTGATTCTTCTGCATTTCCTTTTACAGCTGAGCACTCCATTGTATATATGTACCAGAGCTTTTCTTTCCATTCATTTGTCAATGGACACCTAGGTTATTTCCATATTCTAGCTATTGTATAGAGAGCTGCAATGAACATTGGGGTACAAGCACTTCTTTCAGTTTTGATTTCATCAGGGTATAAGCCTAAGCGTGGGATTGCAGGGTCATATGGTGCTTCTATTTTTAGTTTCTTAAGGAATCTCCGTACTGTCTTCCATAGCAGCTGTATCAATTTACATTCCCACCAGCAATGCAAGAGTCTTCCTTTTTCTCTGCACCTTCTTCAGCATTTATTGTCTGTCGATTTGTTGATGATGGCCATTCTGATGGGTGTGATGTGATATCTCATTGTCTTTTTGATTTGCATTTTTCTAATAATAAGCGAGGTTGAGTATTGTTTCATGTGCTTTTGGGCCATCTGTATGTCCTCTTCGGTGAGATGTCTCTTTACATCTTTTTTCCATATTTTGATTGGGTTGTTCATTTTTTCCAGTGCTGAGTTGTCTGAGCTGCTAGTAGATTTTGGAGATTAATTCTTTGTTATTTCATTTGCTATTACTTTCTCCCATTCTGTGGACTGTCCAGCTATTTTTGTAATTTCTTTTGCTATACAAAGACTTTTAAGTTGCATTAGGTCCCATGTGGTAATTTTTGTTTTTAGTTCTGCTATTCTACTAGGAGTGTCATGGAAGATCTTGCTTTGGTTTATGTCCTTGAGTGTTTTACCTATATTCTCCTCTAAGAGTTTTAGGCTTTCTGGTCTTACATTTAGGTTTTTAATCCATTTTGAGTTGATCTTTGTGTATAGTGTCAGGGAATCTTCACACTTCATCTTTTTGCATGTAACTGTCCAATTTTCCCAGCACCATTTGTTGAAGAGGCTGTCTTTGTCACATTTTAGATTTTCACCTCCTTTGTCAGAAATAAGGTATTCATAGGTGTGTGGGTTGATCTCTGGGTTCTCTATCTTGTTCCATTGGTCTATATTTCTGTTTTTGTGCCAGTACCATACTGTCTTGATGACTGTTGCTTTGTAGTATAGTCTGAAGTTGGGGAGACTGATCCCTTCAGCTCCATTTTTCTTTCTCAGGATTGCTTTGGGTATTCGGGGTCTTTTGGATTTCCATATGAACTGTGTTATTCTTTGGTCTAGTTCTGTGAAGAATGTCATTGATAGTTTGATAGAGATCGCATTGAACCTGTAGACGATATTTGGTAGTATGGTCATTTTCACAATATTGATTCTTCTACCCCAGGATGAATATCTCTCCATCTGTTTAAGTCTTCTTTCATTTCTTTCATGAGTGTCTTGTAATTTCCTGTGTACAGTTCTTTTGTTTCTTTGGATAGGTTTATTCCTAGATATTTGATTATTTTGGTTGCAATGGTGAAGGGGATTGCCTCTTTGATTTTGTTTTCTGACTTTTCATTGTTTGTATATAGGAATGCCAGTGATTTCTGTGTATTGATTTTATATCCTATGACTCTGCTGAATTCGTTGATTACCTCTAGTAGTTTTGTAATAGTGTCTTTGGGATTTTCTATGTATAATATCATGTTGCCTGTGAATAGAGAGTTTGATTTCTTCTTTTCCAGTCTGGATTTCTTTGATTTCTTTTTCTTCTCTTATTGCTGTTGCTAGAACTTCTAGGACTATGTTGAATAGTAGTGGTGAAAGTGGACACCCCTGTCTTGTTCCTGATCTTAGAGGGAATGCTTTCAGTTTTTCACCGTTGAGGATAATGTTTGCTGTGGGCTTCTCATATATGGCTTTTGCTATGTTGAGATAGGTTCATTCTATGCCCATTTTTTGAAGAGTTTTTATCGGAAGTGGGTGTTGTATTTTGTCGATGGCTTTTTCTTCATCTATTGAGATTATTGTGTGATTTTTGTCTCTCAGTTTGTTGATATGGTATATCACGTTAATTGATTTGCTGATGTTAAAGAATCCTTGCATGCCTGGGGTGAACCCAACTTGGTCATGATATATGAGTTTTTTGATGTGTTGCTGAATTCTGTTCACTAGGATTTTGTTGAGGATTTTGGTGTCTAAATTCATCAGTTAAATTGGCCTATAATTTTCTTTTTTTGTGTTGTCTTTGCCTGGCTTTGGTATCAGGGTGATGGTGGCCTCCTAGAATGTGTTTTGAAGTGTTTCTTCCTGTGCAATTTGAAAGAGTTTTAGAAGGACAGGCATTAGCTCTTCTTTAAATGTTTGGTAGAAATCGCCTGTGAAGCCATCTGGTGCTGGCTTTTATTTTTTAATCACAAATTTGATTTCTGAGCTTGTAATTGAGTCATTCACAGTTTCTATTTCTTCCTGGTTGAGTCTTGGAAGATTAATCTTTTCTAGGAAACTGTCCATATCTTCCAGGTTGTCCAGTTTATTGCCATATAGTTGTTCATAGTAGTCTCTTAGAGTCCTTTGGATTTCTGCAGTATCTGTTGCAATCTCTTCTTTTTCACTTTTGATTTTGTTGATCTGGTTCTTGTCTGTTTTTGTCTTGATGAGTCTGGCCAGTGGCTTGTCAATTTTGTTAATCTTTTCAAAGAACCAGCTTTTTGTTTTATTTATCTTTACTATTATTTCTTTCATTTCTTTTTCATTTATTTCTGCTCTGATCTTTATGATTTTTCTTCTTCTGCTAACTTCACGGTACTTTTATCCTTTTTTCTCCAGTTGTTTTAAGCATAAGGTCGTTTGATATCTTTCTAGTTTCTTGAGGTAGAATTGTATTGCTATAAATTTCCCTCTTAGAATTGCTTTTGTGGTATCCCATAGGTTTTGCACTGTCGTGTGTTCATTGTTGTTTTCTTCTAGGAATTTTTTTTTTCTCTTTTGATTGCTTGATAATCAGTTTGTTTTTTTAGTTATGTGTTGTTTAATCTCCATGTGCTTGTGTTTTTAGTGGTTTTTGTTCCTACAGTTGATGTCTAGTCTCATTGCATTGTAATCAGAGAAGATGGTTGATACAATTTCAATTTTCTTGAATTGACTGAGGTTTGATTTGTGGCCCAAGATGTGGTCTATCCTGGAGAATGTTCCATGAGCACTTGAGAAGAAATTGTATTTTTCTGCTTTTGGATGGAAGGTCCTAAAGATATCCATGAGGTCCATCTCTTCTAGGGTATCCTTTAAGGCTTGTGTTTCTTTATGATTTTTCTGTCTTGATGATCTGTCATTGGTGTGAGAGGAGTGTTAAAATCTCCTACTATTACTTGTTATTGTTGATTTCTTCTTTTATGTCTGAAAGTGTTTGTCTCTCCTGTGTTGGGTGAATAGATATTTATGACTGTTATGGCTTCCTCTTGGATAGATCCCTTGATCATTATGTAGTGACCTGCCTTGTCTCTTATAATCTTCTTTATTTTAAGATCTATTTTGTCTGATATGAGGATTGCTACTCCTGCTTTCTTTTGATTTCCATTTGCATGGAATATCTTTTTCTGTCCTCTCACTTTCAGTCTATGTGTGTCGTTAGGTCTGAAGTGGGTTTCTTGTAAACAGCATATATATGGGTCTTGTTTTTGAATCCATTCAGCCAGTCTGTGTCTTCTGGTTGGAGCATTTAGTCTGTTTACATCCAAAGTAATTATTGATACAAACGTTCCTTTTGTCATCTTCTTAGATATTTGGGATTTGATTTGTATGAATTCTCCTACTCTTGTATTTATTGGCTATATCAGGCCCTTTAACACTTGTTGTAGCGCTGGTTTCATGGTCCAAAATTCTTTTATCTTTTGCTTGTCTGTAAAGCTTTTGACTTCTCTATCAATTCTAAATGAGATCCTTGCTGGGTAGAGGATTCATGGTTGTAGGTTTTTCTCTTTTACCTGTTTAAGTGGGTCTTGCCATTCTCTTCTGGCCTGCAGGGTTTCTGTTGAATGATCAGTGGTTAAATGTATGGGGTTTTCTTTGTGTTATTTGTTGTTTGTTCTTTGATGCTTTAAATATTCTGTCCTTATATTTAGTCTGTGTTAACTTGATTAGAATATGCCTTGGTGTGTTTCTTCTGGGGTTTATCCTGTATGGAACTCTTTGTGCTTCTTGGACTTGGTTGACTATTTCTTTCCCATGCTGGGGAAGTTTTCAACTAGAATCTCTCAAGAATTTTTTCATAGCCTTTCTTTCCCTGTACTTCTTCTGGGACCCCTATAAATCTAATGTTGGTGCATTTGATATTGTCCCATAGGTCTCTGAGGGTATCCTTTAAGGCTTGTGTTTCTTTATGATTTTTCTGTCTTGATGATCTGTCATTGGTGTGAGAGGAGTGTTAAAATCTCCTACTATTACTTGTTATTGTTGATTTCTTCTTTTATGTCTGAAAGTGTTTGTCTCTCCTGTGTTGGGTGAATAGATATTTATGACTGTTATGGCTTCCTCTTGGATAGATCCCTTGATCATTATGTAGTGACCTGCCTTGTCTCTTATAATCTTCTTTATTTTAAGGTCTATTTTGTCTGATATGAGGATTGCTACTCCTGCTTTCTTTTGATTTCCATTTGCATGGAATATCTTTTTCTGTCCTCTCACTTTCAGTCTATGTGTGTCGTTAGGTCTGAAGTGGGTTTCTTGTAAACAGCATATATATGGGTCTTGTTTTTGAATCCATTCAGCCAGTCTGTGTCTTCTGGTTGGAGCATTTAGTCTGTTTACATCCAAAGTAATTATTGATACAAACGTTCCTTTTGTCATCTTCTTAGATATTTGGGATTTGATTTGTATGAATTCTCCTACTCTTGTATTTATTGGCTATATCAGGCCCTTTAACACTTGTTGTAGCGCTGGTTTCATGGTCCAAAATTCTTTTATCTTTTGCTTGTCTGTAAAGCTTTTGACTTCTCTATCAATTCTAAATGAGATCCTTGCTGGGTAGAGGATTCATGGTTGTAGGTTTTTCTCTTTTACCTGTTTAAGTGGGTCTTGCCATTCTCTTCTGGCCTGCAGGGTTTCTGTTGAATGATCAGTGGTTAAATGTATGGGGTTTTCTTTGTAAGTTATTTGTTGTTTGTTCTTTGATGCTTTAAATATTCTGTCCTTATATTTAGTCTGTGTTAACTTGATTAGAATATGCCTTGGTGTGTTTCTTCTGGGGTTTATCCTGTATGGAACTCTTTGTGCTTCTTGGACTTGGTTGACTATTTCTTTCCCATGCTGGGGAAGTTTTCAACTAGAATCTCTCAAGAATTTTTTCATAGCCTTTCTTTCCCTGTACTTCTTCTGGGACCCCTATAAATCTAATGTTGGTGCATTTGATATTGTCCCATAGGTCTCTGAGGCTACTATTCTTTTGATTCTTTGTGCTTTGTTCTGTTCTGCAGCAGTTATTTCCACCATTCTGTCTTCCATCTCATTTATCTGTTCTTCTGCCTCTTATACTCTACTGCTGAGTCCTTCTATAATATTTTTAAGTTCAGCAATTGAGTTTTTTGTCTCTATTTATTTATTTTTCATCTCTTGCATTGTTTTTCTCAGTGCACTAATTTCCTCTAATATTCTTTTTCCAGAGTTTTGGATCCTTGACAGTATCACTCTTCTGAATTCTTTTTCAGATAATTTGTCTATCTCATCTTCTGTCATGTGTAATTGTTTCTCTGACTTGTTCCTTCATTTGTTTGGTGTTTCTCTGTCTTTTAATTTTTATGTTTATTTTGTTTCTTTGTGTGTGTCTGTATGTATGTGTGTGGAGTTCTTTCTCCCACCAGGCTTTGTGGTTGAATTCTGCCTTCCTTTGTGTTTCTGTCCTTGTAGAAGGGTTCAGTGGTTTGTGTCTTGGGTGGTGTAAGGTCTTGTTTGCAGGTGAATAATCTCTAGTGTTGTATGTTCTTTGATAGTGTGGAGTCTTGGAATCAGGGTTTCCACTCTGAGGATCCTTGGTTTGATGTCTGGTCATGGGGTGCAGGCTCTATGTTTGGTTTGCTATGGTGTTCAGTGATATTAGTTCAAGTACTAGCATATGAGGAACAAGAGGTGAATGCCTAGTAGATGACAGTCATAAAATCATGCAATATTTTCTAACATAATGGAAGAATTTACATACATACACATCAGTCAACACAACTGAACAGATTTAAAGGGATATAGTACAGGAAATTTTTCTGGCAGATGGTGCAATCAAAGTTGGTAGCTGACTGTTCAACTCTAAATTAATAAAAACACTGGCTGGAAAAACATATCCAGAGCAAGGTTTCAGCTGGGAATATTGCAATGAAAGCAGTTTTTAAGTAAGACATGTGTTGGGAGAAGGAGGAGAATGTATAGTTAATGAGAATAAATAGATCCATGTTGTAAGGATTTTGTAGGGTTAGGTAACAGATTAGCTTTTTCTAGAATCTCTCAAGAATTTTTCATAGCCTTTCTTTCCCTGTACTTCTTCTGGGACCCCTATAAATCTAATGTTGGTGCATTTGATATTGTCCCATAGGTCTCTGAGGCTACTATTCTTTTGATTCTTTGTGCTTTGTTCTGTTCTGCAGCAGTTATTTCCACCATTCTGTCTTCCATCTCATTTATCTGTTCTTCTGCCTCTTATACTCTACTGCTGAGTCCTTCTATAATATTTTTAAGTTCAGCAATTGAGTTTTTTGTCTCTATTTATTTATTTTTCATCTCTTGCATTGTTTTTCTCAGTGCACTAATTTCCTCTAATATTCTTTTTCCAGAGTTTTGGATCCTTGACAGTATCACTCTTCTGAATTCTTTTTCAGATAATTTGTCTATCTCATCTTCTGTCATGTGTAATTGTTTCTCTGACTTGTTCCTTCATTTGTTTGGTGTTTCTCTGTCTTTTAATTTTTATGTTTATTTTGTTTCTTTGTGTGTGTCTGTATGTATGTGTGTGGAGTTCTTTCTCCCACCAGGCTTTGTGGTTGAATTCTGCCTTCCTTTGTGTTTCTGTCCTTGTAGAAGGGTTCAGTGGTTTGTGTCTTGGGTGGTGTAAGGTCTTGTTTGCAGGTGAATAATCTCTAGTGTTGTATGTTCTTTGATAGTGTGGAGTCTTGGAATCAGGGTTTCCACTCTGAGGATCCTTGGTTTGATGTCTGGTCATGGGGTGCAGGCTCTATGTTTGGTTTGCTATGGTGTTCAGTGATATTAGTTCAAGTACTAGCATATGAGGAACAAGAGGTGAATGCCTAGTAGATGACAGTCATAAAATCATGCAATATTTTCTAACATAATGGAAGAATTTACATACATACACATCAGTCAACACAACTGAACAGATTTAAAGGGATATAGTACAGGAAATTTTTCTGGCAGATGGTGCAATCAAAGTTGGTAGCTGACTGTTCAACTCTAAATTAATAAAAACACTGGCTGGAAAAACATATCCAGAGCAAGGTTTCAGCTGGGAATATTGCAATGAAAGCAGTTTTTAAGTAAGACATGTGTTGGGAGAAGGAGGAGAATGTATAGTTAATGAGAATAAATAGATCCATGTTGTAAGGATTTTGTAGGGTTAGGTAACAGATTAGTATGTAGTAGAGTTTAGTACAGTTGGAAGAGAACATTAAAGACAGCAAGGTAGGAAATGTTTATGGAGAGGATAGTAGTAGATATAAAAAGATTTTACAGGTAGAGGATAGAGAGAGGAAGCTGTGGTATGAGAAAAAGTAAAAATAATAATGATAATTAAAAATGTTTAAATTATTTAAAAATTAAAAAAAGAATTACTGTCCCTGGTTTGTATCTTCTTATCTACATGTGAACCTTCCACCAGTTTGCTCTTGATGATGTCCCAGATTTCCCTAGTCTGTACTGGTGGGATTCTGGTGTGGGGGCTGGATGGCTGCTTATGTCTTAGGTTTCAGTGAGGTTCAGGCTGTTTTTGTAGTCAGGACCCTTGCATAGCCATTTGCTCTCCTTTCTGTTTTGGTTTCAGCAAAACAAAGGCTCTGCAGCCAACGTAGCTGACCCCTGTCTCTCTGACCCTGATGCTGGCCAGGGGAGGGCACGATGGGCGGTCCCCAGTCGATTGGGTGGGCGGACGTTGCGCCCCTGGACTCTGCGCTGGAGGGTGTTCCCCGTTCTGTTGTGTACCCCCTGGTAGCCTTCAGTCTCTGCTTCGTTCTTTGTGCCTCTGACCCGACCCTGCTGCTGGCGGGACTGAGCACTTCTCCTCCCAGATTTTGTCCTGGATGTCCCGCTTCTTTACCACAGCTCTGGGTCTGTGCAGGCTGGTTCCACCAGCCTGCACACTCCTGTCCCAGGACTAAGCCTCACTTTTTGCCCCAAACGCAGGCAACAGCTTCCCTATCCTAGATCTCATTCTGGATGCCCGACTTCCTGGTGGCAGCTCTGGGGCTGCACGGGCTAGTTCGAGCAGCAGGTGCACTCCTGTCCTGTGAGACTACGGCTCCCTGCTTGCCCAAAACGCATGCTCGAGCCGGGCTTCTGGACTGCGACCGCAGGAGATTTCCGTCTGTTTCCCACGCCATGCTAGTGTTCAATCTCACGCTCACCTGGCACATCCCTGTCACAGTACTGACCCCAGCGGATTCTCATGCTCAGTTTGCCCCGACAGGGAGAATGTATAGTTAATGAGAATAAATAGATCCATGTTGTAAGGATTTTGTAGGGTTAGGTAACAGATTAGTATGTAGTAGAGTTTAGTACAGTTGGAAGAGAACATTAAAGACAGCAAGGTAGGAAATGTTTATGGAGAGGATAGTAGTAGATATAAAAAGATTTTACAGGTAGAGGATAGAGAGAGGAAGCTGTGGTATGAGAAAAAGTAAAAATAATAATGATAATTAAAAATGTTTAAATTATTTAAAAATTAAAAAAAGAATTACTGTCCCTGGTTTGTATCTTCTTATCTACATGTGAACCTTCCACCAGTTTGCTCTTGATGATGTCCCAGATTTCCCTAGTCTGTACTGGTGGGATTCTGGTGTGGGGGCTGGATGGCTGCTTATGTCTTAGGTTTCAGTGAGGTTCAGGCTGTTTTTGTAGTCAGGACCCTTGCATAGCCATTTGCTCTCCTTTCTGTTTTGGTTTCAGCAAAACAAAGGCTCTGCAGCCAACGTAGCTGACCCCTGTCTCTCTGACCCTGATGCTGGCCAGGGGAGGGCGCGATGGGCGGTCCCCAGTCGATTGGGTGGGCGGACGTTGCGCCCCTGGACTCTGCGCTGGAGGGTGTTCCCCGTTCTCTTGTGTACCCCCTGGTAGCCTTCAGTCTCTGCTTCGTTCTTTGTGCCTCTGACCCGACCCTGCTGCTGGCGGGACTGAGCACTTCTCCTCCCAGATTTTGTCCTGGATGTCCCGCTTCTTTACCACAGCTCTGGGTCTGTGCAGGCTGGTTCCACCAGCCTGCGCACTCCTGTCCCAGGACTAAGCCTCACTTTTTGCCCCAAACGCAGGCAACAGCTTCCCTATCCTAGATCTCATTCTGGATGCCCGACTTCCTGGTGGCAGCTCTGGGGCTGCACGGGCTAGTTCGAGCAGCAGGTGCACTCCTGTCCTGTGAGACTACGGCTCCCTGCTTGCCCAAAACGCATGCTCGAGCCGGGCTTCTGGACTGCGACCCGCAGGAGATTTCCCGGTCTGTTTCCCACGCCATGCTAGTGTTCAATCTCACGCTCACCTGGCACATCCCTGTCACAGTACTGACCCCAGCGGGATTCTCATGCTGAGCATTGCTTTCTGCCCTCCCAGTGCACTTCCCAGCGCTCTCTCCACCTAGGCTGGTTTGGGAGCTGGGGTACTGGTGCTCCAGATCTGTGGGAGCTCTGGCAAAGTTCGAGCTGGTTGCTCTCCGCCCCTTGTAGAAGTAAGAACTTCTTTTGTTGTCTAGAGGCTGGTTGCTTGGTGATGTTTCCTTTCTTGATTAGTTCTGGTGATTCTGTTGGGGAGCTGGTAAAATCCTCCTCTCATTCCTCTGCCAACTTGCCCCACTCACCTCTAATTGGTTTCTTAAAGAAGCTTTTAATCTGTGTTTTACTGTAATTCTTACTATATGAAGGGATATGAGTCCTTCTGTAAATAAATCAGCTCTGTATGTTCTAAATGAGCAGAATACTGACCTCAACTCTTCCCAGCAGTAGAGTAGAGCAGGCTGGTGGAGGTGACTGAGGAGGCAAGACTACCACATTAATTCAAGTGACAGAGTCTCCCCTTAACAAATAGCTTCCACATCCCTGCCCACACAGCAGGTGTCTTCTTTTGAGTCATTAGTAATACAACATTTGCTCACTTCCACACATTTAAATAACCAATTCATAAAAAGCCTTGTAATTTTAGACATACTTTTTAAAAAGACTGTTTTTGTGAAATTTCATATTTTGCATTGGCTGTTCAATGACCATTTTTAGTCAAAACATTAATTTTTAAACATTTTAAGTGGAAATGAAACATACAAATAAAAGCAGAACATATTTAAAATGGCATTATTAGGGATAGGAAATTTTGGAAATAAAATGACAAGATTTCATGACACTTGCAAGGATATTGCTTTCAATTGGCTTCAAATTCTCAGTTTTCATCTTATTTTACTGAGAGAAGTACATATTTTTAAAGTATGTCAGGCCTTTCAAATGATGAATAGCTGATAATGCATCATATTTATAGTTTATTTTCTTTATGCTTGACTGTAGCCTTGGAAAAAACGGTGTTTAATGAATATTGGACATCGCAGGTTCTCTTACGCCATGCTAGTGTTCAATCTCACGCTCACCTGGCACATCCCTGTCACAGTACTGACCCCAGCGGGATTCTCATGCTGAGCATTGCTTTCTGCCCTCCCAGTGCACTTCCCAGCGCTCTCTCCACCTAGGCTGGTTTGGGAGCTGGGGTACTGGTGCTCCAGATCTGTGGGAGCTCTGGCAAAGTTCGAGCTGGTTGCTCTCCGCCCCTTGTAGAAGTAAGAACTTCTTTTGTTGTCTAGAGGCTGGTTGCTTGGTGATGTTTCCTTTCTTGATTAGTTCTGGTGATTCTGTTGGGGAGCTGGTAAAATCCTCCTCTCATTCGTCTGCCAACTTGCCCCACTCACCTCTAATTGGTTTCTTAAAGAAGCTTTTAATCTGTGTTTTACTGTAATTCTTACTATATGAAGGGATATGAGTCCTTCTGTAAATAAATCAGCTCTGTATGTTCTAAATGAGCAGAATACTGACCTCAACTCTTCCCAGCAGTAGAGTAGAGCAGGCTGGTGGAGGTGACTGAGGAGGCAAGACTACCACATTAATTCAAGTGACAGAGTCTCCCCTTAACAAATAGCTTCCACATCCCTGCCCACACAGCAGGTGTCTTCTTTTGAGTCATTAGTAATACAACATTTGCTCACTTCCACACATTTAAATAACCAATTCATAAAAAGCCTTGTAATTTTAGACATACTTTTTAAAAAGACTGTTTTTGTGAAATTTCATATTTTGCATTGGCTGTTCAATGACCATTTTTAGTCAAAACATTAATTTTTAAACATTTTAAGTGGAAATGAAACATACAAATAAAAGCAGAACATATTTAAAATGGCATTATTAGGGATAGGAAATTTTGGAAATAAAATGACAAGATTTCATGACACTTGCAAGGATATTGCTTTCAATTGGCTTCAAATTCTCAGTTTTCATCTTATTTTACTGAGAGAAGTACATATTTTTAAAGTATGTCAGGCCTTTCAAATGATGAATAGCTGATAATGCATCATATTTATAGTTTATTTTCTTTATGCTTGACTGTAGCCTTGGAAAAAACGGTGTTTAATGAATATTGCCACTGTGCATTTCTTAGAATTTTATAGCTCTTTGAGTAATGCAGGGGATTTTGAAAGCCAAGATTTTTCACCTTTGTACTTTATGATAGAATTGTGAAAGTGAGTTAGCAAGGTATAAGTTTTATTTAACTTGCCCTTAGAGAGAATAACAGGTAAAAGTGAATAAATGGCTTCTCTCAACATTAGGAGCAAATTAGGAAATCAGTAGATTTTTCCTGAACACTTCAACTAGTTTTAAAATCATTCTACTTTTTTTTTTTTAATTTTGTCCTCTTTTTTATTGGTTTTTTATTTATTCTCATCCTTCTTCATTGTCTGGCTTGTGTGGGCCTCTCATTGCAGTAGCCTCACTTGTTGCAGAACACCAGCTCTGAGCACTGGCACTCCAGAGCACTGGCTTGTAATTGGCCACACTGGTTCAGCTGCTCCACAGCACGTGGGATCTTCCCAGACCAGGGATCAAACTGATGCCCCTTGCACTGCAAGGTGGACTCTTGACCCACTGGACCACCAGGGAAGGCCAAATTATTCTACTTTTAATGAAATATACCTAAAACTTATAATTTCTTTTAATTTAATAGTATTATGTACCTGTGTAATATGTTTGATGTCACAATATCAAAGTCTCAATAAAAACTGATTAATTTTATGTATTTATTACTTATATGCTTCATTTTAAAAATAAGTATTTAAAGAGGCTTATAAGATATCATTTTTAGGGAATATAATTAGAAAATAGGAAAATAAATAGGAAAAGTAAAACAAATCTGGGAATAATTCTTAACCATAAAATATATTCCATAATGTTCAATAGGCTTTGCTGTAGCTTGGCAGAAAATTTGACCTCAGTCTTTCTTAGCAGTTGGCACAAACAACATTCAAGTATTTGATTCCTGATAACAGTGTAAGATTTTTCCTGTGGATCCTACCAGTGATTTGTATGAAATACGTATATCAAGCATATATTTCCAAAATGGTGAATTTAACAAAAATACAGTGAGAGAGAATTGCTAAATTAGAAAGCAAACTAAATTTTAGTCACAGCATAATCTAAATTAGTCTTGGTGTCCTTGGTTTCCTGGCTGTGTCAATAAAACCTAAAGAGAATATTAAAATGGACATTTCTGTATTTCTGCAGTGATATTTATTAAACATTCTCCATATATCTTGAGAATATTGTGACTAATTGTACTCTGACAGATCAGCAAATTGATTGACTAGGCCCATGATAAATATTCAATATAAGCTAAATGTATCTAGTTATCTCTATAAAACATCATGGGAATGCCAGTGATGCTGGCCAAATGGGAGAACATTATTGAATAAATTTGGACCTTTCCCCCTTTTTCTTATTCCATAGATCATGCAAATATTTGTTCTCTACCTAGGTGTTAGTTAATATTAACAGTATTTGTTGAGCAACAGTTATGCATCGAGGTTTTTAGTTGTTACATTTGATACTGGCCTTTCCTGGTGGTGATAGCAATAAAGAATCCATGTGCTGATGAAGAAGATGCAGATTCAATCCCTGGGTTGGGAAGATCCCCTGGAGAAGGAAATGGCAATCCACTCAAGTATTCTTGCCTGGAAAATTCCATGGACAGAGGAGCCTGGTGGACTACAGTCCAAGGGGCCCCAAAGAGTCGGACATGACTGAGCAACTGAACACATGCACTCACACAGTTGGTATTAAAAAGAAATCCATTATTCAGTGTATATTATATGGAAAAAAGGCAAATAAACAGTAGACTATAATATACAATTATAGTCTACCTATGAAGGGCCATGAAGAAGTACGCTGTCTGATGAAGTGAAAAAGGCAAGTGGTGGCCTCTTTTGAAGAGAAAAAAATGGGTGTAATGGAAAAGATGGTATTTGAGATGTATATTGAAGTATAGGTGTGATTGGAACTGGTGCAGGAAGACTTTCCTTGCAAAGAGAACACTATGAGTGGAAACTCTAAGGTGGCACTTAGTCACATTCACATCTTTCACTCAGCTGCCCGGAGAAGCAACCACTATAGGAAGTAATTTTTCCCCGATTTGTATGAAATACGATATCAAGCATATATTTCCAAAATGGTGAATTTAACAAAAATACAGTGAGAGAGAGTTGCTAAATTAGAAAGCAAACTAAATTTTAGTCACAGCATAATCTAAATTAGTCTTGGTGTCCTTGGTTTCCTGGCTGTGTCAATAAAACCTAAAGAGAATATTAAAATGGACATTTCTGTATTTCTGCAGTGATATTTATTAAACATTCTCCATATATCTTGAGAATATTGTGACTAATTGTACTCTGACAGATCAGCAAATTGATTGACTAGGCCCATGATAAATATTCAATATAAGCTAAATGTATCTAGTTATCTCTATAAAACATCATGGGAATGCCAGTGATGCTGGCCAAATGGGAGAACATTATTGAATAAATTTGGACCTTTCCCCCTTTTTCTTATTCCATAGATCATGCAAATATTTGTTCCCTACCTAGGTGTTAGTTAATATTAACAGTATTTGTTGAGCAACAGTTATGCATCGAGGTTTTTAGTTGTTACATTTGATACTGGCCTTTCCTGGTGGTGATAGCAATAAAGAATCCATGTGCTGATGAAGAAGATGCAGATTCAATCCCTGGGTTGGGAAGATCCCCTGGAGAAGGAAATGGCAATCCACTCAAGTATTCTTGCCTGGAAAATTCCATGGACAGAGGAGCCTGGTGGACTACAGTCCAAGGGGCCCCAAAGAGTCGGACATGACTGAGCAACTGAACACATGCACTCACACAGTTGGTATTAAAAAGAAATCCATTATTCAGTGTATATTATATGGAAAAAAGGCAAATAAACAGTAGACTATAATATACAATTATAGTCTACCTATGAAGGGCCATGAAGAAGTACGCTGTCTGATGAAGTGAAAAAGGCAAGTGGTGGCCTCTTTTGAAGAGAAAAGAATGGGTGTAATGGAAAAGATGGTATTTGAGATGTATATTGAAGTATAGGTGTGATTGGAACTGGTGCAGGAAGACTTTCCTTGCAAAGAGAACACTATGAGTGGAAACTCTAAGGTGGCACTTAGTCACATTCACATCTTTCACTCAGCTGCCCGGAGAAGCAACCACTATAGGGAAGTCATTTCATTGCTCATTTCTGCAGTTTTTGACTCTCTCTCAGTCCTTCAGCTTCCCAACATTTCCTGTTTCCTGTCTCTGGCTTCCTGATTTTGTCACATAACCCTTATTTCTGCAGCAATCATTTAAACTGACAGCTGATGTGGTCTACACGACTTTCCTCAACAGCAATTCTGAGGGATGATCTGTCTCAGGTGATTGTCTTAGTTGTGTGCTAGTGGTCTGTGGATAAGATGACTAGGAACACTTCTTCCTTCATAGGTGCCTTCCTACCTTCCTTTTGAACCAGACATCTAATGTACCCTACTCTAAACTCCGGGCCCTGATTCTGTGATTATCTAGGAGGCAAGATCAGATAATGAAAAAAACACCATGTCACAGGAACTGGAAATAATGGTTTACCAGCAATAGGAGATGCACTCAAGTGATTGGTAGAACACAGGCTAGAGATAGAATCTAGGCTCATATTGTCGGAGTCTCTGAATGACATGCTGAGAACATTGTGTTTGATAAGAGGAATTCAGTGGAAGATTTGGAGCAGGTTTTCTGTTTGCATTTGTTCTCTCCGTCTCTGGGGTGGGTGGGTGGGTGGGTGTGGGGGTGTGTGCATTTCCGTGATATGTTCTCATACGAAAAAGGACGGCATCCTCTGGTGTGTGTGTGTGTATTTTTCAGTGATATGTTCTCATAGGGAAAAGGACGGCCTCTACGAGGGTGGTGGTGAAAGCTGGGAAAGTTTATTAGACCATAGTACTTTTCAGAATGTCATCTTCATAAAAGGATCAAGCATCCTTGAGAAGGAACAGTATTGCTTAGAAAAGAGTAAGTAGACAATGCCAGTAAAAATGGAAATATGTCTTTAGCCCGTGGAACTCTTGAGTTTTAACTGGCAGAGTGGATGGAAACTGAAACAAATCTCAGAGTTTCATGCTCTGCTGACAACAGAGATGTGGTTCAGTTAGCTTCTAGCCGAGTGTTTAAGGGATATTGAAACACTTCCACTTTACAGTACATTTGGCAGCTCTCTGTTGGATAATCTTTTTTATGTGTATTCTGTTCGGAAGTGAATGTACACCAGTTATTTTAAGTAGTATTTTTAATCTGTTGCTGTGTTAATTATAGCAAAGACAGCAGCAACACAATCATAAACTGATGTGAATGTTTTACTCAATGAACCAAAGAAATATCCACCAGGGCTATATAGAAATTGCAGTGGACTGAAAATAATCAAGTATGAATGGGTTTAGGTAGCCAGTGGCACTGACAGCTTATGAAGCTGAACACTAGATTTTTTTTTCCTGCTGCAGTTTATATGAGAGTCACTGAAGAAAGAAACCCTTAGCATGATTATATTTTCTTGTGGAATGTAACTAATTTCACAGTGGAATAATTTTGACAAGAGTTCCTAGTTTCCTTCCATATGTTTTATTTCATTTTCTAGAAAAGGGATCCTTGCCCTGGCATATTTGAGTGCTGTTGGACACCATAGGAAAACTGTTTATTTTGTGTGTGTGCAATTATCAGTGGCAAAAAGAGAAAACAAAAGATACAAACAAAGAGGGAAATTGAGTCTGGGTGAATTGCTCCTGAGCAGTTGCATGCTAGCACAGAGTCCACAATTCCAAACAAAACAAGGAGACATCTTGGCTTCTCATTAAGGTCTGAGCCAAAGAGAAGATTATGGGTGAACAAAGGTTTGCTGACCTTTGTTGTCATTGTGTGACATTCTGTGACAATAACCTTTGTTTTCATTTTGTTTTCTTTCAACACAGTGTTATTGTGTTTCCTTCAACACTGGAGAAGCAATACTATGAGAATAAGTGGTTGATCCTAGAAAATTAAATTTTCTTTTTTTTCTATGAAAACATTATACAATTTGTATCTAGAATATGCAAGGAGAGAAATAAAGGATAAGCAGAGGTAGTACTGATTCATGCTGGATTCATTGAAGGGCAAGTCTCTTATTTCCTTGAATTTTTCTATTGATTGACTTCAAAGATTTCACTTCTAAATAAATTTCTGAGACTAGGAATCTTGGCACCAAATCTTCAGTGTGTTCCAGAAGGGTTTACTCTGGCACATTACCCAGTAGAAAAATGTGGAAATGATATAAACAAACAAATCATTAAAAAGATGATATGCATAACCCTTAAAACTATGGAATAGTACTCAATCTTAATCATAAGAAAAGAAATAAAAATGTTAGACTTAAATAGCATCTTTTACATATTAAGATTGAGGAATAGACATAAGTTTGATAATACTGTGTTATCAAGAATAGAGGGCAAGTAAGCACTTCACATATTGCTTGAGAAAGTGCGCATTCCTACAACACATACATGCAGGACCATTGAAAATATTTATCTAATTTTCATACTCTGTTTTAGAATAATTCCAGTTTATGTTGTCAGTAAAATAGTATGTATGTACAAGAACATTAGGCTATTAATTGTATCATTCCCTAAATGAGCAAAAGTTAGAAATGCTTTAAATTTCCCTCAATTAGGGAGCAGTTTAATACACTATTTATAGCCTTGCAATGAAATACTACATCTGGAGAAAAAAATGACAACCCACTCCAATATTCTTGCCTAGAAGAATCCCACAGACAGAGAAGCCTGCTGGGCTACAGTCCATGGGGTTGCAAAGAGTCAGTGACTAAACAATACAGTATTGCACATAAGAGAATATGAGAGAATGATCCCATGTTATGCGTGTTCATAGGAAAGCACCTCTCCCCAAGCACTCCATTAAGTGGAAAAAAAGCAACATGCAAAAAATACTGTGTAGTCTACTGCCACTTGTATAAATCTAGACGGAAATGGTACTTGTCTTTGTTTATTCATGGATCTGTAGAAACATAAAAATCAACCAATGGGAACAAAATGGATGACAGAAACAGTGGCATAAAGGAGACTTCACTGCTTACATGTTAATGTTTTTGAACCCTATGAATGCATTATCTGTTTGAAAAACTAAAAGTATTTTTTTTGAAGAGGCAAGAGCAAGTCATTCCAACCTGGATGTCCAGGAAAGACTTTACAAAGCAAGTGGTATTTGAGGTGAATCTTGGAAGATAAGAAGTTCAGGCGGAGAGGAAGCAAGAAAAGAATGTCATGAGCAAATACTCAGAAGTGTGAAAATCTGTGGAGGGTCAGCAAAGCCATACAATGGCACTGAGAAGGAAGCTTCAAAGAACCAAGAAGAGAGCAGTGATACATAAAACAAAGGGAATGGAGGGTTCAGGAAGGAGGGCATGGTCATTAGCATCGGGATCCGCAGAGAGGTCACCAGGGCTGCCGCACCCTGCAGCTCCTCTGTAGTCAATTCCATTTTCAGCCTGACTTTAGTGACTGGACTCTGTGGTGAAGGAGGCTGGTTTCTTTTGTAGTTTCATGAGCCAATCATCTGCAGATTGTTTTCTATAAACGCATCTCTTTGTTAGACATCTATGTAATAAGAAAGTAACAGGAGGCATAACAGACGACTGCAAAAGTTGTAAAATCTATTTTGTGTGACAAATTGTGCATGCCAGGCAACTTGTGGACGGTTACAAACCAGTCTGTTTAAAAGGGCAAAGTCATCGAATTCCTGATTTTTTCCAGCACTCATTTTAGTAATATGTTTCATAGGACTTGACAGGCACCAAATTAAGTGATGTGCATAATATTAGAATTTGCAGTGTACTTAGTAAATATAACAGATGATGATGACGATGATGCCATGAGCATGGTGTTGATGATAAGGGTAGTCTTGAAGTGGAAGCTTCCCACTTGCTTTGTCTCTGACACCAGTTTTTTACTGTGTTTTCATTTTGATTTTGGGTAAGTGTGGTGACAGGAATAAAATTGCCTAGGGTTCCAAAATGCTCTCATAGATTTATGCTGGAAAAAGGGGAGTAGGACATAGCAGGATAAAAGAAAGGATTGGGTGATGCAGACAGAAGAAACAACAGCATGAACAACACTGTTGTCTCCTGAGAGGGATGGATGTGTTCTGGTGTCAGGAGTGGAAAGAGTTGTTGGACTTCTGACCTGGTCATTAACTTGATAGGTGACCTTGGCCTGATCATTTCACCTCTGTCAACTTCAGTTTTTAAAATTGAAGTATAGTTAATTTATGATGCTATGGAACTTCGTGGTATACAGCAAAGATATTCAGTAATACACACACATACACACACACACACACACACACTCTTTCATATTATTTTCCCTTATTGAGTTCAGTCGCTCAGGCGTGTCTGACTCTTTGCAACCCCACGGACTGCAGCATGCCAGGCTTCTTTTTCCTTCACCAACTCCTGGAGCTTGCTCAAACTCATGTCCATTGAGTCAGTGATGCCATTCAACCATCTCATCCTCTGTCATTCCCTTCTCTTCATGCCTTGTATTTACCCTACTCTTAGGGTCTTTTCCAATGCTCTTTGTCAGCAGAGTGATGTCTCTGCTTTTTAAAAGGTGTCTTGGTTTGTCATAGCTTTTCTTCCAAGGAGCATGCGTCTTTTAATTTCATGGCTGTAGTCACTATCTTCAGTGAATTTGGAGCCCAAGGAAGTAAAGTCTGTCACTATTTCCATAGTTTGCCCATCTGTTTGCCATGAAGTGATGAGACCAGAAGCCATGATCGTCGTTTTTTGAATATTGTGTTTTAAACCAGCTTTTTCACTATCCTCTTTCACCTTATTTAAGAGGCTCTTTAGTTCCTCTTTGCTGTTTGCCATTAATGGTGGTGTCATTTGCATACCTGAGGTTGTGATATTTCTCCTGGAAATCTTTTTTTTTTTTTTTTGGCTACTTCTATTGATCTTTTGTTTATTTATCTTTGTTCTTTGGCCTGTGTGGACCTCTCATCGCAGTGGCCTCTCTCGTTGCGGAGTACCAGCTCTGGGCACGCACACTCCAGAGCTCCAGCTAGGTAGTTGGACACATCAGTCCAGCCATCGCTCCACAGCACGTGGCATCTTTGCAGGCCAGGGATCAAACCAGTGCCCCCTGCACTGCAAGGTGGTGTCCTTACCCACTGGACTACCAGGGAAGCCCTCTCCTGGAAATCTTGATTCTGACTTGTGCTTCATCCGTACCAGCATTTTGTATGATGTACTCTGCATATTGAGTATAGTTCCAGGTAGTATACACTAGGTTCTTGATGATTATTTGTTTTATTTATAGTAGTGTGCAGTTTATTACCTTGTAAAATGAAGGTGGATAAGATCCATGGTTTAAAAATTTTCCCTTAACAGTACCATTTTATTTTTCCAAGAGAAACTCTGCTTAAAAGACCAGTAGATGAAAGGTGGAGGACTTGCCCTGATGGAAGCAGGCATGGGCAGCCCACGGCTCTCACTTGCCACTGAGAAGCCTTGGAATGAATCATTGTAATTCATTTGTAAAGGATGGAGTCAGATCATCTTCAGGCCCCATCAAGGTCCAGGTTTTAAATTATCCATGACTTTATTATCCTAAGAGTACCAAGAAATGAATAACCTAAGAATGGGGTAAGTCTAAGATCCCTGTTAGAAGAACATCTTTTTATCAATGTTTACCTTCATTATAGTAGTTTTGCAATTTTTCATTTTAATAAAGCCATTTGTCTGAGTAGCCTGGTGGCTTAGGAGACCCCAGTGAGCTTACTGAGATATCTGTATACCAACTTGAGAATCTTATAAGTAAAAGTTGTGCGTCTGTGTGCTTAGTTGCTCAGTCATGTCCAACCCTTTGTGACCCTGTGGATTGTAGCCTGCCAGGCTCCTTTATCCATGGGATCCTCTGGATAAGAATACTGGAGTGGAGAGCCATTGCCTTTTCCAACTAAAATGTACATGGGTTGGAATGGTGCTATACAGATTCCAAAGGCAAAGATAATTTTAGCCACTTAAACAGTATCACCTGAGTATCAGCTTATATTTATTGGAATTATATTATTCTTCTATTCTCATGTCTATAGGATGATCAGTTATTTTAGAACAGAGGGGTAATGTATCAAATTACTTTTCCTTACAATGTTGCCTCCTTCTAATCTCAGTTGATTATGGCACACACACATCCAAAGTTTTAGTGTTGTCATAATTTGGGCTAAATTTTTAGGCCATACTTGATGAATTTCAAGTTAAATTACTACAGAGATATGGTGCCACCCAAAAAGCAGTTAATTGATCCCTATTTCTAATTCTTACATGGTGTTTTACTCATAGTTGGTAAGCCAGCTTCTCATTTACTAGAAGGATGGATAGATGTCGCCAAACTGAAATCAATCCACAGTCTTAGAATATTTGCCAGAATGGACTGTTGAGAAGAACTCATGATGGTCAATGCTCACTTTATTCAGTAGAACTGACTGTAAGGGTTAACTGCTGGTGGATGAGGCTTGTGGTGGCTTTTTTCTGCTTTCCATTGCTGGGCAGGTAGATGTCAGCAGCATGTTTTATCTTGGGCTGGGGAGTCGAGAAAGTGCCCTGTATGTGTGCCTAGGACTGACTCCTCTTGCTAAAATACTGTTAGGTTGCATAGTCTTGGTAGTTCTTAGTGCTGTGCATGATTGGCATGTGTTCTAGAAAGCAAGAATGGTATCAACAGCCTCCACAGCATATTTATTTAAAGCCTGCCATCTTGTCAGCATTGTTTCAATACAATAGCTGAGGTTTTCACCAAGTATTGAACGTCTGACCCCATTTGGCTCCTCACTTTAAGCTGCGCCTTAGTCTAAATGGAAGGGCTGACCCTCTGAGAAGCCATAGCCTGAATCTGAGTTTGGTTCATCACCAAGTTCAAAATGATTATCTGAAGTTTGTTTGAACCTCAGGGGAGAATGGAATTGAACTGCAAGTCTCATCAGAGTGAATTTTGCCAGGGAATTTTACTGGGCCTTCAGTTTTTGCTTAGAAATGACATGAAAGCAGCTGTTGTATTCTGGCCATTGGAGAC
This sequence comes from Tragulus kanchil, assembly GCA_022376925.1. NCBI lineage: Eukaryota > Metazoa > Chordata > Mammalia > Artiodactyla > Tragulidae > Tragulus > Tragulus kanchil. The sequence goes on along the minus strand of JAIOJX010000025.1, from coordinate 25,099,025 downwards.
TGGGTGGTGAATTCCAAATATATCATATGTAACTCTGGTGTTAATCCACCAGGGAAAGAAGTTGATTTAATCATTTCTGAAATGATAAAAGGACATGGAGTTTAGTCTCAGGTTTAAACATGGTTTTAAATTGTGTTCCTCTAGCTGACAGATATTGTTGTTCACAACAGTTTATTTATTTCAGCTCTAGAGATTGAGAGTTTTCCTACTAAAAACTTTAACAAGCAGGATTAATCAGAAATCTCAGAAATAAAATGCAAACTGGAGTTAGACCTTGGTTTAAATTTTAGCTTTAACACTTCTTTGGGATGAAACCAAGAGTGAGTTATTAGCCTCTCTGAGTTCCTACATACTTATCCTTAAAACAGGGCTGGCAGTTTCTTCTTTACAGGTTAAACATAGTATCCAGATTATAGTAAGTCCTCTAGAAATATTAACTATTTTTATACTAATAGAGCACACGGTAGACATATAATCTATGCAATTAGCTTATAGACATTTTAAATCATATTTCCCACCATTCATTTGGAAGCAAGAGGTTTTATTGAAAACACTAATGATGGCAAGGCAGTGATGGACTTTGAGGGGGGAGATTATTATGCTATGTGTTGCTATTATCCATAATATAAACATTATACGTATTTGTAAGACAGAAGTTATGTCTTTATATTTCGCTATGTATTGTTGGTATTTGCTGTTTTCTTTTAAAAATCCTGCCATCCTGTACTCCATCAGCCAATATTTTAACAATTTTTATAGAACAATAAAATCTATTCAGAATGGTAAGAAATGAGAGGTTTTGTTTAGATTGGAGATTTTAATTTAAGGAGTTTCGATCCTAAGTCTCTTGCTTTCCTCAGTGGAGGGACATGACCATTCTTTAAACAATAAACAACAGTGTCAGGAGTGAGTAGTAGTTCCTAGCTGACTGCAAAATTTGCACTAATATTGAGCTGGGATAAAGTGGCAATCAAGGGCCAAAATATATTAACTAGTTTGTGACATTTCACCTGCACTGTGCAGACAACTTTTCTTCCTAAATGTTTATCTGGTGTTACAGAGAACCTCACGGAACAAAATCAGTAGTGAAATTGGAGTGGATTAGTGACTTGGTTTATGACCATTCACGTGGTCTGTTTAACACATGATGATACCAAAATTTAAGCCCATGAATCTGTATTGAAATGAATAGTTATCAGTACAAGTTTAAAATTTAAAAAATGTGTTTAATTATATGTCTCTGACAATAAGATGCGTGTGCATGCTGAGTCATTTCAGTCATGTCTGACTCTTTGTGACCCCATGGACTGTAGCCTGCCAGGCTCCTCTGTCCAAAGCTATAGTCCTAACTTCTTACATAGCTGGTATTGTGTACAAAATCTATTCCAAAAGTGACATTTTCAAAGTAGAACAAAGTTATCATTAGAATAATATCTTCTCATGGATGTTACTTTGAATAAAAGCACTCATTTGGATGCTAGGTACTTTTTTTTTTTGACCACTTCTGTTGGTCTTTCATTTGTGTCCATCTTTGTTTTTTTGCCCTGTGTGGGCCTCCCATCACAGTGGCCTCTGTTGCTGCAGAGCACCGGCTCTGGGCAGAGCCGGTGCTCCGGCTCGGTAGTTGGACACCGTGGTGCAGCCGCTCCACAGCATGTAGGATCTTCCCAGGCCAGGGATCGAACCGGCATCCCTTACACTGCAAGGCAGACTCCTTACCCACTGGACCACCAGGAAAGCCCTGGATGATAGGTACTTTTAACGCTTAAATCATTCTGTCTCCTTGTAGTTGTGTGTCATGTTATTTTGATGAATAAATTCTAGGCTTTTTCCTGCATACTAGTCCTGTGCTGCCCATTTGCCTTGTGCTGGTTAGGCAACTGAAAATTCCTAAAAAATCGGTAAAACCTTATAAGTTGCATATCAAAAGAAAATCACCTGTTGCTAATAGCTAGTGATTATGTTGTCCTAGTCCCCCTTAAACCTCAGTTGGCATTCATAGGAAAAGAACACAGTGGATGTCTTTATTGTTTCTAGTTCTCAAAAAAATAGGCACTTAATTTCTATCAAAGGAAAGCAAGCATGTATTACCCCCAATCATATTGACTTGTTGAGGGTTGAACAACTTTTCTTCCAAATTTAGTGACAGAGAACCTCACGGAACAAAATCAGTAGTGAAATTGGAGTGGATTAGTGACTTGGTTTATGACCATTCACGTGGTCTGTTTAACACATGATGATACCAAAATTTAAGCCCATGAATCTGTATTGAAATGAATAGTTATCAGTACAAGTTTAAAATTTAAAAAATGTGTTTAATTATATGTCTCTGACAATAAGATGCGTGTGCATGCTGAGTCATTTCAGTCATGTCTGACTCTTTGTGACCCCATGGACTGTAGCCTGCCAGGCTCCTCTGTCCAAAGCTATAGTCCTAACTTCTTACATAGCTGGTATTGTGTACAAAATCTATTCCAAAAGTGACATTTTCAAAGTAGAACAAAGTTATCATTAGAATAATATCTTCTCATGGATGTTACTTTGAATAAAAGCACTCATTTGGATGCTAGGTACTTTTTTTTTTTGACCACTTCTGTTGGTCTTTCATTTGTGTCCATCTTTGTTTTTTTGCCCTGTGTGGGCCTCCCATCACAGTGGCCTCTGTTGCTGCAGAGCACCGGCTCTGGGCAGAGCCGGTGCTCCGGCTCGGTAGTTGGACACCGTGGTGCAGCCGCTCCACAGCATGTAGGATCTTCCCAGGCCAGGGATCGAACCGGCACCCCTTGCACTGCAAGGTGGTGTCCTTACCCACTGGACCACCAGGAAAGCCCTGGATGATAGGTACTTTTAACGCTTAAATCATTCTGTCTCCTTGTAGTTGTGTGTCATGTTATTTTGATGAATAAATTCTAGGCTTTTTCCTGCATACTAGTCCTGTGCTGCCCATTTGCCTTGTGCTGGTTAGGCAACTGAAAATTCCTAAAAAATCGGTAAAACCTTATAAGTTGCATATCAAAAGAAAATCACCTGTTACTAATAGCTAGTGATTATGTTGTCCTAGTCCCCCTTAAACCTCAGTTGGCATTCATAGGAAAAGAACACAGTGGATGCCTTTATTGTTTCTAGTTCTCAAAAAAATAGGCACTTAATTTCTATCAAAGGAAAGCAAGCATGTATTACCCCCAATCATATTGACTTGTTGAGGGTATGAATAATAAAGCAGCAATTCAGGAACAAAAGACAGTTGCTTATGATCCAGTCCATTTACTAAGTGCACAAGCTTATTGTCTAAACTGTATCAGAGGGAATAATAATGGGACTGATCATTATGAGTAGGACTATAATAACAATGATGTTACAGTATTTTACACATGACAGTACATGTGTTCATAAAACTCAAAAGAAAGACCAATTTCTTTCCCATTCTATGTATGTTGCCATAGATTTAACTTCCATTTATTTTATTACATTCTCAATTTTAAAATTGTGTTTTAAAATTGTTCTTTGTAATTATGAAAAACACAGAGTTGCTATTTCTTGCTGAAATTTGTTACATGGTAGGCTATTCTCTGGGTTCAGTGCATGCTATTCCTTTTTTTTTTAATATCATATACTTAAATATGTTCCCTCTTCTTACCTCTGTGAATGTTTCTATCTCCCTGATGACTTGCAGAGTATAAACCTACCAAAGGGTTTTGTCAAATGATTAGTCATTCCAGTGGCTCCTGAATTATCTAAATTCTCCCCAAAAGAGGTAACTAGATTCAGTAAGAACATCATTTCATTGCTCTTAACCATCCCACAAAGGCCAGAGATGGGGCTGCTCTTTTTAACAGTATTGATAACTATTTCTATTAATCCCATTATGGGACATTTAAAAAATAATTGTTCTTACCTGGTCCATAACTGTGTTTTCTGTTCACTTCTTTATTTCATCAGTGCTGTTTTCTTTTTAACTGAAATGTAGTTGATTTACAGTGTTGTGTTGCTTTCTATTACACATACATATATACATGATGTGTATATATATATATATATATATATGTTAATGTAAGTGTGTATGATCTTTTCCGCTAAGGTTTTTATAGGACTTTTGTTTTATTTATTTTTATTGTAATATAGTTGATTGACCATGTTGTTAGTTTCAAAGTGAATCAGTTGTACATGTATGTATATCCACTCTGTTTAGATTCTTTTCCCTTATAGGACAGTACAGACTATTGAGTAGAGTTTCCTGTACTATCCAGCAGGTTCTTACTAGTTATCTATCTTATATTACAGGATAATGAATATAGGTACCTGTGTTGGGCCTTGTTTGTGTTTTATATAGAGTAGTTGGTATCTGCTTCCAGTGCTGTTTTGAATACTGCTTCAACCTCCTAAGAATTGTTGGATACTTGGACAGTTAGAAAAAATGAAGATAACAGATTTAATGATTAAAAAAACAAAAAACAAAAAAACAAAAAGAACCTGCAGGGCTTTCCTGGTGGTCCAGTGAGTAAACAGTCCGCCTTGCAGTGCAAGGGGTGCCAGTTCGATCCCTGGCCTGGGAAGTTCCTACATGCTGCGGGGCGGCTGGACCTGTGTATCCAATTATGACCCAGTGCTCTGGAGCGCATGTGCCCAGAGCCAGTTCTCTGCTACAGGAGAGGCCGCTGCAATGGGAGGTCCACACAGGCCAAAGAACAGAGATGGATGAAAATAAATAAATGAAAGACCAATTAAAGAGACCAAAATTTAAAAAAAAAAAAACTGCAGTGGACATTTTATTCTTTCCAATATTTACTTATATGGTGGTCCCATTTCAAAGAGGCCTTCTTTTATTTCTCAGGGAGTGATGGAGGTGACAAAGACTTCTGTCATTCAAACTCCACTGAAGTTGATCTTAAGACATTAATCAGCTGTGCTTTGTGCAGTTGGTTTTAGACGTTACATCTCACCATGCCTTTTTTTTCTAACAATTTTTTTTTGGCCACTTCTATTGGTCTTTCATTTATTCATTTTCATCCATCTTTGTTATTTGACCTGTGTGGGCCTCCATTCGCAGTGGCTTTTCTCGCTGCAGAGCACCAACTCTGGGCGCATGCGCTCCAGAGCTCCAGCTCGGTAGTTGGACACATCAGTCCAGCCACTCTGCAGCACATGGGATCCTCCCAGGCTGGGAAGCAAACTGGCGCCCCTTGCTCTGCAAGGTTTGTCCTTACCAGGGAAGTCCCTCATCATGCCTTTTAATTTACTCTTAAAGGTTCCATGAGCATTGTAACACAGAGCATGTCTTCTGTGAACTATTATGAACTAAAATGAAATGGTCACAGAGTGTGCAGTACCACTGGCCTTAGTTTTTATAATGTTGCTTCTCCTAAATACATCCTTTAGTGGTAGGGAGTGCTTCAGACCTATTTTTCTTTCTTCGTGTTCCAGTAATTCTTTCTTTCAGTTTTCTATTATTAACATAAGGCAAGAAGTCGTGCTTTCAAGTGGTGGACTGGTTTATTCTGTTGACCCAGCAGTCCTGGTGTTCTGTCTCCCTTGATCCTCCCTCTTTGCAGGAGTTCTGTTTCTCATCTGATCTCACAGGAGGATGAAGAGATAGTTGTCTTCCAGGGCTTTGCAGAGTCTATTAATGACTTTTACATTGCTCAAAGCCTTCCCTTTCCAACCTGGGGTTTTTAGAAATCATCCTTTTACTTTTTTTCTTGTTTGGACCTTGATAAGCATTTCTCGGAAAGTTAAAATTCCTAGTCCCAGACTTTAAAAGTGACGAGCCTAATATCAGTTTTAGAACCACTGTTTCTTAGAAGATGTATCATTATAGAGCATGGGAAAGTACTTAATTTAGAAAGAAAACAGACAAATTTGGTCGCAGATATTAAGCCAGAGAAATAAAGGAAACATGACATGCTGAGGTAGAAGAATGTTTTCCAGTTTAGAAAAAGTGATTTATATTCTAGGTCTGTGGAAATCTCTTTTAAAATAGCACAGAGACCAGAAAATATATATTCATTTCTCTTCCCCAAGGATGGTATATGATTGGAACAGCAGAGTATTTTGGGGGAAACATAAATCACTTTAGTTATATTTGTGCTTTGTTCTCTCAAACTGTTTCCCTTTGCTCCCACCAAAGGGTTATGAATTTAGTCTCAGAAATTTTGAGGTGCCCTGGAATCCTACCTTCTGTGAATGACTGAAACTTTCTGGTATCCTATGCATGAAATGACATTTCAACAACTGAACATCCAATCTTAAGATCTTAGGAGGGGGATAATAATCAACAGCATTTGTGACTGTTTGATTTCATGCAGCGATTTTCACAGAAGGTAGTGCACAATGACAAGCTCCATGAGGTGTGTTGGAACTGAGCTCCTCGTGGAATCAATGCAGGCCCTTCATTTATTGAAAGTAATTTTGAAATCATGGTACCATACATACTGTCTACCATAGAAATGATTGATAAACATTAATTGCAGGAAAGAGAGGAGCCATTTGCTTCAAAGAGCCCATCAGCAAGCTGTCCTTCCTGTTTTATCAGTAAGCAAAGCTGAGCACACATAACAGATGGAACTGTCCCTCCGTGGCACAGAGCACTCATGAAATATAGCGCAATCTTCCTCCAGTGTGTTATGTTTTAACAGTGGAACAAACATAACAGATGAACTGTTTTCAAGTGTGGAGGTTTATTGTTGACCCAGCAGTCCTGTGCTGTCTCTTGATCCTCCTCTTTGCAGAGTTCTGTTTCTCATCTGATCTCACAGGAGGATGAAGAGATAGTTGTCTTCAGGGCTTTGCAGAGTCTATTAATGACTTTTACATTGCTCAAAGCCTTCCCTTTCCAACCTGGGGTTTTTAGAAATCATCCTTTTACTTTTTTTCTTGTTTGGACCTTGATAAGCATTTCTCGGAAAGTTAAAATTCCTAGTCCCAAACTTTAAAAGTGACGAGCCTAATATCAGTTTTAGAACCACTGTTTCTTAGAAGATATATCATTATAGAGCATGGGAAAGTACTTAATTTAGAAAGAAAACAGACAAATTTGGTCGCAGATATTAAGCCAGAGAAATAAAGGAAACATGACATGCTGAGGTAGAAGAATGTTTTCCAGTTTAGAAAAAGTGATTTATATTCTAGGTCTGTGGAAATCTCTTTTAAAATAGCACAGAGACCAGAAAATATATATTCATTTCTCTTCCCCAAGGATGGTATATGATTGGAACAGCAGAGTATTTTGGGGGAAACATAAATCACTTTAGTTATATTTGTGCTTTGTTCTCTCAAACTGTTTCCCTTTGCTCCCACCAAAGGGTTATGAATTTAGTCTCAGAAATTTTGAGGTGCCCTGGAATCCTACCTTCTGTGAATGACTGAAACTTTCTGGTATCCTATGCATGAAATGACATTTCAACAACTGAACATCCAATCTTAAGATCTTAGGAGGGGGATAATAATCAACAGCATTTGTGACTGTTTGATTTCATGCAGCGATTTTCACAGAAGGTAGTGCACAATGACAAGCTCCATGAGGTGTGTTGGAACTGAGCTCCTCGTGGAATCAATGCAGGCCCTTCATTTATTGAAAGTAATTTTGAAATCATGGTACCATACATACTGTCTACCATAGAAATGATTGATAAACATTAATTGCAGGAAAGAGAGGAGCCATTTGCTTCAAAGAGCCCATCAGCAAGCTGTCCTTCCTGTTTTATCAGTAAGCAAAGCTGAGCACACATAACAGATGGAACTGTCCCTCCGTGGCGGCACAGAGCACTCATGAAATATAGCGCAATCTTCCTCCAGTGTGTTATGTTTTTAACAGTGGAAGATCAGAAGCAGGTGAGATGTGGGCCAGGATGAATGACTGCCTCTGATGAAACATCCTTTACTCCTCAGAAGATTCCTGCAGCAGATTGGGCTTCGGCAGCTGATTTCTGTGGCCCAATCTAGTCTCATTACAAATGCATCTGGAAGATTCTGGGGGAAAAGGACAGACCTCAGAAGACCAAGGGGAATCTCAGGTCTGATCCATGCTCTCCGAGGGTGGTTAAATTCTCGTTCCTTTAAGAAGCCACCAAAGGTACCACAAAACCAAAGAGAGAGCTGCCCCAGACACTGCCATTTGGTGCTTATTTACCATCTGTTGCAATCATTTCATCCTCCTGCAGTATTTTCTTCTACTTAACATGAGTACCAGAAGGTAGTTGTGCCTTTTATGTGTGGGGGTGTGTGGCTAACATCTTCTTCTGCATCTGTCGTTTGTATAATCACACGGGAAGGTTGTTACCATGGTCGGGAAAGCTGGATTGAGTATATACATTTTTTCCCTAATGAACAATTCCGTCAGCTCAGGTTCAAGGACTGTTCCACAACAGCATTTTAGCCAGTCACATAGGAAGTCGTCCTTGTTTCTGTGAGTAGATCATGCAATCAAGCCTAGTCCATCATTCCTTTTCATAGTAACTTTTCTAAACAGTTTCCAGCCACTCCTGCCCCACCTCTAAAGTTGCATCATCCGTTCAACCTTGAGCACTGCTCTTACCTCCTGTTTAAGTAAACAGATCAGGCTCTCTGAAAGACCTTGCCCCTCCAGCTTGCAATGTCCCTGACTTTATTATTTCTTTCATGCCTGGCAATTTCAGGGAGGATGTTATCCTCCTCCTTTAGAGAGTTAATTCAACAATATGTATTATTAATTTTGCCCTATTTCATTCATTCTTCAGTTATTCTGTTAATTACTAAAATATTTAGCTCCTTTCTCTTAAATGCATCCTTTTGATTGACTTGCATTTCCTCCTTCTAAAGGAAAAGAAGTAAAACATTTCTTTCAAAACTACATTACCCTTCAAGCTACTATAGCTTCTATTCCTACAGAGAGTCTTGAAAGATTAGCCTCGACTTCTGTCATCTTTCCTCTTCATTTACCTTTCTCTGTACTGTAATCTCATTTTCTGCTCTCTATTCTTTAAAACTGTTCTATAAAAGTGCACATTTCTATGTATCGAGTACATTGTTATGGTTTTAAGACCATTCAGCATCTGAGCACTCTTTCTCCCAGGGGTGAATTCTTGAACTTTGACATTTTGACCAAAGGCAGGGTTCATGTACGAGGTTGAAGAGATGCAGCTAGAGACAGGTGTGCAGTCTTGGCTTGGAGTCAGATGGTTCCACTTGTTGACAGAGGAGAAAGTATTAACAGAGGCACCCGTAACAACAGAGCCTGGAGCAGAAGTGATGGCGCTGGCCATCAAATCTGTGGTGTTCTAAACTAGACTTGATCTCTGCAGTGTTATCTGTTGACTCATCTCTTTTGGGTACTTTCTACTTTCTGAGCCTGGTTTTCCAAGTTTCATGTAATCCTGTGAGCTAATCCTTTCATTATGATGTCTTTGGTTTATGTCCTTTTTGACTTGAGGACCTCACTGATACAGAAAATGGTACTTGGCTATGGGTTTGATGTAACAGAACCTTAGGGGAAGTGGAGTGAAGCCTGAGGGTTTGGGACCTATTAGCAAACAGGGCATGAAAACAGTGAATCCCATTTGTCTTCAGGAGCAAGACTCTGGCAACCATTCGCATGCACGCCATGGTGAAGAGCTAATTAAACACAGTCTCTCGCCTCTGCGATGAAAGACTCCCTTGAAATGAAATGTCTGTTCATGGTAAGACCTTGGGGGAAACTATATTGCCACTGTCATTAAACAGCTAAAATAAAAGGAATGTTATTATAGGGATGTTGGGAATGTTCTGAGAACACTGACTGGCTGAAAAAGGTAAATGATAAATTTCTTACCTTAAATTCTAGATTATGGCAAAAACTGAATCTCAGGAACTCTATTAATGCTCAAAGATTATCTCAGCTTCTTTTATCTTCTATGCACTTGAAAATGAACCTCAGGGTTTGATACGGTTGCTGAATCATAGTACCAATTGCTGGTCTTTTTATGTGAAAGTGAAAGCACTGGTCAGAATTGGACCATGTGGTCTGATTCTCAAGACTCACAATGCCCTGAACCCCTGTCCCCTTCCCCGTGCTGCAGTGGTCTGTTGGAGCCAGCTCTTTATGACTGGTGGTGGTGGTTTAGTCACTCAGTTGTCTACAACACTTGCAACCCCACCAGATTGTAGCCCACAAGGCTCCTAGGTCCATGGGGTTGAGAGCCAATTGCATTTGCCTTTCCCCACGTCTGTTCACTTGATGTCAACTGTGGTGCTGCAAATCAGGATTCCCTCCACCACTCTAGCTGGAGTGGGTTATTAAATGTTTACTAGCACATCACTGTTCTTGGGATTCCAGAGTACTTCTGTCTTGTTTGATAGGTCATCTCTTCTCACTTGGAGACTGGATTTCTCTTTTGCTGGTGCTGACTTTGCAAGAGAGGGCCAGGACTCCTTTTGAAACATGCAGACCTTCTGTTATTTCCAGATGTCTAATTGATGTGTCCCAGGGGAGTCAATTGCATTGTAAAACCTTAATGAAGCAGTTTTATCCTTTTCTCTTTTTTGAAAACGTTTTTGACCAAACTTGGGGTATATGTAAGAAAAATAGTGAGTAATAAGAGTGATTTAGCTTGAATAGGTGAAACATTGTTTTAAAAAAATGATTGTGTCCATCCGTGCTGGCAGGCATGTGGCTGATTTTTCATACATTTGCCTGGCTATAATCTGGATTCAGAGAAGTCCTGGGTTGGTCAAGTTGAGATTCTGTAAACCCCTTAAATCACAAAGATAGCAAGTGACCCTGGGGTAAAATGATCATATACAAATTAGCTTCACTCTAATTTGTCCACCAGAAGGTTCTGAAGTTCTTAAGAAATGGGTTGGTGAGGGGAGTGATGGCAGTTTTTTTTTTTTTTTTTTTTGGTCAATTCTATTGGTCTTTCATTTATCTATTTTCATCCATCTCCACTCTTCGGCCTGTGGGTGCCTCCCATCACAGTGGCCTCTCTTGCTGCAGAGCACTGGCTCTGAGCGCATGTGCTCCAGAGTTCCAGCTCAGTAGTTGGACACATCAGTCCAGCCATTCCACAGCACGTGGGATCCTCCCAGGCCAGGGATTGAACTGGTACCCTCTGTACTGCAAGGCAATGTCCTTATCCACTGGACCACCAGGGAAGCCCGTGATGGCAGTTTTGAAAAGAGATTTTGCTCTGACCCTGGATACACTGAGAACGTTGGTGGCAGATGCTTCAGTTAAATAGTTGTCCTGATAGTAACAAGGAGGAAACTCTTGTAGGGCAGCTGAGCCCATGTGGCAGCATTCAAAGATACAGTGTTTCCGGTTACCATTAACAGGCAGCAGGGCAAGCTCATCTGTCAGAATGTTGTGAATTACAGGGATCTCCGGTTGTGACTGGTGGACCATTGGATCCCTTGATTGAACTAGGTGATAGTACATTAGTCCTTCTTGATTTGCTTTAAGGAAAATACTCCACAACTGGGAAGTATTGGTCTGACATGATTTACGATTTCAGGGTGTTTCCTATTTTCACCCATTTCTTAGATTTATCTCCATAAGCATAATTCCTTGATAATAGACTGCAATAATATCACTCATATGTGCAAATACATCTCCTTCCTAGCCTTCACTGAAGGCCATTTCCTATGGAGCTCTTGATCTGATTACCTATTCTTTGTTCTCGATTGATTCAGAATGGCTGGGAGATGCTGTTATCTTAGAAAATGAATTCCAAAGAACTTATGGCTCTTTTATACCAATGATCTAGCAAGCCTTAAGAATAATATTACATTCTGAGAGTAATGTGTTTTTAGGGGTCAGCATTCACATAAACATTTTCAGGTACCAAATGTTATTGTTTCGATTTTGTGACAGAAATAGACTGCTTGCCTTTCAGGTCATGCTGATACAAACACATTCTAGAATCTAGCTACACAGACATTTCACGCTAGGTATTATCTACATGTGAATAGAATACAGAGGAGCTGTAAAATTCCACACAGTAAAAAATATATATGCTGGAAGCAAAAAGTAAAATAAAAATAATTATATTAAAAATATATGTATATACTGAGCATTCCCTGGGACAGGGAAAATGAAAAATGGAGCTTTGGGATATTGTTAAACACTGATGCTGAGTCACCTAATTCCTGGAGCCCTGAGAAAGCCACTATGAGCTACTGATCAGAACAGCAAATGGCACTTCTGATTATGAATTGAGTTTTGATCTGAGTCTAACTCTATATGGTTTAGTCTTGTGGTTATTTTTATGAATACCTGACTGGAACAGGTCTCTTAAGTAACTGGCAGGAATCCCTGCTGGGTCCTTGTACCAGGACTAGGGCTATTACGATCAGAAATGCCACTCTTCTGGGGTTGCCCCCACCTACCAGCATACTAAAATCCAACATGATACTGCATCCAGAGGTGAATCATCAAAGACATTACAATGAAAGTTGTGTTGATGATTCTTTACATGTCTCTGTTTAGGTCTGTTTAGAAGAAGTGCTGGTCTGGAAGACATAAGGATACATTGAATGATGACAAGTTATGCCCAGTTACCCATTTAACACATTTATTCAGTATCAACCAAGATTCATGCTCTGGGCTAGATGTCAGGGGTACATGCAAATCCTGCCATGCCTTTCTTTTGTGCTAGTGGATGCTTTGGAGGAGGACAGTGAGATTGCTGGAGATGATTCTGAGAGCTTGTTTTACAGGGAATCCCTGTGTCATCTGGGTCTTTGTGTGTATGTGTATTCAGAGGAACTTTGGGGAGGGAGCAGGGAAGATGAGGAAAGTCCTTCTTTAGTAAGTGACATATGTCCTTGGGAGCAGAGGTAGGTGTTATTAATAGCTAGCAAAATCGGGGCTGGGGAAGCCGACACCACAGACAGCAGGAGAGAAGTGTGTGCTGGAGGAACTGAGTGAAGACCGTGTAGCTGGACTGGTATGTGGGAAGGGCAAAGTGGCGGGGGCTGGTAAATGTGGGACCACATCTAGAATCTAGCTACACAGACATCTCACGCTAGGTATTATCTACATGTGAATAGAATACAGAGGAGCTGTAAAATTCCACACAGTAAAAAATATATATGCTGGAAGCAAAAAGTAAAATAAAAATAATTATATTAAAAATATATGTATATACTGAGCATTCCCTGGGACAGGGAAAATGAAAAATGGAGCTTTGGGATATTGTTAAACACTGATGCTGAGTCACCTAATTCCTGGAGCCCTGAGAAAGCCACTATGAGCTACTGATCAGAACAGCAAATGGCACTTCTGATTATGAATTGAGTTTTGATCTGAGTCTAACTCTATATGGTTTAGTCTTGTGGTTATTTTTATGAATACCTGACTGGAACAGGTCTCTTAAGTAACTGGCAGGAATCCCTGCTGGGTCCTTGTACCAGGACTAGGGCTATTACGATCAGAAATGCCACTCTTCTGGGGTTGCCCCCACCTACCAGCATACTAAAATCCAACATGATACTGCATCCAGAGGTGAATCATCAAAGACATTACAATGAAAGTTGTGTTGATGATTCTTTACATGTCTCTGTTTAGGTCTGTTTAGAAGAAGTGCTGGTCTGGAAGACATAAGGATACATTGAATGATGACAAGTTATGCCCAGTTACCCATTTAACACATTTATTCAGTATCAACCAAGATTCATGCTCTGAGCTAGATGTCAGGGGTACATGCAAATCCTGCCATGCCTTTCTTTTGTGCTAGTGGATGCTTTGGAGGAGGACAGTGAGATTGCTGGAGATGATTCTGAGAGCTTGTTTTACAGGGAATCCCTGTGTCATCTGGGTCTTTGTGTGTATGTGTATTCAGAGGAACTTTGGGGAGGGAGCAGGGAAGATGAGGAAAGTCCTTCTTTAGTAAGTGACACTTACATGTCCTTGGGAGCAGAGGTAGGTGTTATTAATAGCTAGCAAAATCGGGGCTGGGGAAGCCGACACCACAGACAGCAGGAGAGAAGTGTGTGCTGGAGGAACTGAGTGAAGACCGTGTAGCTGGACTGGTATGTGGGAAGGGCAAAGTGGCGAGAGAGGACGTTGAAATAGTGGACAGGGGAGGAAACCTGCTGGATTTTCTCCCGTCTGACTGTTCATGAAGTGAACGCATGGTATTAAAGAGGTACAGTGTCATGATCAGATATTTCAATGACTTGCCTGACTGCCGTAGGAGTCTGAACAGAGAGTGGTAAAATATGTCATTGAGCTGTTGCAGCAATGCAAGTGAGAGTGTGTTGTATGCCCATAGAAATTAAGGGGTAAAGGTATGAGATATCCTAGGAGGTGCTTTTAATAGGATTGGTGATGGGATGTTGATGATGGATCAAGTATTGGGCACCCAGCAGTAGGAAACATAAAACAATACTCTCATATTTCTAGCTGGCATAGCAGAAAATATTTGTCTACCTCTCTATCTATATCTGTATATGCATTTTCAGTCACTTTAGTCATGTCCAACTCTTTGCGATCCCATGGCCTGTATACAGCACACCAGGATTTTCTGTCCATGAGGTTTTCCAGGCTAGAATACTAGAATGGGTTGCTATGCTCCAGACCAGGAGATCTTCCAGATGCAGGGATCAAACCTGTGTCTCCTGCATCTCCCACATTGCAGGCAGATTCTTTACCACTGAGCCACCAGGGAAGCCTGTATCTATGTGTATATATCTTAGCTGACTGGAGTGGGTCTTATTTTTGGCTTATTTGTTTCACTATAATCTGGATTCACTGGAAAATACCATCACTGAATTAGAATCAAATGGGGACAGTGATAGGTTCATTCTTGGACCTGTAGAGATTGAGGAAAGTGAACGTGACATGGTCGTGTCCTACTCTTTGGAACCCTATGAATTGTAGCCTGCCAGGCTCCTTTGTCCTTGGAATTCTCCAGGCAAAAATACTGGAATGGGTAGCCATTTACTTCTCCAAGGGATCTCCCCGACCCAGGGACTGAACCCAAGTCTCTTACCTTGCAGGCAAATTCTTTACCATCTGAGCCACAGGAAGCCCAGAGATTGAGGGTGTGTTACACTTATGTGAAGTTGTTGAGTGAAAAATTAGACACAAAAATACTGGAATAGCTGGACGAAGGGCAAAGTGGCGAGAGGACGTTGAAATAGTGGACAGGGGAGGAAACCTGCTGGATTTTCTCCCGTCTGACTGTTCATGAAGTGAACGCATGGTATTAAAGAGGTACAGTGTCATGATCAGATATTTCAATGACTTGCCTGACTGCCGTAGGAGTCTGAACAGAGAGTGGTAAAATATGTCATTGAGCTGTTGCAGCAATGCAAGTGAGAGTGTGTTGTATGCCCATAGAAATTAAGGGGTAAAGGTATGAGATATCCTAGGAGGTGCTTTTAATAGGATTGGTGATGGGATGTTGATGATGGATCAAGTATTGGGCACCCAGCAGTAGGAAACATAAAACAATACTCTCATATTTCTAGCTGGCATAGCAGAAAATATTTGTCTACCTCTCTATCTATATCTGTATATGCATTTTCAGTCACTTTAGTCATGTCCAACTCTTTGCGATCCCATGGCCTGTATACAGCACACCAGGATTTTCTGTCCATGAGGTTTTCCAGGCTAGAATACTAGAATGGGTTGCTATGCTCCAGACCAGGAGATCTTCCAGATGCAGGGATCAAACCTGTGTCTCCTGCATCTCCCACATTGCAGGCAGATTCTTTACCACTGAGCCACCAGGGAAGCCTGTATCTATGTGTATATATCTTAGCTGACTGGAGTGGGTCTTATTTTTGGCTTATTTGTTTCACTATAATCTGGATTCACTGGAAAATACCATCACTGAATTAGAATCAAATGGGGACAGTGATAGGTTCATTCTTGGACCTGTAGAGATTGAGGAAAGTGAACGTGACATGGTCGTGTCCTACTCTTTGGAACCCTATGAATTGTAGCCTGCCAGGCTCCTTTGTCCTTGGAATTCTCCAGGCAAAAATACTGGAATGGGTAGCCATTTACTTCTCCAAGGGATCTCCCCGACCCAGGGACTGAACCCAAGTCTCTTACCTTGCAGGCAAATTCTTTACCATCTGAGCCACAGGGAAGCCCGCAGAGATTGAGGGGTGTGTTACACTTATGTGAAGTTGTTGAGTGAAAAATTAGACACAAGGGTGAAGGATGAGAATCAGTTTGGTGATGAAATCAATTATAAATATGGTGACCACTGGTCCATAGATGGAAACGAAGGCTAGAGAGGTGGAGAAATGGAGAGTCATAAGAGAGAAACCGGAAAAAGTTCCCTGAAAGTCTCCAGCAGGTAAGGCGCTGGTCACCCTGGGACGCAGTCAGGACAGGACAACGCACCTAGGGACAATTCACTAAAGGCTTATGGGCTTCAGTAATAAAACTGATGGAAAAGGAGAGCCCCTCTTTAGGCCCTTGAATTTCTGCTTGCTTACTCTAAAATAGTAAAAATAATTATTAAGTTTCCCTCAGATCCTCTGGTTTTGAGTTGATAATGTTGATTATTAAGTATTTGATCTGGTGATTCAAATAAAAGTATAAAACCTTTCTCATTGATCCAGATACTCATTTTACTCTCATCCTATGTCTGTGTGTGACTTTCAGAACTTAGAAAGCCCTGCTGTCTATTCAAATCGCTGATCTGGGAAATTTCCCAAGCTTGGAATTTGGCAGAAGAAGCCCTTATATTTTCACTTTTGTGTTCACAGTGCTGGTGGGATGCCTCTTTGATAGTATGTGGTCTGTCTCTTAGAACTTTTAATTTTTTATCTTTAAACTGTGTTTCAATCTGTGGCATAAAATATATGTATATATTACATTCACAAATCGGCAATGATTTAAACATAGATTTTCCTTTGTATTATTCGACTTTAAAGTTAGCATCAGATATGTTAAGAAGCTAATGGCATTTTTTGCATATTTCACCCAGATGGTCCCCAATTATTCTTTCCATACTATAAAAGTGCGTTTCCAAAACATGACCACTTGGGGGAAGCATAGTGCAAAGTTAGCGTTCTGTTCATCCTTCACTTACCAGGTAGTGGAGACTTGGTAAACCCCCCTGTCAAAGACTTGGTTGTGCCTTTAATGTAAGCACAGCTTTGGTCAGTCTGTCCATCTGTCTGTCTGTCTGGTTTGTCTTTATCAAGCTATTTCCTCTTCCTCTTTTTCCAGAGTTCTTGGTGAGTAAAAACTTATTTTCAAAACTTCCACGAGCTTAATTAATAAACATGAAAACCAAGTGGAAGCTGGCACAGTGCCCTTTTCTGGCTCAACCGCATGGGCTTGCTAGGGTAATTGTAGTTATTTACATTTGGCATCCAACTGATACCAGGAGCAACACTGCCTTCTCTTTTTTCTCCTGTGAGTACTGAAGCTATTAAATTAAACAGGTTAATGTGGCTACAGCGTTTTGCCCCCTACTATCCCCACAGCTATAGTAAATCTGCCACCTGTTTATTTCCATAAAAATTCAATTACAGCACCACCAGTTCTTCTTCTTATGTGTGCAATTAACTTCAGGCAGTTTTAGCCTCCAAAGAAAGGCCAGGCTGGCCTGCTCCTCCTTTTTCTTCCCCCTCTTTGCTGCCTTTAGCCGCTGGTGGTTTCTTTTGCTCATGACTGTGCACCTCCACACCAGTGAAAAATGAAAGGCTAGACTAGACTGCTGTGCACTGTCATGCCTGTGAAAAAGCAAAAACTGAAAAATCCAAACAACCCTTCTGCCTCCCTCTATCCAAGCAGTGGGGGAACCTTAGAGGCCAGAGAAGTGAACAGCAAGCCCACAGCCAGGGCCACAATGACACTCCAGTGTGGCTGAAAAACACACCAAAATGAAGAAGGCATTGCTTTAAAAAATAGTTGGTTTTCTTTCTTCTTCATCTTTGTAAAGGATGTGGCTGGGGAGAGAATGGTTGGTAGAATGCTCTAGCATCCTAGTTAAAGCAACAGCATGATTATGAAGCAAGAAAACCACATTTCTCTGTGCTCTCCAATGACATTGACAGAATCAAAAGCATCATAAAGCAGCTGCATTTGTTTTCTGCTTTAAGAGGAATGGATCCTTAATATTGGGTTGAAATGTTGACCTTTATCTTTTTTAATACCTCATTCTTTGTCATATTTCTTTCTCTTTTCTCAATGCTAGTGTTAGTCACTCAGTCGTGTCTGATTCTTTGCAATGCCATGGACTGTGGCCTGCCAGGCTCCTCTGTCCACGGAATTTTCCAGGCAAGAATACTGGAGTGGTTTGCCATTCCCTTCTCTAGGACATGTTCCCAATCCAAGGTCTTCTGTATTGCACACAAATTCTTTACCATCTGAGCCACCAGGGACCCCCAGTTTCTCAATAGTTGACCCTATTAAAATTTTAAAATACTAAATCATATGTGGAATGATTTCCTACCTGATCTAAGTATTGGACAGCAATTCAGTTACTTGCTTCCTATGAATCCCTTTAAAGCCATTGACACTGATTTTGGTTGAGTAAATAGTACTTATAATAAATGTATAAACATAGTTTTAAGAGCAAATTAGACTGAAAAGTTCATTAATTAGATCCTACCTGGGTTTCAGGATAAAACAAATGCTTCTCTGTAAGTGGGTTCTTACTAATTACTCTTGAGGTGTAGTTATTATTAATACATTCAAAGAAGAGAACATCAGAAAGGAAGTATAGGGTATAAATGGATGCTGGAACCCAAGGTGACTCAGAGCTCCCACCTAGGGCAGTTGGGGGTGGGGCTCAGGAGACTTCTTCAGCCTGTCACGTGTTCCAGTTGATCTGTGAGCAGTAATTGCTCAGGTATGTTGCTGGACTGGCATAGATGTCAGATGTCAGCCATTTCTAGTATTACTCCCAGGGCACAGAGTGAGCATAAAAAGATCTTATCCCTGCCTCCTGCATTTTGGAGGGTCCTGGGCCAGCCAGCCTCAGTATTCTGCTAAGGTAGAAGGATGTAATAAAGTGGACTTCAAAGGCAGCATGCTACAGGAAAAAGAGACCATCTACTTAAATTTAATCTTCTTTTAAATAGTTTCTCAAAAGAGAGACCCTATTCGAAGTTCCAAAAGACATATATAAACCCTCTCTAGGGAAGCTGGGCTTCCCTGGTGGGTGACTCAGTGGTAAAGAATCTGCCTGCCAGGCAGGAGATTCTGGTTCAATCTCTAAGTCAGGAAGATACCTGCAGAAGGAAATAACTCACTCCAGTGTTCTTACCTGGAAGTGACTAAATAACAAGAGGCAAGTCGTTCCAGGGCTCCCACACACAGATGGAAGCATGCAGGAGCCTTTAGAACCTGTGCTGTTTCTTGATGGGGATGATGGGAAGTTAATGAAGGAAGACCAGTACTCTGTGGCCCTAAGACCACATCCTCTGCTGTCAAATGGGTTCAAGTTCCTGGTCTAGCAAACTGTACGTTTCCTGTCTTCAGATGTTCTCATGAGTCCTTTTCTCTTCAGTTCAAAGTTGACCCTATTAAAATTTTAAAATACTAAATCATATGTGGAATGATTTCCTACCTGATCTAAGTATTGGACAGCAATTCAGTTACTTGCTTCCTATGAATCCCTTTAAAGCCATTGACACTGATTTTGGTTGAGTAAATAGTACTTATAATAAATGTATAAACATAGTTTTAAGAGCAAATTAGACTGAAAAGTTCATTAATTAGATCCTACCTGGGTTTCAGGATAAAACAAATGCTTCTCTGTAAGTGGGTTCTTACTAATTACTCTTGAGGTGTAGTTATTATTAATACATTCAAAGAAGAGAACATCAGAAAGGAAGTATAGGGTATAAATGGATGCTGGAACCCAAGGTGACTCAGAGCTCCCACCTAGGGCAGTTGGGGGTGGGGCTCAGGAGACTTCTTCAGCCTGTCACGTGTTCCAGTTGATCTGTGAGCAGTAATTGCTCAGGTATGTTGCTGGACTGGCATAGATGTCAGATGTCAGCCGTTTCTAGTATTACTCCCAGGGCACAGAGTGAGCATAAAAAGATCTTATCCCTGCCTCCTGCATTTTGGAGGGTCCTGGGCCAGCCAGCCTCAGTATTCTGCTAAGGTAGAAGGATGTAATAAAGTGGACTTCAAAGGCAGCATGCTACAGGAAAAAGAGACCATCTACTTAAATTTAATCTTCTTTTAAATAGTTTCTCAAAAGAGAGACCCTATTCGAAGTTCCAAAAGACATATATAAACCCTCTCTAGGGAAGCTGGGCTTCCCTGGTGGGTGACTCAGTGGTAAAGAATCTGCCTGCCAGGCAGGAGATTCTGGTTCAATCTCTAAGTCAGGAAGATACCTGCAGAAGGAAATAACTCACTCCAGTGTTCTTACCTGGAAGTGACTAAATAACAAGAGGCAAGTCGTTCCAGGGGCTCCCACACACAGATGGAAGCATGCAGGAGCCTTTAGAACCTGTGCTGTTTCTTGATGGGGATGATGGGAAGTTAATGAAGGAAGACCAGTACTCTGTGGCCCTAAGACCACATCCTCTGCTGTCAAATGGGTTCAAGTTCCTGGTCTAGCAAACTGTACGTTTCCTGTCTTCAGATGTTCTCATGAGTCCTTTTCTCTTCAGTTCAAAGTGGAATTTAAAATGGGCTTTAAGTGTTTATTCTTCATCCTAGATGTTGGGAGGCTGCCTAATTTCCACTGCTTCCTTACCTCCTGAAGAGTTTTCAGGCTTTTTGCTTCTGCCAAAATGGAACAAACATACAGCTTGGTACTTTGAAGTCGGAGTAAAAGCAGAACTAAATGGACCATGTTTATCTGATCAATTAAGGCATTGCCTATTTTCTTAAAACTGATGTTTCTCATTTAGGCAGCATTCTATACAATCCTCGGGAAATTAACAACAGAGATTGAGTTTGGGGAATGGGGATCATTATACAAAGAAATGCAGGAAGAGTGTGGGAGAATTTGACTTGGCTCCAACATAAGCTTCATAAACTGACTGGGCTCCAATATAAACTAAAGAATGTCTTTGTAGAAGTAAGCCTGTGGAAGAATATTAATGACAATTCCCGAAATAGAAGGTTGATTTAAAACTCCCATTACGTAAAGTGACCTACTAGATTTAAGAGTCTTTAACATGATGGACGTTTACAATGACAAGAAGCTCATCTTTTTCGCTAGAGATTAGCATGTGTTCAGTTCAGTTTAGCCACAGTTCAACAGGTCATGCTCTAGAAGGAGCACCATGTTAACCAGAGTACTGGGTTTGGAAGAATAAAAAGAACATAAATTAAAACTCACAGGCTTCCCTTGTAACCCTGGTAAAGAATCTGGCTGCCAGTGCAGGAGACCCAGGTTTGATCCCTGAGTTGAGAAGGTCCCTGTAGAAGGAAATGGCACCCCACTCCAGTATTCTTACCTGGAGAATGCCATGGACAGAGGAGCCTGGTGGGCTACAGTCTATGGAGTCGCAAAGAGTCAGACAGGACTGAGTGACTAACGAGATCAGTTCACTAGATGTTAACAGTTTTTCTCTTTTGGAAAGCAAACTGATTCCCATTAATTAATTAGAATGATAGGAAGCAGTAGGTAATTGAGCCCTCAGTCTGTCCCTTCTCAGAAACAGTTTGAAGTAGTCCTTGTTGGACTTCCAATCAAGCTAGCACGGGACCTGGGCGTGTGACCTATTCCAGAAAGACAGTTTTCTTTCTTTTTGCTCGGAAACCCACATAGATTCCTAAGCCCTTGGTTTGAGTGAGCTCCATCTTTGCAGTTGGATCAAACAGATTTATGTGTTTTTTCATGTTTGGCAGATTCTATGAAAATTGCCTCCCAAATTCCAAGGTGTGTTTTCGGAATTGTGGCTTGGCAGGAAAACTAATACAAAATATTCCTGTGTAGGCTTTTTGAGGTTTTCTGTTGGATATTAATACTATAGGTATAGAGGCAGCCTGGAATTTTATGAAATAATTTTCCTCAGGTGCCACATTTTATACTCGCCAACTGTAAAAGGGGGGTTAATAATGGGTCCAGGTGTCAGAGTTAAGGCTATTAAACTCTTTGACCAATATTCCCCACCAAAAGTTGCCTTCCACCCTGCCAGATTGTTTTGCCTATGATTTATTTTATGCATCTATCACTCCTACCAAAGAAGAAGATGCCTATTCAGATTTTTAATTAAATCATAATAACCCTTTGACTTGATTCTATACTATACATTGCTCCTCTGTCCATGGAACTTTTTAGGCAAAGATTACTGAGGTAGGTTGCCATTTCCTACTCCAAGGAATCTTCCCAACCCAGGGATCAGACCCACGTCTCTTGCATCTCCTGCATTTGTAGGCAGACTCTTTACAACTAGGCCACCTGGGAAGCCCTTATATTACATTATATATAAGTATATACCAGAGATGATTATCTGTGAAGACTTTTGTAGGTACCTGTGGAAAAGTTGCTCTAGAGAAAACTTTTACAATGGTACATTTTTTTTAAAATTGTGGCCTCTTTTATTGTTTTTTTATTTTTTATTGTCATCCATCTTTATTTTTTGGCCTGTGTGGGCCTCTCGTTGCAGCGCCCTCTCTTGTTGCAGAGCGCTGACTCTGGGCGCATGCCCTCCAGAGCGCGGGCTTGTAATTGGATACACCGGTCCAGTTGCACCACAGCATATGGGAATTTCCCAGGCCAGGGATCTAACCAGTGCCCCTTGCACTGCAAAGCAGACTCCACTGGAGCACCAAGGAAGACCAGTGGTACATTTATTGATGACGAGCACAGTCATTTTAATGGAGAACTTATTTCTCATTGTAGTATGTTTACACATAAAGTTTTATAGCACTAGATGTCAGTCCATGGGGCGAATTTGGAAAGCAGGTCATTTTTATATTCAGGAAAAATTCATGTATATTTTAAACCCCCAAGACAGTGTTACTGGTTAGGTTATAATGAATTCATTGTTGGCTTTCTTTCAGCCTTAGCAAAGTATCTTGATTTATCTGATGTGGTTGTAGGTGTTCTTGTGTCTATCTGTATCCTTATGGAGACTAGTGAGATGACATTTCTGTAAAGAATAAGAAAGCATAAAGAAAATTTCTATTCTCTTATATTCTATCTTTTAAGGACATTTTAAACAGACTTCACTGTTTTGCAAGTGAGGATGCCTCTAATCAGCAGATATTTAATACAATTTGATCATTTCATGTTTGAAAAAAGGTAGGTCTTGGACTTAAAGTTCCTGGTTTGACAAAGGCCTATGTGAAGGGAAAAGAAGCAGCAACATGAAAAATCAGTGAGGCAAGGAGAGAGAGAATCATGGAAGAGGCTACTCAGGATCTCAGCCTGTTTAATCTTTTTGCATATGGTATCCAAATATTGCAAATATAATAAGTTCAGGTATAGATACTGGGCTTGTCCTTCAAACAAGCATTGGACTAAAATGTTATCTAAATAATGACAGGAGAATTGTCAGAATTTTGTGTCTTATATCCGTCTTTGCTTGAAATACTTCAACTGCTTCATATAGCACAATTGATCAAAAGTTGTAATTAAATGAATCAAGGACAGATCTTCAGTTATCTGTTTACTGGAGAATTTAAAAATATCCTGAGAACAGTGTAATTTCAACTCTTTATAAGTCCCTTTAACTCCTGAGAAACAGTAGAGTTTATCGCATGTTCATACAGACTCATCTTTAATACAATTTAATTCTTTCCAGCATTGTCTCTAAGCTCCGTGAGCTTCCTCTGACCAGTGACAAGTAGGAAGATCTTTAATCATGCTGTTGCAAGAGCAGCAAGGAACCTATTCAAATATTAAGCCTCATTCTTCTATCACTCTCTGGAGAATTTATGATAGGAATATAAAACAGAATATGACTGTCTTGAGTTCAGAGTTAGACTCTGTCTGGAAAGGGAACTTTATGTGAGTTATCTCCTAAGAACTCAACCCCTTGATTGGTTGGTGTGGTTTCTACTGCTGTAAGCCAGAATCACTGGCAGAGTTAAGTGGGTACAAATGTACAGAGGACAAATTAAATCACATTTTTCAGTAGTCTGACTTCATTTCATGTTAAGTTATAATTTAAGGCTTATTGAAATTCTGAGTTCATTTTATATTTTTGAGAAGACACAGACAAACATCCTCCTATATGTAAATTTGATGTAACCGGCTCCACTTTCAAAATTTCTTATGTCGGTTGTTTGTTTTGGTCTCTGTTAACCTTGATGCAAGTTCAGTACTACCTTGTATTTCCAACTACTATTATCCTTTTTGATCTTACTCTGTAAGTCCTTATTGGAAGGTATAGACTTTATGAAGATAAGCGCATCATGCAGCCTTCAAATTGCATTCTGAAAAATCATGCTTAGACATCTCTTCCCAAACACTCTCCCCTCTTTCAGCACGTTTCCTCACCCTTGTTTGAAGGGAGTTTGTGTGTGAGAAGGGGTGTTGTAGTAAAAATAATAGTTTGTTTATAGAAGTACAGATAAATTTTATTGATAATATTATGCTAAGGTATTGTTTTCTTTGGCTCCAATGGACAATTCTACTGTCAGAAGGAATGCCTTACACAGAGTCAATCTGGAATTAACACTGTTGTATTTGATAACGTTTGCTAAAATAAGTCATTTCATTTGGTTGCTTTTGGACACATTGTGCAAATAATTAATCCTAGTAGATGCTTCAATAAGTTTATTTAATGTTTCATATACTTTCATTAAGCAGATTTTTCTATTGGTTATTTTAAATGACTGTTAAGCATTTTTGAAAACTTTTCCAGTGAAATACTTAGGCCAAAGTTTTTTCAACAATCTATGGTAATGAACTGTTATTCTTACTCTTCTTCTTACTGAGATCTGGGCAGATCAGGGCAGAGAATCTGACCAAGACAGTTGATTCTCTGGGTCCCAATTAGCTCAGGTTTGGGAAACATCAAGGGAAACAGCATACATACAATCTGGGACTTCCTCAAGGCTTATAGAAAAGCACCTATCAGCACCACTAACTGCTAAGGAAAAAATAAAAACCATACCTTTAAAGAAACTTAATCCCTGTCTCCCTGGCATGCTGCAGTTTATGGGGTTGCAAAGAGTCAGATATGACTGAGTAGCTAAACTGAATTTACTAATTTACTAATAAACTAAATAAACTGTGTTGGTTCTGCATAAAAAATAAACTTAATATCTGTCTTATTAAAATGAAAATATATGTTATAATGGTTGATGAAAAAGTCTTTGAGGGAATAAAAGTAAATAAAAGTAAATAATCTCCACTGACCCCAAATTTGTTACAGAATTGCTCAAGAAGCACAAAAGCCTTATTCAGACTCAATTCTTGTGGATTCAGCAGTTTATCATTATGGATTTGCCTTCCTATATCTGTTACCAAGAAGAGCATAAAGCCTCCTTTAACATTCAGCTATTAGCCACAAAGGGTCTGTTGCTTTCCCTTCAAATGTAACCTCTTGAACTGCAAGCTGTGGTTGTAAACAAGGCTTATAAAACACATACGTTAGGAAACTATATTTGTTCACTTATATTTATAGGCTATATTTGTCATTGGTAATTGAATTTTCTCACTAACCTTGTGATAATTAACCCATGGGCTATGACCTTATGGTCTTGCCTTGCTTAATCTACCAACATAAAAACTGTGCAAAGTTTCTTATTAGCCATAGGATACCTTGGACCTTGGACCTTGGCTCTGTTTTTCTTTTCTCCTTCTGATCTTGTAGGAAAGTATGCAGGGATTGCTACTTTCCCGCAATATCCACTCCTCTTTTATCCTTAGTAAGAAAATTTCAACTTTATTTAATGCAACAATATGCCTAACTGTTAGGAACCATTTGTGTTTTCTAAATATCATGAACAAGTAGGACTATTGTGTACTAATGTGCCTCTTGACATACAAAAGACTTGCATGGTTTAGTTAAACTTTGGAAATGTTTAAAGAGTTACCTTCATTTCATGGGATGATATATTTTTCAAACCTCACAATACCTGATAAAGGTTGTCATTTGCCCTGACTTCTGAATCAAATCTATGGAGCTGAACTAAGCCACAAAAGAAAATTGTTAACAAAAGCATATTGGATTTCACTATTTTACTACTTTAATTTACCAAGGAGACAGGGATTTTATTTGGCACTTTAATGTGTGTATGGTGAAATGGAATAGTGGATTTCCATTACTGAAATGGAATATGGTAATGTGGATAATGTTATGTTCAAATTTGGGAAAATGTTCCATTCCTACATTTGGAATATGATGGCCAATTGTGTACCTGAAACATCTGCTATTTTGGCGTGTTGGATATCCATTCCCTCTTTTGCTAATAAAACACTCCTGTTTTGTTTTATTGAGCCACCTCTCCAGTTCTCAGACTCAATTCTTGTGGATTCAGCAGTTTATCATTATGGATTTGCCTTCCTATATCTGTTACCAAGAAGAGCATAAAGCCTCCTTTAACATTCAGCTATTAGCCACAAAGGGTCTGTTGCTTTCCCTTCAAATGTAACCTCTTGAACTGCAAGCTGTGGTTGTAAACAAGGCTTATAAAACACATACGTTAGGAAACTATATTTGTTCACTTATATTTATAGGCTATATTTGTCATTGGTAATTGAATTTTCTCACTAACCTTGTGATAATTAACCCATGGGCTATGACCTTATGGTCTTGCCTTGCTTAATCTACCAACATAAAAACTGTGCAAAGTTTCTTATTAGCCATAGGATACCTTGGACCTTGGACCTTGGCTCTGTTTTTCTTTTCTCCTTCTGATCTTGTAGGAAAGTATGCAGGGATTGCTACTTTCCCGCAATATCCACTCCTCTTTTATCCTTAGTAAGAAAATTTCAACTTTATTTAATGCAACAATATGCCTAACTGTTAGGAACCATTTGTGTTTTCTAAATATCATGAACAAGTAGGACTATTGTGTACTAATGTGCCTCTTGACATACAAAAGACTTGCATGGTTTAGTTAAACTTTGGAAATGTTTAAAGAGTTACCTTCATTTCATGGGATGATATATTTTTCAAACCTCACAATACCTGATAAAGGTTGTCATTTGCCCTGACTTCTGAATCAAATCTATGGAGCTGAACTAAGCCACAAAAGAAAATTGTTAACAAAAGCATATTGGATTTCACTATTTTACTACTTTAATTTACCAAGGAGACAGGGATTTTATTTGGCACTTTAATGTGTGTATGGTGAAATGGAATAGTGGATTTCCATTACTGAAATGGAATATGGTAATGTGGATAATGTTATGTTCAAATTTGGGAAAATGTTCCATTCCTACATTTGGAATATGATGGCCAATTGTGTACCTGAAACATCTGCTATTTTGGCGTGTTGGATATCCATTCCCCTCTTTTGCTAATAAAACACTCCTGTTTTGTTTTATTGAGCCATCCTTCTCCAGTTCTCAGGCTGTGGGATTGGGAGTATTTGATTTTCTCTCTGCAGGGCTGGGGGCTATTCTAAGTCCTTGCCAGTCTGAGCCACAGGATTCTTGTTTCAGGGATGGATGTGTGATATGAGCCTTCAGGTCTGCTCTCTTTTAGAATGAGTAGGTGAAAGGGTATTCACACTGAGACAATATAGATTCTCTCTTCAATCATGTGGAAGGAGCCTGCCTGGGAATTAAGATGCTGCAAAGGTAGATGAACTGAGAGATGGAGGTCAGCCAAATCCTGATGTCACACAGCATGTTTCTGAAGCGGTGCCACATCTGGATTTTTCAGTTATGTGAAACAACAAATTCCTTTCTTTGGTTCAGCTTCATTTGGGATGGGGATGGTATTCTGTTCTCAGTAACAGAAAGAAGTAACACATGGTAGTCACTGTCTCTTTCTTGTGAACCATGTTGGACTGTGTAACTAGGCACAATTTGAGAAGCAGAACTGGGAGAGAATTTAATCTAGTAGTAAATGTGTTTCAGAGTTAATGTTTGGTGACTGTTCTGACCTACTTTGAAAACTTAGTGGGCGAAAGCCATTTTCCAGTCCGCTAGGCTTTGGAGGATACAGAAAGAGCTCTTCTCCTAAAAGAGACACCATTTCCCTGGTTGAAACTTGGCTTTATTGTTGGATATAAAAGTGAATAAAAGTAGGGGTGTGTGAGAGAGATGTGCACATGTTGAGCTCTTTGGCCACGCTTACTTCTGCCAATACCATTTTCATCCCCTCCAAAGGAGGAAGAGTCACGAGTATGATCATTGGTGTGTGGATAGAGCAAGGGAACCCGGTATGTGTCTGGGTACAGCTCTTTGTCTCTCTTCTGTTCCTGGTTCTATGCAGCTGGTAGGTCTCTCTCTGTGTATGAAGGCTTTTCCTGGAGCATCTCTATTCTCCTCTGCTCTTTGTTCCTCTCCTCCTTGTCCTTTCTCAATCATGCATGAATTTTCTGTTCTTAAGACTAGATTGATGGACTAGGTTCTGCTTAGAGCACTTAGACCATGTACCCCAACTTGGAATATGTCAGAGTTCTGAAATTAAGAGTCAAAAGCTTGCATAACTTCAAAAACAGAGAGACTTTGAGTCACATTCTACTATTGTTATGCATTACTTATGAAATGAGAAAGTGTATTTATACAATAAGAACAAGATAAATAAAGTTATTTTCTTTCTGTATCAGTTGGGAAGCTCAAAGACAAATGTGTGTCTTAATTTGTGTATAAGTGAGGAACTCTTGGCCTTCTTAATAGGTATTTGTAAGGCTGTACACAGGTGTCCCTGGGCTGCATTCTCATCTGGAAGCTTGACTGGGTGAGTTCACTCCTATGTTCATCCAGGTTGTTTCCATGTAGTTATATGACTGAGGGCCTCGGTGTTTTGGTGACTGTGCTGCCCTTAGCTCCTATCAGTTGCTAGCAATTCTCTGCATGTGGTCCTTTCCATAGGTTGTTCAGAATTTGACTGTTAGCTTCTATGAGGGCATCAGGACAGTTTCTTATTTCAGTCTGTTAAGATGGAGTCTTATGTAACACAGTGTAATTATGGGAGTGACATCCCATAACTTTTGTTGTATAATGAAGCTTAATCAAGGGATGGTATCCTGCTAACATTGCCATATTCAGTTGGCCAGAAGAGAGTCACAGGTTCTATCCACATGCAAAGGGAGGGGAATGTGCCAAGTGTAGAAGCTTTGATCATTGGGGCTACCTCAGAATTCTGCCTACCATAATCAATATTTCCCAAAGTGTAGTTCATTGAAGGTTCCCTTCATTGGTTGTAAGCTTATATTCATCAAGAATCTTTTTCAAGTAACAGAATGCAAGTGACAAGAGACTGATTTAAACCATTTGAAGAAAATAAACAACAAAAAAAGATGTTATTTACTCATAGAACAGAAAATTTGGGGATTAGGCAGATGGAGCCACAATGCAATTAGGGCTGAGAAGGACTCTACTTCATTAAAGCTTTGGTACAGTAAATAAAGAACATATTAGGGCTTCCATGGTGGTCCAGAGGGTAAGGACACTGCCTTGCAGTGCAAGGCGCCAGTTTGATTTCTGGCCTGGGAAGATCCCACGTGCCATGCAACAGGTGGACCAATGTGTCCAATTACCGAGCAGGAGCTCTGGAGTGCATGTGCCCAGAGCTGGTGCTCTGCAACAACAGAGGCCACTGCCATGGGAGGTCCACATGGGCCAAAGAACAAAGATGGATGAAAATAGATAAATGAAAGACCAATAGAAGTGGACCGCTTGCCCCACTCCCCACCCCAACCCACTATCCACCCCCTCCCCGCCCGCCCCAGAAAAAAGAACATATCAGAAATGAGAAGTTGTGAACACCGAACGGCACTCAGGAAAGATCTGCCAGAGTAATCAGTCATAACACAGAATGTGCCGGGGCTAGGGCCAAAGGAATCCGCTTGCATTCTCTGTGACTAACCTCACATCTGAGGACCATGTCTCATTCATGCCATGTAATAACGGAGGCTTACATCCTAACACCTGGCATATTCTTCTGTCCCATTCGATGTTGTCTCTCACACTTTTCTGCATTTGTAACTTACCGTAACTTTTTCTTCTGTAGAAATCTTTGCTCATCTCACCCTTGTCTAATGTGCACCTGAAATACTCCTATTCATTTTTCCAGGAATCAGTACATTAACTCAAGAGGTCCTCTCTTACTTCCTGCTAGCCATCTAGGTAGCTTTGGAGGCCACATCCTTTATCCCTCTAATTTGGGATATAATGAAGCTTAATCAGGATATCCAAGGGGTGTGAAGTGTGCTTTTTGGGGACCTCAGAATTCTGCCTACCATAATCAATATTTCCCAAAGTGTAGTTCATTGAAGGTTCCCTTCATTGGTTGTAAGCTTATATTCATCAAGAATCTTTTTCAAGTAACAGAATGCAAGTGACAAGAGACTGATTTAAACCATTTGAAGAAAATAAACAACAAAAAAAGATGTTATTTACTCATAGAACAGAAAATTTGGGGATTAGGCAGATGGAGCCACAATGCAATTAGGGCTGAGAAGGACTCTACTTCATTAAAGCTTTGGTACAGTAAATAAAGAACATATTAGGGCTTCCATGGTGGTCCAGAGGGTAAGGACACTGCCTTGCAGTGCAAGGGGCGCCAGTTTGATTTCTGGCCTGGGAAGATCCCACGTGCCATGCAACAGGTGGACCAATGTGTCCAATTACCGAGCAGGAGCTCTGGAGTGCATGTGCCCAGAGCTGGTGCTCTGCAACAACAGAGGCCACTGCCATGGGAGGTCCACATGGGCCAAAGAACAAAGATGGATGAAAATAGATAAATGAAAGACCAATAGAAGTGGACCGCTTGCCCCACTCCCCACCCCAACCCACTATCCACCCCTCCCGCCCGCCCCAGAAAAAAGAACATATCAGAAATGAGAAGTTGTGAACACCGAACGGCACTCAGGAAAGATCTGCCAGAGTAATCAGTCATAACACAGAATGTGCCGGGGCTAGGGCCAAAGGAATCCGCTTGCATTCTCTGTGACTAACCTCACATCTGAGGACCATGTCTCATTCATGCCATGTAATAACGGAGGCTTACATCCTAACACCTGGCATATTCTTCTGTCCCATTCGATGTTGTCTCTCACACTTTTCTGCATTTGTAACTTACCGTAACTTTTTCTTCTGTAGAAATCTTTGCTCATCTCACCCTTGTCTAAAGTGCACCTGAAATACTCCTATTCATTTTTCCAGGAATCAGTACATTAACTCAAGAGGTCCTCTCTTACTTCCTGCTAGCCATCTAGGTAGCTTTGGAGGCCACATCCTTTATCCCTCTAATTTGGGATATAATGTTAGTAAACTCAGTCAAGTCCCCATGCCATAGCTCTTCTTCCTTCAGACCACTAGACAGTCATGGCCATTTGACATGGTTTTTGCCAATGAAACATAAACTATGTTCCGATGTGTGGGAAGCTTTTGTTTTATTCACACAGGAGACCTGTTTTCTCACCCTATCTTCCTCTGATGCTAAATCCAGAAATAATGCCTGGAGCTCCACCATCAATCTTAGGACTGTTGTGGAAATGACAGAGATTCCTAATGATCAGCTCTCTGATATCCTTAAGTTGATGAGTCAGCCTAGCATCCAGTTCTCGCTTTACTTCTTACATGTACAACAAAACCGAAACTAACTTTTAATTAAGCCATTATACTTGGGTGTTTAAACCTGCAGTCTAATAAGATCCAAAGGGCTTCCCTGGTGGCTGGTAAAGAACCCATCTGCCAGTGCAGGAGGCGCACGAGACACGGATTTGATCCCTGGGTGGGGAAGCCCCACTGGAGTAGGAAATGAATCCCATTCCCATATTCTTGCCTGGGAAATCTCATGGACAGAGAAGCCTGGTGGGCTACATACAGTCCATTGGGTGGCAAAGAGTCAGACACAAGTGAATGGCTTTCACTTTCACAATAAGATCCTAAATGAAATATTCTTCTGTGTATCTAGATGATAGCACTGATCATAGTAGGAAGTTATTTACGTAATTTTCTACCTAACCATGAATGAACTTCTTCATATTATAAAGTTTTTCTTGTTATTTTTATCTTGCATCCATATGCTTAGATGATCACCTAGCATGTAGTAAACTTTCAGCAAATATTTATTAAATATTTTATTTTCCACATTTTAATATCTTATTTGGAGAGAATGTTTTCTTGATAATCAATGAAAAATTTTTAGTGGTATGTATTTATCTAGGTTTCCAGTTATTGACTTATATTATTCAGCATGTTATCAATGTTTAGAAATACAGGGAATGTAGAAGAATGAAATCTATAGGATTGCAAAACTATAGCTAAATTATTGGACGATAAAACCCAGTATTCAGAATGAAATACTAAAAAATTAGCGGAGAGTCTCTTATCCTAAGTATGGTAAAATCAATAGGAACAAATGAAGTTAGCACTTAGATACAAAATTTAAAAAACCCTCAAACATACAATTTTCGATTCAGAGTTGATCAGAAGCAAAAAAAAAAAAAAAACAAACCTGTTTGGAGAACACTAGATAGTTCTAAATTAATGTCTGATGAAAAAGCACTGACAGAAAGAAGAATATTTAACTTGGGGAAGATGATTCCTGTAGATATGGAAAGGGTAGGGGGAGAGAATGTTTATAACATGTGACATATTTGAAGCACTTTCTTGTAGGAGATAAGTTAGATTTATTTGATGTAGTTTCAGAGAGACTAAGAGAAAAAATTAGAAGTGTGGAAGCTTCAGGTTGAGAAATTGGATCTCGGCTTGAG
Source organism: Tragulus kanchil (assembly GCA_022376925.1). Taxonomy (NCBI): domain Eukaryota; kingdom Metazoa; phylum Chordata; class Mammalia; order Artiodactyla; family Tragulidae; genus Tragulus; species Tragulus kanchil. The sequence continues at coordinate 25,066,336 of JAIOJX010000025.1, read as the reverse complement.
AAAGATGTTAGTAATACAAACTTTCTTAAACTGGACTTGCCTGGCTTGCAAGGCCCAGAGTTGTGCTGACTGACTGTGAATTGTCATTTAACAGTTTGTTAAGGAGAATGACAGAGCTTTCTGCTTTGGTTAGGAACTTGACTAACTTGCCTTTTAAGGTGCTTTCATTTAGGTTGAACTGAGTGCATACATTTCTTTTTGTTCATTACACACATTGGTATTTTGGTATTTTCTTTCTTGAGATGACGTGCCAAGTTGATTACTGTTACAGACTGAGGGCTTGTTAATCATATTCTTAGTTTTTTAAATAAAGAGATTCCCTATGTTGCTCCTTACTTATCTCAGGACAAAAGGGTATCTGCTACTGTCTGTTGGTGTTGAATGAGGGAACCTTTATGGTACTTGCCTATTCCAGGTCCTGTGTTGACAACTACTTATATGTAAACACAAGCATGTTCATATTATGGAAATCATTAAACCAGAGGTCACAATACATTTACCTGCATGATTACAGCATATTATTAATTTGCCAGTACAATTTTGCAATTTTTTCAATGTTAATGGTTTGAAAAGTATGATCAGTAGACAAAAGGGAGTTTGCCACAGGTTTTTCAGAGCTTGTTGTATTTCAGCATTTCATTCTCTTCAAAAACATTGGCTTTTGCAGTCCTTGGAAGCTGTTTTGAATTCCAGGGATGCATCTGATTTTTGCAGAATGGGGATGAGTTATTGATCTGAAGATGCACATGTTAGTTTTTGCTGGCCCTTATTGCCTAGACCTAAGCCATATTAGCCACATTTCTAGTGCTCAGTGGTCACTTGGTTCATCACACAATGCTGGCCATGTGAATGGCACAGAGGTTTCCATGTGTTTGCTATGTGAACAAACCCTCTTTCTCAACTCTATCTCTTCTCTCTTTTCACAGTATCTCTCTTTTTTAAAAAATCATCTTTCAGTCTCCTATGGTCCTGTATACTCTTTCCAAAGTAATTTGCCCCGTTTTTAGAAACCATTGAGTGCCAAGTTCACTTTTATGTCATGTAAATTACAGAACAGTAATTTAGTCAGTTTGTTCACTGCTAAGTCCCACAAACCTAGAACAGTTACCAGTACATAGGCATGAATTAAGAAACATTAGTCAAGTGAATGAATAGATGAATGAATGAACTCATGTTCTAGGATAAGCCATGGACTGAAAATATTTCCAGCGCTGCCAAATTTCTGCACCTGTGTGGGAAGAAGAGTGGTCTCCTGGGTGAAGGAGGAAGGACAGCCAAAAGGTCCGACCTGGGGAGAATGTTCTTCCTTTCAGGATTTTTTTTTTAAGCTAATATCTCCTACTATGAAGATTAGTGTCTTTTAGGATATAAATTTGTTGCCTCGGTTAACATAATTTTGAGCTCATTATCAAGAGATACTGACTCTTCGCCTGATGCAGGTTGTGTTACAGATCTTTAATTATTTTGAAAACAAAGGGGTCCAGTTCTGCTATTATTATTGCTCATACCTTATTATAGGGACTATTTCAAAAGTTAGGCTTATCAAGTATATTTGAAATGTATGTATCTTGAAGACTATGGCACGTTTTTCCTTTACCAACTTATGTCAGTGCCTTAAACATAGCAGGCTGGCAAAAGACCTCCATTGTGGGCAGTCAGTAGACATCACTGACTCAGTGAGCAGAGCTAAGCATCATCCTAGTCATGTGGAGTACCTTGGTCAACACATTAAAGGTCCCAGCTGTTACAGAGCACACACTGTAATATTGACAGAAGAATGTGAGGAAAGTAGAGGTTTTCCTGGTGGCTCAGCAGTAAGAAAAACTGTGAGAAGAGAATGGCTACCCATTCCAGTATTCTTGCCTGGAAAATCCCATGGACAGAGGAGCCTGGTGGGCTACAGTCCATAGGGTAGCAAAAAGTTGGACACAAATGAAGTGACTGAGGGGCTTCCCAGGTGGCGCTAGGGGTAAAGAATCCACCTGTCAATGCTTGAGGCTTAAGAGGTGTGAGTTTGATCCCTGGGTCAGGGAGATCTCCTGGAGGAGGGCATGGCAGCCTACTCCAGTATTCTTTGTCTGGAGAATCCCATGGATAGAGGAGTCTGGTGGGCTACAGTATATAGGACTGCACAGAGTCAAACATGACCAAAGCGTCTTCTCACACACATGAAGTGACTTGAGCAGGCATACACACACAGGAGGAAAGAAAGAATAATAAGCCACAATCACAATAAAATAAGAAAAAATATATTCTTTTGTAAAAAGTGTGATATAAATATCTGGTAGAGTAGGAAGGAGAATCATGAGATGGGAAGAGATGGATTCTAATTTTAAATAGGCAATACATTAAAAAATTTTAATGGAGACCACTCTAAGCTTTGTACTCCTACAATATAATATTTTAGAAGAAAAATAGTAACATGCAGAACTTATTTCCACATACAAAATGCATGTGAGTGTATTTTAATGTGAAAATTTATTTGTATGTTACTTGATAGTCCTTTTCCTCGGATGAGACTGAATTGATATAAACTGGGAGATAATGACAGAGGGTTTTACAACCAACTGGGGAAAATATAATGAAGGAAAGTCCAGGTATTATACACCTTAGTCAATAATATATAGTTGGAAAAGGATAGAAAAATCATGCCAACAGATTTTGAGGAATTTAATAAACTGTGACTGCAAATACCAGTTGTGAGAAACCAGTAACAACAGTGAACTAAAAAGAGTAAAATTACAAAAGAGATTCTACTTGAAAAAGACACATAACATATTGAATCAAATTACAGAGATTTAGAAAATAATGAGTAAATCGACATGACAACTTAGAAATTACATATATTAAATGGATTTTTTCAGATTATATGTTAAAAGTAAACCATAGGTACAGGGAGTTGCCCAGATATATCTTGACTCATAACTAGATAAAAATGAACTTTTATCCATTTTATTTTAGAACAACCATTAAATTGATAACAAGAGATAGAAAAAGCAGTATGGTAGAAGAAATTATAGTGATCTTTGATCAAAAGATATAAATTTGGTCTCATCTCTGACAAGTGACCTCTCCCATTTGTGGCTATAAATGAAATGGTTGAGGCAAATGTCTAGTACTATCACTTCTAGAATTCATGATCCAAAATTTCTTCTGGATTATTTCAATTAATAGAACTAATTACTTCTGTGTACAGAACCAGTGGTATTTAAAACCATATCATTCCCATCATAAACCCCAAAATACATGTTTCTTTTAGTGGGCTCCTTCTGGCAATCTGAATTTTTTCTTTTATTTCTGATACTTATCTATTCTGTCATTATGTTGGAAACAATAATGATAGAGGGTTACATAGGCATAAAGCTATAGGACTGGTCTTGATGAAAACATACTTGTAAAACTCTTTTCTTAAATAGGTAGCAGAGAAAAATACCTTCAGTCATAAAGCCCTAAATACTGCGGATACGGCAGTGAATTAGTGGGATACCAAAAAAAAAAAAAAAAAAAGGCACTGACATTAAGACTTGAAGTAGTTTTGGATCATCCTTAATTGTCTTACTGTCCTTAATTGTCTTACTTTTAAGATTTAGCTCAGGAGATGCCACTTTCGAGACTCCAGTATGAAGAGTTCTATGGATGATTGCCCCTGAAACAAGCAAAACTAGTGCAAACTATAAAAAACAATCCAACCATTTAAAGTTTCAAGAAATAGTCCTCAGGGCACACAGCAAAGCAGTGAAGAAAGAAACCTTTAGTCAGTAAAATCTACTAAAATGCAGTGAGATAAGTGAGTGATAATCCACTTCCTCTTTCTCCCCTGTTGTAGCTTAGACAGAAGTCTCACCCTAGGTAGGTGTGGCCAGGAAGATGAGGCTCCCTCTCCCCTCATTTCCCCTTATTTTATCACACTGAGAGGGAGAGTTGCTAGCATTTCTCATTTCATCCAACTTTAGGTTGAAAAGGCTAAACTCCTGGTGAGAATGGGTGAGAGGTAAGGGTCTCCGTTCCTCCACAGTGCTTAAGATACACAGGATGAAGACTCTACCCCATGTAGGGGAGGCTGAGAATACTTGAACCAAGATTGCCCTCATTCCAGCTTATTTTAGGACCAAGATTCCATGATAGTAGAGAAGCAAACTGAGAAGACCAGAGGTTACTGCGATGCCCAGGGTACAGGATAGTGGTTCAGAAAATTTGTCCATAGGGAGAGGCAGTGATGTCTCTGCTTTTTAATACAGTGCCTAGGTTTGTAATAGTTTTTCTTCCAAGGAGCACCTATCTCTTAATTCCATGGCTTCAGTCACTGTCCACAGTAATTTTGGAGCCCACAGAAATAAAATCTGTCACTGTTTCCATTTTTTTCCCATCTATTTGCCATGAAGTATTGAAATTGGATGCCATGATCTTAATTTTTTGAATGTTTGGTTTTAGGTCAGCTTTCTCACTCTGTTCTTTCACCTTCATCAAGAGGCTGTTTAGTTCCTCTTCACTTTCTGCCAGAAAGCTGGTATCATCAGCATATCTGACCTTGTTGATATTTTTCCTGGCAATCTTGACGCCAGCTTGTGATTCATGTAGAACAGTAGGTTGCATGATGTACTCTGAATATAATAGATGTTTTTCTGGAATTCCTTTGCTTTTTCTATGATTCAGTGGATGTTGACAATTTGATCTCTGGTTCCTCTGCCTTTTCTGAATCCAACTGGTATATCTGGAAATTCTTGGCTCATGTACCAGTGAAGCCTAACTTGATGGAATTTGAGCATTGCCCAGCTAGTATGTGAAATGACCAAAATTGTCTGGTAGTTTGAACATTCTTTGGTATTCCCCTTTTGGGGGATTGGAATAAAAATGCACTTTTTCCATTCCTGTGGCCACTGTTTTCCAAGTTTGCTGGCACATTGAGGACAGTACTACAACAGCATCATCTTCTAGGGTTTGAAATAGGTCCACTGGAATTCTGTCACCTCTATTAACTTTGTTCATAGTAATGCTTCCCTAAGGCCCACTTGACTTCACAGTCCAGGATGTCTGGCTCTAGGTGAGTGACTACACCATCTTGGTTATTGTGGTCATTAAGACCTTTTTTTGTACTGTTCTTCTAGCCACCTCTTTTAAATCTTTTCTGCTTCTATTAGGTCCTTGCAGTTTGCATCCTTCATTGTACACAGTTTTGCATGAAATGTTCCCTTTGTACCTCTTATTTTCTTGAAGAGATCTCTAGTCTTTCCCGTTCTATTTTTTTTTTCTTTATTTCTTTGAATTTTTCACTTAAAAAAGCCTTATTATCTATCCTTGCTAGTCTTTAGAACTCTGCTTTGATTTGGGTATATATTCTTCCCTTTCTCCTTTGTCTTTCACTTCTTTTCTTTTGTCAGCTATTTGTAAGGCCTCCTCAGACAACCATTTTGCCCTTTTTTTTGGTCCTGTACAGTGCTACAAACCTCTGCCCATTTTTTCCCATCTATTTGCCATGAAGTATTGAAATTGGATGCCATGATCTTAATTTTTTGAATGTTTGGTTTTAGGTCAGCTTTCTCACTCTGTTCTTTCACCTTCATCAAGAGGCTGTTTAGTTCCTCTTCACTTTCTGCCAGAAAGCTGGTATCATCAGCATATCTGACCTTGTTGATATTTTTCCTGGCAATCTTGACGCCAGCTTGTGATTCATGTAGAACAGTAGGTTGCATGATGTACTCTGAATATAATAGATGTTTTTTCTGGAATTCCTTTGCTTTTTCTATGATTCAGTGGATGTTGACAATTTGATCTCTGGTTCCTCTGCCTTTTCTGAATCCAACTGGTATATCTGGAAATTCTTGGCTCATGTACCAGTGAAGCCTAACTTGATGGAATTTGAGCATTGCCCAGCTAGTATGTGAAATGACCAAAATTGTCTGGTAGTTTGAACATTCTTTGGTATTCCCCTTTTGGGGGATTGGAATAAAAACGCACCTTTTCCATTCCTGTGGCCACTGTTTTCCAAGTTTGCTGGCACATTGAGGACAGTACTACAACAGCATCATCTTCTAGGGTTTGAAATAGGTCCACTGGAATTCTGTCACCTCTATTAACTTTGTTCATAGTAATGCTTCCCTAAGGCCCACTTGACTTCACAGTCCAGGATGTCTGGCTCTAGGTGAGTGACTACACCATCTTGGTTATTGTGGTCATTAAGACCTTTTTTTGTACTGTTCTTCTAGCCACCTCTTTTAAATCTTTTCTGCTTCTATTAGGTCCTTGCAGTTTGCATCCTTCATTGTACACAGTTTTGCATGAAATGTTCCCTTTGTACCTCTTATTTTCTTGAAGAGATCTCTAGTCTTTCCCGTTCTATTTTTTTTTTCTTTATTTCTTTGAATTTTTCACTTAAAAAAGCCTTATTATCTATCCTTGCTAGTCTTTAGAACTCTGCTTTGATTTGGGTATATATTCTTCCCTTTCTCCTTTGTCTTTCACTTCTTTTCTTTTGTCAGCTATTTGTAAGGCCTCCTCAGACAACCATTTTGCCTTGTTTGCATTTATTTTGGGGGGGTGGGGTAGTTTTGGTCATGGCCTCCTGTACAGTGCTACAAACCTCTGCCCATAGTTCTTCAGGCACTCCATCAGATCAAATCCCTTGAATCTATTTGTCACTTCCTCTGTATAATCATAAGGGATTTGGTTTAGATCATACATGAAAAGCATAGTGGTTTTTCTTTCTTTCCTTTTAATTAAGAACAATACTCAAAACCATAGATGAGCTAGTTCAATAGAGAACTGACAAAATAAACACCTAAGGAGAATCTTCCTATGATAAGAAAAAAGCTCAAAGACTTGCCTCAGAAATCACCTGCAAAAGATCCCTGACTTTAACTGAATTAGACTTCTGAGAAATGTGTTCTCCATCTTGAGAACATTGCCAACAAAAACAGAGTAATCAGCTGATCATTAGAAAAGCCTAGTGGATAGGGGCTAATACCAAATGAAGGAGACAGCTTACCAGAGAGATCATGGAAAGATGCTCCTGGAAAGAGGGAACTGTTAAAACTTGGAAAAAGCCGTTAAAGCTACTGTTATCTCAAGATGACTCTGTCCCATCCATGGATGTACCCAAGGAGGCATATAAAAGGTAGACATAAGTTTCACTGAAAGAGCCATACCAAGTTACCAAAATATAAACAGACAACAAAAACAGACCTTGGGGATCCAGAGTTGTGATGATATATTATCTAAAATATTCATTTTTAAGCAAAAAATAAATAATAATAATAATAAAATAAAAAAGAGACCTTATGAAACAGGAAAATGTGATCCACATGTAAATAATTTAAAAAGCAGAAAACAGAAAAGTGCCTATGAGAGAAATTGATGTCTTATTTAACAAAGACTTCAAAGTAGTCATTATACATATATTTTAAATATAAAGGGAATCATGTTTGAAGAAGTAGAGGAAGGTATGGAGACAGTGTCTCATAAAATAGACAATATCATTAAAGTAATAGATATTAGAAAATGAGAACCAAATAGAAATTCTGGAGTTGAAAAGCAGAATATATAAAATGAGAAATTTAGCAGAAAAGCTCAGCAATAAACTTACACTACCAGAAGAAAGAATCTTAGTTTTATTATAGAGATTTTGTATCCCAAAGAAAAGAAAAATAAATGAAGAGAAACAGAACATACTTCAGATAAGATAGACTCATTTCTAGAAAGACACAAGCTACCAAAATGATTCAAATTGTCTAACCTCACAGTAAGTAAATAAACTGAATTATGAATTAGTAACTATCATTTGTGGAGATATCCTATTTCTTATATTTTTTTATGAAATAGTGGAGTGGAATTTCCATCAAAAAAAGTAAACTCCTTTACCTTCTGGTCTTTTCCCCACTTTTACTTCTGTTCCCTTTGAATCAGAAATGAGAAAGAAAAAATCTATTGGATTTAATAGTTGGAAGAAAATTTAATCTATTGGAATTAATAGTTGGGAGAAAAAATTTGTAAATAGTATACATTATGGTACTTCTGTTTCTTTCTTTTCTTTTCCCCATTATACATCTTTTATTTATGTTTATTTTTAGCCATATTTATTCTTTAGCCTGGGTGGGCCTCCTATTTCAGTGGCCTCTCTCATTGTAGAGCACTGGCTTTGTGCACACTTGCTCCAGAGCGCTGGACACTGGTCCAGTCACTCTGTGGCATGTGGGATCCCCCTAGGCCATGGATCAAACCAGTGCCCCTTGCACGGAAAGATGGACTCTACCCACTGGATCACCAGGGAAGCTCTTTGTTACCTCTATTTTAATATTTACTCCCACTTAATTATTTTCTTCTGCCCGCGTTTCTTCATATTTACACTTGTTGCAGGGCATACCGCAGATAACTACACTGGTAAATCCTCCTAAATATTTAAGAAAAAATACAACACTAATATTATACATATTCATTCATAGAACAGAAAATATATTAAAAAGTTCTCAAGATGTATTATGGAGTCAGTATACCCTTTATACCAAAACAATAACAATTTGTGAAAGAAAAATCTCCAATTAACAACTATGAAAAAATCCTAAACAAAATGCCTATATAATCTGCAACTATATAAAATGCATCATGACCAGGTTGGGTTCATTTGAGATTTACTATTTGGAAATATTAAATAAATCATATACTTACAGAATAATAATGCAAAGTAGATGATATAATCTTCATAACAAGTACTGAAAAACATTGGTAAATTAAACAATGATTAATGATGAAAAGAATTGGGAAACCAAAAATAGAATAATTTTCCTTATTCTGATATAACAGTTCTAAAAAAGGAAATCTTGTAGTAGGCTTCAGATTAATGGTGAAATATTGAAACCTTTTAATCTCACATAAGGAAAGGAAAACAAGAATTCCCTCTGCCACAACTTTTATTCATTATTATGCTTGCAACACTAACCAGTGCAGTAAAACAAAAGTAAATACACCAACTTTTTACATAAACTGTTTAATATTTGAAAATATAAAAGCTGCCATGTACTCATTGACCATTTTATTATACATACAGAAATCCAAAATAACCTGCAAGTAAATTATTAGAGCAAGTAAATCAATTTATCAAAATTGATGGCTATAACTTATAAATTTTATATAGCAATGAAGAATTTTAAATTTTAAAGAAATTACTAAAAGAATAAAAATATATTTTATACCTTCAAAATGAGTAAAAAAAAAAATTAAGATTTTGACTGATGTCAAGAAAGGAGGAGGGACAGGGTTATTGGTACACTGGCTCTCAGCTCCACTGCTGTGGCATGTGGGATCCCCCTAGGCCATGGATCAAACCAGTGCCCCTTGCACGGAAAGATGGACTCTACCCACTGGATCACCAGGGAAGCTCTTTGTTACCTCTATTTTAATATTTACTCCCACTTAATTATTTTCTTCTGCCTGCGTTTCTTCATATTTACACTTGTTGCAGGGCATACCGCAGATGACTACACTGGTAAATCCTCCTAAATATTTAAGAAAAAATACAACACTAATATTATACATATTCATTCATAGAACAGAAAATATATTAAAAAGTTCTCAAGATGTATTATGGAGTCAGTATACCCTTTATACCAAAACAATAACAATTTGTGAAAGAAAAATCTCCAATTAACAACTATGAAAAAATCCTAAACAAAATGCCTATATAATCTGCAACTATATAAAATGCATCATGACCAGGTTGGGTTCATTTGAGATTTACTATTTGGAAATATTAAATAAATCATATACTTACAGAATAATAATGCAAAGTAGATGATATAATCTTCATAACAAGTACTGAAAAACATTGGTAAATTAAACAATGATTAATGATGAAAAGAATTGGGAAACCAAAAATAGAATAATTTTCCTTATTCTGATATAACAGTTCTAAAAAAGGAAATCTTGTAGTAGGCTTCAGATTAATGGTGAAATATTGAAACCTTTTAATCTCACATAAGGAAAGGAAAACAAGAATTCCCTCTGCCACAACTTTTATTCATTATTATGCTTGCAACACTAACCAGTGCAGTAAAACAAAAGTAAATACACCAACTTTTTACATAAACTGTTTAATATTTGAAAATATAAAAGCTGCCATGTACTCATTGACCATTTTATTATACATACAGAAATCCAAAATAACCTGCAAGTAAATTATTAGAGCAAGTAAATCAATTTATCAAAATTGATGGCTATAACTTTATAAATTTTATATAGCAATGAAGAATTTTAAATTTTAAAGAAATTACTAAAAGAATAAAAATATATTTTATACCTTCAAAATGAGTAGAAGAAAAAAAACAGAAAACAATTCAAGGAGTTTTTGGAGACTACCAAAGACTGATGTCAAGAAAAAGGAGGAGGGACAGGGTTATTGGTACACTGGCTCTCAGCTCCACTTTTGCTGTCTGCTCTGCTCTGCATCACAGAGGATTGGATGCCCCAAAGGTACCTTCCTGAGACTTCTTTGCCAGCTGGCTTCTGTTAGACTCTGACACTGAGGCAGAAGCCCTGGCAGGTGATTAGAAGTTGCAAGGAAAAAAGCCAAAACTTCAAGCTTTTTTGGTGGAGAAGGCAGAGCTTTTAGCATAGCTTTCAGCACCAGGTTCCAGGAGTGATGGTGAGCAACTTGGGCTGCTCCTCAGGCAGCCTATTTCCAGCGGCAGCAGCACAGGTTTCATGGGATATGGGGAAGCAGCAGTAGCAGCAGGTGCTTTAGCAGCCCTGGCTGAGTGCCCTGACTCCATCTATTCAGTGCGAGATGCAAGGAACTTTGGGCCCCAGGATTCTTACACTAGCAACAGGAGAAGGGGCCATGTATTTCTACAAGGCAGCCTCTGCAGTGCTTCCAGATAGCAGGAGAGACAGTGGGGTTCCAGCAGCTCTGCTGGGAAGTGACTGTATTGTAGAGGATGCCTTTTTCCCTCTACTCGGTAGACGAGGGAGCAGTGGCTTACCACAGATACTAATCACTGTGAAACCTTCCCTTCTCTCTTCTAAACCTTTTCTAACTTACTCTCTGCATTTAATTTCCTCCAATTGAAATACCAATCAAAGTTTCTGTTTTCCTGACTGAACAATGCTACTTATGCAAAATGGCAGTGCAATACTTCAGATATGAAGCCCATTTTTTCTTTAGCCTTCCATGGTTACTCACCATTTAATTTACTATTAGGTATTGAAAAATTTGCATACGTAGAATAAATCCTCTCATTCATTGGATAGTATGTAAATAAGCTTAAAATTCCATAATAAGATACATATCAAATCAAAATAAGACCAAGTTAAGAAAAATATTAATTTTTTATATTTAATACAAAAACTACTAAAATATACTGAGTTTCCTGGCATTTAATATATGAAGTATAACTAATGGCTTAAATCAAGACAGGAATCACATAAGTAAATATATCTTCCTTTCTCCTAATTCTTTATTTGGCACATATAGAGTAGAAAATATGATTATACCTCTATAGACTTAGTGATCTCGTCTAATATTGTTCATTCTCAAGATTCAGAGTTTGATCTTTTTATGGTTTATGACAGTGAACCTATTAACAAGTACTACTGTATTTCCTGATTTTTTTGAATTATGATACGGTATTTCTCCATGGGCTCCTCTGGTAAAGAACTCTTCTGCCAGTACAGGAGATGGCAAGAGATGTGCGTTCCATCCCTGAGTTAGGAAGACCCCTTGAGGAAGGAAATGAAAACCTGCTCCAGTATTCTTGCCTCGAAAATTCCATAGACAGATGAGCCTGGTGTGCTACAGTCCATGACGTCTTAAAGAGTCTGACATGACTGAGTAACTAACACACACATATAAAAAATTTCTCTGTTGAATTTCAAGGATCATGATGTGATTCATTGTGTGTATGAGTTGTTCAGAGAGACAAAAAATACATATAAATGAAGAGATAATTTTAGGCATAGCAGTAAAGCTTAACTTTTATGAACAATCAGTGACACATGTGACACACCAAGATAGAAATACACCAGATGAAGACATGATGTATAAGAATGTGCTTACCTAGTTTTGGGCATTCCTATATCTTGAAAAGTTCCCTACATCCAGGAGTACTAGTTAGCTGTTTTGGTCACTCAGTTGCTAAGTCACGTCCAACTCTTTGTGAGTCCATGGACTGCAGCACTCCAGGCTTCTCTGTCCTTCACTGTCTCTCAGAGCTTGCTCAGATTCATATCCATTGAGTTGGTGGTGCCATCTAACCATCTCAGCCTCTGCCGCTTTCTCTTTTTACCTTCAATCTTTCCTAGCATAAAAGTCTCTTCCAATGAGTCTGCTCTTTGCATCAGGTAGTCAGAGTAATGGTATTGGGAAGATAATTATATTGGAAAAGCCTTTCTTTCAGCATGAATCAGCCATAGGTATTACATGTGTCCCCTCCTGCTTGAACTTCCTCCTGTCTTCCTCCCCATCTCATCCCTCCGGTTTGTTACAGAGCCCCTGTTTGGGTTCCTTGAATCATTCAACAAATTCCCATTGGCTATCTATTTTTACATATGGTGATGTAAGTTTCTGTGTTACTGTATCCATACATCTTGCCTCCCCCCACATCCCATGTTCATAAGTCTGTTCTCTATGTTGTTTCTCCATTGTTCTTCAACAAATGAATTCATCAGCACCATCTTTCTAGATTCCATAAAGAAACATTGTTAATATATGGTATTTATCTTTCTCCTTCTGACTTACTTCACTTTGTATAATAGGTTCTAGATTCATCCATCTCAGTAGAACTGACTCAAATGCATTCCTTTTTATGACTGAGTAATATTCCATTGCATATATGTACCATTTCTGCTTGATCCATCTGTTGATGGACATCTAGGTTGCTTCCAAGTTCTAGCTACTATAAACAGTGCTGAAGTGGGCATTGGGATACATGTGTCTTTTTCAATTTTTGTTTCCTCAGGTTATGTGCCTAGTAGTGGGATTGCTGGGTAATATGTTCTGTTTCTAGTTTCTTAAGGAATCTTCATACCATCTTCTATATTGGCTCTATCAGTTTACATTCCCAGTAATAGTGCAAAAGGCTTCCCTTTTCTCCATACCATCTCCAATATTTATGTTTTGTAACTAACAATAAATGCAGGAAAGTTCTTTAATCCAGGATTTTCTGAGGATGACTAAAGATTTGTTGAGAATGAGTGAAACCTCAATCAAAATTAGAACTCTAAGTTTCACCCACATTAAATTAGGCAGTGGTCAACATGTACATTTATTGATAATCTTTAGAAGGGGGCTTTTTTTCTGCTCCATTTCCTAGAATGCAGCTGATCCCCTATTGGGTGATCATAGATTGCCTTTAGATAGTATAACAGACAAGGCAGTGTGTAGGCTCAGGATGCAGGCTGGTTTCACTCCTGGTTTCATCACCAACTGTGCTGTCTCGGGGACATTTCTTAATCTTCCTGGACTTTGGTAACATCATTTATTAAATGTTATGAGTGTAAAATGGATAACACATGCAAGTACTTAGCAAGATGTCTGTTTCAGTCTCAGTATATTGCCACATTAAGATTGTTATCGCTGGAATGAGGAGGACAAAGTAGTGAAGGTCAGCTCTTCGCACTTTAAAACAGGCTCTTAAAGTCCATTTCAGATGATTAAATGTAGACTTTTCAGTCACAAAGGACACTTGAAAACAGTTTTATAAATGATCAGATCTTCTCTTTAAACATCACATCAGGAATAGAAGTTTGGAGGATTGAACATGGAGTTTTTAATTGCAAACTATGGAATAGGAATAATGATTTAGGGGCAGTTTCCTGCTGAACAGTTTTCTGTAAAAGTCCTTGGCTAGGTGAAAGGATTGAAGCTAGAGAAGCAAATGCATTGAGGCTGCAAAGTGAAGTCTACTCGCATATTGTAGGTAATTTCAAGAGGCAGGAGCATGTTCTCTATTCCCATCTGGGAGGCAAGGCTTTATAATCCTCCACAAATGGGATAACCAGAGGTTGTCACATGATAGTTTTGTGTATTCATGAAAGAGGGCATGGATTGCATGTTTTGGTGGATCCTGGAGTTCTGAAAGACTTGGTATGGAGAAAATCATGAAATTTCTTCATGCCTGAAAATACAACGTCTGCTTAGCAGATAATTTGAGATCTGGGCTTGAGAAAAGGAGCAAAACTGAGACCACACTAGGGCCTCTGGTCATGAGCAAGAATGCTGTGGATACATCAGCAGTGGATACACAGAGAACAGAGGTAGTCATAAAAAATTTAAATGGAGGGTGATATAACCTATTGGGACCTGAGGAGTACCTTTAAAAATACATCCCCCTACTCCCACTGTTGTACTGATCTGTCAGCAACTGGTTGCTTTTTAAAGCCTTCCCAAGGAGGAACTGGTAAAGAGGCAAGTGCACAAGAGGAGTGCATATCATCAACATATCTATTAATTAAATATTTACAACAAAAACAACATTTCAAGAAGATGAGACTAAATCACCTGCAGGATCCTAGGTTATGTTTCTTAAAAAAGCCTAGATGTCCATCAGCGAATGAATGGATAAAGAAGCTCTGGTATATAAATACAATGGAATACTACTCAGCTGTTAAAAGAAATGCAGAAGAATGAGTCCTAATGAGGTGGTTGGAGCTAGAACCTATCATAAAAAGTGAAGTAAGTCAAAAAGAGAAAGACAACTCCAGTATACTAACACATATAAGTGGAATCTAGTAAAAGGGTAATGATAACACACGCAGTGAACCCATGGAAAAACAGACAGAGAATAGACATATGGACATTGTGGGAATGAATAGTGGGTTGGAGACATAGAGGGAGTAACATGGAAATCTATATTATCATATGTGAAAAAGATAGTTATTGTCGTGCTATGGGAATAGGAGTTCGGGCAAGGGCTTGGTGTGACAGCCTGGAGGGGTGGGATGGGGGTGCTGGGAGGGGAAAGGGGACCAGGGATATGTATATGACTGATCTGGGAACATACATGTCTGTGAACAACGAAACTCTGTAAGAACTTAAAAAAATAAATAAATAAAATTATAAAAAAAAGGAAAAAAAAAACAGGCTTCAGTGTATAGAGCAGTTTTAGGTTCACAGCAAAATAGAATGAAAGGTACAGATATTTCCTGTACATACTTTACCCATACACATGCATGGCTACCACAGTTGTCAACAACCTCATTTGTTAGAATTGTTAGACCTAGAATGGTAGGTACATTATTGCCAGTGACAGTCCATAGGTTACTCTAGGGTTTTTCCAAAAGTCTTTGTTCTTCATTTTGAAGAATTTGGAGGTTACAGATTACTGGGTTGGTGACTTTTTTTTTTTAATTGTAGGGGAGAGAAGCTTTTAACACTTTAAATACTGTACTCCTTGCTTGCTGGTTTCTGAGAAGTTAGATGTAATTCTTATCTTTCACTTTCAGTAAGGTGTTTACAAGGATTTTTTTCTTCATCTTTGATTTTCTGTAGTTTGAAAATTATATGCCTAGATGTGCATTTTGGGTGCATTTATCTGGCTTAGTATCCTCTGAGCTTTCTGGATCTATACTTTGGTGTCTGATATTAACTAGGGGGAAATTTTCAGTCATTATCATTTCCAGTATTTTTTCCATTAATTTCTCTATTTTTCTCTCCTCCTGTATTCCTTTTATGTGTATGTTACAACTTTCGTAGTTACACTATGCTTTATGTTCTGTTTTTTTCTTGATTCTTTTTCTATTTGTTTCTCAGTATGGAAATTTTCAGATATGCTCTACACTTGTAACTAGCAGAACATTTGTAAATCAACTATACTCTAGTAAAAAAATTTTAAAAGGATATGATCAAGTGCAGAAATTCTCTCCTCACCTATGTCTAATCTACTAAACCCAACTAGGGCCTTTTTAATTTCTGTTTTTGATCTCTAGCATTTCCTTTTTGCTTTTTCTTAGTATTTACATCTCTCTGAATATACTGCCCACATGTCTTGCATGCTGTCACCTTTATCCATTAGAGCTCTTAAAATTTTAATAAAAATTATTTTAAACTCCTGGTCTGATAATTCCAGTATCCCTGCAACACTGGTTTGTAATGTTTGCTTTGTGTCTTCAGAGTGTGTTTTTGCCTCATAGTATATCTTGTAACTTTTTTTTCAGTAGCCAGATGTGATATGCTTGGCAAAGGGATCTACTGTGCCTAGGTCATCAGTAATGTGGGGGAAGCTGTCAGGGGAGGGGAAGCATTCTGTGGTCCTCTGATGAGCTCTCAGTGTTCACGAGCTTCTGCTACTGGATTGTGAGCTTCACGTGTGCTTCTTATTTATACTCCCCATCTCCCTCTTACACTCTCCTACGCTTTTTTTTTTTTGTACAGTAAAAAGTTTATTAAGGAAAAAGGGATAGAGAAAGCTTCCAGCATAGACACTGGAAGCCGGCTAGAAAAATACCCCCAGTAGCTAGTTCAGGCGAGGCATTTTGCACTTTTCCAGTTGGTCATTAACAATAGATCAAGAGAACATTGTAAGGTGATAAAGGTCTTACCAGACCCAAACCCACAACATATATCTTCAGATAACATAGATGCAAACAAAGATGGAGAAACAAGTCCTCCAGCAAGATACATTGTTGTTATAAACATTAGCTCTGTGCTTAAAGAAAGTCTAAGGCAGTTGTGGCAATCAAGGTGAAGGCACCTTGGCTAAAAATATTTGTCCCCCCACCCCCCTGGAATCTCCTACATTCTTCAACCCCCTCAGATGGGACAGGATGGCAAGAGTGGACTGGGATTTGGAATTTACCTAGCCCAGTTCAGTTAGACTGAAACTCCAACAAGTTAGGCTGTGGTTGAATAGGTTTCTCCTGAAGGTAGACCTGATTTTGTTTTTTTCTCTTTTTTTTTCCCTTTTGTTCTAAGAGGAATGATCTGATGAGTTTCAAAATGTCTTCTTTTCCCTTCCCCTACTAAAAGCATGGGTGGACTTTTTATCAGATATTCACTGTCAGAACCCACTAAACCTCCACAAGTTAAAACTGATGAATCAGTTCCACTGGAGTTTTTCTCTCTTAGACCTATCCACACTGATGAGCAACTTGACAATTACAGCTCAGGTTTTATACCCTGGTACTGGTTCCTTCAGAGGTTTCTATTCCAGGAAGCTGTATTTAAGATATAAAGATTCTTTGTATTTGCCAGTCAGTAAATTTGGAAGCAATGTTTTGTCCTGTGATTTCACTTCACTTAGGGATCTAAGAAGAGCTGTTGATGTTTCAGTTTGTTCAGCTTTTCACTTCTTGTTAGGGTGGAGTGGTAACTTCCAAACTTAATTTGTGCCAAACAGGATATTGGAGGGCTGTTTGGGTTGGGAAGATCCCCTGGAGGAAGAAATGGCAACCCTCCAGTATTCCTTCCTGGAAATCCTCATTGATAGAGGGGCCCAGGGGGCTACAGTCCCTGAGGTCTCAGAGAACTGGACATGACTTAGTGACTAAACAACAAGAAGCAATAATCATATGTTTTAACAGGTAACAAGTCGAATGCCATGGGAAAAACACAGAGAGTTATGTTTTTGTATATCTGAATCATCATGCACAAGTATAAAACTTGCTGTAAAAAAAAAAATAACCCCACCTGAATGACACACACTTGTAAACCATCCACACTAAACCATGAGTATGTGGGGAAAAGGAAATGGCTCCACTTCCAGTGCTTCTCTTCTGTCTCCTTTGCCTTCGTTCTGAGCTCTTCTCACTCCCCTGACATCTTGCCCCAGTCTGTGTAGGACTGAGATATTACTTCATATTAAAACCTTACTTCCTAAGTTCTTGTTGTTGGTCAATTGCACAGTTGAGAAACTCTTGGTGACTCCATGGACTGCAAGCATGCCAGGCTTCCATGTCCTTCACTATTTCCCAGAACTTGCTCAAACTCATGTCCATTATTGGTGATGCCATCCAACCATCTTATCCTCTGTCACCCTCTTATCCTTTTGCCTTCATCTCTCCAAGCATCAGGATCTTTTCCAATGAATCAGTTCTTCACATCAGGTGGCCAAAGGATTGGAGCTTCAGCTTCACCATCAGTCCTTCCAAAGACAATTCAGGGCTGAGTTCCCTTTAGGATTAGCTGGTTTGATCTTCTTGCTGTTCAAGGGACTCTTACGAGTCTTCTCCAGCACCATGGTTTGAAGGCATCAAGTTTTCACCACTTAGCCAAAGTTTATAGTCATCACATTTGTACACACTTGATATTCTCAGCTGGCCTCGTGTTCATATTTGCATTGTTTCTCAGCTGCATTCTCTGGTCCTTATCATTTGGCCATGTGAGGATTTGCATGTGTTTCTAGTTTCTGCAGCTCTGTCCACAGTGAACTTCCTGAATCCCACATCTGCCTCCTCCATTTCTATATTTGTCCTGCTATACAATTAGCATTCTGGATGATGAATCAGTGGGAGGGTCATTGTAAATCATCTTTGACAGGATGATTTGCTTGCTTTGTCAATATGACTTGCTTTGTGCTTAGAGTTGATGAAAGGAGATTCTTTATTGCAGAGCAAGATAGCATTTCCTATTTAAACATTAAGCGCTCCTTGCCAGCTTAGAAGTTTTTGCTTAGAGTTGATGAAAAGTGAGATTCTTTATTGCAGAGCAATGATTAGCATTTCCTATTTAAACATAAGTCCTGAAAAAAAAATAACCCCACCTGAATGACACACACTTGTAAACCATCCACACTAAACCATGAGTATGTGGGGAAAAGGAAATGGCTCCACTTCCAGTGCTTCTCTTCTGTCTCCTTTGCCTTCGTTCTGAGCTCTTCTCACTCCCCTGACATCTTGCCCCAGTCTGTGTAGGACTGAGATATTACTTCATATTAAAACCTTACTTCCTAAGTTCTTGTTGTTGGTCAATTGCACAGTTGAGAAACTCTTGGTGACTCCATGGACTGCAAGCATGCCAGGCTTCCATGTCCTTCACTATTTCCCAGAACTTGCTCAAACTCATGTCCATTATTGGTGATGCCATCCAACCATCTTATCCTCTGTCACCCTCTTATCCTTTTGCCTTCATCTCTCCAAGCATCAGGATCTTTTCCAATGAATCAGTTCTTCACATCAGGTGGCCAAAGGATTGGAGCTTCAGCTTCACCATCAGTCCTTCCAAAGACAATTCAGGGCTGAGTTCCCTTTAGGATTAGCTGGTTTGATCTTCTTGCTGTTCAAGGGACTCTTACGAGTCTTCTCCAGCACCATGGTTTGAAGGCATCAAGTTTTCACCACTTAGCCAAAGTTTATAGTCATCACATTTGTACACACTTGATATTCTCAGCTGGCCTCGTGTTCATATTTGCATTGTTTCTCAGCTGCATTCTCTGGTCCTTATCATTTGGCCATGTGAGGATTTGCATGTGTTTCTAGTTTCTGCAGCTCTGTCCACAGTGAACTTCCTGAATCCCACATCTGCCTCCTCCATTTCTATATTTGTCCTGCTATACAATTAGCATTCTGGATGATGAATCAGTGGGAGGGTCATTGTAAATCATCTTTGACAGGATGATTTGCTTGCTTTGTCAATATGACTTGCTTTGTGCTTAGAGTTGATGAAAGGAGATTCTTTATTGCAGAGCAAGATAGCATTTCCTATTTAAACATTAAGCGCTCCCTTGCCAGCAGCAGTTAGAAGTTACACCTTAAACATTTTGCATTCAATAGTGTAGATCTAGAGTAGAAATGATGAGACTTTTTATTATGAGCATTGAGAATACTATCTTACTGTGTTCACTTTGTAAGGCAAACTAAATATATGATTCCACAACAACAACAGAAATCTATTTCTTGTTATGGTTTTCAGTAGTTTTGAGTGGATTTGAAAGGTATGGACAATAAGTCACTGAAGAAATTAATTTTCCTTGTTGAGGAAAGATAATCACAAAGGAACCAAATTTAAGTTTCATGTACCAATTTTGATTACTTTCCTACAAGCAGTTAGAGTGTTATTTTCTAAGCTGCAGAACAATTAATGGCTAAAACTGCAGGAAGTATTTAATTGAGTATTGATTTAAGACCAAGCTGTTGTTTGGCTGAGGTGTTGCATTGTAATTAATGGACCTGAACCAGGGTTTAATTTTTCTACATTCTGCCTGATTTTCAGGCATTGTAATAACAACTCGCAAATAATTCATAGAGGGAGCCTTGGTTTTTTTCTTTTTATTATTAACATTTTAAAGTTTTGACTGAATTTTTAACTTACCCAGAAGACTTTTATCTTACAATAGTAACTTCAAGGTCTGCTGCTTTTTGAATACATTTAAGATGAAATTGCTCCATTGAACTAGTTAATATATTCATTCATACAAATTTAATGTTGTTGTTGTTTAGTTGCTAAGTCGTGTTCAATTCTTGTGACCCCATAGACTATAGCCTGCCATGCTTTTCTGTCCATGGGATTTCCCAGGCAAGGATACTGGAGTAGGTTACAATTTCCTTCTCGAAGGGATCTTCCTGACTCAAGAATTGAACCTGCTTCTTCTGCATTGCAGGCTGATTCTTTTACCACTGAGCCATTCTCAAGCCCTAGAAATTTAACAAAGGGTGATATTAATGGCTTGATTTACTGAAGAAGACTGTGCCTTCTACTTCCCTGGAGTTCTGTAGCTGAACAAATTCTTATTTGTTTGGAATGGTGCTGAATGCTTAAGTAATGCTGAATGGTTCCTTAAAGGGCAGAGGTGGGCAGAAATCCCTTTTAGGGACTCATCTATAATAACATCTAATAATTAGTTCCTATAGAGTAGTAGAAACACATGAATTTGTAACTTTAAAAATAGCTATCTGGCCATTTTCTGATTTGGCACATTACTGAAATTCTAGACTTGCTATATTTAAGATGATGACTTAAATTTAAATAAGTATTATTTAAAACTTTAATTATTAAACCCATAGCCTTTAAATAAGTATTAAATGCATAGCCTCCTTGGAAACTACAGGTACACAAAGATGAACACATGTAGTTGGGAGTGGCCATCTCTAGGCATATTACAGCCTATTTTGAACATAAACTTATAGAAATAACTAAACCACAGGGCAGAATGTCATAATACTATAATAAGGAATGACTTATTGGCTAAATCAGTGAGCAAAACTTTCTAAAATGATCAGCTGTCTCATTTTCCTGTCCTATTTTCAAGTCCTTGCCCTTCTCCCCAGTCACTCTTAGAGGTAAATCCCCTTAATTTCAAGTCTCATCAACATTACCCAACAGTTACCGCAAAGGCTTCTACAGTGTAAAACTTTCAGGTGCTTCAATCTCATTTCGCTTTTTTAACATATGAGACGAGCTGTTGAGCTGTTTGTTTCTGCTCTGAGGTGGTTTGGGAGTTTGTTGTAATCCCAGCAGCAATTTCAAGTCTGGCAACTAGTACTCCCTTTCTGAAGTGTGGAGCAGCTACTCTGTGTCAGCTCCCTGGAGAGCTTACACTTTGGGGAAAAAGCAATGAAACACTTACAGGAAGGGTTCTACCCGCTGGATTTTAAAACACTTCAATGGATTCAAGACTCCAGTACTCTTTAATGATCATGGTGCCCAGAGCATAACCTGTGGAATCTCTCAGAAAGTAGGTGTTCAGGATTAAATTGAGGATTTTAGATATGCATCACTGAGTGACCTTTAATTTATTCTATGCCTTCAAAATTAGGTGGTGTGAAGAAAAACAAAGAGGTAGATTGTAGATTTATTTCCATTTCAAATCCACCAAGTTACCTGCTGGTAAAACTGCATAAAAATTAGTATGTTTATAACTATACTCATTTTGGTTACTGAGCAGTAACTCTTGGGGGTGGAGCTGTTTTGGAATACAAATATACTGATGGAAAGGGTAGCTTTTTAGCTCTTCGTGAATGTATTTTATGTACAAGCAAGTCTGAATGTCACTTAACATTTGTGGAACTGTCAGTTCACTTAGAGAATTGCACATTTTCTTCTCTAAACCTTATATTTGTCACTTGGAAATTCAAAACCTTGTTGACCATGTGTTTGTATAACTGTTCAGTTCACTTTTCAGCCTCCTTGGAAACTACAGGTACACAAAGATGAACACATGTAGTTGGGAGTGGCCATCTCTAGGCATATTACAGCCTATTTTGAACATAAACTTATAGAAATAACTAAACCACAGGGCAGAATGTCATAATACTATAATAAGGAATGACTTATTGGCTAAATCAGTGAGCAAAACTTTCTAAAATGATCAGCTGTCTCATTTTCCTGTCCTATTTTCAAGTCCTTGCCCTTCTCCCCAGTCACTCTTAGAGGTAAATCCCCTTAATTTCAAGTCTCATCAACATTACCCAACAGTTACCGCAAAGGCTTCTACAGTGTAAAACTTTCAGGTGCTTCAATCTCATTTCGCTTTTTTAACATATGAGACGAGCTGTTGAGCTGTTTGTTTCTGCTCTGAGGTGGTTTGGGAGTTTGTTGTAATCCCAGCAGCAATTTCAAGTCTGGCAACTAGTACTCCCTTTCTGAAGTGTGGAGCAGCTACTCTGTGTCAGCTCCCTGGAGAGCTTACACTTTGGGGAAAAAGCAATGAAACACTTACAGGAAGGGTTCTACCCGCTGGATTTTAAAACACTTCAATGGATTCAAGACTCCAGTACTCTTTAATGATCATGGTGCCCAGAGCATAACCTGTGGAATCTCTCAGAAAGTAGGTGTTCAGGATTAAATTGAGGATTTTAGATATGCATCACTGAGTGACCTTTAATTTATTCTATGCCTTCAAAATTAGGTGGTGTGAAGAAAAACAAAGAGGTAGATTGTAGATTTATTTCCATTTCAAATCCACCAAGTTACCTGCTGGTAAAACTGCATAAAAATTAGTATGTTTATAACTATACTCATTTTGGTTACTGAGCAGTAACTCTTGGGGGTGGAGCTGTTTTGGAATACAAATATACTGATGGAAAGGGTAGCTTTTTAGCTCTTCGTGAATGTATTTTATGTACAAGCAAGTCTGAATGTCACTTAACATTTGTGGAACTGTCAGTTCACTTAGAGAATTGCACATTTTCTTCTCTAAACCTTATATTTGTATGCTGTTTGAAATATCTGATGGAAATTCAAAACCTTGTTGACCATGTGTTTGTATAACTGGACTCTTCAGCGATGGTATGGAAAAAACATTTTCTTAAATATTATCAACGTATTAGTTCCAATAGCTGTGTGCCTTTGATTTTTGTATTGAGACATTCTCATTATGAGCATAGAGAATTATAGCTATGGTGTAGTAGCAGAGGACTTCTGGACTCTAACCTTTTTTTGTTTGACTGAGTTAGCAATTAAGAAGCATGAATCTGAGGTATGTACTATCATGAGCAAATGAGAACATGGCTTTTTCTGGGAAAGGAAGTAGGCATTTGGGCTTGAAAGTGTTTATGGATTATATCGTTAGCATGCTGGGTACAACTGGGATAAATTGGGAAAAGAGTGACTATCCTATGAATGAGTGAATGAATACATGAATGAGTGAGAAAACAGAAGAGCTTGTACAAATATTGGCCACCATGATTAAGTTATATTTTCTGTTACCCACCTGTTTTCTTTGTTCTCAGAGAAGACTGGGAAAACACTCTCAAGGAGATCTGTCTAAGTAAGAGTAGCAATGATATTAAAAACAGTGTTTGAACACTGACAGTGGAAGCCCTGGATGTAGAAACCCAAGCCTCCCCACTTTCCTTGCAGGGATCCTATAGTGATTGAAGCATTTGGAATAGGCTGTTTCCAAGTTCCATACACGTCTTTATTTGCTCTGTAAAACATCAGTAAATAGCTTAGCCCACTACACCTCAGTTTCATCATATTAAAAAGAGGGTAATAATTGTTTCTACCCCCTAGGGGTGGCTTTAGTATTAAATGAGATAATTTATGTACACTGTTTAGAGTAGTCCTTGACAAGTTTAAAGAATTTTCCAATTATTGTTTAATACTATCATCATCATCATCACTTTATTTGTGGAATCCTAGAAGCTCCATTTATTCTCTTTTGAAGCCTTTAAAATTATATGTCAGAAAATGTCATTGAACAGTCATATTCCTGATCACTGGGATTCTTATCCACTGTCCATGTGACTCTGAAGGGGACACGGACCTGAAACACACTGCTGCTCTCAGACTGTTCCAGCTCTGATGTCATTGCCTCTTTCTTCAGCCCCTACTCTTTTTCCTTTATGAAATTTTTACCTAAGGGAAAGGATGTCCCTATTCCCACTATCCTTGAGGTAGGGCTATTGTTCTCAGTTTTCCAAAATATCTTGAATTTTTTTTTTTTTTTGATGTGGACCATTTTTTAAGTCATTTTTTTTTTCTTTTGAATTTACTACAATATTGCTTCTGTTTTATGGGTTTTTTTCCTCTTTTTTTTGGCTGTAAGACATCTAAGATCTTAACTTCCCAACAGGGATTGAAACACAGAAGGCGTTAGAAGGCAAAGTCTTAACCACTGGACCACCAGGAAAGTTCTGAAATATCTTGATATTAAAACAATACTCATTTGTCTTTCCCTTTCTCTTTTAGGTATCTCTGCAGGATTCCTCAGGAATCAATTGGAAAACAATGAAGGTGGATACATAAAGTGCTGTACTTGGAAATACCACTCATTCCACTAGCAGTCAAGTGGTGCCAAAGCCAGACTTCAACCACGATCCTCTACTTCAGGTATGTTTGCTGGTCACTCAGATCACACATTCAGTTTTTTAAAAGACTGTTTTACCTGACCATACCTTTTATTTGATCTTTGTAATTTTGCTACCATAAGCTGTCACTTCAACTGGTAGGTTAGATTGTTTGAGATTTTTCTTGTTTCATGGGGATAGACTATATTATTATGATTTACCTCTAAGAAATGCTTTTGCTCCATCCCATAGATTTTGCATGGTTATGTTTTCCATATCCTTTGACTCAAGGTACTTTTTAATTTCTCCTTTGCTTTCACTGTTGACCCATTTGTTTTTGAGTAAGATGTTGTGTAGTCTCTATGTCATCAGTTTTTTTTCTCTCACTTCTATTTCTGTGGCTTTCTTATAGTTTCATGCTATTCTGGTCAGAAAGAGGCTTGTGATAATTTCTGTGCTCTTAAATTTGTTGAGGCTTGTTTTGTGACCTGGCATGGTGTCAGTCCTAGAGAATGTTCTGTGTGCACTTGAAAAGAATGTATTTTCTGGGTTTTTTCTTTTCTTTCTGTTTTTTGGATATTCAACTGTCACTTCAAAAGATTTCTTTTTAATTTCTCTGAAGTTGTCACCTGCTTATTCATATATCAATATAAAGGAGACAGAGTAGAGACATAGATACATTAAAAGCTGTGGCTGTCACATGAACATAACAGAGCTATTGCAAATGAAGTCTTAGAGCCTTGTGTTTTGAACCTAAGCAGACTGTTATGATTCTCTTGTGTCACAAATGCATATAATGATAGAAAGGAAAGCAAGTTGAAGACCTAAAGAGCTGTGTTATGTAATCATTTTGTTCAGTTGGACCCAGATTCCATTGATCTTTCAGCAAAGAGCACATTTTAAAGAAATTATGATTTTCCTTTCTACATGTATGTAGTTTCTCCATGGAAGACTTGTGCTTTTGACTATTTATGAGTCATTTTGAAGAGGTTGAGTGTAAGCCTATTGAATAAACCAACATGGGAAAATGATGTTTATTTTTTTAATAATAAAAATCCAGTGGAGTGGATTAAGGGAATAATTCATTACTGTGTCATGGAGATTTAAGGATAAATTTACCACCATTCATAATTATTGATCTGTGTTACATTGTGGGGAATAGAGCATGTAAAAGAAGGAAATTCATAGTGAAATAGAATGACAAAAAGTACAGGCACTTGTCCAGAACGTTAATATTTCTCAATTTTAAAGGGATATGAACATGAAATAAAGAGATGACTTTGAAAGCAGATGTACAACCCTGTTTATGCTCTTCTGCTGGTATAAATCATAAAAACACCCCACAATATAAATATTTAGAGTACTTTCATTGAATTACTGCAACAGAAATAACGTGCCATGAAAGAAAGGCATCCACAGATAATTAAAAAAAGGCAATGCACTTTAACTACTGCAAAAATCATAAAATATTCAGTTCATGTTTGTTGAGAATCCAAAGAGGTTCTTTTTTAACTTTATAGGCACAGTTTGCCTGGAAAAGAGCTCTATGTGAAGCAGATTGGTAAATGCTCTTTTACTGTTGCTTGGTGTTTCAAGGTGCTCCAGCATGACAGGAGAGAAGGACAGGTTGATGCAAATACCCTTCTAAATCACTTTGATGAGCTTGAAGAAGGACAGTGACCTCAAAAGAACTGTCTTTGCTTTGCAGATCAGTGATGAGTATAAAGTCTGTTGGGCAGCCATTGATCAAGTTGATGTGGTTAAGTAGTTGAGATGACTGGTTATATATTTGCTTGTACCTGTTTTGTATCTCCATTGCTAAACATTGAATGAAAGACTAATGAAACCCATAATTCACTCATTAAGTGGATTTAAAGGTATCCCACCAAATTGTCATTGTTCTTTCTGTATCTAGGCATGAGGGAACTTAACCATGATGGGAAGATGTCCTTTCCACTGTCACATTTGAGGGTTAATTGAAATATGAGCTGACAGAATGTACTGGGTATTTTCTCACTTGCTATTTTTTTCTCCTTTATAATGTCAACAGTTCTAGTCTTTGTTACCAGGCTTATGTTATAAAATTTTTGGACCTTTAACTTTACGTTTTCTATGTAACATGCCTAAATTACTTTTGCTTCTGTGACTTTGCAGGTAATAAAATTTGCTCCTTAATTTCTTACCCTTTCATGATGACCACACAGATTCTCTCCTCAGAGTTGGTGAGAAGACACTGAAAGTGAGTCAGAGCACTACTGTCAGAACTGCTATTTTGAGAACTTCACACCCCTTTACCTGCTGGCAGTGCTCTTTGTGTTCCAAGTTCTGTAATGATCAGGGAAGTCTTAGTCTTGTGTTAGCTTTCTGGACCAATGCCTTTAACTCAGTTTCCTCACTATTGCAGGAATCCTAATCTCAGCAAGATTACTAGGAGATGCATGAGGTTGTCTGGATAGTGCAAAGATTGTGCACCAAGCTAGTGGTCTGGGCTAATGAAATTTCTCTGGGTGTATGCTTGCAGGCACACATTAGGTAAGGAAAAAAGCATTTTATACTCTAAATACAAATTTTCTATTAAAAACTTTCAGCAAGGTTTATAGATTCAGCTAATCATCTGAGAGAACCCAGTCTTAGTCTGGCTGATGACAAGTATATTTGAAGTGTATCCAGAGTGCAAACATTTCTTCACTTTTCCCATCAGGTCTTGTTACTGTGTAGACACTGCATTGAATAAGTGCTGTAGAAGTATCTTCTTTTGAATACTTCCTTGTTCCTTTGTTTTATGTCTCCATTTCAGAAATGCCAGTTTTATCCTTCCTGTTGCCTTTGTAATGAAGCCAGTTCACCTCATTTTTGGCATTTCATTTTGTTGTCTTCCCTGGAATTGGCATCAAAAGTCTCATTTGGCTCTGAATGTCACAGTCTTCAGAGTGGAGTCTTAATGATACTAGAGTGGCTTTGGAATATGGCACCTTCGCAAGGATAAACTGATTTCCTGAACTTTCTTTTCCTGTTTGTTTTTGGTTCAGTTGAGATCAGGAGGGGTTCTGGTGGGAGATCTGGAAGTGAGAAGTGAAGCAGTAGTCCTCTAATATCTCCCACATAACCCTGACCCACCATGTCCTCTCACTGGGGAGGCAGTAGTGGACCTAGCAACATTTCACCCACTGCTAGATCCAACATCAGCCAACTTCTGGGCCAAGTGTGTGTGTGTGTGCTTCGCTCCATGAAGAAGAGTCTGAGATTCTGTAGGACACCCTTAACACCAAGATCACTCAAGCATAAGGAACTGACAAGTGTTTCCCATTGTCCTTGTGGACTTCGGCTTATGAGTTCCAGTTTGCTTTTTCTCTCTACCATATTATGTCTGTCCTTCCTTCCCAAATGTTCACTCTGTGAGTTTCTAGCTCCTGAATCAAAAAATCGGACAACTACTTAATCAGGGTCTCAAATTCCGAAAGGCCATTTTTTGGTAATAACTCACTTAATATATATCTATATTTGTACCTTTACCTTTATGTCTAACCCAGTGGTTCTGTCTTTTTATTAAATCCTGACTAATACTGATACTAATTTGTACCAGAAATGGTTCTGGAAAAACAGAATCTTAAGAATGGATTGGTTCTGGATTTCTAGGATTTGTTCATCTCATTGGCTCTAAAGGTATTAATGTTGTTGTTTCCCATAGTTAAAAGGGTATTGATAGCCTGTGCTGTGCACCATTAAAACAAATGACTATAGAAGATAAGGCTCTGGGTAAACAATCTGCTATGGTAGAAACTTCTACTAAAACTAGGAGTGTAAAGGCATTGATGGATTGCTTATAACTGCACTGGGGAACTTGGGGGAAATGTGTGATGAGCATAGGGCTTTCAATTCCCAGATCAAGGTCTGCACAAGGGACCCAAAACATCTTTGACTTCCCTGAAAGATATCCTGATGTCCTGTGATTACAGTGCTGAGATTGCTGAAAATCTAATCTAAAATCTGATCTTAAGCGTAACTGAAAAACTGAAATCATGCAAATGATTTCCCAAACTCACAGGCTCTCTTTTATAAAGTTGAGGCAACTATTGGGCAGAAATGGGATTGTGAAAACTGGGTTGGGGACATAAGGGTACACAAAAATAATGCCAGAATCTAGAACCCCTAAATTTTGGCAAACCTTTGTGGTAAGTTGAAGCATATGTGTCTGAAGAACCTATAAAAGCTTGAGTTGGTTGGCTTTTAAGACACCGATGATCCTGTTCAGGGTGTAACTCCACAACCTCTTCTGGCTTCTAGATCAGACCCAGATCTCACTAGGATTCAAATGCATGCGATAAAAGTATGACCTGTGAGTGATATAACACATATCGAAAGAATCACAGGGTTTTTCTAATTTATAGTTCTGAACCTGGGGAATATGTGTAAAAAAGAGTATGATCGAGGCAGAAGGAATATGGGATTGGGACAAGATGAATTTACAGATACAAATTTAGTAGCAAAAATCCCAAAACAGTGTTTTAGTTTGAAGGACTAAGAATTGCTCTGTTTGTCTAACCAAAATGTGGACTCCAAGGTAGCCTACGCCAACATTGAAATGCCAGAATGACCCAATGTATTTCAGAGAGGGGAATATTATCCAAAGGTTTAGAAAGATTGGAAAAGTAGAATGGTTTGTCATGTTAAGACTTGGTCACCCCTCTGGGAGGAACTGAGTTATCACCGTATCACTACTGTTCACTGCTCAGAGTAAGAGCTTATGAAGGTTAGGTGGTCAGTGGATTTTGCCTTAGATTCTCATACAGGGTGTCCAATAGTGTTCCAATCCTATTCTGTGGTTTTTTATCCAATCCTGAAATGTATAATTAGAATACACATGCTCAGCAACTGGCTGAGGGCTTTCCCTTCCACGTGGCTTTGATAAAGATATTTTTTCAAGAGTTCTGCAGTGGTTCTTTTCTGTAGGTCAGAAGTTACAGTGGGAACTGTGGCCATCAAACTGGGATCCTGAAACATAATGAGGATGACAGGATTCCACGAAGGGAGAGGACTGTGGTAGACAAGGCAGAAGTCTTCGCAGCCTTGGCTGAGCTGTGAGAAAGGCAGCTTGGAAGGAGAAAAAAACAATTAAAGAGAAATATAACAGGGAGGATTGAGACCAAATATGGGCTCCTTAGCTGGGGTCACACTAGCCTGGAAGAACAGATAGGAGTGCCGCTGTGGGCTTAGGAACACCGGGTCAGCATGTATTAGAACACTGCATGTGCACATAGACCAGACTCCTCTGAACTTCTTACTGGTCTAGTTGCTGCCCAGCTGCAGCAAGCTCTTTCCCTTAAAGAAATAACATCAACAACATAGAGTCTCAAGGATAGTTGCTGACTAGGGATGTGACTGTGTCTGAGTCTGCATTGATTGGAAACATTTCCTGGATGTTTAAAGTATCAATAAGAGAGAATTGAGTGAATATGTTCAGGGCTCTCGATCCATGAGATTGGGAGTCCTGTTCCCATGCTTTCTGCTTATCTCTGTCTAGGCGTGTATTTCCTAACGCCACACCCGCTCTTCTCCCTGCACCCGACTGAGGTGCTGCAGCAGAGGACAAATGGAGGTATTTCCTATCAGAGACAAGTGGACATGCTTATCATAGTGGGCAGCAGAGCCAAAAGGTGAAAGGGGCTTGTCAGGAGCCTTAGAACATGTAAATTGGAAAACCCTTTTCAGAGAGAATATTATCCAAAGGTTTAGAAAGATTGGAAAAGTAGAATGGTTTGTCATGTTAAGACTTGGTCACCTCTGGGAGGAACTGAGTTATCACCGTATCACTACTGTTCACTGCTCAGAGTAAGAGCTTATGAAGGTTAGGTGGTCAGTGGATTTTGCCTTAGATTCTCATACAGGGTGTCCAATAGTGTTCCAATCCTATTCTGTGGTTTTTTATCCAATCCTGAAATGTATAATTAGAATACACATGCTCAGCAACTGGCTGAGGGCTTTCCCTTCCACGTGGCTTTGATAAAGATATTTTTTCAAGAGTTCTGCAGTGGTTCTTTTCTGTAGGTCAGAAGTTACAGTGGGAACTGTGGCCATCAAACTGGGATCCTGAAACATAATGAGGATGACAGGATTCCACGAAGGGAGAGGACTGTGGTAGACAAGGCAGAAGTCTTCGCAGCCTTGGCTGAGCTGTGAGAAAGGCAGCTTGGAAGGAGAAAAAAACAATTAAAGAGAAATATAACAGGGAGGATTGAGACCAAATATGGGCTCCTTAGCTGGGGTCACACTAGCCTGGAAGAACAGATAGGAGTGCCGCTGTGGGCTTAGGAACACCGGGTCAGCATGTATTAGAACACTGCATGTGCACATAGACCAGACTCCTCTGAACTTCTTACTGGTCTAGTTGCTGCCCAGCTGCAGCAAGCTCTTTCCCTTAAAGAAATAACATCAACAACATAGAGTCTCAAGGATAGTTGCTGACTAGGGATGTGACTGTGTCTGAGTCTGCATTGATTGGAAACATTTCCTGGATGTTTAAAGTATCAATAAGAGAGAATTGAGTGAATATGTTCAGGGCTCTCGATCCATGAGATTGGGAGTCCTGTTCCCATCCTTTCTGCTTCTTTCTGTCTAGGTGTGTATTTCTTAACATCTTGCCACATCTGCTCTTCTCCCTGCACCCGACTGAGGTGCTGCAGCAGAGGACAAATGGAGGTATTTCCTATCAGAGACAAGTGGACATGCTTATCATAGTGGGCAGCAGAGCCAAAAGTGAAAGGGCTTGTTACTCAGTCATGTCTGGCTCTTTGTGACCCCATGGACTGTAGACCTCCGGGCTCCTCTATCTCTGGGATTCTCCAGGCAAGAATACTGGAGTGGGTTGTCATTCCCTTCTCCAGGGGATCTCCTGACCTGTGGATTAAACCCAGGTCTCCTGCATTGCAGGCAGACTCTTTACCATCTGTGCCACCAGGGAAGCCCAAGCAGAGTCAAAGCTACAATCAAAAAAGTACGACTCACAGAGGTTGTTGGCACTGGCTGATTGATTGATCATGGTGTTCCCTAGAGCTAAAATAGTCACTCCTTGTTATGTGCAGATTTTGTATTTGCATAGTTGCCTACTTGCTAAAATACTTTTTGTCACCTCAGAAGCAGTTCTTTTGCAGCCACTCATGACATATGCATACACAGAGGATGCTCACACTCCAGCTGGAGCGAACAAGGCAGCTGCCTGTCTTCTCTATTGGCATGAGTAATGCTCTTGGCCATGAGTTCAATGTCCATGAAATAATAATATATATAAATAAGGTGTCTTTAAACCGAAACACATATAAAACAAGGCTATGTATTGAGAGGTGGATGAAAATATGACCAGAGGCTGGCAGCAATCTTAACTGTATTGTTCCTAGGACCAATGGTTTAGTGTTTGCTCATTCAGTATTTGTGTGACTTTAAACATAATGAAAATCAATTAATAGATAATAATCAAGTCTTACTTTGGATATAGTTATTTTTTTTCTTATGTTGATAGAGGACTTGATTCAAGAAAATAGTTACAGTCTGTTAATCATTTCCTGTACTTGAACTAGTTTACAGACCCTGAGTCCTTCGATTGAAAGGGAGGTTGGATCCCTTTGGGGAAAGATCTTGCTACATTGCCCGAAATATACAATGTCAGTCACCCTCCCAGCCTTCCTCATAGTCATGGACCAAATTTTTTGAACATTAAAAAATTATTTACTTATTTAATATTCTTAGTGCACTAGGTCTCTGTTGCTGCATTTGGGCTTTCTCTAGTTGCGGTGAGTGGAGATGACTCTTTGTTGTAGTGTGTGGGCTTCACATCGCAGTGGCTTTTCTTGTTGCAGAGCACAGGCTCTAGAAGCATGGGCTTCAGTAGTTGCAGTCTGCAGCTCTAGGATAGGCAGGCTTCACTAGTTGCAGCATATAGTTTTGCAGCTCAGTAGTTTTGACAGGTGGCTCAGTAGTTGTGAGTACAGGCTTAGTTGCCTTGTGGCATGTGGAATTCTCCTGGACCAGGGGTCAAACCCATGTCCCCTGCATTGGCAGGTGGATTCTTATCCAATGCCCGACCAGGTAAGTCCCTTTTTGCACATTTTTGTGGATTATTGGACACTGGCTCTGAAATTACATTAATTCCTAAATATCCAAAATATCAGTGTGATTCACTGGTCAGAGTAGGATGCCATGGAGGTTAGGAGACCAATGGATTTTGGCTTAGGTTCTCATACAGTGTGTCCAATAGCTCCCCATTCCTATTCTGTGATCATTTATCCAGTACTGAAATGTGTCATCAGAGTAGACAAACTTAGACACTGGTTTCCTGGTATGTGATGTGAAGAAATTCACTAGAATAATAATAATATAAATAAAAAGGTGTCTTTAAACCGAAACACATATAAAACAAGGCTATGTATTGAGAGGTGGATGAAAATATGACCAGAGGCTGGCAGCAATCTTAACTGTATTGTTCCTAGGACCAATGGTTTAGTGTTTGCTCATTCAGTATTTGTGTGACTTTAAACATAATGAAAATCAATTAATAGATAATAATCAAGTCTTACTTTGGATATAGTTATTTTTTTTCTTATGTTGATAGAGGACTTGATTCAAGAAAATAGTTACAGTCTGTTAATCATTTCCTGTACTTGAACTAGTTTACAGACCCTGAGTCCTTCGATTGAAAGGGAGGTTGGATCCCTTTGGGGAAAGATCTTGCTACATTGCCCGAAATATACAATGTCAGTCACCCTCCCAGCCTTCCTCATAGTCATGGACCAAATTTTTTGAACATTAAAAAATTATTTACTTATTTAATATTCTTAGTGCACTAGGTCTCTGTTGCTGCATTTGGGCTTTCTCTAGTTGCGGTGAGTGGAGATGACTCTTTGTTGTAGTGTGTGGGCTTCACATCGCAGTGGCTTTTCTTGTTGCAGAGCACAGGCTCTAGAAGCATGGGCTTCAGTAGTTGCAGTCTGCAGCTCTAGGATAGGCAGGCTTCACTAGTTGCAGCATATAGTTTTGCAGCTCAGTAGTTTTGACAGGTGGCTCAGTAGTTGTGAGTACAGGCTTAGTTGCCTTGTGGCATGTGGAATTCTCCTGGACCAGGGGTCAAACCCATGTCCCCTGCATTGGCAGGTGGATTCTTATCCAATGCCCGACCAGGTAAGTCCCTTTTTGCACATTTTTGTGGATTATTGGACACTGGCTCTGAAATTACATTAATTCCTAAATATCCAAAATATCAGTGTGATTCACTGGTCAGAGTAGGATGCCATGGAGGTTAGGAGACCAATGGATTTTGGCTTAGGTTCTCATACAGTGTGTCCAATAGCTCCCCATTCCTATTCTGTGATCATTTATCCAGTACTGAAATGTGTCATCAGAGTAGACAAACTTAGACACTGGTTTCCTGGTATGTGATGTGAAGAAATTCACTAGAATAAGCTCTATTTACAAAGATAGTGAGCTGAGAAATATAATATTCCTGAAGGAGATTATAGGCATCAGTGGCACCTTCAAGCCCTTATAAGTTGAGAGTGTTTGTGATTAGCGTGCTTCCTGGTAGATAGCTACTTACTGACCTTCAGAAAGGGCACAAAAACTGCAATTGGAGGCCCACACGGGCCAAAGAATAAATATGGAAGAAAAATAATAAAATAAAAGAGGCCAAAATTAAAACAAAAATAAAGGGAGGGGGGAGCACAAAAACAATAGTATATTTCAGCTCTCAGGGACAATACACTGTCACTGTCCTGCTCTGGGGATGTATGAACTTCTCAGAATCATCAATACCACAGCAATCTCCTTCAGTTTCCTTCCATAGGACAATATGCTCATCCATTACAGTGATTATATCGTTCAACTTGAGCTCAGTGTGCAAGAAGTAACAACTATTCTAAACACATTGGTAAGATATATGAATAATGGTAAGAAACAAATCACACTGAAGTTAAGTGGTCTTCCAGCTTAGGAGAAGTTTCTAGGTATCTAGCTGTATATGAAGGATGATGGGATAGCCTTTTCTTTTTATTAATTTATTTATTATTTTGGCCATGCTCCATGGCACGTGGGATATTAGTTTCCTGACCTGGGTTCGAATTTTCACCCCCTGCATTGGAAATGCAGCACCTTAACCACTGGGTTTCCCTTATAACTCAGCTGGTAAAGAATCCACCTGCAATGCAAGGACCCCCAGTTTGATTCCTGGGTCAGGAAGATACCCTGGAGAAGGGAAAGGCTACTCACTCTAGTGTTCTTGGGCTTTACTGGTAACTCATATTGTAAAGAAGCTGCCTGCAGTGTGGGAGACCTGGGTACAATCTCTGGGTTGGGAAGATCCCCTGGAGAAGGGAAAGGCTATCTGCTCCAGTATACTCTTACATGAAGAATTCCATGGCTTATTTATGGGTTGAAAAGAGTCAGACATGGCTGAGTGACTTTCATTTCACTTCAACCATTGGACAAGGTGAAGGGCAGGTTACTGCATCTGGCCAACACAGCCACTAAGAAAAAGGCACAATACCTAAGTAGGCACTTTTGGATTCTGATAATAACATATGAATCACTTGTGAGTGGTACTATGGCCCAGTAAGTGGCCAGCTTTGAGTGAGGCCCAGGACAAGATGAGGCTCTGTGCCAGCTGCTTTGCCATGCAGCCCATGTGACACACAAATCTGATGGTGCACATCAAGAGGGAGGCTGCTCAGAGCCTTCAGCCGGCTCTCTGAAAGCAGTGCACACAGCACTTGCTAAGATTTCTGAAGAAAAGCTAGGTCATTCTTTGCAAAAGAGATAACCACCATCTTTTGAGAATAGGTTCTGGCTTGCTACTTGAACTCAGAGGAAGTGAACCCTTGACCATGGTATGCTGTATTCCTGTGTGACCAGAGTTATATTTCCTGAACTAGGTGTATTCTGATGGGACTTGCCATGAAGTCTGTCATGCACACTACCAGTGAATGCATAACAAAATAGAACCAGGTCCTGGAAGCACATGGAAACTGTATGAGTAGGTTGACCAGATTACTCTTACTTCCAGTGCAATCCATCTTCTATCAATCCATCTCTAAGGCCACTTGGGGAGTTCTATACAGTCAGGTGCCTGAGGGAAAAAATGCAGGAACTACCCCCCAACTGATGGCTGCAGCAGCACCATCCCACTCTGGGACCGCCTTAAAGGAGAGTGGGAAAGGGAAACCCTCCCAGTGGGCAGAACTTCAGGGTTTGTCCCTAGTAGTTCAATTAGTTTGAGAAAAGAGATAATCAGAAAGTATGAGTTTATAGCAGTTTACAGACTGTGGCCTTTTTTATTTTACTTTTTTGCCTGATGGTCAAAGGCATATAGAATATGGAGATATTTGTGTCCTGTGTGAGTGCTCACCAGATGACGACCTCAGAACAGAAGGATTTCAGTAACCAGGGGATGGAACAGTTCTCTCAGCCGCCTACCCTATTGTCTGATAAAGTGACCATGATGGCAGGATGGAGGTTACTTTTTCCACTCACCAAGGCCAGTCTGATTACAGTTGCTGCTAAGCTGTGTCAGCAAATGTGATCAACACTGAACCCAGACTTGTTACCATTTTCTGGGGGTATCAGCCAAGTTACATGGTGGCGGGTTGATTGCAGAGGACTGCATCCATAGTGGAAGGGGCAGGATTTTGTTCTTAGTGGGATAGATAAATCTGTACATACGATTTATCTTAGATGTCCCCAGTGTTTTTGCTGAAACTGCCATTTGTGGGATTATAAAACATTGTTACTATTTAAAACAGTTGTTGTTGTTGTTTTTTAATGATAAACTATCTGTCCTATGGCTTAGCTTCTAGCTCTGATGGAGTTATCAGCCTCCTGTTAATTGCTTAACTCTTAAATTTCCATTGCTTTCAAAGCCCCATTAGTCTGAATCTTCCTATACTTTGTCATAAAGTCATTTTCTTTGGAGAGAAATTTAGTGTACTCTGTATGTCCTGGGACTTCTTGGTACAAAACTCAAAGTCATTGTCCCAGATCTAGGACAGTGACCCATTTTTCCTTTGTGTGATTACCTACTGTTTGGCCAGGCCCTGGTCTTTCTGGTTTACCTCTCATAGCCTGAAGCCTCTACCTACCGAATGAGCTGAGGTGAGGATGATGGAGACCCCAGCGTTCTCAGCCTGCTGTGCTTAGACTAGTGCCTCTTGCCCCAAAGTGGAGGCTGCTTGGAGAGTCCCCAGCCACTTATCTGCACTCATCTGTAATTTAGCCTTACTGACCCAGGCTGTTGGGTTGGGTGGTGGTGGGGAAAGATAGGCAGCCCTGAAGCTAAACAGCGAGGGAGTTCTCTCTTCCTGGTCACAGTAACCTACAGTGCATCTTTCATTAGCAGAGCTGTGGAGGAGAGGGGGTTAGTGGGTAATAGCTCAAGTGACACAGACTCTTCCTCTTCCTACCAAGAGATGATAGATTTAATCAAGTGAAGTTTTCTTCATTCACTGTACGTCGTCAGGCCAATTTTTTAAAAAGTTTTGGCCTCTTTTCTTGGTCCTTCATTTATTTATTTTCATCCATCTTAATTCTTTGGCCTGTGTGGGCCTCCCATCGCAGTGGCCTCTCTCATTGCAGAGCACCAGCTCTGGGCGCATGCACTCCAGAGTGCTGGTTCGTAATTGGACACACTGGTCCAGCCACTCTGTGGCGCATGGGATCTTGCTGTGCCAGGGATTGAACCGGTGCCTCTTGCACTGCAAGGCAGACTCTTTACCCACAGGACCACCAGGGAAGCCCTCAGGCCAATTTTTGAGACTTAACATTGTCTTGGTAATTTTTACCGAAGGTGGTTGCTTCACTGGATGCTTGTCTGTAGGAGTCCTCACACCGCTTTCCTGCATGTGTGTCTCCAAGTTAGCTTGCTTTTGATGCACTCAGGGTATTATTGTATCTTGTTAGCTGGAAGTGTGGCTTTGTGTGATTATTGGGGGTTAAGTATGGTTTACTAAGATGTGAAAAAGGATTGATTGTGGTCATTTCATATTGTGTCATCAGGGCTGAATGGCGTTTGCCAGAACTCTCTTTCTTACAGGTGTCTGGTTAGGTGGGGCACATGAGTGATTCTTCTGGGGTATATAAAAAGCCAGAATGCAGCAATGGCAATTTTACACACACTGTTGCTTATTTGATGATTTATTTGTTCTGAGGCAACAGCCAGGCCTGCAATTGTTCCACCTTTCCCTGCAGCCTTCCTGGTTCCTTGGTCAGAGGTGAGACTTTCACATGTCCCTGCTCCTGAAGTTCTAAAAGTTCCTAGGCAGCAAGTCACTGGTTTCTGCTGGTACTCCTGGACTCTGCTCAAGCTTAAAGTTCCAGTGTATTCTTGCTCTTTCTTCCAGGCCTTTTAACTCCAGCATCAGATACGAAGGCAGCACTTCACAGAAACTAATCAACCAGCACCTCCAACTCCCCAGATTTCTATTTAAAAATCATTATTTATATAACAATAAAGGGATCAACACAAAGAGAGTACCTAGCATCTTTAGTGTATATTCACCTAGTATTGAAGCATTTAAATAAATAAAGCAGGTCTTAATAGAGATAAAGGAAGACATTGATAGTAATACAATAATAGTAGGATACTCTTAACACACACACACACACAGACACAAATCATTATCTGTGTCCTAGGGTTTCTGCTTCTTTGAAACCTAAATGACACAAACGTCAGCAAAGCTTTCTCTTGTTTACACTGAAGAACTTTCTAAACATGACTCTGAAGCACCACCCTACAAAAACAATAAAGAAAAACACATGAGTGCTTTTGAGGGGGACAAGACATCTGATATAGGTAGAGAATAACCTTCCTCCTTTCCCTATTGTTGAGGGAACCTGAAGAAACTTGACTCAGAACATTTGAAAAACCTGATCCCTCTTCTGGGTGACACTCCCTTTCTTGCAGACAGGACCAAGTCACGTGGCAATGGAGGTGCTCCTTCCCTGGGGCTCAGCTGAGCATCTGTGCCCTAAGATGGTGTGGGAGGGACTAGATGGACGATTAAAATGAAAGAAAAGCTCAAACAAATCTGTCATTGCAGACACACTTGGATTGCTGTTGACTTTTCCACAGAAACAAATAATGGGTAAGAAGCGTGGTTTTGCCAGTTTGAGATCTTAAAGTTACCTAACAACCTTGTATCTCAGTTACTTTGTAATTCATAAAGTTTTTGTAAGGATTGCAAAGTTGGTACTGTTATTATGACTTGCCTGCCTGCCTCAGCCCTTCAGCTTCTCTCTATGTGAGAACGTCAGTCCTTCAGTCATGTCCAACTCTTTGCAACCCTGTGGACTTGTAGACTGTGAGGCTCCTTTGTCCATGGCATTTTCCAGGTAAGAATACTGGAGGGGGAACTTCCTGACCCAGGGATCGAATCTGGGTCTCCGGTATTGCAGACAGATTGTTTACGCTGACCCACCAGGGAAACCCTCCATGTGGGAAGTATCGAATAAACTGAGGAGATTCCCAGGCATTCCTTCCCAGCTGGCTCTCTCTGGGACTGTGTGAGGGGTTTTCCAAGCACCTCCAACTCCCCAGACTTCTATTTAAAAATCATTATTTATATAACAATAAAGGGATCAACACAAAGAGAGTACCTAGCATCTTTAGTGTATATTCACCTAGTATTGAAGCATTTAAATACATAAAGCAGGTCTTAATAGAGATAAAGGAAGACATTGATAGTAATACAATAATAGTAGGATACTCTTAACACACACACACACAGAGACACAAATCATTATCTGTGTCCTAGGGTTTCTGCTTCTTTGAAACCTAAATGACACAAACGTCAGCAAAGCTTTCTCTTGTTTACACTGAAGAACTTTCTAAACATGACTCTGAAGCACCACCCTACAAAAACAATAAAGAAAAACACATGAGTGCTTTTGAGGGGGACAAGACATCTGATATAGGTAGAGAATAACCTTCCTCCTTTCCCTATTGTTGAGGGAACCTGAAGAAACTTGACTCAGAACATTTGAAAAACCTGATCCCTCTTCTGGGTGACACTCCCTTTCTTGCAGACAGGACCAAGTCACGTGGCAACGGAGGTGCTCCTTCCCTGGGGCTCAGCTGAGCATCTGTGCCCTAAGATGTTGTGGGAGGGACTAGATGGACGATTAAAATGAAAGAAAAGCTCAAACAAATCTGTCATTGCAGACACACTTGGATTGCTGTTGACTTTTCCACAGAAACAAATAATGGGTAAGAAGCGTGGTTTTGCCAGTTTGAGATCTTAAAGTTACCTAACAACCTTGTATCTCAGTTACTTTGTAATTCATAAAGTTTTTGTAAGGATTGCAAAGTTGGTACTGTTATTATGACTTGCCTGCCTGCCTCAGCCCTTCAGCTTCTCTCTATGTGAGAAAGTCAGTCCTTCAGTCATGTCCAACTCTTTGCAACCCTGTGGACTTGTAGACTGTGAGGCTCCTTTGTCCATGGAATTTTCCAGGTAAGAATACTGGAGGGGGATCTTCCTGACCCAGGGATCGAATCTGGGTCTCCGGTATTGCAGACAGATTGTTTACGCTGATCCACCAGGGAAACCCTCCATGTGGGAAGTATCGAATAAACTAAGGAGATTCCCAGGCATTCCTTCCCAGCTGGCTCTCTCTGGGACTGTTGAGGACCTACAGTCTAGGTTGCTGGGTTTCTCAAGCACCAGACTTTCCATTCTTGGTTTCTAGAGTTCCTATGTCTTGCTCTGGTTTTGAGGGGCGGGACTCCTGAGGTTGGCCCAACATCCAAGCTCTTTGCTTAGAGCCATAATAATTTTTTCTCCAAGAGAAATAGTCTTTCCCTACAAATGTAATGTTTCTTGGTGGCCTCCTGAGGAGTTTGGGCCTTTGGGATGCTTAAAAACTCTGCTTTTAAAGGTGTATTTTGCCCTCTGCTGGCAACATTTATAATACCAGTAGTAGCTGAGGGCTGGGATCTTGGCTGTGTGCCTGGCACAGTGCAAAATTTGTACACATTGCTTCATTTAACTTTCACACCAGCTCTGTCAGTCACATCCAACAGA
Organism: Tragulus kanchil; assembly: GCA_022376925.1. NCBI lineage: Eukaryota > Metazoa > Chordata > Mammalia > Artiodactyla > Tragulidae > Tragulus > Tragulus kanchil. Next base: position 25,025,636 of record JAIOJX010000025.1, on the reverse strand, counting down.
CAAGGAAAGTAACGCTGCCAGGGATCATACGAGTGCTGAGCCAGAATTAGACCCAAGCAGTCTGACTCAAGAGATTGTACATTTCATTCTACAGGAAATGCTACTTTGAGCTCTATTAGGACTTGTCTATAAATCTTTACTACTTGCTACTCCATGTGGGACATTCCCAAAGGAACTTAAATTCACATATTCAGAAAAAATACTTCCTAGGATTGTTGTGAAGAGTCAATGGCACATTTTAATGTCAGCAATCCAGAGTAATCTCTGACATGTAGTGGGTCCTAAATTAATATTCCTTTTCCTTTTTCCAAATCCTTATAATGCCTTTCCACTTCCAGCTACTGTGGAAAAATTTGCTATAGCCTTAGAGCATCTTTCTGGAGGAATAAAGATGTTTTAATCTGCTTTTATCACAGAATGCTAAACTCCATGATTCGAAATGAAGTAAAAGTCTCTCTGTCATGTCCGACTTTTTGTGAACCCATGGACTGTAGCCTGCCAGCCTCCTCTGCCCATGAAATTCTCCAGGCAAGAATACTGGAGTGGGTAGCCTATCCCTTCTCCAGGGGATCTTCCCAATCCAGGAATCGAACTGGGGTCTCCTGCACTGCAGGCAGATTCTTTACCAACTGAGCTACCAGGCGGTCCGTCCTTAATTCTAAAATCTCCATTGCCTTCAACTTCCCCACCCCCATTCCTGTCACAAAACTTAAGAGGCTTTGATGCATGTAAGATGCTTGACAACTTGCCTTGATCTTTCAGGGTTGGCAAGACAGAGATAGATAGATGAGTTAGCTTTAGTTCCTGGCTTTCTTGTTCCAGATTGAGTCAAGTCAACAGTAGTTCATGTTTGCAAATCTCTTTTTAAGTGCAGGTTTGTTTCTATGAAAATAAGATGATTCAGAATGCTTGCCTTTGGATTAGTATGTAATGTAGTCACTCGGATTAGTCAGTGGGAAATATGAGTCATCATACTTGCTATCAGATCCAAATATGAGCTAGTGGCACACCTGCTGTCCTATCAGAATGACTTGCACATATCTAGTGACTGTTTTAAGAAAGTGAAGGAGTTTAAATTTGCCTTTATTTCTGATACCAACAGACAAGGAAAGTAACGCTGCCAGGGATCATACGAGTGCTGAGCCAGAATTAGACCCAAGCAGTCTGACTCAAGAGATTGTACATTTCATTCTACAGGAAATGCTACTTTGAGCTCTATTAGGACTTGTCTATAAATCTTTACTACTTGCTACTCCATGTGGGACATTCCCAAAGGAACTTAAATTCACATATTCAGAAAAAATACTTCCTAGGATTGTTGTGAAGAGTCAATGGCACATTTTAATGTCAGCAATCCAGAGTAATCTCTGACATGTAGTGGGTCCTAAATTAATATTCCTTTTCCTTTTTCCAGATCCTTATAATGCCTTTTCACTTCCAGCTACTGTGGAAAAATTTGCTATAGCCTTAGAGCATCTTTCTGGAGGAATAAAGATGTTTTAATCTGCTTTTATCACAGAATGCTAAACTCCATGATTCGAAATGAAGTAAAAGTCTCTCAGTCATGTCCGACTTTTTGTGAACCCATGGACTGTAGCCTGCCAGCCTCCTCTGCCCATGAAATTCTCCAGGCAAGAATACTGGAGTGGGTAGCCTATCCCTTCTCCAGGGGATCTTCCCAATCCAGGAATCGAACTGGGGTCTCCTGCACTGCAGGCAGATTCTTTACCAACTGAGCTACCAGGCGGTCCGTCCTTAATTCTAAAATCTCCATTGCCTTCAACTTCCCCACCTCCATTCCTGTCACAAAACTTAAGAGGCTTTGATGCATGTAAGATGCTTGACAACTTGCCTTGATCTTTCAGGGTTGGCAAGACAGAGATAGATAGATGAGTTAGCTTTAGTTCCTGGCTTTCTTGTTCCAGATTGAGTCAAGTCAACAGTAGTTCATGTTTGCAAATCTCTTTTTAAGTGCAGGTTTGTTTCTATGAAAATAAGATGATTCAGAATGCTTGCCTTTGGATTAGTATGTAATGTAGTCACTCGGATTAGTCAGTGGGAAATATGAGTCATCATACTTGCTATCAGATCCAAATATGAGCTAGTGGCACACCTGCTGTCCTATCAGAATGACTTGCACATATCTAGTGACTGTTTTAAGAAAGTGAAGGAGTTTAAATTTGCCTTTATTTCTGATACTGACTTTGCTCAAAGTAAAGGACATTTAAATATGCTAAGTCTTTGCCTTTTTAACCTTTCTGTGCAAATTAAGAGGGTTGGACCTAAGGCTCTGTGTTTCATTTCTCTTGAATCCAGTGACTTTCATATTTCAGATTTGATTCTTTGAAGTTACAGGTGAAAAACCTACATAGTCTTGTTGGATGTTTGGCAGTAGGATTCAGAAATAGGCACTAGTGTTATTGTTTGCATGTAATTTGAAAACTGTCATTAATAACATAAAAATTAGATTTATAATACTTTTAGCGACATCCTAAAATGGCTTTATTATTACAAGTGAATCATTTTCTTAAATCTTGGGTTATCAGTGATTATTTAAAATATAAATACTATAAGGTCTTAAATAATATGTGTATTAAATATATTATTTAATAATATTGAATATAAATAATATAAAATATTGAATCAAAAGAGCTTTTATATAACTTTGGGTAGGGATGCCTGATAGGTTTAAGATACAATGGGAAACATAACTGTAGATTTCCCAGAGGTATTTAAATTTTAACATCTATTAGTTCTTATTACAGTATCACCATTTTATGTATAATTATGGATATTGCTGGATAATTATATATCTTGCTGAATATCTAAAGCAGATTAGTTATGAAAACCTTAGCAAGGATGTTTTAAAATTTTTGAAATGTGCAGGTCTGTTAAACCCTTGCCCAATTTCTTGTACATTTTGAAAAGGGCAGCTTTGATGCATGTAAGATGCTTGACAACTTGCCTTGATCTTTCAGGGTTGGCAAAAAATTTCTTTAGTTCCTGGCTTTCTTGTTCCAGATTGAGTCAAGTCAACAGTAGTTCATGTTTGCAAATCTCTTTTAAGTGCAGGTTTGTTTCTATGAAAATAAGATGATTCAGAATGCTTGCCTTTGGATTAGTATGTAATGTAGTCACTCGGATTAGTCAGTGGGAAATATGAGTCATCATACTTGCTATCAGATCCAAATATGAGCTAGTGGCACACCTGCTGTCCTATCAGAATGACTTGCACATATCTAGTGACTGTTTTAAGAAAGTGAAGGAGTTTAAATTTGCCTTTATTTCTGATACTGACTTTGCTCAAAGTAAAGGACATTTAAATATGCTACGTCTTTGCCTTTTTAACCTTTCTGTGCAAATTAAGAGGGTTGGACCTAAGGCTCTGTGTTTCATTTCTCTTGAATCCAGTCACTTTCATATTTCAGATTTTATTCTTTGAAGTTACTGGTGAAAAACCTACACAGTCTTGTTGGATGTTTGGCAGTAGGATTCAGAAATAGGCACTAGTGTTATTGTTTGCATGTAATTTGAAAACTGTCATTAATAACATAAAAATTAGATTTATAATACTTTTAGCGACATCCTAAAATGGCTTTATTATTACAAGTGAATCATTTTCTTAAATCTTGGATTATCAGTGATTATTTAAAATATAAATACTATAAGGTCTTAAATAATATGTGTATTAAATATATTATTTAATAATATTGAATATAAATAATATAAAATATTGAATCAAAAGAGCTTTTATATAACTTTGGGTAGGGATGCCTGATAGGTTTAAGATACAACGGGAAACATAACTGTAGATTTCCCAGAGGTATTTAAAATTTTAACATCTATTAGTTCTATTTACAGTATCACCATTTTATGTATAATTATGGATATTGCTGGATAATTATATATCTTGCTGAATATCTAAAGCAGATTAGTTATGAAAACCTTAGCAAGGATGTTTTAAAATTTTTGAAATGTGCAGGTCTGTTAAACCCTTGCCCATCTAGTCTTTTGCTTGTTGACATTTTGTGTGGTAATTAGTATGCAGAGGAATTCTGCACAGGACTATGGTATGAACCTCGACACCTGCTCTATGTGCCATGTCTTTCAACTGATTGCATACAGGACAATACAGAATACTTCCATTTTTTAATCCCATATAGTCATATTGGTAGTATGGCACTGCTAACTAATAAGTTATTCTGAATCTCAAACTGTATGGCCAGGAGGACAAGGAAGTTTCTGAAGCAACGAGAGGAAAGAGGCCCATACTTACAAAAGCAAGATTTACATGTCTACTTGTCTGGGGGGCTTCCCAGGTGGTGCAGTGGTAAAGAATCTTCTAGGCCCTTCAGGAGACTCAGAAGATGTGTGAATCCAGTCGCTGGCCTGGGAAGATACCCTGAAGAAGGAAATCACAACCCATTCCAATATTAGGCAATCCAGTAGACAGAGGAGCCTGGTGGGCTACAGTCCATGGGGTTGTAAAGCCTCAGGCATGACCGAGCATGTACACACACTGTTTGTCTGGATTCCAACTTCTAGCATTTGCCATTTGACTGTGTATTTCAAAAATAGGTGAAATCTAGAAATATGAATTTATGTGTCTCGGGGAAAGCCCAGTAAACTTAGCTAATGTTGGAAAGGTAAAAAGTATGAGGTGGGGCTTCCCTGGTGGTCCAGTGGGTAAGGACACCGCCTTGCAGTGCAAGGGGCGCCGGTTCGATCCCTGGCCTGGGAAGATCCCACGTGCCGTGGAGCGGCTGGACTGATGTGTCCAATCACCGAGCTGGAGCTCTGGAGCGCATGCGCCCAGAGCCGGGGCTCTGCAACGACAGACGCCACTGCGATGGGAGGCCCACAGGAACCAAAGAACAGAGACGGATGAAAATAGAGAAATGAAAGACCAATAGAAGTGGCCCGTCCGTCCCCCTCCCTCTCTCCCAACCCCCAAAAAGGTAAATAAATAAAATAATTGTTAAAAAAAAAAAAAAAGTATGAGGTGTAAGGATTTCCACCTCTCATCATTTGTTCCTGGCTGTGAGAACATTGTACCCTTCAAAGGCCATTCATTTCCCTCCCAGGGCATGGAACCTAGTGTTCTTTGGCACATTTATCTTGCACTAGCATGATTTATATGCCTAGATATTAGAATTCCCTTGCTTCAGAGATGAAATAGCTACTGAATACAGACTTACGTATTTGCAGTAGGAGTATAGATCACCATAAATAGTGAAAGACTTATTATTAATTATTATAGAACTTAAATAGAGGAAGGAGAAGAGTAGAATTGTAAAAAGAGCAAATAAAATAAAGCCTTTAAGTCATATTGCTTATCTGCATTGCTTTCTCCAGCTACAATGCTGCTTATAAATCAGTACTTTCTAATCTTGCACTTGATGCAATGCTCAAGCTGACTGGGCTGAATAGTAATTTTGTCTTGAGGTAGAGAGAATGGAGAAGGAATAAACAGACCTCCTGGATAATTGCATCAGCCTTCCCAGCCCTGCCAATGCCATGCTAGCATTTCCAATAATGACCCTTTTGTCTCACTGAGAAAAATCATTTCACAATTTATTACACTGGATTAAAGAGCGTCTACATTGTGGTGCTAGAACTTGACGAAAGGGCAATCTGGCAGAAAGGAGGGCGAAACGATTGGTACATTTACATTTTTCCTGAATTCCTTAAACTTTTGCGGCTGCTTTCCCAAGAAAACAATGAGATGACAAAACAGACATGAGATTACCTAAACTATAGATGAGGCTACCTACTCATCTCCATATTCTAGAATTAAGGTCAGAAACCAGTTCTGCAGAAAGCTCTCTCTTTTGAGATGTGTTTCATTACCAAGAATGTCCTAATATGTGACTTCTTTCAGTATCATTAATTGTCATTGTGGTTGACAGCCTGAGTTTTTGCACCAGTTATTCCTGTTCAGAAAATGCTATAAACATGAGCCCATAGTGGGTTTTCCCCATATATCACTTTCTAGGAGTACAAAATCAAGTTTGTTATCAGTTTTCTATGTTCTCCATCCTTGAACAAAGAGATGGGCTTCAGTTAGTCTGGCACTGAAGAAATTTGATTTCTCATTTCTATGGTGGAATAGCTAAATAAGTTAGCTACTCCATCTACTTGTTACTCAAGAGATAGTCTCTTTTATTAAATAAAATGACAAGGGTCCTTCTCAAGATGAACATTAAATTGTTAAAAGCAAAAGCAAGCATTTATTTTTGATGCCTATTACATGCAAAGCTGAATCCACTCCTGTACACTCCAAAAAATGGAATATTTAAATATTTTAAAGTTTTAGCAGAAAGCAGTACTATTCTAACACCAAAGTCTGTTCACTCTTTTCAACCGAGGAATTTCATAAAATTTTTTGAAGAGAAAAAGACATACTGCTTAGCCTGCTAATTGCCTGTTAAAGTCAGATTATTTATAATAGAGTTCATGGGGATTGTGTTCTACTCCCATTTATCCCTGTGTATCATTTTTGCACTCTGTTACAACATAAATTCAAAATAAAAAGAAAAGCATGACATCTTATCAACAAAGTTATGTTGAAAACAGAAATCTTCTGAAAGCACACTTTCCAAGATTTAAAACTAGATTCTTATGTAAGTTGAACAAGCATGAGCCAAGAACTTGTTTCACTCATTAATGAGGTAACTTTCAATAAATATTTTTAAGCACTGAAAAGCAGAAAGGAGGGAAACGATTGGTACATTTACATTTTCCTGAATTCCTTAAACTTTTGCGGCTGCTTTCCCAAGAAAACAATGAGATGACAAAACAGACATGAGATTACCTAAACTATAGATGAGGCTACCTACTCATCTCCATATTCTAGAATTAAGGTCAGAAACCAGTTCTGCAGAAAGCTCTCTCTTTTGAGATGTGTTTCATTACCAAGAATGTCCTAATATGTGACTTCTTTCAGTATCATTAATTGTCATTGTGGTTGACAGCCTGAGTTTTTGCACCAGTTATTCCTGTTCAGAAAATGCTATAAACATGAGCCCATAGTGGGTTTTCCCCATATATCACTTTCTAGGAGTACAAAATCAAGTTTGTTATCAGTTTTCTATGTTCTCCATCCTTGAACAAAGAGATGGGCTTCAGTTAGTCTGGCACTGAAGAAATTTGATTTCTCATTTCTATGGTGGAATAGCTAAATAAGTTAGCTACTCCATCTACTTGTTACTCAAGAGATAGTCTCTTTTATTAAATAAAATGACAAGGGTCCTTCTCAAGATGAACATTAAATTGTTAAAAGCAAAAGCAAGCATTTATTTTTGATGCCTATTACATGCAAAGCTGAATCCACTCCTGTACACTCCAAAAAATGGAATATTTAAATATTTTAAAGTTTTAGCAGAAAGCAGTACTATTCTAACACCAAAGTCTGTTCACTCTTTTCAACCGAGGAATTTCATAAAATTTTTTGAAGAGAAAAAGACATACTGCTTAGCCTGCTAATTGCCTGTTAAAGTCAGATTATTTATAATAGAGTTCATGGGGATTGTGTTCTACTCCCATTTATCCCTGTGTATCATTTTTGCACTCTGTTACAACATAAATTCAAAATAAAAAGAAAAGCATGACATCTTATCAACAAAGTTATGTTGAAAACAGAAATCTTCTGAAAGCACACTTTCCAAGATTTAAAACTAGATTCTTATGTAAGTTGAACAAGCATGAGCCAAGAACTTGTTTCACTCATTAATGAGGTAACCAATAGGATGATTAAGCAGATTATAAATATTTCTATCTGTAGATTTTTTTAAGCACTGAAAAGCAGAATGTTGGCTTACAGTTTTCAAATTAAATAGAGTCTCATTAATGCCCATTAGGGATTTGTGGGTATGGCTTTTGACTGCTAGAATAAATCTCAGTGAGATGAAGAGAAGGCCGCAAGCTTCTCAGGAGAATTACATCTGCAGGAACATCATAAACTTGGACTGAAAGAGAGAGGATAGTACACAATAAAAGAGGTCACTCTACCCTAGAGAGCAGGCTGAGAAAACTAGTCAGCTGCAAACTTGGGCTAACTTTCTTGAAAGAGGAACCATTTTGATAAACACTTGTTGCTGGAAATCTCTAAGTTTTGGGGTCATTTGTTACCCAGCTGTAGATAACTAAGACACAACGAAAGGTCTGATGTATTTGAAATAAATTGCTTACACATAATTTAGAACTAGAGAAAGAAGAGGTACACAGACCCCAATAACACAAAGAGGAGTGTCACTAGAGAAGTTACAGGAGGTCTTGTGGTAAAGGCATTAGCACAGAGAATATATAACCAGAGGAATAAGAACAGGCAACAAGGTCTTATGTAGAAGCCATCACTGACAACACAGCAGCCACATTGGAATCCCGACTCTGCCAATTACGAGTAGTGTATCCTAGGACCAGTCAACTTTCTTTACCACTTTTTCTAGGTATAAAATGTGGGCATTAAATGTGATGAAGACACATAACATCTTGTTTGCTCAGGACAGTCTGCTTCATTTTACTCTCAGTAAAGTCTTGGTTTGGGTGATATGTTATGTGCTGAAATGATTAATTAAAATGATACAGATGCAATTTTGAAAGTTACATGAAGAAACTCCAAAATTTACCCTTCACCACAACCATAATTAGCATTTACTGAATTTGTTGCAGTTCACCCTTTGTACTTAGATACAGATATGTTCCACAATATCATCTCTACATGAATGAGTATATGAGTGTACACACTATATACCCCCAAAACATATAAATGAGGTAACCAAGCATTTAAAACTAGATTCTTATGTAAGTTGAACAAGCATGAGCCAAGAACTTGTTTCACTCATTAATGAGGTAACCAATAGGATGATTAAGCAGATTATAAATATTTCTATCTGTAGATTTTTTTAAGCACTGAAAAGCAGAATGTTGGCTTACAGTTTTCAAATTAAATAGAGTCTCATTAATGCCCATTAGGGATTTGTGGGTATGGCTTTTGACTGCTAGAATAAATCTCAGTGAGATGAAGAGAAGGCCGCAAGCTTCTCAGGAGAATTACATCTGCAGGAACATCATAAACTTGGACTGAAAGAGAGAGGATAGTACACAATAAAAGAGGTCACTCTACCCTAGAGAGCAGGCTGAGAAAACTAGTCAGCTGCAAACTTGGGCTAACTTTCTTGAAAGAGGAACCATTTTGATAAACACTTGTTGCTGGAAATCTCTAAGTTTTGGGGTCATTTGTTACCCAGCTGTAGATAACTAAGACACAACGAAAGGTCTGATGTATTTGAAATAAATTGCTTACACATAATTTAGAACTAGAGAAAGAAGAGGTACACAGACCCCAATAACACAAAGAGGAGTGTCACTAGAGAAGTTACAGGAGGTCTTGTGGTAAAGGCATTAGCACAGAGAATATATAACCAGAGGAATAAGAACAGGCAACAAGGTCTTATGTAGAAGCCATCACTGACAACACAGCAGCCACATTGGAATCCCGACTCTGCCAATTACGAGTAGTGTATCCTAGGACCAGTCAACTTTCTTTACCACTTTTTCTAGGTATAAAATGTGGGCATTAAATGTGATGAAGACACATAACATCTTGTTTGCTCAGGACAGTCTGCTTCATTTTACTCTCAGTAAAGTCTTGGTTTGGGTGATATGTTATGTGCTGAAATGATTAATTAAAATGATACAGATGCAATTTTGAAAGTTACATGAAGAAACTCCAAAATTTACCCTTCACCACAACCATAATTAGCATTTACTGAATTTGTTGCAGTTCACCCTTTGTACTTAGATACAGATATGTTCCACAATATCATCTCTACATGAATGAGTATATGAGTGTACACACACTATATACCCCCCAAAACATATAAAACTAGAAACCACATTTACATAGCAGTTGAGAAGATTAGGGAGGGAGGGAGAGGAATATTGCAGCCAACCTGGCATTGGATTATCCCATTTCATATGAAAGATGGATCTGTTTCTTTCTGATGGAGCAGAATACATGAAATGAGGAATATTACAATAAGTTACAGCTGTGGTGATGTCTCACCCAGAATAAATTATTTAAAAAAGAAGTGAAATCAAAGCAAAGAGCTGAGCTTTAAGAGGAATCAACAAGTGTTGGGGGCAATGGGAGTGGGAACTAAAAAATAATTGATCACCTCTGTTTTATCAAGTATCACTTTAGTGATGAATAAATTTTGTGTTCTTCTCACAACAGAAAAGCACATAGAGACATGAACACCTGAGTAGAGGTTTGGAAACTATATTTATGCCATGCCATGATACCTTGATGCAAAGTAGGTTCTTAAAAATGTGTTGGTGTCTAACTTAACCCTCAGTGATGATGAATTCTTGCTTAGTTACTTCAGTCATATCCAACTCTGTGTGACCCCATGGATTTCAGCCCATCAGGCTCGTCTTGTCCATGGAATTCTCCAGGCAAGAATACCAGAGTGGGTTGCCATGCCCTCCTCCAGGAGGATCTTCCCAGCTCAGGGATTGAAACTGGGTCTCCTGCATTGCAGGCAGATTCCTCACCACCAAGCCATCAGGGGAGCCATATATATATATAAATTGGCACCACTGCCAATTCTTGCTTTTAAGCTAGCACTCTCTCCCTGAAATTCTCTCAAGGCAGAATCTTAATCCTGAGTTGTACAAAATTAATATTAATTATTCTTAAGGAAACAATTGCTTTTCTCTTTGTGCTAATGTATTACTTGACTTCTGGAAATTGTTTTGTGCATAAAACATCATCATGATATCCTGGGTGGTCAGAAAAGTTTAGCAGGAAGAACACGGGTCTCAAATTAGAAAGACTTTTCTTCTGTTACAAGATACATAACTTTGGCTCAAAGTCCTATTTCAAAGTCCATTTAATATAATAATAATAAAATAATAAGCACTGATGTTTATTGAGTGGATAGTATGTGCAAAGCACTATTCTAAGCACTTTGTGTGTGTGGTAGTCACTCAGTTGTGTCTGACTCTGCAACCATGGACAAGCCATGAAATTTTCCAGACAAGAATACTAGAGTGTGCTGCCATTCCCTTCTCCGGGGGATCTTACCCACCCAGGGATACAATCCAGACCTCCTGCTTGCAGGTAGATTCTTTTGAGGGGGTGGGGGGGTGGGAGGCGGGCCACTTCTATTGGTCTTTCATTTATCTATTTTCATCCATCTTTTGTTCTTTGGCCCCTGTGGGCCTCCCATCGCAGTGGCCTCTGCTGTTGCAGAGAACCAGCATGCGCTCCAGAGTTCCAGCTCAGTAATTGGACACATTGGTCCAACTGCTCCGCGGCACATAGGATCTTCCCAGGCCAGGGATCGAACCGGCGCCCCTTGCACTGCAAGGCAGTGTCCTTACCCACTGGATCACCAGGGAAGCCCACAGGCAGATTCTTTACCATCTGCGCCACCAGGGAAGCCCTTACTTAGGCAGTTTGGATTATTTATTCAATTCTTATAACAACCCCATGAAGACTAGACAGTTATCATCTATAGTTTGCTGATGAAGAGACTGAGACAAGGTTCGCTAGTAACATGATCAAATTTGCAATGGTTAGATCATTCCAGATTGTCTGACATCAGAACCCACACTCTTAGTCATATGATAACTTGCTTTTCCACTTTGATTCATTATTTAAAGAAATGTTTATTAAGCTCTTACTGTTTCAGGTCCCATGGATACAGTAGAGAGAGTCAGAATGAAATAGGAATCTCCACTGTCTTGTAGCTCACATTCCAGTGAAGGTATAATAACAATAAGGTGATTGTTGTCAGATTCAAATACATAATCCAGAGTGCCTGGAACATAGAGGGGGTGATGTTTCAGAAAGAGTTTGCTCCCTTGCAATGTCAGGGAAAAGAATTAATATTTGATGGAGAACTGAAAAATTCAGAATAGATGGAATCCCAGGCCTTGCCATTCTGAATTCTGGCAAAATGCAGTTGCATTCATGATTTAGAGTTTAGAGGTAGGCAAACTACTGCTGCTCTGTGCATAATAACAAGCATTGTACAAGCAAATACTTTTGTATATTAAATAACTTTTCCACAGTTTAGGTGAACACTTAGCTCTTCAATCTCTGACATTTTATAGCTTTCGTGTTTATATGCTTTTTATTAAATTTGCCTTATATTAAGGGCTTTTACAAACTTATTATCTGTGTCATGTAAGATGTTATTGGTAAGAGGATAAAAAAAATAGGTTTCTATCCTCAATTAATTTGTAATCCAAAGTAGGGTGGAAGGAAAAGAAACCTGTAATAGACTATTTCACTAACAGCTTTGTGGCAATTTCTGTAATTTTAAGGAAAATTGCAGTAAAAGAAAGAATTTGTGGAGAGTGCCATAGATTTAGCAGGTTTTACTGTGTAAACTGGCTTCTGATGTTCACCTATTTTTAATTCCTATCATCAGAGAAAAATTTGTCATGAGGGTCCTCAGAAAGGGCAATATAACCTATTGAGAATTAGAGTTTTCTTCATCTACTATTGTTTGTTCTATATATAACATAGACATGACATTTTTAACCACATGTAAAATTCATTGTAACCATAAGTAAGAAAAAATATCACTGTGCACAGGAAAAATGAAGCCCTGGTAAAACAAATAAGATTTTTTTATTTTCAGGGTATGGTTTTTGTTATCAAGTCATATGTATTTTTTTCTATTGATTTACAGTAAATGATTGATGTAAGTATTTATGAATTATAATGGTTACTGAGCTTGTGCTACAAGTGGAATGAACACATATTTTTAAACTTTAATAGATACTTACTTAAAATTCAACCAATGGCTCATTACAGGTCCTGCTGGTTATAGAACCTGCCCGTAGGCCACCAGGTGAGATCTATCTCTAATAATGAAGCCTCTTTAGCCCTTATTTTAGTGGTGTGCCCTGAAGATCTGTTTGAGGAATGTGGCATAATTTTTATTGGGGAATAATTGATTTACAATGTTGTATTAGTTTCAGGTGTACAGTGAAGTGCATATACATATATCCACTCCTTTTTATTTATTTATTTTTTTAAGATTTATTTATTTATTTATTTTGGGCGGGGGTCGGGTTGGGGAGGGACGGGCGCGGGTGGGCCACTCCTATTGGTCTTTCATTTCTCTGTTTTCATCCGTCTTTGTTCTTTGGCTCCTGCGGGCCTCCCATCGCGGTGGCGTCCGTTGTCACAGAGCGCTGGCTCTGGGCGCATGCACTCCAGAACTCCGGCTTGGTAATTGGACACATCAGTCCAGCCGCTCCACTGCACGTGGGATCTTCCCAGGCCAGGGATCGAACCGGCGCCCCTTGCACTGCAAGGCGGTGTCCTTATCCACTGGACCACCAGGGGAAGCCCTCCACTCCTTTTTAGATTCTTTTCCCATATAGGACATTACAGAGTATTGAGTAGAGGTCCCTGTGCTGTACAATAGGTTCTAACTAGTTAACTATTTTGTATACAGTACTGTGTATGTGTCAACGCCAATCTTCCAATTTATCCTTCCCCACCTTCTTACTCCTGTGGCCATTCATATTTTAATTCCTATCATCAGAGAAAAATTTGTCATGAGGGTCCTCAGAAAGGGCAATATAACCTATTGAGAATTAGAGTTTTCTTCATCTACTATTGTTTGTTCTATATATAACATAGACATGACATTTTTAACCACATGTAAAATTCATTGTAACCATAAGTAAGAAAAAATATCACTGTGCACAGGAAAAATGAAGCCCTGGTAAAACAAATAAGATTTTTTTATTTTCAGGGTATGGTTTTTGTTATCAAGTCATATGTATTTTTTTCTATTGATTTACAGTAAATGATTGATGTAAGTATTTATGAATTATAATGGTTACTGAGCTTGTGCTACAAGTGGAATGAACACATATTTTTAAACTTTAATAGATACTTACTTAAAATTCAACCAATGGCTCATTACAGGTCCTGCTGGTTATAGAACCTGCCCGTAGGCCACCAGGTGAGATCTATCTCTAATAATGAAGCCTCTTTAGCCCTTATTTTAGTGGTGTGCCCTGAAGATCTGTTTGAGGAATGTGGCATAATTTTTATTGGGGAATAATTGATTTACAATGTTGTATTAGTTTCAGGTGTACAGTGAAGTGCATATACATATATCCACTCCTTTTTATTTATTTATTTTTTTAAGATTTATTTATTTATTTATTTTGGGCGGGGGTCGGGTTGGGGAGGGAGGGGAGCGGGTGGGCCACTCCTATTGGTCTTTCATTTCTCTGTTTTCATCCGTCTTTGTTCTTTGGCTCCTGCGGGCCTCCCATCGCGGTGGCGTCCGTTGTCGCAGAGCGCTGGCTCTGGGCGCATGCACTCCAGAACTCCGGCTCGGTAATTGGACACATCAGTCCAGCCGCTCCACTGCACGTGGGATCTTCCCAGGCCAGGGATCGAACCGGCGCCCCTTGCACTGCAAGGCGATGTCCTTATCCACTGGACCACCAGGGGAAGCCCTCCACTCCTTTTTAGATTCTTTTCCCATATAGGACATTACAGAGTATTGAGTAGAGGTCCCTGTGCTGTACAATAGGTTCTAACTAGTTAACTATTTTGTATACAGTACTGTGTATGTGTCAACGCCAATCTTCCAATTTATCCTTCCCCACCTTCTTACTCCTGTGGCCATCAATTTATTTTCTACACATGAAGCTCAGTTTTGGTTTTGTAAATAAGTTCATTTGTAGCCTGTTTTTTAGATTCCATATATAAGCAATATCCTATGATATTTGCTTTTCTGTGTCAGAGTTAACGTCACTCAATATGAGAATTTCTAGGTCTAGTCATGTTGCTGAAAATGGCATTATTTTGTTCTTTTCATGAATGAGTAATATTCCATTGTATATGTGTACCGCAACTTCTTTATCCATTCCTCTGTTGATGGATATTTAAGTTGCTTCCATGTCCTGGCTGTTGTGAATAGTGCTGCAGTGAACAGTGAGGTGCATATTATCTTTCTGAATTATGGCTTTCTCTGGATATATGCCCAGAAGTGGGATTGCTGGATCATATGGTAGCCCTTTTTCAGTTTTAAAACCGCTTCCACACTGTTCTCCATTGTGGCTGTGCCAGTTTGCACTCCAGCCAACAGTGTAGGAGGATTTGAAAGGGACCTGATTTTTATTGTTTGATGACTACTTGATGTTTATATTCTCCATCATAAGCATAAATTAGACAACCACTGAGGTACAGATGTTGTTGGATGACTTTTTGGAAACAACCTGTTATTATTGCTGCAAAGGATAAAATTCTCAACATACTTGCTGTGGTTTTAAAGAAAGACATGGTAAATATGTATACACACACACACAGAAGGAGGGAGAGAGAGAGACTGGCAAACAGGAGGAAGGATTAAAACTGTAACTTTATTCCTTTGATTTTAAAATTTTTTTCTTAGGTTTATAATTTTTATAGTTCATTTCCAATATTTTGTTAATTTCAGATGTTCAGCAAAGTGAACCAGTTATACATATATGCACTCTTTCTTAGCTTCTATTCCCATATAGGCCATTACTGTTACTGAGTGTTGAGTAGAGTTCACTGTAGCATATAGTAGGTCCTTATTAGTTATTTATTTTATATATAGTAGTGTCTTTATGTCAGTCTCTCAATTTATTCCTCACCACATGGTAACCATTAGTTTGTTTTTTACATTTATGACTATTACTGTTCTGTAAATAAGTTCATTTGTACCATTTTTGTACGATTCCACATATAAGTGATATTGTATGGTATTTCTTTCCCTGACTTATTTCACTTAGTATGGTAGTCTCTAGGTCCAGCTATGTTGCTGCGAATGGCATTACTTCATTCTTTTTATGACTGAATTGTATTCCATTGTATATATACATACCACATCTTCTTTTTCTATTCATTCATGTAGTTTTTTTACTTTGATAGAAACTGGTGCAAGCAGAATGAAGCAAATATTGACTCTTCTATATTCAAGCCAATAGATTTCCCCAGTACTGAAAAGAATTTTCTCACTTTTTTCTCACCACTCCATCATAATGACCACCTGTCCTATTTCACTTTAAAATTAGAAGAGAGGAGGACACAGAAACAGATGTGTTACTTGGTCAAAGTTAATAGCATAGTTCTAGACTTGTGATATGTCCAAGCACATAAATTAACTGTCCTGTGTCTCTGTCCTGAGTATTTTCACAAGCACTTATTTAAATTCTCAACATACTTTGTTTTAAAGAATTTTAGCCCAAATGGGGATTTGAAACTTTTTAGTTGATGACTACTTTTTTATTCTCCATCATAAGCATAAATTAGACAACCACTGAGGTACAGATGTTGTTGGATGACTTTTTGGAAACAACCTGTTATTATTGCTGCAAAGGATAAAATTCTCAACATACTTGCTGTGGTTTTAAAGAAAGACATGGTAAATATGTATACACACACACACAGAAGGAGGAGAGAGAGAGACTGGCAAACAGGAGGAAGGATTAAAACTGTAACTTTATTCCTTTGATTTTAAAATTTTTTTCTTAGGTTTATAATTTTTATAGTTCATTTCCAATATTTTGTTAATTTCAGATGTTCAGCAAAGTGAACCAGTTATACATATATGCACTCTTTCTTAGCTTCTATTCCCATATAGGCCATTACTGTTACTGAGTGTTGAGTAGAGTTCACTGTAGCATATAGTAGGTCCTTATTAGTTATTTATTTTATATATAGTAGTGTCTTTATGTCAGTCTCTCAATTTATTCCTCACCACATGGTAACCATTAGTTTGTTTTTTACATTTATGACTATTACTGTTCTGTAAATAAGTTCATTTGTACCATTTTTGTACGATTCCACATATAAGTGATATTGTATGGTATTTCTTTCCCTGACTTATTTCACTTAGTATGGTAGTCTCTAGGTCCAGCTATGTTGCTGCGAATGGCATTACTTCATTCTTTTTATGACTGAATTGTATTCCATTGTATATATACATACCACATCTTCTTTTTCTATTCATTCATGTAGTTTTTTTACTTTGATAGAAACTGGTGCAAGCAGAATGAAGCAAATATTGACTCTTCTATATTCAAGCCAATAGATTTCCCCAGTACTGAAAAGAATTTTCTCACTTTTTTCTCACCACTCCATCATAATGACCACCTGTCCTATTTCACTTTAAAATTAGAAGAGAGGAGGACACAGAAACAGATGTGTTACTTGGTCAAAGTTAATAGCATAGTTCTAGACTTGTGATATGTCCAAGCACATAAATTAACTGTCCTGTGTCTCTGTCCTGAGTTACAGGTTAATCCTTGTAGGGACACAGTTGAGCATCTATTCTTACATATAAATAGGAAAGACCTGTGGGAGATCCTGAGTCCCAGTGCTTTTTTCAAAAGATCTCTTTCCAGGAGGCAAATATCTGAAAATCAGTGAATTAAAATCTTCATTGACTTCTCCTAATTCTTACTTCTCTCCAGAACAACTGGCTGAGGAAATTTAATTTTCTCCTAGGATTGGGTGAAACTCTACTGAACCAGTCATACCTATCAAGTGCATTTAGACAAACTTGATGCTTTATACTAACTGTTTTCATATTATGGACATCTTGAGGCTCCTCAAGAGTGCCTTTAGCCAAATAATCTTGATTGTTTCACTCAGTACATTATTATGGAGCATATTTGGTGATATCAGGAAGAAAAATGGACAAGATTCTTCCTTAAATGCAATTATCATTCAGTTACAATACACTCTGTAGTAGCTTCATTTACTTTGTCATGTATCTTATTTTTTAAATTTCAAATGTCACATATTTATTTTAAGGCTATTATAAGACACTGATCTTTCATATGTAGTATATATTAAATTTAATAGGATATAAAATTTCCTTTTAAAATAAACATTTTTTTCAGTTCCTTTTTTTCTGGCCAGTCAGCTTATGGGATTTCAGTTCCCACAACCAGGGGATGAATCCAGGCCACAGCAGTGAAAGCACCAAATTCTAACCATTAGACCACTAGGCAACTCCCCTCAAAATAAACATGTTTAAAGAAAAATGTTCTAGGAAATAATAGTGCATGTGGTACTTAGGTATACAAAAAAACCAGCAAACAAACCAGCAACAAAGTCACCATAAAGTGATGCTTTGTGAAACACAATGTTATGTCATGTACCTTGAGTGTTATTTTCCAAGATGATTTATACTGATAAAGTTTCCAAAATCTTGTTTAGAAACTACTGAATTTATTTGAAAAAGTGCATAGGGCAAAACCCAAACCTGTCTTTCAGTTAATATTTGTCTAATAGAGAGGAATAATATACTTGATCAGGTATATTACAAGCTCTTAAAGAAGCTTTCTTATTTTGACTCAAAGTTAATAGCATAGTTCTAGACTTGTGATATGTCCAAGCACATAAATTAACTGTCCTGTGTCTCTGTCCTGAGTTACAGGTTAATCCTTGTAGAGACACAGTTGAGCATCTATTCTTACATATAAATAGGAAAGACCTGTGGGAGATCCTGAGTCCCAGTGCTTTTTTCAAAAGATCTCTTTCCAGGAGGCAAATATCTGAAAATCAGTGAATTAAAATCTTCATTGACTTCTCCTAATTCTTACTTCTCTCCAGAACAACTGGCTGAGGAAATTTAATTTTCTCCTAGGATTGGGTGAAACTCTACTGAACCAGTCATACCTATCAAGTGCATTTAGACAAACTTGATGCTTTATACTAACTGTTTTCATATTATGGACATCTTGAGGCTCCTCAAGAGTGCCTTTAGCCAAATAATCTTGATTGTTTCACTCAGAACATTATTATGGAGCATATTTGGTGATATCAGGAAGAAAAATGGACAAGATTCTTCCTTAAATGCAATTATCATTCAGTTACAATACACTCTGTAGTAGCTTCATTTACTTTGTCATGTATCTTATTTTTTAAATTTCAAATGTCACATATTTATTTTAAGGCTATTATAAGACACTGATCTTTCATATGTAGTATATATTAAATTTAATAGGATATAAAATTTCCTTTTAAAATAAACATTTTTTTCAGTTCCTTTTTTTCTGGCCAGTCAGCTTATGGGATTTCAGTTCCCACAACCAGGGGATGAATCCAGGCCACAGCAGTGAAAGCACCAAATTCTAACCATTAGACCACTAGGCAACTCCCCTCAATATAAACATTTTTAAAGAAAAATGTTCTAGTAAATAATAGTGCATGTGGTACTTAGGTATACAAAAAAACCAGCAAACAAACCAGCAACAAAGTCACCATAAAGTGATGCTTTGTGAAACACAATGTTATGTCATGTACCTTGAGTGTTATTTTCCAAGATGATTTATACTGATAAAGTTTCCAAAATCTTGTTTAGAAACTACTGAATTTATTTGAAAAAGTGCATAGGGCAAAACCCAAACCTGTCTTTCAGTTAATATTTGTCTAATAGAGAGGAATAAGTATAGCTTGTTTATCAGGATATATTACAAGCTCTATGAAGAGAAGCTTTCTTATTTTGACTCAAGGTTACTTTCTGGAGAGAGAAAGGAAGGGTCATTATGTGGCCTAATGGAAAAGTTGGCTCACTTTTCCTTTTCCTGTGTGTTAGTAGTTTTGATAGGATAAAGCTTTAAATCAAGAGATTGATTTTCTTTTCCAGCTGTCCCAACAGTGGAGTGAATAAAATTAACCGTGAACTATTCTAATCAATTACTCAGTCATTGGCTTAAATTGACTAGAAAAGAGTTAATTCTTTGCCATGAATAGTTCGATACCTTGATGTTTCTATTTTCAACTTACTTGAAAGTAGGGAAACAGCCACTGGATAGAAGATTCAAAACTAGAAGCTGATAATTTCATGTGCCTTCTTTTTAAACTAACCTCCATGGCAAAAAGATCAAAATTTCACACACATTGGTCTATTTTTACTGCAGTGCTGTGTTGGTCCTCTGGTGCATGACTCAGGAAAACACTTGTTGCATAAACATATTATTATTTTGACTTATTATGACAGTTTTTATGAAAAGTTTCCTTCATATGTATTCTTTCTTGGATGTCTAGGATGAAAATTAAACCAGTTTTGTGTATTACAAATCAAATATTTTGAAGGATGGGATATACATATTTTTGAGAATGCAAAGAAATAAAATCAAGATACTACTTTAAGAATAAGTCATGATTCCAGTTCAGTAATTAGTACTGAATTTTAAAAGATAGTAATGGTGAATAAGAGTTTTCTAAAAACATAATTTAGCTTTATTTTATCATTAACTACTTGTTATTGTTCAGTTACTAAGTTGTGTCCAACTCTCTGAGACCCCACAAACTGCACACCTCCAGTCTTCTCTGTCTTTAACCATCACCCAGAGCT
Source organism: Tragulus kanchil (assembly GCA_022376925.1). NCBI lineage: Eukaryota > Metazoa > Chordata > Mammalia > Artiodactyla > Tragulidae > Tragulus > Tragulus kanchil. Next base: position 25,005,252 of record JAIOJX010000025.1, on the reverse strand, counting down.
TGCTCAAACTCATGAGGATTGACTCAGTGATGCCATCCAGACATCTCATCCTCTGGCACCCTTTTCTTCCAAAATCTTGTTTAGAAACTACTGAATTTATTTGAAAAAGTGCATAGGGCAAAACCCAAACCTGTCTTTCAGTTAATATTTGTCTAATAGAGAGGAATAAGTATAGCTTGTTTATCAGGATATATTACAAGCTCTATGAAGAGAAGCTTTCTTATTTTGACTCAAGGTTACTTTCTGGAGAGAGAAAGGAAGGGTCATTATGTGGCCTAATGGAAAAGTTGGCTCACTTTTCCTTTTCCTGTGTGTTAGTAGTTTTGATAGGATAAAGCTTTAAATCAAGAGATTGATTTTCTTTTCCAGCTGTCCCAACAGTGGAGTGAATAAAATTAACCGTGAACTATTCTAATCAATTACTCAGTCATTGGCTTAAATTGACTAGAAAAGAGTTAATTCTTTGCCATGAATAGTTCGATACCTTGATGTTTCTATTTTCAACTTACTTGAAAGTAGGGAAACAGCCACTGGATAGAAGATTCAAAACTAGAAGCTGATAATTTCATGTGCCTTCTTTTTAAACTAACCTCCATGGCAAAAAGATCAAAATTTCACACACATTGGTCTATTTTTACTGCAGTGCTGTGTTGGTCCTCTGGTGCAAGACTCAGGAAAACACTTGTTGCATAAACATATTATTATTTTGACTTATTATGACAGTTTTTATGAAAAGTTTCCTTCATATGTATTCTTTCTTGGATGTCTAGGATGAAAATTAAACCAGTTTTGTGTATTACAAATCAAATATTTTGAAGGATGGGATATACATATTTTTGAGAATGCAAAGAAATAAAATCAAGATACTACTTTAAGAATAAGTCATGATTCCAGTTCAGTAATTAGTACTGAATTTTAAAAGATAGTAATGGTGAATAAGAGTTTTCTAAAAACATAATTTAGCTTTATTTTATCATTAACTACTTGTTATTGTTCAGTTACTAAGTTGTGTCCAACTCTCTGAGACCCCACAAACTGCACACCTCCAGTCTTCTCTGTCTTTAACCATCACCCAGAGCTTGCTCAAACTCATGAGGATTGACTCAGTGATGCCATCCAGACATCTCATCCTCTGGCACCCTTTTCTTCTCTTGCCCTCAATATTTTCCAACATCAGGGTGTTTTCCAATGTGTTGCATCTTTGCATCAGGTGACCAGAGTATTGGAGATTCAGTTTTAGCGTCCGTCCTTTCAGTGAATATTCAGTGTTGATTTTCTTTAGAATTAACTGGTTTGATCTCCTTGCAGTCCAAGGGACTCTCAAGAGTCTTCTCTGGCACCACAGTTAGAAAGCATCAGTTCTTCAGTGCTCAGCCTTCTTTATGGTCCAGTTATCACATCCATACATGACTGCTGGAGAAACCCTAACTTTGACATATGAACCTTTGTCTGCAACATGATGTCTCTGATTTAGTTTGTCATACCTTTTCTTCCAAAGAGCAAGCATCTTTTAATTTCATGGCTAAATTTCCCATCTTCAGTGATTCTGGAGTCCAAGAAAATAGAGTCTGTCACTGTTCCCATTTTTTTCCCATTTGTTTGCCATAATGAAATGGGACTGGATGCCATGATCTTCATTTTTTGAATGCTGAGTTTTAAGCCAGTTTTTTCATTCTGTTTTCACCCCAAAGAGGCTCTAGAGTTCCTCTTCACTTTCTGCTCTTAGATTGGTATCATCTGCATATCTGAGGTTCTTAATGTTTCTCCCAGCAATCTTGATTTCACCTTGTGAGTCTTCCACCCAGCATTTCATATGAGGTACTCTCTATATAAGTTATTTAAGCAGAGTGACAATATACAGCCTTGTTGCTTGATGTACTCCTTTCCAAACTTTGAACCAGTCTGTTGTTCCATTAACTAACAGGTGAATAATTGAGTACATATTTAAATAAATAAGTATTGTAATCTTCATTTAATTAATGAACAATTATAAATAATTAAATATTTTTCCAGTGGAAAAATGGGTTTTAAAAATATGCTTTTACCATCTTTAGTTCTCTGAGAGTTTTAAAATTATAGTTTGGATAACTCAAAAATTAGAAGAAAAGTTATAATGGAGTTTTTGTTACATTAACAAGGAATCCAAAGGAAGAGGAAAATGAGCAGACATTTTGACTAAGCATTGAATTGTATATATGATATATAGTATTTCATGTCATAAAGATAATATTTTCCACTTTTGACTACAGGAATAATGAAACAGAGTTCAGTGTCATTTACGTACAAGTGATTGCACCATTATTCACTTTTGACAGGGACTGGTTGTCATTGGTAAAACCTTCCTTTGGGTCTTAACATAGACAGGGACTTTGTGGCTCTCTGACCCCCTGTCCCAAGGTAGCCAGCTGCTGAGATTCAGGCTCCGTCCTTCTTTATGTTTTTCCAGCCCTCAAGAGTCTTCTCTGGCACCACAGTTAGAAAGCATCAGTTCTTCAGTGCTCAGCCTTCTTTATGGTCCAGTTATCACATCCATACATGACTGCTGGAGAAACCCTAACTTTGACATATGAACCTTTGTCTGCAACATGATGTCTCTGATTTAGTTTGTCATACCTTTTCTTCCAAAGAGCAAGCATTTTTTAATTTCATGGCTAAATTTCCCATCTTCAGTGATTCTGGAGTCCAAGAAAATAGAGTCTGTCACTGTTCCCATTTTTTTCCCATTTGTTTGCCATAATGAAATGGGACTGGATGCCATGATCTTCATTTTTTGAATGCTGAGTTTTAAGCCAGTTTTTTCATTCTGTTTTCACCCCAAAGAGGCTCTAGAGTTCCTCTTCACTTTCTGCTCTTAGATTGGTATCATCTGCATATCTGAGGTTCTTAATGTTTCTCCCAGCAATCTTGATTTCACCTTGTGAGTCTTCCACCCAGCATTTCATATGAGGTACTCTCTATATAAGTTATTTAAGCAGAGTGACAATATACAGCCTTGTTGCTTGATGTACTCCTTTCCAAACTTTGAACCAGTCTGTTGTTCCATTAACTAACAGGTGAATAATTGAGTACATATTTAAATAAATAAGTATTGTAATCTTCATTTAATTAATGAACAATTATAAATAATTAAATATTTTTCCAGTGGAAAAATGGGTTTTAAAAATATGCTTTTACCATCTTTAGCTCTCTGAGAGTTTTAAAATTATAGTTTGGATAACTCAAAAATTAGAAGAAAAGTTATAATGGAGTTTTTGTTACATTAACAATGAATCCAAAGGAAGAGGAAAATGAGCAGACATTTTGACTAAGCATTGAATTGTATATATGATATATAGTATTTCATGTCATAAAGATAATATTTTCCACTTTTGACTACAGGAATAATGAAACAGAGTTCAGTGTCATTTACGTACAAGTGATTGCACCATTATTCACTTTTGACAGGGACTGGTTGTCATTGGTAAAACCTTCCTTTGGGTCTTAACATAGACAGGGACTTTGTGGCTCTCTGACCCCCTGTCCCAAGGTAGCCAGCTGCTGAACCAATGGATTTTAACAGTGGAACCATTTTTGATGGGTCCTCCCACAGGGTACCTTGCCCCAAGAAGATACCAGTATCCATGTGTATCGAAAAGAAGATCTCAATAACAAATGTCTCCTTTAAAAAAAAAAATAAGTCCCCTTATAGATGGAGTTGTCCACAGTACTCTTCTCATGCTTGAAATCTGATATATGGCATTTGGATACAGCAGTTTGGAATTAAGAATGATTTAAAAAATTTTTATTTTACTATTTACTTTTTTTTTAAGTTTTATTTTACTTTTAACTTTTACAGAGTTTTGTTGTTTACAGATATGTATATTCCCAGATTAGTCATATGTATATCCCCACCATCCCATCCCTCCAGGCCATTGTACAGTGCCTCTACAGGATCCCCTTTTCTCACTGCGCAATGACAATAGCTATTGTTTTTCACATATGATAGTATAGGTTTTCATGCTACTTCCTTTATGCCCCCCACCCACTGTTCTTTCCCCACAATGTCCATATGTCTATTCTTCATGTCTCTTTTTCCATCACTTCACTGCGTGTGTTAGAATGATTTTTATTTGCCTGAAAAATTAACTGTTGGACTTGCAGCTCTTAAAAATTGCCAAGTAACATGTGAAACCCATATTCTTGGTCCCCTTCCATGCCTAGAAGTCTTGGGAGTGAAATTAGTAAAGAATAACAACGAATATGAGGACTGAGTTAAAGTTAAGGATTGAATACAGGTTATGTCTTTTATACGTATTATGTTGTAGAAAAAATTATGAAACCTCACATTATTTTTGAGACTTTTATCTACAAAAAGATAAATGATACAGCCTAGAATCTTACAAAAAATGTGGAATAAATTAATACTGACCTAAAAGGGTACAGGTTTTATTTTTCTTTTTCTATTTGGAAATCTTATTGGACTAATTTGAATTTTCAAAAGGTGTACAAATTAAATGATAGTAATAGACATTCTTTCTGGTTTAAATCAGAATTCTTACAGCATTCAGTGTCTTAATTTAGAAGTTGCTTTTAGATAGATATTTTTTATCATGCTAAGATGTCCTCTTTTTATTGGTAGAAATTAACTTATTTTATTGAATGTTTTCCTTAGTCTAAGAAGACTTGCTTAACTTTTAAAATTATTAATGTGATATAATATTTAATAACTTTTATAATATTAAACCATGCTTGACTTTACACCTGTGCACTTACTTTTCTACAGATTAAAATTTTTACAAGTCAAATTAATATACAATATTTTGAATGATTTCTTTTTTTTTTTTTACCATTTCTTAAATTGAAGTACAGTTAATTTATAATGTGTTTAGTTTTATGTGTACAGAAAAGTCATTCAGACATACATAGTGGTATTGGTTTAGTCACTGATTGTGTCAGCCTCTTATGTCCAGCGTGCCAGATTCCACTGTATATGCAAGGCTCCTATATACATGCACACACACACACACACAAACACATATAATTTTCCATGCTCTATTGTGTTGAAGTTTACAAGATATTGAATCTAGTCCCTAGATAGTAGGTCTTTCTTGTTTACATATTTTATACATAGTAGTATGTATCATGGTAATCTTAAACTTATTTATCTTCTCTTCTAATTCCCTTTGGTAATCATAAGTTTGTTTTCTATGACTGTGAGTCTACTTCTGTTTTGTAAATATTTTGTATGTATCCATTCTTTTTGATGCCATATATAAGTGATATTATATGTGTCTTTCTGTATCTTCCGATGACTAACATGTAAACCTTCTTGGTCCCCTTCCATGCCTAGAAGTCTTGGGAGTGAAATTAGTAAAGAATAACAACGAATATGAGGACTGAGTTAAAGTTAAGGATTGAATACAGGTTATGTCTTTTATACGTATTATGTTGTAGAAAAAATTATGAAACCTCACATTATTTTTGAGACTTTTATCTACAAAAAGATAAATGATACAGCCTAGAATCTTACAAAAAATGTGGAATAAATTAATACTGACCTAAAAGGGTACAGGTTTTATTTTTCTTTTTCTATTTGGAAATCTTATTGGACTAATTTGAATTTTCAAAAGGTGTACAAATTAAATGATAGTAATAGACATTCTTTCTGGTTTAAATCAGAATTCTTACAGCATTCAGTGTCTTAATTTAGAAGTTGCTTTTAGATAGATATTTTTTATCATGCTAAGATGTCCTCTTTTTATTGGTAGAAATTAACTTATTTTATTGAATGTTTTCCTTAGTCTAAGAAGACTTGCTTAACTTTTAAAATTATTAATGTGATATAATATTTAATAACTTTTATAATATTAAACCATGCTTGACTTTACACCTGTGCACTTACTTTTCTACAGATTAAAATTTTTACAAGTCAAATTAATATACAATATTTTGAATGATTTCTTTTTTTTTTTACCATTTCTTAAATTGAAGTACAGTTAATTTATAATGTGTTTAGTTTTATGTGTACAGAAAAGTCATTCAGACATACATAGTGGTATTGGTTTAGTCACTGATTGTGTCAGCCTCTTATGTCCAGCGTGCCAGATTCCACTGTATATGCAAGGCTCCTATATACATGCACACACACACACACACAAACACATATAATTTTCCATGCTCTATTGTGTTGAAGTTTACAAGATATTGAATCTAGTCCCTAGATAGTAGGTCTTTCTTGTTTACATATTTTATACATAGTAGTATGTATCATGGTAATTTTAAACTTATTTATCTTCTCTTCTAATTCCCTTTGGTAATCATAAGTTTGTTTTCTATGACTGTGAGTCTACTTCTGTTTTGTAAATATTTTGTATGTATCCATTCTTTTTGATGCCATATATAAGTGATATTATATGTGTCTTTCTGTATCTGACTGACTCATACATGGTATGAATCTCCAGCACAGCATCAAATGTGTGATGATACCAGCCATCCTTGTATCATTCCTTATTTTAGGAGAAAAGCATTTAGTCTTTCACCATTAAATATGATGTCATCTGTGGGATTTCAAGATGCACTTTATCAGGTTGAGAAAATTTCATTCCATGCCTGTTTCTTTGCATATTTTATCATGAAAGGCTGTTCAGTTCAGTTCAGTCACAAAAGTCGTGTCCAACTCTGTGATCCCGTGGACTGCAGCACACCAGGCTTCCCTGTCCTTCACCATCTCCTGGAGCTTGCTCATGTCCATTGACTTATTGATGCCATCCAACCATCTCATCCTTTGAGGTCCCCTTCTCCTTTTGCTTCTATTTTTTCCATCAACAGGGTCTTTTCCAGTCAGTCATCTCTTCTCATCAGGTTAGAGCATCAGCATCAGTCCTTCCAATGAATATTCAGTGGTAACGTTCTTTAGGATTGACTGATTTGATTTCTTTGCAGTTCAAGGGACCATTTTGTCAAATGCTGTTTCTATCTTTTGAGATAACCATGCCATTTTGCTTTTAACTTGGTCAGTATGGTAATAGTACATTGGTTAATTTTCAAATGTTAAACTAACGTTACATTCTTGGCATAAGTCCCACTTAGTCATGCCAATTTAATCATATTTGTACATGTTGGATTCTGTTTGCTAATATTTTTGGGAGAATTTTACATTTATGTTCTTAAGAGACATTGCTGTCTTATTTTATTTTATTGTGGTATCATTGTCTGGCTTTGGTAACAGGGTAGAAATGACCTTCGAAAATGAATTGGAAAGTGATTTCCTCTCTTCAGCATTTTGATAGAGGAGATGAAAGATTGTTATCAGTTCTTCTTTATAGTATTAGTAGAATTCAAGAATGAACAATGTGGTCCTGGGCTTTTTGAGGGGAAGTAACTTTTCAAAAATTACTAATTCAATATATTTACTTGTTATATAGACCTATTCAGATTTTCTAGTTTTGGAAACAGTTTTAGTAGTTTATATTTTTCTAGGAATCTACTTCATCTAAATTATCTAATTTGTGTGAATTCAGTTTTAGTATTACTCTGTAATTCATTTTATTTCTTTGAGGGTCTATAGCAATGTAAGTTATCTAACTGGTATGAATGCAATTTTAATACTGTCTGTAATTCCTTTTATTTCTTTAAGGTCAGTAGCAATGTTTCTCATTACTAATTTCACTAATTTGAATCTTCTCTCTTCTTGGTCAATTTAAATAAAGCTTTATTATTTTTTTAAAAACTAACTTTGGGATATGCATTCTTTTTATTTTGTCTGGCCACTTCTATTGGTCTTTCATTTATTTCCATCTTTGTTCTTTGGCCTGTGTGAGCCTCCCATTGCAGTGGCCTCTCTCGTTGCAGAGCACTGGCTCTGGGCACATGTGCTCCAGGGCACTGGCTTGGTAGTCGAACACATCAGTTAAGCCACTCCGCAGCACGTGGAATCTTCCCCAGGCAGGGACTGAACCTGCGCCCCTTGCACTGCAAGGCAGTGTCTTTACCCACTGGACCACCAGGGAAGCCCTGCATTCATTTTTTTTTCTTTTTTGCCATGACTCATAATTTCTTGATAAAACCTGAATAATTAAAATAATAACAGTGAGAATCCTAGAAACCTGATGTCTCCTTGGATTTGTTTGTTATTATTTTTGGTGGTGTTCTCTTGCTGTTCATTTTTAGTGACTTTACAGGAAAAATTCTGTAAAATTTGCACTGTTTTGTCATATTCTATAGCTGAATTCTCCATTCAGTTAGGTTAGCTGTCAACTAATAATTTAAAACCTCCCTGCCCCCTCCCCTCGTTCTGTGTGTATGATAGAACATACTTTGATTGCTCTGGAAGGTTACAATTTTACCTTAGTCTACACTTCTTTCTTGTACAGAGTCTTACGGTCAGCCAGAGTGAGAGATTAAGGCCTTCTCAACTATTTCATGGTCATGTGGGCAGCACTGGACATGCACAAGTCCATCTATAGTCTCTGAAGTATTGGGAGGTTTTCAGAGCCTCCATATGTATAGTTCTTCTTTATAGTATTAGTAGAATTCAAGAATGAACAATGTGGTCCTGGGCTTTTTGAGGGGAAGTAACTTTTCAAAAATTACTAATTCAATATATTTACTTGTTATATAGACCTATTCAGATTTTCTAGTTTTGGAAACAGTTTTAGTAGTTTATATTTTTCTAGGAATCTACTTCATCTAAATTATCTAATTTGTGTGAATTCAGTTTTAGTATTACTCTGTAATTCATTTTATTTCTTTGAGGGTCTATAGCAATGTAAGTTATCTAACTGGTATGAATGCAATTTTAATACTGTCTGTAATTCCTTTTATTTCTTTAAGGTCAGTAGCAATGTTTCTCATTACTAATTTCACTAATTTGAATCTTCTCTCTTCTTGGTCAATTTAAATAAAGCTTTATTATTTTTTTAAAAACTAACTTTGGGATATGCATTCTTTTTATTTTGTCTGGCCACTTCTATTGGTCTTTCATTTATTTCCATCTTTGTTCTTTGGCCTGTGTGAGCCTCCCATTGCAGTGGCCTCTCTCGTTGCAGAGCACTGGCTCTGGGCACATGTGCTCCAGGGCACTGGCTTGGTAGTCGAACACATCAGTTAAGCCACTCCGCAGCACGTGGAATCTTCCCCAGGCAGGGATTGAACCTGCGCCCCTTGCACTGCAAGGCAGTGTCTTTACCCACTGGACCACCAGGGAAGCCCTGCATTCATTTTTTTTTCTTTTTTGCCATGACTCATAATTTCTTGATAAAACCTGAATAATTAAAATAATAACAGTGAGAATCCTAGAAACCTGATGTCTCCTTGGATTTGTTTGTTATTATTTTTTGGTGGTGTTGCTCTTGCTGTTCATTTTTAGTGACTTTACAGGAAAAATTCTGTAAAATTTGCACTGTTTTGTCATATTCTATAGCTGAATTCTCCATTCAGTTAGGTTAGCTGTCAACTAATAATTTAAAACCTCCCTGCCCCCTCCCCTCGTTCTGTGTGTATGATAGAACATACTTTGATTGCTCTGGAAGGTTACAATTTTACCTTAGTCTACACTTCTTTCTTGTACAGAGTCTTACGGTCAGCCAGAGTGAGAGATTAAGGCCTTCTCAACTATTTCATGGTCATGTGGGCAGCACTGGACATGCACAAGTCCATCTATAGTCTCAGAAGTATTGGGGAGGTTTTCAGAGCCTCCAGTTGACATCTCATTTACCAAAATTTTCAAATACACTTTTTCCCCTGTTTGTTCAACCATGTTTCACTGGCTCAAACAGCTGCAGTTTTAAATAACTGCTGTTGATTATTTCCGACACACACCCTAGGGGATAGGGCTTTTCTCCCTGAGTGAGCTGTGAATCAGTTCAAATAAAGACAAGCTGTACAAATGAGACTTCTCAAGGCAGCTACCAAACAGGTCATATAGACTGAATTCTCTGAGGTAAGGCTTTCTGGAGAGATCTAAACCCAGTTTGCCCCCTCATGGTAGGTAGGATGCTGGTTTTCACTATTTTGGCCATTAAGCTATTGATTTGCAAAACTACCTCAGAGCTAGAGGGAGGTAACTTGAAATAGGACAAGTAAATACTCAATGAAGCTCTCTTTTCTAATATGGGATCCAGTCCTTTTATTGACCAAGTCTCAGATTGTTGCAAGCCTTTAGTTAGTTTCAGAATTAAGAATAAGTTGATTTTGAAAATTTTTGTCATTGTTACTGCTTTTATGAAGCAGCAGATTTCCTGAGCTTCTTACTGCTGTTTTGGAAGTACTTCCTCTCTTTTTTTTTTTTTTTTTAACATTTATTTTATTTATTTATCTTTTTGGGGGATGGGTGGGAGGGAGGATGGGTGGGCCACTTCTATTGGTCTTTCATTTCTCTATGTTCATCTGTCATTGTTCTTTGGCTCCTGTGGCCCTCCCATCACGGTGGCCTCTGTCGTCACAGAGCGCCAGCTCTGGGATTCATTTTTAGTGACTTTACAGGAAAAATTCTGTAAAATTTGCACTGTTTTGTCATATTCTATAGCTGAATTCTCCATTCAGTTAGGTTAGCTGTCAACTAATAATTTAAAACCTCCCTGCCCCCTCCCCTCGTTCTGTGTGTATGATAGAACATACTTTGATTGCTCTGGAAGGTTACAATTTTACCTTAGTCTACACTTCTTTCTTGTACAGAGTCTTACGGTCAGCCAGAGTGAGAGATTAAGGCCTTCTCAACTATTTCATGGTCATGTGGGCAGCACTGGACATGCACAAGTCCATCTATAGTCTCAGAAGTATTGGGGAGGTTTTCAGAGCCTCCAGTTGACATCTCATTTACCAAAATTTTCAAATACACTTTTTCCCCTGTTTGTTCAACCATGTTTCACTGGCTCAAACAGCTGCAGTTTTAAATAACTGCTGTTGATTATTTCCGACACACCCTAGGGGATAGGGCTTTTCTCCCTGAGTGAGCTGTGAATCAGTTCAAATAAAGACAAGCTGTACAAATGAGACTTCTCAAGGCAGCTACCAAACAGGTCATATAGACTGAATTCTCTGAGGTAAGGCTTTCTGGAGAGATCTAAACCCAGTTTGCCCCCTCATGGTAGGTAGGATGCTGGTTTTCACTATTTTGGCCATTAAGCTATTGATTTGCAAAACTACCTCAGAGCTAGAGGGAGGTAACTTGAAATAGGACAAGTAAATACTCAATGAAGCTCTCTTTTCTAATATGGGATCCAGTCCTTTTATTGACCAAGTCTCAGATTGTTGCAAGCCTTTAGTTAGTTTCCAGAATTAAGAAAAAGTTGATTTTGAAAATTTTTGTCATTGTTACTGCTTTTATGAAGCAGCAGATTTCCTGAGCTTCTTACTGCTGTTTTGGAAGTACTTCCTCTCTTTTTTTTTTTTTTTTTAACATTTATTTTATTTATTTATCTTTTTGGGGGATGGGTGGGGAGGGAGGGGGATGGGTGGGCCACTTCTATTGGTCTTTCATTTCTCTATGTTCATCTGTCATTGTTCTTTGGCTCCTGTGGGCCTCCCATCACGGTGGCCTCTGTCGTCACAGAGCGCCAGCTCTGGGCGCATGCGCCCCAGAGCTCCGGCTCGGTAATTGGACACATCGGTCCAGCCGCTCCGCAACACGTGGGATCTTCCCAAGCCAGGGATCAAACCGGCGCCTCTTGCACTGCGAGGCGGTGTCCTTACCCACTGGACCACCAGGGGAAGCCCCACTTCCTCTCTTTTTTAAGAATTTAGGAATTTTGTTTTTCTAGAAGTCATGTTATTCATTAAGAACTTTCATTTAACTAGGATACAACAAACATTATTTTCCAGTGTTATGTTTATTCATTATAGCATTGTATTTGTATATATTTTTTAAATATGAATTTTTGTGTATTTGGCTGTCCCAGGGTTTTAGTTACAGCATGGGGATCTTTGGCTGTGGCATGCGGGACCTAGTTCCCTAAACAGGGATTGAACCTGAGTCTCCTGCACTGGAAGCATGAAGTCTTAACCACTGGACCACCAGGGAAGTTCTGTTTTTATATTTCATGATTGTGCTTTTTTTCCCCAGTGGATTTCCATATTTTAATTTTATTTTGGATATATTTTTTCTTATTACGTATTTCAATTTTATCTCCTTGCCTTTTGTTTTTTATTTATTTTGATTATTAGTTCAATTCAGTTCAGTTACTCAGTTGTGCCTGACTCTTTGTGACCCCACAGAACGCAGCACACCAGGCTTATAAAAATGGCTCTATTCATATGGGAGTACATTGGTTTACCCCCAATAACTGTTCTCCGCTTCCTTAGATATAGCTCCTTAAATATGAATAGAATACATACAGCTCAGAATAAAGACAAAAATTTTCAGTTATCCTTACAACTTGTTCATGTGGTAATAGCTTAATAGTATGTGCAGTTTCTGGGTCATGCCTCCAAAGGGAAGTGTCATCTTTCTTCTTGCTTTTTTGCTCATTTTTTCTCTGCAAACCAAACATGATGGCTAGTGCTAGAAGAAACATTTTGGAGCAACAAACCAGAAGGATACTGACTACTCTCAGGTTGATATGCTAATTATGGATTTATTACTTTCAGGATTTTTCCTTTAATGGGAAAGAGACAGAATTCCATCTTATCTAAACTACTATTGTTAAAGAGGTTCTGTCACAGAATAAAGTAATCCTAACAGAAACATTCCCACAGTACTGGTTTGATTAAATCCTGTATGTTTAATGTAGTGTTACTTTTATTACTTAACACAAAATCTCATTGCTAGGTGATTGTATAGTTTGCACAGTTGTTTTTCAGAAAAGTCTCATTTTACTAAAATTAAAAATTACTTTGGGTTTAGTTTTTGTAGTTTATTTCTAGGTTTTATTCTTCTATTCGGCAAGTAAACCTCTGCTTTTTGAAGCTCACTGTGAACTTTTTGGTAGCATAGTAAAGGGTCACATAAAATAAATATATCACACAGGGAGAGAGTCTACTTGTGGAATGCCCATATAAGGAGTTCTGTACACTACTCTCCAGTGAAACAATAACTGGAGAAAATTCAGTTAAAAACTCTGTCCTCTGTCTCTGAAAGTTATCCTAAGGGCACATAACAAATGAATGTGTGTGTGTGTGTGTGTGTTCACGCAGGCTCAGTCATGTCTGACTCGGCAACCCCATATAGACTGTAGCCTGCCAGGCTCCTCTGTCCATGGGATTTCCCAGACAAGAATACTGGAGTGGATTGCCATGCCCTACTCCAGGGGAGCTTCTTGACTCAGGGATCTAACCCAGGTATCTTGAGTCTCCTGCACTGGCAGGTGGATTCTTTATCACTGTGCCACCTAGGAAACCCAAATGAATATATATTTCTTTAAAAAATCTAAGTTTTGTAAGAATAGTAAGTTTCTGTAGCACTTGTTTCTTTCTCCACCACTGCCCCCAGCTTAGTCTGATGGGAAGCTCTGTCTTGAACAGATGTGCTAAGGAGGTAAGATACCTCTTCCTGCCCTGTCCAAGTCAACAATGACAGTACTTCCTGAAAAGGGAAATGCTACCAACAGTACATTCTCTCTTACCTCTGTGTTGCAGAGAATAAATTCAGGTGAATGCAGTCAATAGTCTTGATCTCGCTCCTTCTGCCCTGACAAGTAGGCAAAAGCTGCAGTTTAGGCAGGAGAGACAGAAAATACTCTTATATTTGCTATCAGTTCAAAGTGGGACATGAAAACTCTGTGGTGAAAAGAACAGTTTTTCAACCCTGTGGTGCTGGTACAACTGGATAGTCACAGGCAAAAGACTGCGGTTGGACCCAGTCTTCATACCATATTCAAACATGAACACAAAAGAGGTCATATACCTAAATAGCACTATAAAGCTCAGAGGACAGCATTGGAATGAATTTGTGACTCTTAATGAGGAGTGGTTTTTCTAATATGAAACCAAAAGCAGAAGCAACATGGTAAACTGGGTAAATTATAGAATTCATCAAAATTAAAAACTTTTGTCCTTCAGAGGACACTATTGAGAAAGTAAAAACATAATCCATGGAGTGGGAGAAATGTGTGCAAGCCACTTTTCTGTTTAAATTCCTGGGAATATTTTGGGGATATTTATTGTTTCAGCCAAACCAAGCCTATCCTGGTTAATAAGTCTGATATTATCTGTTGGAAGATTCTGAGAGAATCTCTAAACTATTCTCCTAACTAAAATACCATTTATAGATTTCTTTTTAATTTTAGAGACTCTGTTTTTTTAAATTGTAAGATTCCTTCATCCTAGAGTATAGAATAGTTTTCCAGCATGTCTTAATCACTTGAGGGCTGGTATAATGGAGTAAGATAGACTTGGTGACTTAAACACCAAACATTTATTTCTTATAGTAGTAGAGGCAGAAGTTAAAAAAAAAAAACAAAACATTGAGGATGTTATGAAGGTTTTATGTATATGTATGTGACATATACATAAAATGGAATATTGTGTGTGTGTGTTAGTTGCTCAATCATGTCTGACTCTTTGCAATCCCATGGACTATACTCACCAGGTTCCTCTGTCCATGGGATTCTCTAGGAAAGAATACCAGACTGTGTAGACATTCTGTTCTTCAGGGGATCTTCCAAATGCATGGATCAAACTTCAGTCTCCCACATTACAGGCAGATTCTTTGTTGTTGATGTTCAGTCACCAAGTTATATGAGACTCTTTGCGACTTCATGGATTGTAGCATGCCTGGCTTCCCTGCCCCTCACCTTCTCCTAGAGTCTGTCCAAGTTCATGTGCATTGCATTGATAATGCCATCCAATCATTTCATCCTCTGTCACCCTCTTCTGCTTCTGCCTTCAATCTTTCCTAGCATCAGGGTCTTTTAAGTCAGTGTTAGTCATGCCTTGCTTGTTCCCCCCTCTTCTGCTTTTCTTTTTTTCCTTGCAAAATCTTTGCTACTAAGGTCTTCACCATAAATGAACACAAAAGAGGTCATATACCTAAATAGCACTATAAAGCTCAGAGGACAGCATTGGAATGAATTTGTGACTCTTAATGAGGAGTGGTTTTTCTAATATGAAACCAAAAGCAGAAGCAACATGGTAAACTGGGTAAATTATAGAATTCATCAAAATTAAAAACTTTTGTCCTTCAGAGGACACTATTGAGAAAGTAAAAACATAATCCATGGAGTGGGAGAAATGTGTGCAAGCCACTTTTCTGTTTAAATTCCTGGGAATATTTTGGGGATATTTATTGTTTCAGCCAAACTAAGCCTATCCTGGTTAATAAGTCTGATATTATCTGTTGGAAGATTCTGAGAGAATCTCTAAACTATTCTCCTAACTAAAATACCATTTATAGATTTCTTTTTAATTTTAGAGACTCTGTTTTTTTAAATTGTAAGATTCCTTCATCCTAGAGTATAGAATAGTTTTCCAGCATGTCTTAATCACTTGAGGGCTGGTATAATGGAGTAAGATAGACTTGGTGACTTAAACACCAAACATTTATTTCTTATAGTAGTAGAGGCAGAAGTTAAAAAAAAAAAACAAAACATTGAGGATGTTATGAAGGTTTTATGTATATGTATGTGACATATACATAAAATGGAATATTGTGTGTGTGTGTTAGTTGCTCAATCATGTCTGACTCTTTGCAATCCCATGGACTATACTCACCAGGTTCCTCTGTCCATGGGATTCTCTAGGAAAGAATACCAGACTGTGTAGACATTCTGTTCTTCAGGGGATCTTCCAAATGCATGGATCAAACTTCAGTCTCCCACATTACAGGCAGATTCTTTGTTGTTGATGTTCAGTCACCAAGTTATATGAGACTCTTTGCGACTTCATGGATTGTAGCATGCCTGGCTTCCCTGCCCCTCACCTTCTCCTAGAGTATGTCCAAGTTCATGTGCATTGCATCGATAATGCCATCCAATCATTTCATCCTCTGTCACCCTCTTCTGCTTCTGCCTTCAATCTTTCCTAGCATCAGGGTCTTTTGTAGTGAGTCAGCTGTTCAGATCAGGTGGCCAAAGTATTGGAACTTCAGTTTCAGCATCAATCCTTCCAATGAGTACTCAGGATTGATTTCCTTTTGGATTGACTGGTTTGATCTATTTCCCCTAAAATTGACTGATAAGATCTCCTTGCTATCTAAGGGACTCTCAGGAGTCTTCTCCAGCACCACAGTTCAAAGGCATCAATTCTTTGGCTTTCAGTCTTCTTTATGGTCCAGCTCTCACAACTGTACATGACTACTGGGAAGACCTTGGCCTTGACTATACGGACCTTTGCTGACTAAGTAACATCTTTGCTTTTTAGCACAATTTCTAGGTTATTTTTTACCATCTGATTATTTTGGCCATTAAGAAAAATGATAAAATTCTGGTACACATAAATGAACCTGGAAATAATAATGAGTGAAATTAACCAGACATGAAAGAAGAAATATTGTGATTCCACTTATGTTTGGTCCCTAGAATAAGCCAATTCACAGAGATAGAAAGTAGAATAGAAGTTTATTGGTGGCTAGAAAGAGAGGGAATGAAGAGTTATGATTTAAGGAGTATAGCGCTTCTATGTGGAATGATGACTAAGTGCTGAAATTGATAGTGGTAGTAGTTACAAAACACTATGAATATACTTGGTGTCACTTAAAATGCCTCTCAAAATGTTTATAATGGTAAAGTTTTTATTATGTTTATATTACCACAATTAATAAAAATAAAATCTACCTTTAAAATGTGAAGATTTGTTGCAAGTGAGGATATAGCAGTAGAATAAATTGAACAGCATTTACCAACAGAAAAGGCATTGTAAAAAACAAGTAGAAAACTGACCAGAACCATCTTGTGAAAATAAAAAAAATACATGTTGAGATATTTTTATGAATTGTCATGCCACATTGCTCTGAATATATTTTAAGTTCTTGTAAGCATAATATAGGTCTTCCTCTGACCCAATCATATTTGCTTAACAATATTTTATATTAATTCTTTTATACATATGATTTTCTTTTTGCCCTCCCACATAAATTCACATTCAGTAAAAGCCCCTCCTTGGGCTTCCCCTGGTGGTCTAGTGGGTAAGGACACCGCCTTGCAGTGCAAGGGGCGCCGGTTCGATCCCTGGCCTGGAAAGATCCCACGTGTTGCGGAGCGGCTGGACCGATGTGTCCAATTACCAAGCCAGAGCTCTGGAGCGCATGCGCCCAGAGCCGGAGATCTGTAGCTACAGACGCCACCGCAATGGGAGGCCCGCAGGAGCCAAAGAACAAAGATGGATGAAGATAGAGGAATGCAGGACCTAAGGAAATGGCCCGCCCGCTCGCCTCCCTCCCCAACCCGACCCCCGCCCAAAAATAAATAAATAAATAAATCTTAAAAAAAAAAAAAAAAAAGCCCCTCCTCATGGGTTCTCCCATTTTGTTTGCTCAGTTGCTAAGTGGTGTCCAGGTCTTTGCAACATCATGAACAACAACAAACCAGGCTTCCCTGGCCTTCATTACCTCCTGGTGCCTGCGCAAACTCATGTCCATTGAGCCAGTGATGCCATCCAGCCACCTCATTGTCTGTCGGCCCTTTCTCCTCCTGCCTTCAGTCTTTCCCAGCATCAGGGTCCTTTCCAGAGAGCTAGCTTTTTGCTTTAGGTGACTATATTGGAACTTCAGTATCAGTCCTTCCAGTGAGTATTCAGGGCTGATTTGCTTTAAGATTGACTGGTTTGCTTTGACTATGCAGACCTTTGTTAGCAAAGTGATATCTCTGCTTTTTAATACGCTGTCTAGGTTTGTCATAGCTTCTTTTCCAAGGAGTAAGTGTCTTTTAATTTAGTGGCTGCAGTCACCATCCACAGTGATTTTGGAGCCTAAGAAAATAAAATCTGTCACTGTTTCCACTTTTTCTCTGTCTTTTGCCATGAAGTGATGGGACCAGATGCCATGATATCCATTTTTTGAATGTTGAGTTTTAAGTTAGCTTTTTTTACTCTCCTCTTTCACTCTCATCAAAAGGGTCTTTAGTTCTTTGTTGCTTTCTGCCAGTGGAGTGGTATCATCTTCACATCTGAGGTTGTTGATATTTCTCCCAGCAATCTTGATTCCAGCTTGTGACTCATCTATTGTGGCATTTCACATGATGTACTCTGCATATAAATCAAATAAGCAAGGTGACAATATACAGCCTTCACATACTCTTTTCCCAGTTTGGAACTAGTCCATTATTCCATGTCCAGTTCTATACTATTGCTTCTTGTCCTGCATATAGGTTTCACAGGAGGAAGGTAAAGTGGTCTGGGTATTACCATCTCTTTCAGAATTTTCCAGTTTGTTGTGGTCCACACTGTCAAAAACTTTAGTGTAGTTAATGAAACAGAAGTATATGTTTTTCTGGATTTCCCTTGCTTTTCCTCTGATTCATTGGATGTTGGCAATTTGATCTGTGGTTCCTTTGCCTTTTCTACATCCAGCTTGTATATCTGAATGTTCTTGGTTCATGTACTGTTGAAGCCCAGCTTGAAGGATTTTGAGCATTACCTTGCAAACATGTGAAATAAGCGTGACTGCATAGTAGTTTCAGCACTTAGATTGCATGCCCTTGGATTTTGAAAGACCTATGCTCATGTCGGCAAACTCATGTCCATTGAGCCAGTGATGCCATCCAGCCACCTCATTGTCTGTCGGCCCTTTCTCCTCCTGCCTTCAGTCTTTCCCAGCATCAGGGTCCTTTCCAGAGAGCTAGCTTTTTGCTTTAGGTGACTATATTGGAACTTCAGTATCAGTCCTTCCAGTGAGTATTCAGGGCTGATTTGCTTTAAGATTGACTGGTTTGCTTTGACTATGCAGACCTTTGTTAGCAAAGTGATATCTCTGCTTTTTAATACGCTGTCTAGGTTTGTCATAGCTTCTTTTCCAAGGAGTAAGTGTCTTTTAATTTAGTGGCTGCAGTCACCATCCACAGTGATTTTGGAGCCTAAGAAAATAAAATCTGTCACTGTTTCCACTTTTTCTCTGTCTTTTGCCATGAAGTGATGGGACCAGATGCCATGATATCCATTTTTTGAATGTTGAGTTTTAAGTTAGCTTTTTTTACTCTCCTCTTTCACTCTCATCAAAAGGGTCTTTAGTTCTTTGTTGCTTTCTGCCAGTGGAGTGGTATCATCTTCACATCTGAGGTTGTTGATATTTCTCCCAGCAATCTTGATTCCAGCTTGTGACTCATCTATTGTGGCATTTCACATGATGTACTCTGCATATAAATCAAATAAGCAAGGTGACAATATACAGCCTTCACATACTCTTTTCCCAGTTTGGAACTAGTCCATTATTCCATGTCCAGTTCTATACTATTGCTTCTTGTCCTGCATATAGGTTTCACAGGAGGAAGGTAAAGTGGTCTGGGTATTACCATCTCTTTCAGAATTTTCCAGTTTGTTGTGGTCCACACTGTCAAAAACTTTAGTGTAGTTAATGAAACAGAAGTATATGTTTTTCTGGATTTCCCTTGCTTTTCCTCTGATTCATTGGATGTTGGCAATTTGATCTGTGGTTCCTTTGCCTTTTCTACATCCAGCTTGTATATCTGAATGTTCTTGGTTCATGTACTGTTGAAGCCCAGCTTGAAGGATTTTGAGCATTACCTTGCAAACATGTGAAATAAGCGTGACTGCATAGTAGTTTCAGCACTCTTTGGCATTGCCCTTTTTGGGGATTAGATTGAAAACTGACCTTTTCCAGTCCTATGCCCACTGCTGAGTTTTCCAGATTTGCTGGTATATGAAATGAGACACTGTTAACAGTGTCGTCCCTTAGGATTTCAAATAGTTCAGCTAGAATACCATCACCTTCACTAGCTTTGTTCATGATAGAACTTCCTAAGGCCCACTTGACTTCACACTCCAGGATGTCTGGCTCTAGGTGGGTGACCAACCAATCACGATTATCCAGATCATTCAAAACTTTTTGACAGGTTTTAGGAAAATACTTATGTTTTGTGCAATTATAATTCATATAAGTAGCTATAAAATTAGTCTTTTTCTTTTAAGTTATTAATCCCGTTTTTGTGTTATAGAAATGTGTTTTAGATATATGATTGATTAATGCTTAGTGGAGACACTTTTTTATGATTGACTCTTTTCACCTCTGTTACCTTCTATGGCAGCACAACTCATCCAAACACTTTGCGTATTAATTTTCCAGCAGCCCCTCAACTGTTAGCTCCATTTATTTCCATCTAGTCTCTTACAGCTGCTTAAAGACAATTTTTGGTTGTTGTGATAAAATCAGATAGATGTACTGAAAAGGTATTTAGTAGTTTTCTACTTCAAAAGTAACTCGACCATTTATTGAGTCCGCAAGGGGCATTATACATCTCGAAGTGCCTTCATAGCTATTGTCACTGTATTTTTTTCCCCCTTAGTATCTTTGTGCTCAAGTATCTCAATTTTCATCCTTAGGAAACCATTTTCCATTAAGCATATCTCTCTTTTCTTTTTCTTTGTTGTGTAATTTCACTTTGACTTCCATCCACAACAACTTAGTATTTCCTGACAATGAACTTACTCTTAGAAAAGTATTTCTATTAGCTATACAATGTTTTGTTTTAAAAAATCCAAGATTATTTTCTCATTCTTTTATTTCACATATATTCTACATCATTGAATTATAGCTTTTGGTTAGAAGAATATCAAAAATAATCACTAATATTAATGACTTCCAAATTTTTCTAATGAAAGTACAAGACATCCCTGTTAAATTAGAATCTGAGATTGACAACAGATACATGTTTTTAGCGTAAGTATGTTCTTTGCAGTATTTGGGACATATTTATACTGAAAATTTTTAAATTTAAAATTAACATTTAACTAGATTTCCTATATTTTTTCTGGCAGTCCTACTTGCATCATACCCAAGATAAGAATAAAGCTTCATAAGAAAAAAGAATAAAGAATACATATATATATATATATATATATATATTTATCTCATAAGAATAAAACATCATACCTGATGCTTTCTCTTGGGGTGATAATTTTTCAGAAACTTATGATTTCTGAATTCCAGAGCATTTTTCATGGCAAATAATACTCAAAATTTTATTGAGTAATTTTGCAGTGAACAACTCTATAGCAAGCTCTTAATACATTTAAACAAATTATTACATTGTCACTAGATTTTCTGAGTTTTTTCAGTGTAAAAATGAAAACTCTTTTAAAACTTAGCAATCATATGTATGTGGAATGAAAATAAATCAAAGAAATATGAAAGCATAACTATCACCTACATTCATTGAATTTATTGAAAATACAGAATATGTTTCCATTTTATATAAAAAGCAAACCTTGCATACATTTTTATAGAACTTCATTGTTTTTAGGGAAAAAAATCTTCTATTTTTATCAGGAAAATTAAGACCTATGTGCACATCAATTTGGAAACAGCTTCCCCTCCCCACATTTGGCTTTTTAGGGCTAAAAATAAAAAGCTTCATAGCTCATATCATGTACTCTAAACATGTATAGCCTAAAGCACAATTTTACAGCTGAATTTTAAGCCCCTGTGAAATGGGGTTTCTAATGGAAATGCTGACAGACTGCTAGCTGCAGGGACATCGCAGGCACCATTATAATAAATTGGTCTGAGGGAGACATGATACAGGCCCGAAGGTAATTAATGGCAGGAGTAAAATAAAATATAGGCACACTATCCCACTGAGGGCATGACGCAATGGAAGAAACGTATAATAAAACACAAAGAATGTCCTCAGCAAAGAACTGAGCAAAGACTTGTAAAATAAATCATGAGCTGGGACTGGAGCTATAAGAAGTCATTGCATATTCCTTTATAATTAGGATTTTTTAAGAACACACTATAAAAATCATTTTTGGCTAAGCATCTAATGACAACAGATACTGAGATTGACAACAGATACATGTTTTAGCGTAAGTATGTTCTTTGCAGTATTTGGGACATATTTATACTGAAAATTTTTAAATTTAAAATTAACATTTAACTAGATTTCCTATATTTTTTCTGGCAGTCCTACTTGCATCATACCCAAGATAAGAATAAAGCTTCATAAGAAAAAAGAATAAAGAATACATATATATATATATATATATATATATTTATCTCATAAGAATAAAACATCATACCTGATGCTTTCTCTTGGGGTGATAATTTTTCAGAAACTTATGATTTCTGAATTCCAGAGCATTTTTCATGGCAAATAATACTCAAAATTTTATTGAGTAATTTTGCAGTGAACAACTCTATAGCAAGCTCTTAATACATTTAAACAAATTATTACATTGTCACTAGATTTTCTGAGTTTTTTCAGTGTAAAAATGAAAACTCTTTTAAAACTTAGCAATCATATGTATGTGGAATGAAAATAAATCAAAGAAATATGAAAGCATAACTATCACCTACATTCATTGAATTTATTGAAAATACAGAATATGTTTCCATTTTATATAAAAAGCAAACCTTGCATACATTTTTATAGAACTTCATTGTTTTTAGGGAAAAAAATCTTCTATTTTTATCAGGAAAATTAAGACCTATGTGCACATCAATTTGGAAACAGCTTCCCCTCCCCACATTTGGCTTTTTAGGGCTAAAAATAAAAAGCTTCATAGCTCATATCATGTACTCTAAACATGTATAGCCTAAAGCACAATTTTACAGCTGAATTTTAAGCCCCTGTGAAATGGGGTTTCTAATGGAAATGCTGACAGACTGCTAGCTGCAGGGACATCGCAGGCACCATTATAATAAATTGGTCTGAGGGAGACATGATACAGGCCCGAAGGTAATTAATGGCAGGAGTAAAATAAAATATAGGCACACTATCCCACTGAGGGCATGACGCAATGGAAGAAACGTATAATAAAACACAAAGAATGTCCTCAGCAAAGAACTGAGCAAAGACTTGTAAAATAAATCATGAGCTGGGACTGGAGCTATAAGAAGTCATTGCATATTCCTTTATAATTAGGATTTTTTAAGAACACACTATAAAAATCATTTTTTTGGCTAAGCAAAATTACTCTGTATAATGAATTGAGAAGTCAGTGAAATATAAACTCAACTACCCAAGCAGCTAATAATAACCAAGGCTTTCCATTTGGTAAGCCTCGCTGTAAAATGTCCAAGATTATGTCTCCATTTTGTAGAAGAATTGAGTGTAATATATATTATTTAACTCTGGAGACCAAGAAGGTCCTAAGAACTTTGGACCATAATTCTCTTTAACCTTTGAAATCTACTAACTGTTGGTTCTCTCTCTCTCTTTTTTTTTTTAACTAGAGCATAGCAGGCAACAACTTAGACTGAAATTGTTAACTTCATCTCTACATAGGACTTTAGCACAGTCATTGCCTTCCAGAAACAGTCAGTGTCTTTAAGTGTGCACTGTTGTTTCCTAGTCTGAAATGTGTTTTAGAAGATAGGACATGCAGGTGAAGACATGGCCATGCATCTGGAAAGACAGATGGCGGGATGTGTGGTGGGTTGGTAGGACAGGAGAAAAAGAGGGAAGGAAAGAGGAAGGAAGGAACGAAGGAAGAAATAATTAAATGATATGATATGTTTTTGACCTAAACTATTTTTATGGCCACTTCTATTGATCTTTCATTTATTTCCCTCCACCTTTATTCTTTGCCCTGTGTGGGCCTCCCATCGCATGCCTCTCTTCTTTTAGGGCTAAAATAAAAGCTTCATAGCTCTTTGTACTCTAAACATGTATAGCCTAAAGCACAATTTTACAGCTGAATTTTAAGCCCCTGTGAAATGGGGTTTCTAATGGAAATGCTGACAGACTGCTAGCTGCAGGGACATCGCAGGCACCATTATAATAAATTGGTCTGAGGGAGACATGATACAGGCCCGGAGGTAATTAATGGCAGGAGTAAAATAAAATATAGGCACACTATCCCACTGAGGGCATGACGCAATGGAAGAAACGTATAATAAAACACAAAGAATGTCCTCAGCAAAGAACTGAGCAAAGACTTGTAAAATAAATCATGAGCTGGGACTGGAGCTATAAGAAGTCATTGCATATTCCTTTATAATTAGGATTTTTTAAGAACACACTATAAAAATCATTTTTTTGGCTAAGCAAAATTACTCTGTATAATGAATTGAGAAGTCAGTGAAATATAAACTCAACTACCCAAGCAGCTAATAATAACCAAGGCTTTCCATTTGGTAAGCCTCGCTGTAAAATGTCCAAGATTATGTCTCCATTTTGTAGAAGAATTGAGTGTAATATATATTATTTAACTCTGGAGACCAAGAGGTCCTAAGAACTTTGGACCATAATTCTCTTTAACCTTTGAAATCTACTAACTGTTGGTTCTCTCTCTCTCTTTTTTTTTTTAACTAGAGCATAGCAGGCAACAACTTAGACTGAAATTGTTAACTTCATCTCTACATAGGACTTTAGCACAGTCATTGCCTTCCAGAAACAGTCAGTGTCTT
Organism: Tragulus kanchil; assembly: GCA_022376925.1. NCBI lineage: Eukaryota > Metazoa > Chordata > Mammalia > Artiodactyla > Tragulidae > Tragulus > Tragulus kanchil. Next base: position 24,980,819 of record JAIOJX010000025.1, on the reverse strand, counting down.
TAAGTGTGCACTGTTGTTTCCTAGTCTGAAATGTGTTTTAGAAGATAGGACATGCAGGTGAAGACATGGCCATGCATCTGGAAAGACAGATGGCGGGATGTGTGGTGGGTTGGTAGGACAGGAGAAAAAGAGGGAAGGAAAGAGGAAGGAAGGAACGAAGGAAGAAATAATTAAATGATATGATATGTTTTTGACCTAAACTATTTTTATGGCCACTTCTATTGATCTTTCATTTATTTCCCTCCACCTTTATTCTTTGCCCTGTGTGGGCCTCCCATCGCAGTGGCCTCTCTTCTTTCAGAGCACCGGCTCTGGGCATATGCGCTCCAAAGCGCTGGCTCGTAATTGGATACACTGGCCCAGCCACTCCACAGCACATGGGATCCTCCTGAGCCAGGTATCGAACCAGTGCCCCTTTCACTGCAAGGCGTACTCTTTACCCACTGGGCCACCAGGGAAGCACTGACCAAAACTTTTTAAGAGATTTCCATCAATCCTGTATCTTGTTTCCTTGCCTCACAGTGGCAATAAATTAATCCTACATGTTAAATGAGATGACTGAGTCCCCAAAGTTTGGATGACTTGGCAAGGTCCCATAGCCAAGAAATTGAAGGAGTAATGACAAATATCAGCTATTTCTTCCTGCTAAAGTTTTTCCATTTTAATATTTTGCCCTTGTAATTTTAGAAAGGAATAAAGTTTTGCCTGGGTTATTCTAGATTGATCTGCAAGGATAAATTTGGGCTGAATAATTCCTATAGACTGGTTTCTGCTAGGAATATCTACATAGATCCTTAGTTACTTCCTTCCTATGCATGAAAGCATCATCAATAGAAATACACTACCATTATGTTCTCATCAATTACTTACTAGGTTGTTTTTTTTTAACCTAACAGTGATTTTTATATTCCCTCTTTTTCCTAGTAAAATTGCTTAAAGCCTGTTACATTTTTGAAATTGGTAATTCTTTTCTTTTATTCTCTTTCTTATTTGACCTATGAAAGCCATCACTTTGGTAATATTTCTGAATCAGATTCTTTGAGATAAAGAAGAGCTTATGAAAAATTCATCAGCTCTTTATGATTATGAAAAAATTTTGCAAAATTTCTTATAAATATACTTCATTGTTACTTGTTGGTTGAGTGATATTACTATTTCTGATTTCTGGGTTATTAGTATTATACATTTGGAGTTGGAATGGCGATAGCTAAATTACTTTCAAATTATTTACCTTAGGAATAAAGTAAAAATATGTAGTTTTAAATTCATATTTTAATGTAAATTTCAGACTTTGTGAGAATGAAAGGAAACCTTTTTAAGATGAACTATAAGTTGAATGCAGGGATCTAGGGAGATGATCAGATGAGAGAATCTACAATATCTGGTCACCTTGTACTTCTTCTTTGATAGTTACATAAAGTGTCACTTGCTAGAGATGAAATTTAGACCACCTGTCTAGGATACTGGCTAGGAAGCATGCAATAAGGGCCAAGGGGGAATCCCCTCAGTGAAAGAATGAATTTGAAGGAGGCCCACTCTACAGAGGCAGTAGCGAACCTGACCTCTCTTTCCCAAGTGGAGGAAAATTATTTCCCATGAAGTAACTTCATGGAATAATCATAAGACACTCTTCATGTGAATCTATAGCCCAAGCGCACATGGCCTTTGTGTTCCAGAATCCCTTTACTGCAGTGTTTAGTTGTAAGTGATCTCTGATACATAAAGTATTTCCTATGTAGCCAGTGGACTACTGTATCTCAAGTTTTTGATTTCTTCACATTAGAAGTGCATTCATTAAAGTTCTCAATCAATAAACCAGGTTCTAATTCTCATAAGATTATCAAGGCCTAATTAATAATTTGGCTTCAAATTATTTATATAAATTATATTCACATCTGTGGGTTTTTATGGATATAGAGCAGTGAAAAGCCTTTCAATTATTAGTGTATGGAATTTTTATGTAAAATGACTATTTGCATTACTCATGTTTAAATTAATAGTTTGCTGCTTAAAACTACAGATTTTTATAAGTAATTTTATCAATTTAAATATAACATATAATTTTGCTTTTAATTTATAAATCTGATAGCTTTAATACTAAAAATTCATTCATTCCTTGACCATAATCAAATTCAATTACTTTTATAGATTAAAATTTTCTGTAATAGATTATATCACATTTATAAATAGTCACACTTATAGCCAGTTATCGTCACAGATCACATTTATAAACAGTCACTGTAGTTGCAGATTTAATATATCTGACTCAGGGCTTTGAATATCTAAAAGACAGATTTACAAATATAGACTAAAAAATTAGTGTCAAAATTTTTAAAATAAAAAAATCATTATGTGTCTATCTAAGCATAATTTGAAAACCTACACACTTAAAATTAAATCCAAAGTTTAATATGATAGGTCTTCAAATACATCAGATTCTTTTAAGCATTTTAAATATTTAAATAACGAACAGAATGGTTACCATAGAACACACATTGCTAAGCTTAATCCATAAAGTGTCACTTGCTAGAGATGAAATTTAGACCACCTGTCTAGGATACTGGCTAGGAAGCATGCAATAAGGGCCAAGGGGGAATCCCCTCAGTGAAAGAATGAATTTGAAGGAGGCCCACTCTACAGAGGCAGTAGCGAACCTGACCTCTCTTTCCCAAGTGGAGGAAAATTATTTCCCATGAAGTAACTTCATGGAATAATCATAAGACACTCTTCATGTGAATCTATAGCCCAAGCGCACATGGCCTTTGTGTTCCAGAATCCCTTTACTGCAGTGTTTAGTTGTAAGTGATCTCTGATACATAAAGTATTTCCTATGTAGCCAGTGGACTACTGTATCTCAAGTTTTTGATTTCTTCACATTAGAAGTGCATTCATTAAAGTTCTCAATCAATAAACCAGATTCTAATTCTCATAAGATTATCAAGGCCTAATTAATAATTTGGCTTCAAATTATTTATATAAATTATATTCACATCTGTGGGTTTTTATGGATATAGAGCAGTGAAAAGCCTTTCAATTATTAGTGTATGGAATTTTTATGTAAAATGACTATTTGCATTACTCATGTTTAAATTAATAGTTTGCTGCTTAAAACTACAGATTTTTATAAGTAATTTTATCAATTTAAATATAACATATAATTTTGCTTTTAATTTATAAATCTGATAGCTTTAATACTAAAAATTCATTCATTCCTTGACCATAATCAAATTCAATTACTTTTATAGATTAAAATTTTCTGTAATAGATTATATCACATTTATAAATAGTCACACTTATAGCCAGTTATCGTCACAGATCACATTTATAAACAGTCACTGTAGTTGCAGATTTAATATATCTGACTCAGGGCTTTGAATATCTAAAAGACAGATTTACAAATATAGACTAAAAAATTAGTGTCAAAATTTTTAAAATAAAAAAATCATTATGTGTCTATCTAAGCATAATTTGAAAACCTACACACTTAAAATTAAATCCAAAGTTTAATATGATAGGTCTTCAAATACATCAGATTCTTTTAAGCATTTTAAATATTTAAATAACGAACAGAATGGTTACCATAGAACACACATTGCTAAGCTTAATCCATAAAGATTAACACTAATGACCCAATTTACTTCCTATTTTATACTTGTATCTGTACTTTCCAGGGATCACAAACTGGTTTATAATACAAATAAAGAGATTGGAATTAAGATCTCATGATGGCTCGAATTTCTTGATCTTAGATTTGGTATCAATATATATTTACAGATTTGGGCTATGGCCCAAGATGTTGGGCAGGTATATGAGGTCTGTGATTGATTACTTGATAATTCTGCCTGAGCTGCAGGTTCTTTTAAGGTTACAGCTCTGTCTGTATTGAGCAATTCAAGGCAAAGTGGAGACTTAAAAGTTGTGCTTTTTAGGTAGACTTTTGTATTTTAATTTTTCAACTCAGTGCATGAAGTGTTCCCTGGGTAACTTTTAAGACTCATCCTCGTCCTATTTTGGTTTTAATCTCTTCTGAATTTTTAACCTTATTTGGAAGATGGAATTCCGAACCCTACAATAAAGCACAACTGATCTCCTTGCTTTTGGATTACAATGAACAAAATTCATACTGCAGAATCTGGTAATAAAATTCTTTGTTGCTCAGATAAAAATTAATTGACTTCTCCATGCTTTTTATATTCAACCTTCTTATCTAATTGATTACCATTTTACATTTATTGGACTAAATTCCTAACCTCGCATAACAAATTACTTGCAAAGCCAGTGATTTATAAACAAGTGAGTGCAAATAGCCTTCTTTTTTCCCTTTTCATACTTTTCTGGGCTTGGAACTTAGGGAGGGGTTTAACTGTGGGTCTTGGCCATAGTTATTTTCAGGCTTGACTGAACTGAGCATCAAACAATCCTCAATCTGGTGACTGGCCGCTGAGACTGACTGTTGACTGAGAGTTTGGCTAATACAGTCAACTAGAGAGCCTCCACATGATGCCTCCTCCTGACTCAGGGCTTTGAATATCTAAAAGACAGATTTACAAATATAGACTAAAAAATTAGTGTCAAAATTTTTAAAATAAAAAAATCATTATGTGTCTATCTAAGCATAATTTGAAAACCTACACACTTAAAATTAAATCCAAAGTTTAATATGATAGGTCTTCAAATACATCAGATTCTTTTAAGCATTTTAAATATTTAAATAACGAACAGAATGGTTACCATAGAACACACATTGCTAAGCTTAATCCATAAAGATTAACACTAATGACCCAATTTACTTCCTATTTTATACTTGTATCTGTACTTTCCAGGGATCACAAACTGGTTTATAATACAAATAAAGAGATTGGAATTAAGATCTCATGATGGCTCGAATTTCTTGATCTTAGATTTGGTATCAATATATATTTACAGATTTGGGCTATGGCCCAAGATGTTGGGCAGGTATATGAGGTCTGTGATTGATTACTTGATAATTCTGCCTGAGCTGCAGGTTCTTTTAAGGTTACAGCTCTGTCTGTATTGAGCAATTCAAGGCAAAGTGGAGACTTAAAAGTTGTGCTTTTTAGGTAGACTTTTGTATTTTAATTTTTCAACTCAGTGCATGAAGTGTTCCCTGGGTAACTTTTAAGACTCATCCTCGTCCTATTTTGGTTTTAATCTCTTCTGAATTTTTAACCTTATTTGGAAGATGGAATTCCGAACCCTACAATAAAGCACAACTGATCTCCTTGCTTTTGGATTACAATGAACAAAATTCATACTGCAGAATCTGGTAATAAAATTCTTTGTTGCTCAGATAAAAATTAATTGACTTCTCCATGCTTTTTATATTCAACCTTCTTATCTAATTGATTACCATTTTACATTTATTGGACTAAATTCCTAACCTCGCATAACAAATTACTTGCAAAGCCAGTGATTTATAAACAAGTGAGTGCAAATAGCCTTCTTTTTTCCCTTTTCATACTTTTCTGGGCTTGGAACTTAGGGAGGGGTTTAACTGTGGGTCTTGGCCATAGTTATTTTCAGGCTTGACTGAACTGAGCATCAAACAATCCTCAATCTGGTGACTGGTCGCTGAGACTGACTGTTGACTGAGAGTTTGGCTAATACAGTCAACTAGAGAGCCTCCAGATGATGCCTCCTCCTGGTGGCTCACAGAATGGTAGCCCTGGTGTAGTTGAATTTCTTATAGAATGGCATAGAGTGTCATTTGTGAATAGCCCCATGGGTAGACTGGAGGTTGCATTTCTTTTTTGACCTAGCTCTTTGGGCTTCCCTGGTGGCTCAGAAATAAAGAATCTGCCTGCTATGTGGGAGATGGGGATTCAATTCCCAGGTCAGGAAGATCTCCTGGAGAAGGAAATGGCTACCCGCTCTAGTATTCTTGCCTGGGAAATCCCATGGACAGAGGAGCCTGGCAGGCGACAGTCCATGGGGTCACAAAAGTCAGATACAACTTAGCAACTAAACAGTGACAAACCTAGAAGTTACATAATTTTCTCTGTGTGCTATTGGTTAAAATAGTCACAAATTCATACAGATTCAAGCGGAGAGTTTAAATACCATCTCTAGATGAGAGAAATGTCAAAGACATTGTTGCCATTAGAGACATACCATACATATTTATTGATAAAGCTGAATTCACTTAACATAAGATTGATTAAAAACTATGACTATCCAACCATACTACCAAATGTCATCTATAGATTCAATGCGATCCCTATCAAACTACCAATGACATTCTTCACAGAACTAGCCCAAAGACTCATACAGTTCATATGGAAACACAAAAGACCTCAAATAGCCAAAGCAATCCTGAGGAAGAAGAATGGAGCTGGAGGGATCAGCCTCCTCAACTTCAGACTCTACTACAAAGCAACAGTCATCAAGACAGTATGGCACTGGCACAAAAACAGAACTACAGACCAATGGAACAAGACAGAGAACCCAGAGATAAACCCATGCACCTGTGAGTACCTTATTTTTGACACAGGAGGTGAACATATAAAATGGGACAAAGACAGCCTCTTCAACAAATGGTGCTGGGACAATTGGACAGCTACATGCAAAAAAATGAAGCTGGAACATTCCCTGACACCATACACAAAGATCAACTCAAAATGGATTAAAGACCTAAATGTAAGGCCAGAAACCATCAAACTCTTAGAGGAGAATATAGGCAAAACCCTCAAGGACATCAATCAAAGCAAGATCTTCTCTGACCCACCTACTAGAATATCAGAACTAAAAAGAAAAATGAACATGTGGGACCTCATGAAACTTAAAAGCTTTTGTACAGCCAAAGAAATTACAAAAAAGCTGAACAGACAACCCACAGTGTGGGAGAAAATCATAGCAAATGAAATAACAGGCAAAGAATTAATCTCCAAAATCTACAAGCAACCCAGACAACTCAGCACTGGAAAAATGAACAACCCAATCAAAAAATGGGAAAAGGACCTAAACAGACACCTCTCCAAAGAGGACATACAGATGGCCCCAAAAGCACATGAAACGATGCTCAACTTATAATTAGAGAAATGCAAATCAAAACTACAATGAGATATCACCTCACACCCATCAGAATGGCCATTATCCACAAATCCACAGACAATAAATGCTGGAGAGGGTGCGGAGAAAAGGGAACACTCCTGCATTGCTGGTGGGAATGTAGATTGATAAAGCCGCTTTGGAAGACAGTATGGAGATTTATTAAAAACTAAACATAGAAGCACCATACGACCCAAGAATCCCACTCTTAGGCTTATACCCTGATGAAATTAAATCTGAAAGAAGCACCTATACCCCAATGTTCATTGCAGCTCTCTATACAATAGCGAGAACATGGAAGCAACCTAGATGCTCATCGATGAATGAATGGATACAAAAGCCCTGGTACATATATACAATGGAATACTACTCAGCTGTTAAAAGAAATGCAGAAGAATCAGCCCTAATAAGGTGGCTGGTTCTAGAACCTATCAAAAAAAGTGAAGTCAGTCAGAAAGAGAAGGACAAGTACAATATACTAACACATATATATGGAATCTAGTAGGATGGTGATGATGGCACATGCACTGAAGCGACGGAAAGACAGACATAGACAGTGGACATATGGACATTGTTGGGAAGGAATAGTGGGTGAGAGGCATAAAGGAAGTAGCATGAAGGCCTGTACTGTCATATGTGAAGAAAACAGTTATAGTCATTGCTCTGTGAGAAAAGGGGATCCTTCACGGGTGCTGTATGATCTATAGCAAGAAACTCAAAATGGATAAAACCTAAATGTAAGCCAAACATCAAATCAAAGAAATGTAGCCAGAACTAAATTAGAGAAAAACAAAACCCTCAAGGACATCAATCAAAGCAAGATCTTCTCTGACCCACCTACTAGAATAGTGGAACTAAAAAGAAAAATGAACATGTGGGACCTCATGAAACTTAAAAGCTTTTGTACAGCCAAAGAAATTACAAAAAAGCTGAACAGACAACCCACAGTGTGGGAGAAAATCATAGCAAATGAAATAACAGGCAAAGAATTAATCTCCAAAATCTACAAGCAACCCAGACAACTCAGCACTGGAAAAATGAACAACCCAATCAAAAAATGGGAAAAGGACCTAAACAGACACCTCTCCAAAGAGGACATACAGATGGCCCCAAAAGCACATGAAACGATGCTCAACTTATAATTAGAGAAATGCAAATCAAAACTACAATGAGATATCACCTCACACCCATCAGAATGGCCATTATCCACAAATCCACAGACAATAAATGCTGGAGAGGGTGCGGAGAAAAGGGAACACTCCTGCATTGCTGGTGGGAATGTAGATTGATAAAGCCGCTTTGGAAGACAGTATGGAGATTTATTAAAAAACTAAACATAGAAGCACCATACGACCCAAGAATCCCACTCTTAGGCTTATACCCTGATGAAATTAAATCTGAAAGAAGCACCTATACCCCAATGTTCATTGCAGCTCTCTATACAATAGCGAGAACATGGAAGCAACCTAGATGCTCATCGATGAATGAATGGATACAAAAGCCCTGGTACATATATACAATGGAATACTACTCAGCTGTTAAAAGAAATGCAGAAGAATCAGCCCTAATAAGGTGGCTGGTTCTAGAACCTATCAAAAAAAGTGAAGTCAGTCAGAAAGAGAAGGACAAGTACAATATACTAACACATATATATGGAATCTAGTAGGATGGTGATGATGGCACATGCACTGAAGCGACGGAAAGACAGACATAGACAGTGGACATATGGACATTGTTGGGAAGGAATAGTGGGTGAGAGGCATAAAGGAAGTAGCATGAAGGCCTGTACTGTCATATGTGAAGAAAACAGTTATAGTCATTGCTCTGTGAGAAAAGGGGATCCTTCACGGGTGCTGTATGATGGTCTGGAGGGGTGAGAAGGAGGGGATATATACATATGACTAATCTGAGAACATACATATCTGTAAACAACAAAACTCTGTAAAAGTTAAAAGTAAAATAAAAGTTTAAAAAAAAATAAAAATTATGACTATCCAATACTATAATTATATCTTGTTACATGGCCCATTACATTCACATCAAAGTTCAAGAAAACTTTTTTTATATGTGTGTGAATTGTTCCACTCATTAAATTTATTGCCCAACGTTGTACACTATAAATTAAATTTTGTGTACCATAAGTTACTTCTAATATAAATGATAAACTTATTTACCATGGATTATAGAAAATTATGACTCTTATAGTGCTTTTCTACTTAAGAACACTTTTGAGACATTATTTTAACAAAATATTTTCTTACTACTAGAAATAAGACATTCTTTAATTGATTAATAAAACTTTAAGAGCCTTATTACAAATGTTACAAGCAATTTGTCAAAGCCGCTTCTCTCATCAGGAATGCAGAAGGATGGTCTTTGAACATAAGGTACATCAAATCACAGAAGTAACAGTGCAAATCGAGTGTCTGTATAATCTGGAAGACAAGGCAGATGATTATGAAGCAGAAAATAGCAAAGACCTTTTAATACTCATGTTCTGACTTGTGGTGTTCAGGATTTCTTGACAAGAAGAGTTTGTTCAGGGATAGGATGTTTTCAATTTCAATTTCCAGCAGCTCAGGACTGGATTCTCATACCGTTGCTGAATTTCAAGGAGTCTTATCTAGAAGCATGTGGCACAGTTGAAATTTATATGACTGGTTGGGAATTAGTACATCTGTGTTCATCTAATCCTAGCATCTCTCAGCCCTAATAAGGTGGCTGGTTCTAGAACCTATCAAAAAAAGTGAAGTCAGTCAGAAAGAGAAGGACAAGTACAATATACTAACACATATATATGGAATCTAGTAGGATGGTGATGATGGCACATGCACTGAAGCGACGGAAAGACAGACATAGACAGTGGACATATGGACATTGTTGGGAAGGAATAGTGGGTGAGAGGCATAAAGGAAGTAGCATGAAGGCCTGTACTGTCATATGTGAAGAAAACAGTTATAGTCATTGCTCTGTGAGAAAAGGGGATCCTTCACGGGTGCTGTATGATGGTCTGGAGGGGTGGGAAGGAGGGGATATATACATATGACTAATCTGAGAACATACATATCTGTAAACAACAAAACTCTGTAAAAGTTAAAAGTAAAATAAAAGTTTAAAAAAAAATAAAAATTATGACTATCCAATACTATAATTATATCTTGTTACATGGCCCATTACATTCACATCAAAGTTCAAGAAAACTTTTTTTATATGTGTGTGAATTGTTCCACTCATTAAATTTATTGCCCAACGTTGTACACTATAAATTAAATTTTGTGTACCATAAGTTACTTCTAATATAAATGATAAACTTATTTACCATGGATTATAGAAAATTATGACTCTTATAGTGCTTTTCTACTTAAGAACACTTTTGAGACATTATTTTAACAAAATATTTTCTTACTACTAGAAATAAGACATTCTTTAATTGATTAATAAAACTTTAAGAGCCTTATTACAAATGTTACAAGCAATTTGTCAAAGCCGCTTCTCTCATCAGGAATGCAGAAGGATGGTCTTTGAACATAAGGTACATCAAATCACAGAAGTAACAGTGCAAATCGAGTGTCTGTATAATCTGGAAGACAAGGCAGATGATTATGAAGCAGAAAATAGCAAAGACCTTTTTAATACTCATGTTCTGACTTGTGGTGTTCAGGATTTCTTGACAAGAAGAGTTTGTTCAGGGATAGGATGTTTTCAATTTCAATTTCCAGCAGCTCAGGACTGGATTCTCATACCGTTGCTGAATTTCAAGGAGTCTTATCTAGAAGCATGTGGCACAGTTGAAATTTATATGACTGGTTGGGAATTAGTACATCTCTGTGTTCACTAATCCTAGCATCTCTCTTACCTCTCTCCTCATGTTAGTGTTTTGAATTACTTTCATTCCAAAGTACTTATAAAAAGACATCTTATTCTAAGATAAGTGTAGATTATCTCATGCAGTAATAAAAAATGAATGCAGAGCGTCCCCTTTACTCAGTTTCCCCTAATCGCAATGTCTTGCAGTGGTAGAACATGGTATTATAATCAGGAGGTTGACATTTATATCATCTGGCAACCTTATTCCTAGGTCACCAGTTTGTACATGTACTTGTTTGTGTTTGTGTGCATATATTTAGTTCTATGCAAATTTAGAACATGTATAGTTGTATTTATTTATCATCACAGTGAAGATCAGGGGAGAAAAAGATACGGGAGAGTTACTTTACCACAAGAATCCCTGTGCTGTCCTTCTATATTTACATGCCCATCCCCCACCCATTTTTTACTATTATATTCAACAAACATAAAATTACATTTTAATAAGCATAATTAATACAACTAAAACAGGGTAAAAGACGTGAATTATAGAAACTGAAGAGTTTTTTAATTGGAAATATTCTTGGGAATAATTAACAGAGAACTATTATTCCACTTGTAATTATGTTGTTGCACATTGTAGCCAGACAAAATGTATAAACAAAATAGCAATGTCCATATTAAATGCCTGTAAGTGTACTTTGAAGGGACAATGTATATAGGATTATGTGTGTGCTTCTTGCTTATTGATTTGTATTTACCAAAATCCTTGTCTGTGTTGTTTTAATAGTACTCACAGAAGACAAACAGTCTCAAAACATGTCAGTAGGAATGAAAGAAGAGTTTTTAAAGCAGTTTTAGTTGCTGACCTAAAACAGGCAGACTGCGAAATATTTCTCCAGCAAAGATGGGTTTATTTGGGATCAGCAAAGAATTACAGTTCAGAATCTGTAACCACAGCAAGTCATGTGCAAGTCCCTGCAGTGCAAGGGAAAGGAGAACTCTTTCTTAGAAGGGAAAGGAACACTGAGAGGCTGTAGCAAACAAAGGACTTAGGACTTTTCTTTGACTGAGTCCTGCCAGGACTGGAGTTCTTCTTGGGCTTTCCGCTTGTCATGGGGTATGAGAGCTCCCCCTTCTGGCCTTCCAACTCTACTGACTTGTTGCCTTTGTTTATTTTTGTATAGTAATCTCAGGATATTTTTTTTTTTTTTTTTTAGCCACAATGAGGCAAGTGATTATTTTCAAAATTCATCCTAAATTGTTGATCAATAGTAGTTTCCAACAATTCAGCCTTTAAAGCTATGCTCGAATTTTAATTAGCTTTAGCCAAATAAAATAGACTTTGGGTCTATTAATATCATAGGTCTATATCTTCTTTTGATAAAAAATAGAGTTATTTTAATTTGTAGTTGCTCTTGATAAGTTGTATAGACTGTAATAGCCTCTACTCGATGTCTGTTATCTATTTTACTGATAATTATGGGAAATAGCTAGTCTTCTGTATGCCTAATTTTGTTTAAGTCTTTGAATCTTACCTATCATTAAAAAAAAATCAACACATTCATTCTTTGCTAAATACATTAAGATAAACTTTTAAAATACCTAAGGCATCAGATAAATAATCCAGTGTGGTTAAATCATGTACATCTCAAACAACGTGCAAAACTGAAACCTATTTAGTTAGGCTAAAACTATTATTCCACTTGTAATTATGTTGTTGCACATTGTAGCCAGACAAAATGTATAAACAAAATAGCAATGTCCATATTAAATGCCTGTAAGTGTACTTTGAAGGGACAATGTATATAGGATTATGTGTGTGCTTCTTGCTTATTGATTTGTATTTACCAAAATCCTTGTCTGTGTTGTTTTAATAGTACTCACAGAAGACAAACAGTCTCAAAACATGTCAGTAGGAATGAAAGAAGAGTTTTTAAAGCAGTTTTAGTTGCTGACCTAAAACATGCAGACTGTGAAATATTTCTCCAGCAAAGATGGGTTTATTTGGGATCAGCAAAGAATTACAGTTCAGAATCTGTAACCACAGCAAGTCATGTGCAAGTCCCTGCAGTGCAAGGGAAAGGAGAACTCTTTCTTAGAAGGGAAAGGAACACTGAGAGGCTGTAGCAAACAAAGGACTTAGGACTTTTCTTTGACTGAGTCCTGCCAGGACTGGAGTTCTTCTTGGGCTTTCCGCTTGTCATGGGGTATGAGAGCTCCCCCTTCTGGCCTTCCAACTCTACTGACTTGTTGCCTTTGTTTATTTTTGTATAGTAATCTCAGGATATTTTTTTTTTTTTTTTTTAGCCACAATGAGGCAAGTGATTATTTTCAAAATTCATCCTAAATTGTTGATCAATAGTAGTTTCCAACAATTCAGCCTTTAAAGCTATGCTCGAATTTTAATTAGCTTTAGCCAAATAAAATAGACTTTGGGTCTATTAATATCATAGGTCTATATCTTCTTTTGATAAAAAATAGTGTTATTTTAATTTGTAGTTGCTCTTGATAAGTTGTATAGACTGTAATAGCCTCTACTCGATGTCTGTTATCTATTTTACTGATAATTATGGGAAATAGCTAGTCTTCTGTATGCCTAATTTTGTTTAAGTCTTTGAATCTTACCTATCATTAAAAAAAAATCAACACATTCATTCTTTGCTAAATACATTAAGATAAACTTTTAAAATACCTAAGGCATCAGATAAATAATCCAGTGTGGTTAAATCATGTACATCTCAAACAACGTGCAAAACTGAAACCTATTTTTAGTTAGGCTAAAAGTTTTTCCACGATTCAAGCGTGATCAACGGAACCTGTCTCTTTACTAATAATCACATGGCAGTGCGCACCAACATTTATTTATGATCAGCTTCTATATTATCCATATTATCATTATGCATAATCTTTAATGCATTAACCTTTGTATAATTCATAATTTTTTGCAGTGTTAGGAAACTCACTGTCTAGTTTAACTGACATTCATTGGGTTTTCTCAATGGAGAAAGTAATGAGTTGAGTTACAGTTAGGTGCTGTCTTCCTAATCTGAGTGTCTACTCATAAATATTTTCCTCTGGTTATAGTTGGACTAACAGAAGCTAATCCTGTTCAGCACTTAAACACCAAATAACTTTTGCTGATATTGTTGACATTTCATAGTCAGGGTGTACCATTCTTAATATCTGAATTGAACTGGTTTATGGGTTTAAATTATGTGACTCTGAGTGTATACCAGAACTCTTTTTTAATCACTTCTCAGCCTAATAGTTATGTTTTTTAACTACTAAAGACATAGTAAATGATCACACTTGTATTTCTCAAGATAGAAGCATTTTAGGGGGGGCAGGAATATAAAAATTTAAAAACACATACCTACAACTAGAGTCACAGATATTAAACAAACTTATGGTTACCAGGGGGCTTCCCAGGTAGTGCTAGTGGTAAAGAATCTGCCTTCCAACACAGGAGGTGGAGAAGACCTGGTGTTCAATTCCTGGACCAGGAAGATCCCATGGATGAGGGTATGGCAACCCACTGTAGTAATCTTGCCTGGAGAATCCCATGGACAGAGGAGCCTGGTGGGCTACAGTCCATGAGGTCGCAAAGAGTCAGACACAACTGAGCACAGCACAGCAGCATGATCACCAGGAGGGGAAGGGAACGGGAGGGATGAAGTGGGGGACTGGGAATGATATATACACATGACTATCTATAAAACAATTACTAAGGATCTACAGTATAGCACAAGGAGCTCTATTCATACTCTGTAATGGCGTATATGGGGAAAAAAGAGTGGATACATGTGTGTGTGTGTATATACAACTGATTCACTTTGCTATATAGCAGATACTAACACAACATATACTATACTCCAATACAAAAATCTAAGTAAAAAATAAAAACCAAAAAACATATTTTTAACTTTGTAAGATGAGCTGTCTCCTCTGGTTGGATGGCATGATCGACTCAGTGGACATGAGTTTGATTAAACTCTGGGAGACAGTGAGAGACAAGGAAACCTGGGCATACTGCCGTCCATGGGGTCACAGAGAGTTGGATGTGACTTAGCGACTGAACAACAACAAGATAAACAATGTGAGGAAAGTAACTTCTATACTTTTTAATATAATGAAAGATTTATTCGAAAATATTAACTCAGAGACCATCAGGTGGCTCTTCCTTTCATTTACAAACTGAGTAAAATGTCTGGAAATTACTAGAAATATCACCCTCAAATATCAGTTTCGCTGTATCTGAACTTAGCTTTCCTTAGCTTTTTATTTTAGTCTGTCTCACCAGTGTCAATGTTCTGATTAGTTTCTGTTGGTAAGAAAGAAAAGTGCTTCACACATCATCTGTTAGATGTGATCCTTTCACATGCTGTTCTTATTCTCAGAATTGACACAACTCAAAAATTGAGCTTTGTCCCAGGAAAGAGAATCTGTTTTCAAGTTTGCGCAAGTAAAAACATGTTGTACATAACGATAAATTCTGCTGATCTCCTCAAGCAGAGCATATACTCCCAGTTTGAGGGATTTCTTTTAGAAAATTGCAATCATATTGTACATTTATCATTTTACTTTTCTAGTTATGCAGCCTTTAAATTATTGACAGCACAATGAATAGTTTGTGGAACTCTTGTTTACATGCTTCTTCTGAGCACAGCAATTTCGTTTGTACACAGATTAACAATAAAACCTACCCATAAGCCATTTTTCATATATAATTTCTAAATTTTCTTCTTCCTACATAGCTAGAAAAATATTTTAAACTGTATTTTAAATGACATGCACAGTATTCAAAGGATAATATCCTTGGCTTGATGTTAAGAATTATATTACTTGCTTTGGAAACTTCTCATGCACAGCAGTAAACTTTTTAATTCAGGAAAGTGTGATAGCTAATGTCATTTTGGATCTACCAGTAGAAAATTCAAGCATCATAAATGTAAATGCCAAAATGCGTAAAACTGTACTAATTACATTTCACATGGAAAATCACCTCATTTTACATTTTCTCAGAAGCCTGAGAAACTATATCCATATCTCTTGTGTTTATTTAACTTCGAGTTCCTTACATTCAAAATGTTACTTTTTTGCCTCTTGGAATGATATCTTTGTTGGTCGTACAGAAAACTAGCTCTAAGGCTTTAACAGAAGAATTGAAGGTCTTTCATAGTTGAAATTTATTCTGTGAACACGTCTGCTTATGCATGCAGATGGGCTAATGGTGCTGTGACTGTCATTAACCCGGAGTCACTTGCAAACTGCAATGCTAAGAGATTATTTTCTGTGATTACAGTCTTGAGCTTTCAGTTACATGGCCTGTTTTTGAGTGTAATTTCATTTTTTTTGGTCTCTTCACAAAACACAAAGATTTTTGCTAAAATGAATTAACTCTGTGGTAGATTGCCTCCCAACTTTAGATTCTCTCAATGGCAGCCACTGTCTTTTCCAAAACTCAGGCGTGGCTCCAGGTCTTGCCCCAGTAAGTCCACTGACAGATCTTTAAGTGTGGTCGCCTCCATCAGTTCATGGGGTGGGACTGCCTCTGTTAGTCATCGGTTCTTTTCACACAAAAAGCCTAGCAAATCTGAATTCAAATGAACAACTCTGGTGCTGATGAACCCGCTATTCTGCAATACTTGGATGATTATATTGTAATCCTTCCATTTTGTGGCAGGGATTTTTTCAGGCATATAAGTGCCATTAGTAAAATCAGCTAGCATCGGAATAAAAATGTAGAAATATTAATATATTTCATTGGCATTTTTACCTTGGCTCTTTAGAGCTTAGCTTCATATGCAAATATATCCCTTGCTGATATATCTTTATAGGATCTATAACAAATCTGTAGGCACAGCTATTCACTTCATCTGGAATTTTCTTGAATTCCTGTGTCTGAGTTCTGTAAGAATCATTGCTGCTAGTCACCAGGTGGGAAAGCCGGGAGCCATCTCTGCTTCCTTTTATAGATATGTTTAACCATTTCCACCTTGTCACAGCAGTAAACTTTTTAATTCAGGAAAGTGTGATAGCTAATGTCATTTTGGATCTACCAGTAGAAAATTCAAGCATCATAAATGTAAATGCCAAAATGCGTAAACTGTACTAATTACATTTCACATGGAAAATCACCTCATTTTACATTTTCTC
Source organism: Tragulus kanchil (assembly GCA_022376925.1). NCBI lineage: Eukaryota > Metazoa > Chordata > Mammalia > Artiodactyla > Tragulidae > Tragulus > Tragulus kanchil. Next base: position 24,963,785 of record JAIOJX010000025.1, on the reverse strand, counting down.
AGAAGCCTGAGAAACTATATCCATATCTCTTGTGTTTATTTAACTTCGAGTTCCTTACATTCAAAATGTTACTTTTTTGCCTCTTGGAATGGTATCTTTGTTGGTCGTACAGAAAACTAGCTCTAAGGCTTTAACAGAAGAATTGAAGGTCTTTCATAGTTGAAATTTATTCTGTGAACACGTCTGCTTATGCATGCAGATGGGCTAATGGTGCTGTGACTGTCATTAACCCGGAGTCACTTGCAAACTGCAATGCTAAGAGATTATTTTCTGTGATTACAGTCTTGAGCTTTCAGTTACATGGCCTGTTTTTGAGTGTAATTTCATTTTTTTTGGTCTCTTCACAAAACACAAAGATTTTTGCTAAAATGAATTAACTCTGTGGTAGATTGCCTCCCAACTTTAGATTCTCTCAATGGCAGCCACTGTCTTTTCCAAAACTCAGGCGTGGCTCCAGGTCTTGCCCCAGTAAGTCCACTGACAGATCTTTAAGTGTGGTCGCCTCCATCAGTTCATGGGGTGGGACTGCCTCTGTTAGTCATCGGTTCTTTTCACACAAAAAGCCTAGCAAATCTGAATTCAAATGAACAACTCTGGTGCTGATGAACCCGCTATTCTGCAATACTTGGATGATTATATTGTAATCCTTCCATTTTGTGGCAGGGATTTTTTTTCAGGCATATAAGTGCCATTAGTAAAATCAGCTAGCATCGGAATAAAAATGTAGAAATATTAATATATTTCATTGGCATTTTTACCTTGGCTCTTTAGAGCTTAGCTTCATATGCAAATATATCCCTTGCTGATATATCTTTATAGGATCTATAACAAATCTGTAGGCACAGCTATTCACTTCATCTGGAATTTTCTTGAATTCCTGTGTCTGAGTTCTGTAAGAATCATTGCTGCTAGTCACCAGGTGGGAAAGCCGGGAGCCATCTCTGCTTCCTTTTATAGATATGTTTAACCATTTCCACCTTGTCACAAAGTTGAGTTTGCTTTCACTTCCTGTGTTCCTCAATTTGCTCCTTTCTTTGCTTCACTGTGTTTCACCCCTTCAGTGTTGAACTCAGTAAATGCTGAAGTCCTTATATGATACATGTGGAAGAAAAGGGAGCATTGTAAAGTGGTGAACTCAGGGAATCTGTGATGAGGGCACATTTCCTAAGAAAATAAGCAGAGGTGAAAACCATATTTTTTGTATAAATATGATGCACACTTTCAAAATTGCTTTTACAATGATCTTGCTTTGGATGGCTCTTCTTTGTAGCACCTCTGCCAGTGAAGCCATGTGTAGTGAGGATGCAGTTGTTAGAAATTCTGCTTTGGAGAATCTTCACAGAAGATAATGATTTTTAGATTCTTTGCAGTTTCTTCTGTATCAGCTTTTCTCTTCATTTCAACCTAATATTGTCTCTTGGATTTTCATTCAAATTCCATACATACTGTATCTTTTTCCATTCTTTTTTAGAGCAGCAAATACTTGAAATTTCTTTCTGGACACAACGGTAGAATATTCTCAGAAGTATTTATTTTCATAAATGTTTATAGTCCCCCTTTTTAATTTAAGGTTTATTTTTAAGGGTTCCTATCCTTTCCTCCCTTCCTCCTTCCCTTTCTCCCTCTCTTCCTTACTTCTATTCTAGCTTCTTTCTTTCCCTAGCTCTTTCACTCGCTTCCTCCCATCCTTTTTGATCTATTCATTCTCAAGTGAAATGACCTCCTATAAGACTCAGTTTTCCTTAAGAGATGAGGATTGGAATATATTTGCCTTGGCTTCCTGTTGTCTTAGTGATGGTTACTGGTCCCTCCAGCCTCACAGCTAGAATTTAAGTTGGTATGTTCAGCTTCAGTCAGTCTATCACTCAGCTCTGGAAACTATTCTTCTCTTTTGAAAGGTGATTTTCCCCTACCCCTATTGCTCCAAAAGATACTAAAACAAACAAACAAGCAAAAAGCAAATAAGAACAAGCTTCCATTCTCTAAACCCAGTATCCTTAGGGTTATATTTTCTTGAAAATATCACACTTCACTTTTTGGAATCCTTTCTTCCAGGCAGTCGTGCATTCCTGACCACATTCCTTCCCATCACCTCTTCTCCTGACCTCACCTCTCACTCCCACCTGGTTTCTTTCAGGTCTGTTTATTTTAAGGCTAACTGTTTCAAAATTAACATATGGGGTTGGTCCAGATGTTAATTTGGGCGTTTGCATAAGATGCTTCAGAAAAACTCAAAAGAACTTTTTAAGTCAATCCAGTAGAAAGATCAAAGTGATGGAAAAGAACTCTGCTTCAAACAAAACAAAACAAACAAACAAACAAACAAACCTGATTTAGATGATTTTTCTGACTGGTACAAATTCTAGATCTCAGGCAGAGGTAACTTGCCACAGTGTGAACCTGTGTTATAATATTAAATGGGTCATTGTTTTTCAGATATATTTCCAGAATTTCACTGCAGCTTTCCTTGTCAGACCTCAGTTGTGAGGGTATTCACTTTAAGCTCTATTCCAAATACAGTAGTATACAAACTTTTAGGACTGCAGATAGCACAGCCTCTTTGTTTTAAAGCTGTTGAACTGGGAATACTTCTTGCTATTAAAATGTGTAAAAATGTGAACTCATCTAATTTAACAGCAGTGATTTTCTAGTAGAATACTATAGAAGGTAGAAAATTGAGGCTCATTTAAAGATGGTTAAAGTCATAATGAAATATTTTGCAGTGGAGTGCTTGATATTTTAATATGTATAGGAAAAAACAAGGCATAATTTGATCAGTCTAGCACAGAGATTAATTAAGAACAGAACATAAATTTAAGATCTCCAACTATATGAACTTAGTAACTGCTGTTTGTCACTCGCTTCCTCCCATCCTTTTTGATCTATTCATTCTCAAGTGAAATGACCTCCCATAAGACTCAGTTTTCCTTAAGAGATGAGGATTGGAATATATTTGCCTTGGCTTCCTGTTGTCTTAGTGATGGTTACTGGTCCCTCCAGCCTCACAGCTAGAATTTAAGTTGGTATGTTCAGCTTCAGTCAGTCTATCACTCAGCTCTGGAAACTATTCTTCTCTTTTGAAAGGTGATTTTCCCCTACCCCTATTGCTCCAAAAGATACTAAAACAAACAAACAAGCAAAAAGCAAATAAGAACAAGCTTCCATTCTCTAAACCCAGTATCCTTAGGGTTATATTTTCTTGAAAATATCACACTTCACTTTTTGGAATCCTTTCTTCCAGGCAGTCGTGCATTCCTGACCACATTCCTTCCCATCACCTCTTCTCCTGACCTCACCTCCCACTCCCACCTGGTTTCTTTCAGGTCTGTTTATTTTAAGGCTAACTGTTTCAAAATTAACATATGGGGTTGGTCCAGATGTTAATTTGGGCGTTTGCATAAGATGCTTCAGAAAAACTCAAAAGAACTTTTTAAGTCAATCCAGTAGAAAGATCAAAGTGATGGAAAAGAACTCTGCTTCAAACAAAACAAAACAAACAAACAAACAAACAAACCTGATTTAGATGATTTTTCTGACTGGTACAAATTCTAGATCTCAGGCAGAGGTAACTTGCCACAGTGTGAACCTGTGTTATAATATTAAATGGGTCATTGTTTTTCAGATATATTTCCAGAATTTCACTGCAGCTTTCCTTGTCAGACCTCAGTTGTGAGGGTATTCACTTTAAGCTCTATTCCAAATACAGTAGTATACAAACTTTTAGGACTGCAGATAGCACAGCCTCTTTGTTTTAAAGCTGTTGAACTGGGAATACTTCTTGCTATTAAAATGTGTAAAAATGTGAACTCATCTAATTTAACAGCAGTGATTTTCTAGTAGAATACTATAGAAGGTAGAAAAATTGAGGCTCATTTAAAGATGGTTAAAGTCATAATGAAATATTTTGCAGTGGAGTGCTTGATATTTTAATATGTATAGGAAAAAACAAGGCATAATTTGATCAGTCTAGCACAGAGATTAATTAAGAACAGAACATAAATTTAAGATCTCCAACTATATGAACTTAGTAACTGCTGTTTGTAGCCCCAAACGAGGAAGCATGAAATTGCCATTGGAATAAAGAGCATAATTTCGGACCTTAAGAAATCTGCATTTTGATGGATATTCCAGACTTTTGATGTAATGCAGACCAAGTAATTCAATATATTTTTTAAAAAGTAAAGCCATACACATAGCTGATCCTTGAAATGCTGATTTTTCACCACAGATCACAGCAGCAATAAACAGAGAGAAGGGAAACGGCATAGTTTCCTGTGAAGGGTAAATGATTTAAAAGAATTTACAGTTTGGAAGTTTTCAACGCCCCTACAAAGCCTTGAAGCAATTACAGAAGGCAGACCTTTGCCCTTCTGCCTCCTGTAAGAATATGGGAGTAAAATCTGTGAGGAGTGGATGTAACAGGAGAGAAAGGGGCAGGGCACAGTTTTTGAAAGAATGACATGGCCCAAGACACAACATAAACCCATAAGAATCAAATGCGTCCAAGATGGCAGACTAGACTTTGATCCTCAATCAGCAAGCTAATTGACACACCCACAGGTGTCATGACAGTTCCACCCCTTCTCCAAGAGTTGGAATAATCTTCCCACTCATTAGCATATGAAATTACCCAGCATATAAAAGCTAAGAACACCAATTTTCAAGGCCACTATTGCCACATTCAATCTCTGCACTGGCCCACATTCTGTCTGTGGAGTGTGCTTTTCTCAGAATTTGAATAAACCTATTTCTTACTTAAAAAAAAAAAAAAAAAATCAGTGTATTTTAATTGAATTTAACTTGTCCATAGAAATTTTATTTTAATTGAATTTAATTTTTTTGTTCATAAAGGTTTGTTTGCCTTTCATTTGAGTTTGACTACATTGAACTCCCAAAGTTCAAGGACTCAAAACTGAATAAATAGTATACTTAAAAAAAAACTTTCTCAAGTGATAAGTAAATGAATGAACATATAATTTTATTAATATAGAATGAGGAAACAGGATTTTATCTGTCTTTACTTTTTTTTCCTGTGAAAGAGATTTTCGATAAGTATTTTTTAAAACTCAATCAAACTAAGAAATATGCAGGTGAATAAAGAGTTTTTTGGCATTGGTTAGACAATAAACGATTATGGGATTAAAAATCAAAGTTTGATTCATTATTAACTTCTTAATATCTACTGCTCTTAATTGCTGTTTTCTTTCTATTCAGTGAAATCTGCTATTGGGTTGCCCTCTGCCTTTGTAATGTAAGTTCTTAGTTTAGCAAAACTCTAGCAGGATATTTGTTTACTAGAGAACAGGCTGAAAATCTAGGAACATTATGCAAGATTGTGCATGCTAGATTAATCTCTTTGCCCCTCTTTGTCAACCCTCTACTGTTTCTCTGACCTGTTTTCTACTCCCAGAAGGCTGAGTTTGGTGGACAACATCATTGGCTTCTAACAGAATTTAGCCAGTTGAGACCCTAAGAAGTCAACTGGAAGGTAGGGCAGGTAGGAAACAGAGATCCTTTGAAAGAAGGTTATGGCTTCTCTCAAGCAGCCTTTCCCTGTAACCGTAGCATCTTCTGACCTAGCCATAGATCATACGAGTAATCCTCTGATCTGACATTCTCTCTAATAGTTTCTTTACAGTATACAAGTTACACATTTAGGAATACTCTTTGTTAAATCATGCTGGAATGATCAATCTATTTCTTTTTGGGACCCCACAAGAAGAAATTTTGTTTACTACAGCTCAATACAACAGTATCATAATATTATCTCAAAAAGACTCCAACCTGACCTGATGATATTAAGAGAATCTTTAGGAAAAATAATAAAAACACCTTTAAATCTTTATTTGAATCTCTACAATTTTTTTTCTTTTTGAACATGTTACCGAAAGACAGAAATTTCTCAATGATATTTTCTCTCTTTTTTTATGTTTATCAGAAAGAATGCAACAGTTACGCATTGTGAAGCAAAAATTTTCAGTGGGAAATGACCACACACATCTGAATTAATGAACTAAATTTGTCAATTTCAAAATGCTAAACTTCTTGAATTTTTCAAGGAAATGAAGTCTCCTGCCTGAAAATTTTAGAAAAAAGATAATATGTTCTTTTGAAACACTGACAGTTGGAATTATAAAACCTATTTTATCATTGCAATGCAGGGACTTTTTATTAAACAGTTGTATAGATCAAGCTGCTTCACAATACTATTATTTATCAGATTTTTACTCTGAGAATGTTATTCGTCCTTGAGTTCAGACTGTATAAATCAATTTATACTCATGATCTTGAAGTAAACCCAGTCTACATTAATCTTTTGGTTATTTGGTATTTTCTTAATACCCATGCAAGGAGCCTCTATACATCATGTTCACTTGCTTATTGCTGTCTTAGTCCTTTGTCTGAATTTTTCTCATGAGGAAAAAAATCCATCTCTGTATGGATTATGAGAGTCTTTGGTTCAGAGACTGTGTTATGTTTTTCTGTAGAATTCTCTAAGACACGTTACAATTTATGCATGCACTACAAATGTTTATGTTTAGAGTGCAGTTTTAAAGCTGTTCTATAGCATATACTGAATTGTCTGATTATGGAAGGCCAGGGATTTAAGAAGAGTTACCTGAATCAGGATTTAGAAATACAAAATTTTGGCCTTGGAAGGGACAAGTATATGCTTACCTCTACTCACTAGTATGTTAGCCAATGTTACAATGCCCTTGAGCCAATGTTGTTTTGAGCAGAGTGAATAATATAAGAATGAGATGAAATTTATAACTTCAATGAGCTTATATTATAAAAGTTAAAATTTAGGAATACTCTTTGTTAAATCATGCTGGAATGATCCATCTATTTCTTTTTGGGACCCCACAAGAAGAAATTTTGTTTACTACAGCTCAATACAACAGTATCATAATATTATCTCAAAAAGACTCCAACCTGACCTGATGATATTAAGAGAATCTTTAGGAAAAATAATAAAAACACCTTTAAATCTTTATTTGAATCTCTACAATTTTTTTTCTTTTTGAACATGTTACCGAAAGACAGAAATTTCTCAATGATATTTTCTCTCTTTTTTTATGTTTATCAGAAAGAATGCAACAGTTACGCATTGTGAAGCAAAAATTTTCAGTGGGAAATGACCACACACATCTGAATTAATGAACTAAATTTGTCAATTTCAAAATGCTAAACTTCTTGAATTTTTCAAGGAAATGAAGTCTCCTGCCTGAAAATTTTAGAAAAAAGATAATATGTTCTTTTGAAACACTGACAGTTGGAATTATAAAACCTATTTTATCATTGCAATGCAGGGACTTTTTATTAAACAGTTGTATAGATCAAGCTGCTTCACAATACTATTATTTATCAGATTTTTACTCTGAGAATGTTATTCGTCCTTGAGTTCAGACTGTATAAATCAATTTATACTCATGATCTTGAAGTAAACCCAGTCTACATTAATCTTTTGGTTATTTGGTATTTTCTTAATACCCATGCAAGGAGCCTCTATACATCATGTTCACTTGCTTATTGCTGTCTTAGTCCTTTGTCTGAATTTTTTCTCATGAGGAAAAAAAATCCATCTCTGTATGGATTATGAGAGTCTTTGGTTCAGAGACTGTGTTATGTTTTTCTGTAGAATTCTCTAAGACACGTTACAATTTATGCATGCACTACAAATGTTTATGTTTAGAGTGCAGTTTTTAAAGCTGTTCTATAGCATATACTGAATTGTCTGATTATGGAAGGCCAGGGATTTAAGAAGAGTTACCTGAATCAGGATTTAGAAATACAAAATTTTGGCCTTGGAAGGGACAAGTATATGCTTACCTCTACTCACTAGTATGTTAGCCAATGTTACAATGCATTCCATTGAGCCAATGTTGTTTTGAGCAGAGTGAATAATATAAGAATGAGATGAAATTTATAACTTCAATGAGCTTATATTATAAAAGTTAAAATTGTAGATATCTCTAAGCATTTTGACTAACTCAAATTTAAACATTTTATCCATTTAGAAGGAACTTTCATGGAGTAAGTTGTGGTGAGTCAAGGCCCCACTACCACCATATTGAGGCTGAGAGAGCTAGACATTCCTTCTTCCAGTTGCTGGGAAGAGAAGACAAAGGATCTTGAGACTTTGAATCTTGATGATATACAGCATATATACAGGGAGGTTGAGGCATTATTTTGGGCATGGGGGTTGAGATACTGTATCAGTAGAAGACAGCACATCTTAAACTCTTTCTGGAATCAACTTGAACTATTTTCATGTTTCTTAGCATCCCTAGACACTGCCTAGGTTTCATTCATCCTGAAAAATTTTTTTCTCCTGAAGTTTAGAGTTGGTTTATTGTTTACAGTCAAGAATTAAAATTGATGTATAAGATATACTAAACTGATACAAAAATTTAGAAAGTTAAACATTAGTTATGGTAATATCCATATGGAATATAGGATGAGTGTGGGCTCGAGTTTTCATGAAAGATTCCATGGAATAGAAGATACAAATGTTAGAACTTGGTGAATAAGTTCACTTCAGCGCATTCAGTTGCTCAGTCATGTCCAACTCTTTCGGACCCAATGGACTGCAGTACACCAGGCTTCCCTGTACTTCACCATTTCCCAGAGCTTGCTAGAACTCATATCCATTGAGTCAGTGATGCATCCAATTGTCTCATCCTCTGCCATCCCCTTCTCTTTCTGTGTTCTATTTTCCCCAGCATCAGGGTCTTTTCCAGTGAGTCACCGTTTTGCATCAGGTATTGGAGCTTCAGCAGCAGTCTTTCCAGTGAATATCTAGGGTTTTTTTTTTTTTTTTTTGAGAGGGAAGTAAAGTTTATTAGAGGGGGTGGAGAACAAACATGGTTAGAGTGGAGGACACTGTGAGAAGAGTGGACTGGCTCAAGGGAGAGCCGGCCCTAAGCACATGTCTTTGATCCATTTTATATCTAGGGTCTAAGAAGTGACAGAGGGGTCTTAAGGATTGTTGCTGATTGGATGGTGTACTAGCAGGATTGATTTTTTTTCATCTCCTATAGTCCAAGGGACTCTCAGTAGTCTTCTCCAAGACCACAGTTCAAAGGCATCAATTCTTTTTTATTTTTTAACTTTTTTTTTTTTTTTTTGGCCTCTTTCCATTGGTCCTTCACCTATTCACTTTCCATTCATATCTGTTCCTTGGCCTATGTGGGCCTCCCATTGCAGCGGCCCCTCCTGTAGCAGAGCACCGGCTCTGGGCGCATGTGCTTCAGAGCACTGGATGGTAATTGGACACGCCTGTTCAGCAGTCGTCTGGGAAAAACTCTTGATTTTCTTGATGATATACAGCATATATACAGGGAGGTTGAGGCATTATTTTGGGCATGGGGGTTGAGATACTGTATCAGTAGAAGACAGCACATCTTAAACTCTTTCTGGAATCAACTTGAACTATTTTCATGTTTCTTAGCATCCCTAGACACTGCCTAGGTTTCATTCATCCTGAAAAACTTTTTTCTCCTGAAGTTTAGAGTTGGTTTATTGTTTACAGTCAAGAATTAAAATTGATGTATAAGATATACTAAACTGATACAAAAATTTAGAAGGTTAAACATTAGTTATGGTAATATCCATATGGAATATAGGATGAGTGTGGGCTCGAGTTTTCATGAAAGATTCCATGGAATAGAAGATACAAATGTTAGAACTTGGTGAATAAGTTCACTTCAGCGCATTCAGTTGCTCAGTCATGTCCAACTCTTTCGGACCCAATGGACTGCAGTACACCAGGCTTCCCTGTACTTCACCATTTCCCAGAGCTTGCTAGAACTCATATCCATTGAGTCAGTGATGCATCCAATTGTCTCATCCTCTGCCATCCCCTTCTCTTTCTGTGTTCTATTTTCCCCAGCATCAGGGTCTTTTCCAGTGAGTCACCGTTTTGCATCAGGTATTGGAGCTTCAGCAGCAGTCTTTCCAGTGAATATCTAGGGTTTTTTTTTTTTTTTTTTTGAGAGGGAAGTAAAGTTTATTAGAGGGGGTGGAGAACAAACATGGTTAGAGTGGAGGACACTGTGAGAAGAGTGGACTGGCTCAAGGGAGAGCCGGCCCTAAGCACATGTCTTTGATCCATTTTATATCTAGGGTCTAAGAAGTGACAGAGGGGTCTTAAGGATTGTTGCTGATTGGATGGTGTACTAGCAGGATTGATTTTTTTTCATCTCCTATAGTCCAAGGGACTCTCAGTAGTCTTCTCCAAGACCACAGTTCAAAGGCATCAATTCTTTTTTATTTTTTAACTTTTTTTTTTTTTTTTGGCCTCTTTCCATTGGTCCTTCACCTATTCACTTTCCATTCATATCTGTTCCTTGGCCTATGTGGGCCTCCCATTGCAGCGGCCCCTCCTGTAGCAGAGCACCGGCTCTGGGCGCATGTGCTTCAGAGCACTGGATGGTAATTGGACACGCCTGTTCAGCAGCTTTAAGGCACACAGGATCCTCCCAGACCAGGGATAGAACCAGTATTCCTTGCAATGTAGGGCGGACTCTTTACCCACTAGACCACCAAGGAAGCCCAAAGGCATCAATTCTTTGACACTCAGCCTTCATTATGGTCTACTTCTCACATCCATACATGACTACTGAGAAAGCCATAGATTGACTATACTGACATTTGTCAGCCAAGTGATATCTCTGCTTTTACATTGTCTAGGTTTGTCGTATCTTTTCTTCCAAGGAGCAAGCATATGTTAATTTCATGAGTAGTCACCATTGGCAGTGATGTTGGAGCCCAAGAAAATAAATTCTGTCACTGGTTCCATTGTTTTCCTATCTACTTGTCATGAAGTGATAAGACCAGATGAGTGAGTAGAATCTGAATGAGCAGAAATGAGAAAGGAAGAAATTCTTGGTCCTGTAATCAAAACTTTCAATGCCACTGGTTCAGGAAGGAGTAGGGTTATGGAGAGACAGTGCCTATTTTTCCAGAATAAACTGTCATGTTTTCTCTGGAATTTCAATATAATTTTCTTACATATTTTAATCTTGTGAATTGATAAATTTATATACAATCTCCAAGTTTTTAAAAGAAAATCTGGTAATGGATAATGTGGACTTTGGTTTATATATATATGTATATATATGTGTGTGTATATATATATATGTATATATATATTCACAAAACAAACATCAACATATTTTTAAACAAGTATATGTGTGAATGATACACACACATGTTCATTTATGAACCACTTTCTCACTGAATCAGTAGGACCCAGTCTACCATGTTGTTTCATTGAATGAATTCCCAGGTGCTGCTTGGGTTCTTGCCATGCTTGTTGGCAGTGAGAGAAGGCAGGGATAGATGCATAATACTTTAAGTTGAGAGGCTGAAAGTATTTCCTATGTACCTATACCTGCATTGACATATATACACTACCATGTGTGAAATAGATAGCTAGTAGGAAGCTTCCGATAATGCAGGGAGCTCAGCTCAACGTTCAGTGGTCTGTGATGACCTGGAGGGATGGGATGGGGGTGGTGAGAGGGAGACTCAAGAGAGAGGGCATATATGTATACATATGGCTGATTCATATACATATTATATATGAACACATGTAATAATATGTATACAAAGTATGTATACATGTTGCTGTTGTACAGCAAAAAGCAGCAAAACATTGAAAAGCAATTATAGTCCAATTTTATAAAAAGAGAGACTAAGTTGAGTCAACTAACTCTTGAACTCTTGATCTATGGATTGGTCAAAACTATGTTTCAGTGACTTTGGGTAGTGTTTACAAAGGTTAAACAAGTATTAAATAAAGTTTAAACTGAATTATGTCAGATTGAGAACAAATGAGAAAACTGAGGCTCAAACTATCATTTTTAATATAAACAGGTGTTTGAATAATTCTGCCTCTTAGTTATTTAGTTAATTGTTCGTCTATGCTTCTCAGTTTCAAAAAGCAAGGACGAAAAGGAAATGCCATTAAGTCTATTTTAGTCAATGAATAATAGTTACATATTAAAATTTGGTTGAAACTAGCTCAAAATAAGCAAACATTTGTGCCCTAAAGTTCAATTACGCCAAATTTTATTGAACCTCTTCCAAATGTTAGCCAGTGTCTTAGTGGGAAAATAACAGTGATAATTAAGATGAAATTCTGGGCTTCAGAAGCCTTGCATCCAAGAGAAAAGAAGGACTTTTCTTTTGTTCCATTATAGGAGTTGGAGTGGGCTTATGTGGGTTTATAAATGGGAACTCACCTGCTGTGTTTCAGGCCAACATTTTTTTTTCCCTTTAAACTGTGGGAAATCCTCAAGCAATTACAACTCCAATAATGCTGCCTTGAGACTATGCCCCCCAAAGATTAGTATTTCGCAGTTAAAAATTGGGAGGTAAAATACTTCCTATCAGCATTATTAGACATATTCTTATAACTGTTCTTATAATTCTTCAGGAAGGAGAAAAGGAAAATTGAATCTAGGAGCACTTTGTGTCTAAAACTTAGATCTGCCTCTAGATTAAGTTTTAATAAGTAGTTCTATAAGCAAAATCACTATATAATAGTATCCTTAATATGTCACATTGTTTTAATGGTGGCAGTTTTTCATGGTAAATTGTTGAAAAGGGAAGTACAATAGACCAAGACTCAGAACTACTGGTATAGAGTTGGTTTCTGTGCTTACCAGCTGTGTAATATTTAAAGAGCACAATAACCACACCCAGTTTCCCTATATCACAGACTTGCAGGATTATATACAATAATGAATATAAAATCTTAAGTAAACTATGAAATACTACAAATAGAAGCAGTACTATTTTTATGACTTTTAAAAAGCTGCTCAGTAGGCAATAGGACAGTACATATAACAATTAGTTTCTACACTGTGTCATCCTTGACTTTAGAGAGCTTATGATTTCTTAGGGGAAAAAACCCAGGGTCATGTTTACCTTACATACAACAAGATACTGCTCTGATTCACTAATACTGGTCATAGATTTTTCACAGAAATAAATCATTCCACAGGAGTTTGTAAAAGAGGGAATTTAGCATTAGTCCAGCTTGGTAAGATGTATGCCCTCACCATGGACTGGGTCAGCCTCAAGGAGGGGATTTCCTGCTCAGTCACTCCCAGTCATGTCTGACTCTTTGCAACTCCATGGACTGCAGTATGCCAGGTCTTAGTGGGAAAAGAACAGTGATAATTAAGATGAAATTCTGGGCTTCAGAAGCCTTGCATCCAAGAGAAAAGAAGGACTTTTCTTTTGTTCCATTATAGGAGTTGGAGTGGGCTTATGTGGGTTTATAAATGGGAACTCACCTGCTGTGTTTCAGGCCAACATTTTTTTTTCCCTTTAAACTGTGGGAAATCCTCAAGCAATTACAACTCCAATAATGCTGCCTTGAGACTATGCCCCCCAAAGATTAGTATTTCGCAGTTAAAAATTGGGAGGTAAAATACTTCCTATCAGCATTATTAGACATATTCTTATAACTGTTCTTATAATTCTTCAGGAAGGAGAAAAGGAAAATTGAATCTAGGAGCACTTTGTGTCTAAAACTTAGATCTGCCTCTAGATTAAGTTTTAATAAGTAGTTCTATAAGCAAAATCACTATATAATAGTATCCTTAATATGTCACATTGTTTTAATGGTGGCAGTTTTTCATGGTAAATTGTTGAAAAGGGAAGTACAATAGACCAAGACTCAGAACTACTGGTATAGAGTTGGTTTCTGTGCTTACCAGCTGTGTAATATTTAAAGAGCACAATAACCACACCCAGTTTCCCTATATCACAGACTTGCAGGATTATATACAATAATGAATATAAAATCTTAAGTAAACTATGAAATACTACAAATAGAAGCAGTACTATTTTTATGACTTTTAAAAAGCTGCTCAGTAGGCAATAGGACAGTACATATAACAATTAGTTTCTACACTGTGTCATCCTTGACTTTAGAGAGCTTATGATTTCTTAGGAGAAAAACCTAGGGTCATGTTTACCTTACATACAACAAGATACTGCTCTGATTCACTAATACTGGTCATAGATTTTTCACAGAAATAAATCATTCCACAGGAGTTTGTAAAAGAGGGAATTTAGCATTAGTCCAGCTTGGTAAGATGTATGCCCTCACCATGGACTGGGTCAGCCTCAAGGAGGGGATTTCCTGCTCAGTCACTCCCAGTCATGTCTGACTCTTTGCAACTCCATGGACTGCAGTATGCCAGGTCTTCGTGTCCTTCACTGTCTCCTGGAGTTTGCTCAAACTCATGTCCATTGAGTGGGTGATGACTTCCAACCATCTCATCCTCTGTCACGCCCTTCTCCTCTTGCCCTCCATCTTTCCCAGCGTCAGGGTCTTTTCCAGTGAGTCACCTCTTCATATCAGATGGCCTAAGTACTGGAACTTCAGCTTAAGCATCAGTCCTTCCAATGAATTACTCAAAGAGATCAAACCTAGAGGGGACATATAATGTATTTTTACCTACTTCCATTTTGGAACAAGATTGTCTGATGTGTTAGGTGCATCTTAAGAACCTCCTATGAGTTAGGATTGAAATACTTAAATTATCCATTGTTATTTATATCCATAATATAATATTGTCTACAGTAGATTCTGGAAATCTCTTAATATCAGGTCTATTTGAGTTGAAGTAAGGAAATCGTAGTGATGATATTTGTGTTTTTCTTTAGACTGATAAACATGGGAAATCCCTGGTTAGGACAATGCATTCTTACTGCTGAGGGCCTGAGTTTGTTCCCTTTAGGGTCAGGGAACTAAAAGCCCTATAAGCAACGTGGTACAGGCAAAAGAAAAAAAAAGAAAAGATTGATAAACATAATTTGTCTGATCTCTCTACTTTGACAAGTGTAATAAAACTTAAAATCATAATATTAAGTTGCAAGCATTGTGATTAGTTATTTAAGATTTTCAAAATATGGTAACAAGCATTTATCTGTGATCAAAATAGTCACTATACTTATCTATTGCTCTTTTTAATGATTAATTTATCATTCCTCCAAACTGATAAAATAGCTCCTAGTTTTTATGCTGTGTATCTTGAGTTATATTGAATTCTTTGCTACCCTTAGTGTATTTGATATAGCAATAATTACTGCTTGAGACCTCAATGAATATGAGATAAAACTATGATTAACAATTTAATAAGAACCATGTTAAGTGAATACATATGTGTGCCCTATATTAATATTCTACCTGAACACTGTTATCTAAGAATCTTGCAAAAAAGAAAAAGATTCTTCCTCTTCATCTATACTATCTGCAAGATTTCATTATAAACTACTCTACTAAGTTTTCAAAATAATACAGTATTCAACAGAGACACAACTGTAGACATTTCATGCCTCTTCTTGTACTGGTGAGAAGCACACACTATGTAGCCACAATCACCTTCAATTTTGTGTATACTTTTACTGAAGTAACATGCTGAACTTTAAAACAAAGATAAATATTTTAATCCGCTCTGCTTTGCTTTCTCTGCTTTATTATTTCATCAAAGTCACCCTTTCACTGTGAAATCCAGATGAGATATCATAATGGAAAATACCATCAATAATGGAGTATCTAGTTTTTCATAGAAAAAGAAGAGCAGGGTATCCTAGAGACTGCCTTCTCATATTTGATACCTGTCTAATAAAGGGCCTCCCTTTTTGGCTGGATAGTGTTTCTCACACATATACTTAGATTTTCATATTGGAAGAATCACAAAAAATGCATAATAGCATTTAGTTTACATGTTTAAACAAACTGGCCAACTGACATTTAATTAGTGTTAGTTGTTGGGATAATCCTTAATATATTTTTTTGTTACTTTTTATAGACTGCCAGATTTTGTTTAAAAATTAAATATCATTTTCCTTGCAAGAGTTATAGTAATACTCTGTAAAGAGGATCCTACAAAATAATTTTTGTGGTGAATTTCAGATGTTGTAGTGAACAGTTAAGATATTCTGATGACTAGATTTCAAGTAACACACATCTACATTGTATGTCATAAGACTTGATTTTCCAACTCTCTGTCCCTCAAAAAAAAGGTATTAGGAAACTTGTCTGGTACAAAATCTTTTTGTAAGACATAGTTCATGATATTTTCCTGGGGAGAAATTAACTTTCCTGATGAAAAGGTAAAGCACATATGAATTAATTACAAAGCTAAAACCAAAATGAATTATAATGGGAATAAAACTTCTTTTAGGAAACCATTCACTCACGTATAACAGTCATCAAGACAGTACTGGCACAAAAACAGAAATATAGACAAATGGAACAAGATAGAGAACCCAGAGATTAACCCACACACCTGTGGATAACTTATTCTTGACAAAGGAGGTGAAAATATAAAATGGGACAAAGACAGCCTCTTCAGCAAATGGTGCTGGGAAAATTATCTGCAAGATTTCATTATAAACTACTCTACTAAGTTTTCAAAATAATACAGTATTCAACAGAGACACAACTGTAGACATTTCATGCCTCTTCTTGTACTGGTGAGAAGCACACACTATGTAGCCACAATCACCTTCAATTTTGTGTATACTTTTACTGAAGTAACATGCTGAACTTTAAAACAAAGATAAATATTTTAATCCGCTCTGCTTTGCTTTCTCTGCTTTATTATTTCATCAAAGTCACCCTTTCACTGTGAAATCCAGATGAGATATCATAATGGAAAATACCATCAATAATGGAGTATCTAGTTTTTCATAGAAAAAGAAGAGCAGGGTATCCTAGAGACTGCCTTCTCATATTTGATACCTGTCTAATAAAGGGCCTCCCTTTTTGGCTGGATAGTGTTTCTCACACATATACTTAGATTTTCATATTGGAAGAATCACAAAAAATGCATAATAGCATTTAGTTTACATGTTTAAACAAACTGGCCAACTGACATTTAATTAGTGTTAGTTGTTGGGATAATCCTTAATATATTTTTTTGTTACTTTTTATAGACTGCCAGATTTTGTTTAAAAATTAAATATCATTTTCCTTGCAAGAGTTATAGTAATACTCTGTAAAGAGGATCCTACAAAATAATTTTTGTGGTGAATTTCAGATGTTGTAGTGAACAGTTAAGATATTCTGATGACTAGATTTCAAGTAACACACATCTACATTGTATGTCATAAGACTTGATTTTCCAACTCTCTGTCCCTCAAAAAAAAGGTATTAGGAAACTTGTCTGGTACAAAATCTTTTTGTAAGACATAGTTCATGATATTTTCCTGGGGAGAAATTAACTTTCCTGATGAAAAGGTAAAGCACATATGAATTAATTACAAAGCTAAAACCAAAATGAATTATAATGGGAATAAAACTTCTTTTAGGAAACCATTCACTCACGTATAACAGTCATCAAGACAGTACTGGCACAAAAACAGAAATATAGACAAATGGAACAAGATAGAGAACCCAGAGATTAACCCACACACCTGTGGATAACTTATTCTTGACAAAGGAGGTGAAAATATAAAATGGGACAAAGACAGCCTCTTCAGCAAATGGTGCTGGGAAAATTGGACAGCTACATGCAAAAAAATGAAGTTGGAACATTCCCTGATATCATACACAAAGATAAAGTCAAAATGGATTAAAGACCTAAATGTAAGACCAGAAACCATAAGATTCTCAATTGACTATGAAACAGACTAAATACCTTTAAAAATGCATTCATTTCTTTTTATATGTAGTTTAATGGTGACTATTGAATAATTTTTTGTCCTGACACCAAAAAAATGAATCTTGAATTGATCTGTCAGTATTTTTTCTTTGTTTTAAATTTTACAGCAACATAGCAAAACGGAGAGACAGGTATAGAGGTGTCCCATATGTGCCCTGCCTTACACATACATAGCCTCCCCCATTATCAATAACCACTACCAGAGTGGTACATTTGTTATGATCAGTAAGCCTATACTGACACATCATCCCCCGAAGTTCATAGTTTAGGATTCACTCTTGCTGCTGTACACTTGGGTTTGGACGAATGTATAGCAACGTATATCCATCATTAAAGTATTTTGCAGAGTCTTTTCATTGTACTAAAAACCCCTGTGATTTTCCTTCCATCCCTCCCACTACCCACATCCCTGGCCAACACTGATCTTTTTTCTCTCTCCTTAGCTTTACTTTGTCCAGAATGTCAGGTAATTGGAACCAAACATTAGGTTTTTGTTTTCAAAATGATTTCTTTCATTTAATAATATACATTCAGTAATATATTAGTTTCCTCTCTCTTGAAAGAAGTAGTTTCACAGTTTGATAGCTCATTTTGATCACTATATATATATATGTATATATATATATACAGAGAGAGAGAGAAAGAACTGAGTAATATTCCATTGTCCAAATATACAATAGATTATTTATCTACTCATCTACTGTAGGACATTTTGATTACTTCCAAGTTATGGAAATTATGAATAAAGCTAGTATAAACATCCATGTACACTTTTTTTTTGTTTTTTGAATCATAAGTTTTCTACTACTTTGGGCAAATACTAGAAGAGTGCTTACTGGACCATATGGTAAGAATATGATTAGTTTTGTAAGAAACTGCCAAATTGTCTTCAAAAGAAGCTGAACTATTTTACATTTCTATAATGAATGAATTGAGAGTTCCTATAGGTCAACATCCATGTTTAGTATTATCTCATAGTTGTTTTGGTTTGCATTTCCCTGATGACATATGATAGTGAGCATCTTTTCATGTACTTATTTGCCATCTGTATATTTTCTCTGACGAGGTGTCTCTTTAGATCTTCAACTCATTTTTTATTGGGGTTTCCTATTGTTTGGTTTTAAGAGTTCATTTTATATGATGGATAACAGTTCTTTATAAGATGGGTCTTTTGCAAAAGTTTTCTTTTGTCTTCTCATTTCTTGACTTTGTCTTTCACACAGAGCAGAAGGTAACACTGCATTAATATTGATGAAGTCCAATTGATCAATTTAGTCTTTCATGAATTGTGCCCTTTGTACTGTGTCTAAAAAGGGTCATTGCTATGCCTAAGGTCATCTAGGTTTTCTCCTATGTTACCTTCTAGGCATTTTATAATTTTGCATTTTATGCTTAGGTCCATGATCCATTTTGAGTTAAGTTTTGTGATGTGTGTTAGGTCTGTGTCTAGATTCATAGTTTTGGATATGGATATCCAGTTGCTGGACTTCCCTGATGGCTCAGCAATGCAGGGTATGCAGGAGATATGGATTCAAATCTCTGGGTGGGGAAAATCCCCTGGGGGAAATGACAACCCACTCCAGTATTCCTGCCTGGAAATCCTATGGGCAGGGTAGCCTGGCGGGTTGCAATCCATGAGATCTCAAAGAGTCAGACACCACTGAGCACCCACGCAACACAATACAGTTGTTACAGCGCCATTTCTTGAAGAGATTATCTTGGCTCCATTGTATGGCCTTTCCTCTTTTGTCAGAGCAGCTGACTATATTTGTGAGCATCCATTTCTGGTCCATGATTTAATTGTACCTTTATAATAAATCATGACATCAGGTAGTGTCAGTCCTCTGACTTTGATATTTTCCTCCAGTACTGTGTTGAATATTCTAGATCTTTTGCCTCTCCTTACAAGCAAAGTTACACGGAGAGGCAAAGTATAGTTGGTCTGTTGATACCCACAAAAATAACTTCCTGGAATTTGTTTATGTATTTTAGTGTTAAATTATATTTAGGAAATACCTACATAGTCCAAGTTAATGGGAGAAAAGATCAATTATACCAGGAACTCTTAATTCAAAGATATTAATACAAAAATTATTGTTGAACTCTTTAAATTGAATGCACCTGGCTAAAGCATAGATTGGTAAATTGGATTTGTTTGGGAATTGAGGCAAACGGTTTTGATACATTTATAAGATGAAGATAACCATATATTTTTCTTATATTTGTTTTCAGTAGTATTTTTATTAAGCAATTTAGAATAATAGGAAGCAGATTAAGAGAAGTCCAGTGGGAAGAATTTTAATATATTTATACTTTATTGAAATATATAAAGAAAAGAAATATGACAGATATGAAAAACTAATCCACTATAGAAAATATTTTGCATTCTAATTATGAGTATAATTTATTATGATATAATATTGACATATTGTTAATGTTTATAGAAAAAATATAATAGCAAAAGGAAAGAAAGGCTTAATAAGATGTTTTTGGGTGGAATTTGTATGTGTAAAAGATCTCTAAGTTTATCATTTATTTAATATGCAGATAATAAAGCTACAGTTCAAAATCTAATCTTATTTTATACTCTTAATATCAGTATAGAAATACTGTTTTATAAACCTAACAGATTTTAGTGATTACTTATATTTGAACATTGAATTATGTCTGGTCTCAAAATTTTATTTAAATATCTTTCAATATTTTAAATTGCACTTATAAATTTAATGTTCAGTGTATACATATATATGTATATATGTGTGCATATACATATATGTGTGAGAGTATGTATATATATATGAACATGCACATACATTTCTTTTTCCTTCTAAGTCCCTACAAAATATCATGTGTGATTCCTTCTGCTATATAGTAGATCCTTGTTGGTTATCTATTTTATGAATAGTAGTGTGTGTATCTTAATTCTAATTTATCCCGCTCACCACACCCTTCCCTTTTGGTAACCATATGTTTGATTTCTCTGTCTGTGCATCTCTTTCTGTTTTGTAAATAAATCATTTGTATCATCTTTTTTAGATTCTACATATAAGTGATATCTATGATATTTGTCTTTGTCTTATTTCACTTAGTATGATAATCTTTAGGGGTGTGTGTGTGTGTGTGTGTATGCATGCCACAGCTTCTTGATTCTTTCCTCTGTCACTGGACATTTAGGTTGTTTCTGTGTTTTAGCTACTGTAAATAGTGTTACTTGTAATAGTGTTATGGGGTGCATATATCTTTTTTAAGTTATATTTTCTCTGGATATACGGTAGGGTTGCCAGATCATATGGTAGCTCTGTTTTTAGCTTTTTGGAACCTCCATACTGTTCTCCATAATAACTGTACCAATTTACATTCCTACCAACCACCAGTGTAGAAAGGTTCCCTTCCTACCCAGCAATTTTTACTTCACACTATAAGAAAAGAAATTTATAAATCAGATATGAAAAACTAATCCACTATAGAAAATATTTTGCATTCTAATTATGAGTATAATTTATTATGATATAATATTGACATATTGTTAATGTTTATAGAAAAAATATAATAGCAAAAGGAAAGAAAGGCTTAATAAGATGTTTTTGGGTGGAATTTGTATGTGTAAAAGATCTCTAAGTTTATCATTTATTTAATATGCAGATAATAAAGCTACAGTTCAAAATCTAATCTTATTTTATACTCTTAATATCAGTATAGAAATACTGTTTTATAAACCTAACAGATTTTAGTGATTACTTATATTTGAACATTGAATTATGTCTGGTCTCAAAATTTTATTTAAATATCTTTCAATATTTTAAATTGCACTTATAAATTTAATGTTCAGTGTATACATATATATGTATATATGTGTGCATATACATATATGTGTGAGAGTATGTATATATATATGAACATGCACATACATTTCTTTTCCCTTCTAAGTCCCTACAAAATATCATGTGTGATTCCTTCTGCTATATAGTAGATCCTTGTTGGTTATCTATTTTATGAATAGTAGTGTGTGTATCTTAATTCTAATTTATCCCGCTCCCCACCCCCTTCCCTTTTGGTAACCATATGTTTGATTTCTCTGTCTGTGCATCTCTTTCTGTTTTGTAAATAAATCATTTGTATCATCTTTTTTAGATTCTACATATAAGTGATATCTATGATATTTGTCTTTGTCTTATTTCACTTAGTATGATAATCTTTAGGGGTGTGTGTGTGTGTGTGTGTATGCATGCCACAGCTTCTTGATTCTTTCCTCTGTCACTGGACATTTAGGTTGTTTCTGTGTTTTAGCTACTGTAAATAGTGTTACTTGTAATAGTGTTATGGGGTGCATATATCTTTTTTAAGTTATATTTTCTCTGGATATACGGTAGGGTTGCCAGATCATATGGTAGCTCTGTTTTTAGCTTTTTGGAACCTCCATACTGTTCTCCATAATAACTGTACCAATTTACATTCCTACCAACCACCAGTGTAGAAAGGTTCCCTTTGCCTCACACATTCTCCAGCATTTATTATTTGTAGACTTCTTGATAATGACCATTCTGACGATATGAGGTGGTACCTCATTGTCATTTTGATTTGCTTTTCTATCATAATTAATGATATTGAGTGTCTTTTCATGTTTTCTTGGTCATCTGTATGTCTTCTTTTGAGAAATGTCTTATTTAGATCTTCTGCCCATTTTTTGATTTTTTATTTTTTTTATGTCAAGCTGTATGAGTCATTAATACATTTTGGAAATTAATCTCTTCATGGTTGCATCATTTGCAAATATTTTCTCCCCTTCTGTAAGTGGCCTTTTTGTTTTATTTATGGTTTCCTTTGCTGTGCAAAAGCTTTTAAGTTTAATTAGGTCCCATTTGTTTATTTTTGTTTTCATTTCTGCTACTGTAAGAGACAGATCCAAAAAGATAATGCTGTGATTTATGGCAAAGAGTATCCTGCCTATGTTTTCCTCTAGTTCTATAGTATCTGGTTTTACATTTAGGTATTTAATCCACTTTGAGTTTATTTTTGTTCTTGGTGTTAGAGACTGTTCTGATTTCATTCTTTCCCATGTAGCTGTCCATTTTCCCAGCATCACATATGACTTTCTTTTTATCATTATCATATAGGCTCTCTTTTCTCCACTGTATAGTCTTGCCTCCTTTGTCATAGATTAACTGATCATAGGTTTGTATGGGTTTATTTCTGGGCTTAATAAACCTTTCTGTATAATTAAATAATAATTTAAAATACTGATTTTTTTTTTTTTTTTGGCCACTTCTATTGATCTCTCATTTATCTATGTCCATCCATCTTTGTTCTTTGGCCTGTGTGGTCCTCCTATCACAGTGGCCTCTCTCATTGCAGAACACCAGCTCTGGGCGCATGTGTTCCAGAGCTCTGGCTCGGTAGTTGGACGCGTCGGTCCAGTTGCTTTGCGGCATGTGGGATCTTCCCAGGCTAGGGATTGAATCGGCACCCCTTGCACTGCAAGGTGGTGTGCTTACCACCAGGGAAGGCCAAAAATACTTACTTTTTATAAATATTTGACAAAAACACAGTTTTAGGTAGTTGATTAAACTTTACGGTCCAGTTGAGTGCCTTCAAAAGGAAATGATGTAAATATGTGCTTTATAAACATTTTCTAGAATAAAAAATACTGCTTTTTACATGGAGGAAGTAACAAGGAAACCTATAGTGTTATGTGTGGAAAAGATAGCTAGTGTCACAGTGCTAAGGGAATAGGAGTGCTTACAATGGCTTGGGGCAAAGGTCTGGAGGGGTGGGATGGGGGGATCTGGGTGGGTGGGGACCATGGATATGCATATGACTGATCTGGGAACATACATGTATGTGAACAACAAAACTCTGTAAAACCTTTAAAATAAAGAATAAAAAAAAATACTGCTTTTTATTGCAATTTTATATTATGCATTATAGAAAGGTGATTTTTTTCAAACTTTGAATCAGAAATAAATCTTTAGACTGAATTAAGTAAAGTTTAGATGATATAGTATTGTACTAGTATTAGCCAAATAATATGAAAGAAATCACAGATGGGATCCATGAAATTGAAAATGTGATATATTTAAGATATTGTAAATCAACATCCAAAAGATAAGCTTTCTATCGTTTTCCTCTAGTCTATTATCGGATTAGGTATTTAATCCACTTTGAGTTTATTTTTGTTCTTGGTGTTAGAGACTGTTCTGATTTCATTCTTTCCCATGTAGCTGTCCATTTTCCCAGCATCACATATGACTTTCTTTTTATCATTATCATATAGGCTCTCTTTTCTCCACTGTATAGTCTTGCCTCCTTTGTCATAGATTAACTGATCATAGGTTTGTATGGGTTTATTTCTGGGCTTAATAAACCTTTCTGTATAATTAAATAATAATTTAAAATACTGATTTTTTTTTTTTTTTTTTTGGCCACTTCTATTGATCTCTCATTTATCTATGTCCATCCATCTTTGTTCTTTGGCCTGTGTGGTCCTCCTATCACAGTGGCCTCTCTCATTGCAGAACACCAGCTCTGGGCGCATGTGTTCCAGAGCTCTGGCTCGGTAGTTGGACGCGTCGGTCCAGTTGCTTTGCGGCATGTGGGATCTTCCCAGGCTAGGGATTGAATCGGCACCCCTTGCACTGCAAGGTGGTGTGCTTACCACCAGGGAAGGCCAAAAATACTTACTTTTTATAAATATTTGACAAAAACACAGTTTTAGGTAGTTGATTAAACTTTACGGTCCAGTTGAGTGCCTTCAAAAGGAAATGATGTAAATATGTGCTTTATAAACATTTTCTAGAATAAAAAATACTGCTTTTTACATGGAGGAAGTAACAAGGAAACCTATAGTGTTATGTGTGGAAAAGATAGCTAGTGTCACAGTGCTAAGGGAATAGGAGTGCTTACAATGGCTTGGGGCAAAGGTCTGGAGGGGTGGGATGGGGGGATCTGGGTGGGTGGGGACCATGGATATGCATATGACTGATCTGGGAACATACATGTATGTGAACAACAAAACTCTGTAAAACCTTTAAAATAAAGAATAAAAAAAAATACTGCTTTTTATTGCAATTTTATATTATGCATTATAGAAAGGTGATTTTTTTCAAACTTTGAATCAGAAATAAATCTTTAGACTGAATTAAGTAAAGTTTAGATGATATAGTATTGTACTAGTATTAGCCAAATAATATGAAAGAAATCACAGATGGGATCCATGAAAAATTGAAAATGTGATATATTTAAGATATTGTAAATATGATACATGATTACAAAAAAAGTCCCTAGTTACCTTGACTGGGGACTTAACCCCTTATTTTAAGCCTAGAAATGGACATCTTTATTCAGCATCAGCTTGGCAATCACAGGGCACTCCAAAGTGCTTTGCTTTGGCAACCTTCAGGGCAGTTACAGTGGTTTGAAAAAATAATGAGCTCTCCATAAGACTGACTATGAAAATATATCTGTCATTCTGATATGTTAGAAGAAATCTACTGGAAAAGTTTGTGGCAAGAACATGAAATGGACCTCTTGAGATAAAAGATATCTGAAAGGAGATACATTTAAAGACATTTCATTAATCAAATTGACAATGGAAAAGCCCAAATAGAAAGAAAAAAGTACAGATGCCTTACTAAACCATGGCTCATTAGTTTTTCTTTTTCCCCTTTCTTTCTCTATATTTTCCATTAGAATGCTTCTGAGTATAGTCAGTTTCACGTGGAAGATTTAAAGCTTGACAATTACATTACACGGCAATTTATTTAGAAGTATAAATATTTAAAAAACTTTCAGTCTTACTCTTGAGATTCAAATTTCTTTTTTCTAATCTAAGATGAAAATAGCATGTAACTATGTTAGGTGGAAGATCTGTGAACATTCCCACACACAAGTGGAATGGAAAGTATTAATTAGCCACATGCTTTGCAAAGTGTACTAGGAAATGTTAGTCCAAGTACTGACTTTAACTTAGCAGTAACTAAAGTTTAAACATGATATAATAGTTAGAATATCTTTTAAAAAACTTATATTTTAAAAGTTTTATTTTAATATAATAAGCTATAATAATTATACAAATATAATAAAATTACACATAATTAACATGATTAACTCATAAAGTGTGAATATAACCTTTTTTTTCCCATTCCCACTTTAGATATTGTAGTTCCAGTTCTTCCTCTAACTAGAGAAAAAGAGCACTTTGTCTTTTCTTGTGAATATTAAGTATGAGAAAGTTCTTTGACCCCTGACTCACAGAAAACAGAGTCTATTGGGAACTTAATATGCCTGATCCACTAATACAAATTCAATTTCCATTTAAGTCTCCACTTTTTGAGCTAATAAGCCAAGCTGTAATAAGACAGAGTTGATAAGGTCAGGCTCTTCTCACTCCACTTGGTCAGTTCCAACCTCTCCACTCACTTACAGGGACACATCGAGTGAGTTGAACTGGATCTTACCAGTTCATGAAAAAAAAAAAAAAATAATCCTGGAGTAGTCTGTTTATTAAACCATTTTTAGGGAACAAAGACTCAGATGCACCAATCTGAACAAAAGTCCAGATTTCAGAGAATTACGTTGACAAAAATAAGCTTAATGGATTGATCAACCAAGACTTTTGATACAGTAAATGCATCACTGTTGCCCTTGATTCCTTATTTGTGCTTTAATGGCTGTGCATCCAGTATCTACTTCAGCTTGTTTTTGCTAAGTTTTTTTTTTTTTTCCTTTTGTCTGGGGATCTGTGTTGAAGTATGCAACATAATGCTACACCAACATTTTCATCTAGACCCATAGTTGTTCCAAGGAAACATTAATTCTCTCTCTTATCTAATTCAGGGAATGAAATTTTCCTAAAACTGTGGCTCATGTTCTGCTATGGCCAAGATCCTCAGCCAGTCCCTGTATTTATTTACATTTCTAAAGAATGACACAGAGACTATTTTACTGATCATCTCACAAATAACAGGGGGTGTTGACCAAGCTTTCTACTGAATAGCTCTGAAGTCATTCACTGGACTTGAGTTCAGCTGTATTCTTCTTTGGGGATGATGATGCTTGCAGTGACATTCTTTTCAGCTAGATCCTTTTTGAATTTCAGCCTAACTTTCCAACAACTTTTACATCAGAAGTGCGTGCTTAACTAAGAATATATAACCGACTTACACCTTCTTTGCAAGCCTTGCATTTTGGGCTTAAATGCTATTCTGAAAAGAGGTCTCAATGGTATCAACAGTCTAGTGCTTTTTTAGTTGAGATTCCTCTAACTAGAGAAAAAGAGCACTTTGTCTTTTCTTGTGAATATTAAGTATGAGAAAGTTCTTTGACCCCTGACTCACAGAAAACAGAGTCTATTGGGAACTTAATATGCCTGATCCACTAATACAAATTCAATTTCCATTTAAGTCTCCACTTTTTGAGCTAATAAGCCAAGCTGTAATAAGACAGAGTTGATAAGGTCAGGCTCTTCTCACTCCACTTGGTCAGTTCCAACCTCTCCACTCACTTACAGGGACACATCGAGTGAGTTGAACTGGATCTTACCAGTTCATGAAAAAAAAAAAAAAAATAATCCTGGAGTAGTCTGTTTATTAAACCATTTTTAGGGAACAAAGACTCAGATGCACCAATCTGAACAAAAGTCCAGATTTCAGAGAATTACGTTGACAAAAATAAGCTTAATGGATTGATCAACCAAGACTTTTGATACAGTAAATGCATCACTGTTGCCCTTGATTCCTTATTTGTGCTTTAATGGCTGTGCATCCAGTATCTACTTCAGCTTGTTTTTGCTAAGTTTTTTTTTTTTTTTTTTCCTTTTGTCTGGGGATCTGTGTTGAAGTATGCAACATAATGCTACACCAACATTTTCATCTAGACCCATAGTTGTTCCAAGGAAACATTAATTCTCTCTCTTATCTAATTCAGGGAATGAAATTTTCCTAAAACTGTGGCTCATGTTCTGCTATGGCCAAGATCCTCAGCCAGTCCCTGTATTTATTTACATTTCTAAAGAATGACACAGAGACTATTTTACTGATCATCTCACAAATAACAGGGGATGTTGACCAAGCTTTCTACTGAATAGCTCTGAAGTCATTCACTGGACTTGAGTTCAGCTGTATTCTTCTTTGGGGATGATGATGCTTGCAGTGACATTCTTTTCAGCTAGATCCTTTTTGAATTTCAGCCTAACTTTCCAACAACTTTTACATCAGAAGTGCGTGCTTAACTAAGAATATATAACCGACTTACACCTTCTTTGCAAGCCTTGCATTTTGGGCTTAAATGCTATTCTGAAAAGAGGTCTCAATGGTATCAACAGTCTAGTGGAAACTTAGGTTGAGATAATTCCATTTTAAAATTAAGACCAAGGTAGCTTTAGAAGACAAAGCAAATGGGGATGGTGCTAAGGCTCATTTCTTCCCATTTCTGGCAGTTTAAGAGAGTTGGCCCATTATAAGAACAGGGAGTTATAAGCTATTGAGAATACTCCTCCACCAGGAGACTTCCATTCCTATATAGACACATAGATATTCCCTGTACCTCATCCTTATAAATAGTAGGACATGTCAAAGATCAAGTCCCTCTCTGATGGAATATTTGCCAATATTGCAATATAACCTAACTCTGTTTGATCTAAGTATACATGTTTGTTAGTCACTCAGTGTTATCCAGCTCTTTGTGACCAAAGGACTGCAGCTCATCAGGCTCCTATGTTCATGGGATTTCCCAAACAAGAGTACTAGTGGGGGTTGCCATTTCCTTGTCCAAGGAATCTTCCTGACCCAGGGATGAAACCTGCATCTCCTGCATTGTCAGGTGGATTCCTCACCACTGAGCCCCCAGGGAATCCTGCTGGTTTAAGTACATCTCTCTGGAAAAATTTAAAGGTTAGAGGTTATAGTGTGCTTGGCTACTTCACTAATTATATTTTCTTAACAAACCCTACTTTTATATTTTACTAGGTAGGTGTTCTGTATACCATTTGCAAAAGAGTTGGCAACAATGAAAAGACAAAGAATCACTCTGTCCCTGTGCCACATGTACTTGGAAGTGGTAGTTGTGTTTAACTGGCTTATCTTGGAGATGAGAAACATCCCTTCCTAGAGAAAGTGGCTGTAGAATGACTATAAAATATGTCAGATTCCTGAAAGAGCCACTTTTCCTTCCACGAGTAATAGACTACAGTGTTATTTCATAGCCTAGGATCAAGCTGAGTGGCTCCAGTGTTAAGATGCCTTGGAGTGAGTAGGTTAACCCTGGAATACAGAAGCCCAGAAGACTGGTAGCTGCTCAGTTATCAGGCCCCGGTACTGGAAGGGGTGGTATTTGCCCACTGTGGACCCGAAACAAGGAGGTATTTATAAAGAGAAACAGATATGTCACAAAGGTAATTGGGACTACATTTAGCCAGTGGGAAAGAACTATATTTTGCAGAGTCTAGTAATTTGCACGAATAACAATATGTTATGGCTGAAAACTGGGACAAGACACAATTATAAAGATGCATAACCTTAGCTATTGTTGCAGACTTTCCACATAATATTAAAGGGACACATAGAGTGAGTTGAACTGGATCTTACCAGCTTATGAAAAAAAAAATCCTGGAGTTGTCAGTTCGTTAGACTATTTCTAGGGAGCAGACTCAGATGCACCAATTGGTTGAACAAAAGTCCGGATTTCAGAGAATTACATAGCAGAGCTACGGTGTCTATATTTCTAGTGTTCATTTTGGATTTGCTTGCTATTTTTATGTCAGCTTATTACAACTCATAATGATATCCAAGTGTATGAATGTGTGTTATTGTTAATTAGATAAATTAATTTACAGCCCTTCTGTTGGATTCTGTAACAAGTCAAATGTATGGCTAAGAAAGGTTTGAAAGACTAAAACTCGATAGGATTGTATAAAGGAGACATTGTATTCATGCTAAGAGATGAACAAAAATTTTGTCTTTTCATATAAGATTTAACATAGTTGGGGATGATATGCAGTGCTGTCTTTTGCTTTAATATCTGTGCATGTCTGGTGAAAATGACTGATGCTGTGCACCACAGAGGAAGTACTCCCCATTCCCCCACCCCATTCCTGACAAAATAGATTCCAGATTGCTGACACTACTGGCTCTTGACATGCTGTTTGAATATTGCTAATACTTTCTTTTTTAAAAAGAAGTAGAGTTGATTTACAATGTAAGTTTCAGGTGCACAGCATAGTGATTCAGTATTTTTATAGATTATACTCCATTAAAAGTTTTAAAGATAATGGTTATAATTCTCTATGCTATACATATATCTTTGTTGCCTATCTATTTTATATATTGTGGTTTGTATCTCTTAATCCCATATCCATAACTTGTTTTCTTCTCTCCTTTGTCCTCTGGTAACATAGAAGACTGGTAGCTGCTCAGACAGGCCCCGGTACTGGAAGGTGGTATTTGCCCACTGTGGACCCGAAACAAGGAGGTATTTATAAAGAGAAACAGATATGTCACAAAGGTAATTGGGACTACATTTAGCCAGTGGGAAAGAACTATATTTTGCAGAGTCTAGTAATTTGCACGAATAACAATATGTTATGGCTGAAAACTGGGACAAGACACAATTATAAAGATGCATAACCTTAGCTATTGTTGCAGACTTTCCACATAATATTAAAGGGACACATAGAGTGAGTTGAACTGGATCTTACCAGCTTATGAAAAAAAAAATCCTGGAGTTGTCAGTTCGTTAGACTATTTCTAGGGAGCAGACTCAGATGCACCAATTGGTTGAACAAAAGTCCGGATTTCAGAGAATTACATAGCAGAGCTACGGTGTCTATATTTCTAGTGTTCATTTTGGATTTGCTTGCTATTTTTATGTCAGCTATTACAACTCATAATGATATCCAAGTGTATGAATGTGTGTTATTGTTAATTAGATAAATTAATTTACAGCCCTTCTGTTGGATTCTGTAACAAGTCAAATGTATGGCTAAGAAAGGTTTGAAAGACTAAAACTCGATAGGATTGTATAAAGGAGACATTGTATTCATGCTAAGAGATGAACAAAAATTTTGTCTTTTCATATAAGATTTAACATAGTTGGGGATGATATGCAGTGCTGTCTTTTGCTTTAATATCTGTGCATGTCTGGTGAAAATGACTGATGCTGTGCACCACAGAGGAAGTACTCCCCATTCCCCCACCCCATTCCTGACAAAATAGATTCCAGATTGCTGACACTACTGGCTCTTGACATGCTGTTTGAATATTGCTAATACTTTCTTTTTTAAAAAGAAGTAGAGTTGATTTACAATGTAAGTTTCAGGTGCACAGCATAGTGATTCAGTATTTTTATAGATTATACTCCATTAAAAGTTTTAAAGATAATGGTTATAATTCTCTATGCTATACATATATCTTTGTTGCCTATCTATTTTATATATTGTGGTTTGTATCTCTTAATCCCATATCCATAACTTGTTTTCTTCTCTCCCCTTTGTCCTCTGGTAACAACTACTTTTCTTTCTATATCTGTGAATCTGTTTCTGGTTTTGGTATACAGCTGCATTTGTCTTGTATTTTAGATCCACACATAAGTGATACAATATTTATTTCTTAGACTTATTTCACAAAACACAATAGTCTCAAGGTCCATCCATGTTGCTGAAAACGGCATGATTTCATTCCTTTAAATGTCTGAGTAATACTCACCACATCTTTTTAAAAAGTTTTTATTGAACTATAGTTGATTTACAATGTTATGTCAGTTTCAGGTGTACAACAAAGTGACTCTGCTATGCATAGACCTGTATCCACTCTTCTTCACATTTTTTTTCCATATAGACCAGGACAAAGTATTAAGTAGAGTTCCCTGTGCTGTACAGTAGGTTCTTATTAATTATCTATTTTACTTACAGTAGTGTGTGCATGTCAAACCCAGGCTTCCAATTTATCCCTTCCACTCACTTGTCCCTTGATAACCCATAAGTTTTTCAGCATCTGTGACTCCATTCGTGTTTTATAGATAACTTCATTTATACCCTTTTCAAAAACAGATTCCACATGTGACATCATATGATGTTTCTTTTTTCTGTCTGACTTAACTTCACTCAGTATGACAATCTCTGGCTTCATCCATGTTGCTGCAAGTGGCATTATTTCATAGATTTTTCATGACTGAGAAATCTTCCACTGTATATATCTATCATATCTTCCCTGTCCGTTTCTCTGTTCACAGACCTTTAAGTTGCTTCTATATCCTGGTTATTGTAAAAGGTGTTGCAATGAACATTGGGGTGTGTATGTCTTTTTGAGTTATGTTTTTCTATGTATATCTGCTCACGAGTGGGATTTCTGGATCACGTGATAGCTCCATACTATTGTAGCTGTGCTAGTTTACATTTCCACCAATAGTGCAGAAGGGTTCCCTTTTCTCCACATCCTCTGCAGGATTTATTGTTTATAGATTTTTTGATGATGGCATTCACTAGTGGGAGGTGCTACCTCACTGTAGTTTTGATTTGCATTTCCCTAATAATTAGTGATGTTGAGCATCTTTTCATGTGCTTTTTAACCATTTGTACATCTTCTTCAGTGAAATGTCTATTTAGGTCGCCTGCCTATTTTTTTTTGGAGGGGGGGTGGGTTGGGGAGGGAGGGGGTCGAGCGGGCCACTTCTATTGGTCTTTCATTTATCGATTTTCATCCATCTTTGTTTTTGGCCTGTGTGGGTCTCCCATCGCAGTGGCCTCTGTTGTCGCAGAGCACCGGCTCTGGGCAAATGCGCTGCAGAGCTCCAGCTCGGTAATTGGACACATTGGTCCAGCTGCTTCGCGGCACATGGGATCTTCCCAGGCCAGGGATCAAAGCAGAGCCCCTTGCATTGCAAGATGGTGTCTTTATGCACTGGATCACCAGGAAAGCCCTTCTGCCTATTTTTGGATTGAGTTTTGTTGTTGAATTTTATGAGCTATTTATGTAGTTTGAAAATTAATCCCTACTGGCTGCATCATTAGCAAATATTTTCTCCAAGTCCGTATGCTGTCTTTTCATTTTGTTTATGGTTTCTTTTGCTATGCAAAACTTATAAGCTGGTTAAGTCCCATTCATTTATTTTTGAAAAGCTGTTATTTTCTTGCTGTGTAGAATTGAGTAATTGGGAAAATTTCAGAAGAGATCTAGAAACTTCAAATAATGACTTCTACAACTAAAAGATACAGTAACTAAATCACAAATAGCTGAAGAAATAAAATCAAGAACTAAAATCAAGCACAGCAGACACAGCAGAAGAGAGAATAAATGAAATGTGAAATAGATGAGAAGGAAATAGCTACAACATAGTATAAATGGATACATGTGTGAAAAATAACAGAAGAGAAAATACATTTCAGAAAATATAGAATGACATACAGAGTCAGCTTCTGTAACGGGAAGGACAGAGACCTGGGACATAAGCATTACTTAAGGAAATACTGCCTAAGAATTCATTAAACATTACACATAACAGATTCTCAAATTTTCCCTGAACTGTATACTAGTGTCTGTAAATCTGGAGGCTTACCATCAAGTAGAATGACATATCTACCAGAGAAAATAATAATGATTCCAATAAATCAGAGATAAAATCTTAGAAATTCGGGCTCCATATTAGATATGATTTTTGTTTGGTTTAGATAAATGTAGACATATTACATTATTAGATGAATAAATGGTTAATTTTCAATAGTAAATAATATTTCTACTGCATGATGGAGGCCAAATGCACTCAGGGTAAAATTCAGAGGATTCTCTAAGTGCTTTATTACCTTGCCATTTGTAAGGATGATTGAATCTTACAGGAAAATGTCAACTTGAACTTAGATTCATTTAAATAAAAGATATATGGCAAAAAAAAAAAAAAGTCTTACTGGAAGTACTGGCTCAATACTGGGGAACACAGAAATGATTAAAGGAAGGATCTGTTAATTAGGAGCAGAGATTAGCACCCACTAATAAAATGGCTTCCCTGGATGCTCAGCAGTAAAGAATCTGCCTGCCAATGCAGGAAATGCAGGATTGATCCCTAGATTGGGAAGGTCCTCTGGAGAAGGAAATGGCAAATATTCTTGCTTGCCTGCCTGGGAAATGTCATGGACAGAATATCCTGGCAGGCTATAGTGCATGGATTCACAAAAGAGACACAACTGGGTGACAAAACAACTATGAGATTCATAGTAATTTCTTAAAATTAAATAGGCATTATGATTATTGAGTGCTGTGTTTGCCTTCTCCAGTAATTCTTTACTGGATATACTGGGAACATCTAAAACCATCAAAGGTAACAGAATGGCATTAATATCGGTATTGTATTTTGATTCTGAAGATTGTATATACCATAATTCCAAGCATTGCTAATGTAGGATAAATTGTCTGAATGTCTGCATGAGGAAGGTTTCCCTTGTAGTTCAGCTGGTAAAGAAGCTGCCTGCAATGCAGGAGAGCCCAGTTTGATATGTGGGTCAGGAAAATCCCCTGGAAAAGGGATAAGCTACCCATTCCAGCATTCTTGCCTGGAGAATTCCATGACTTCTCCATGGGTCACAAAGAGTCAGACACGACTGAGTAACATTCACTTCTGTAAAAAAGTTTTAATCATACATGGGATGATACTATATGTATGGCAAATACTAAAAAACTGTATACTAGTGTCTGTAAATCTGGAGGCTTACCATCGAGTAGAATGACATATCTACCAGAGAAAATAATAATGATTCCAATAAATCAGAGATAAAATCTTAGAAATTCGGGCTCCATATTAGATATGATTTTTGTTTGGTTTAGATAAATGTGGACATATTACATTATTAGATGAATAAATGGTTAATTTTCAATAGTAAATAATATTTCTACTGCATGATGGAGGCCAAATGCACTCAGGGTAAAATTCAGAGGATTCTCTAAGTGCTTTATTACCTTGCCATTTGTAAGGATGATTGAATCTTACAGGAAAATGTCAACTTGAACTTAGATTCATTTAAATAAAAGATATATGGCAAAAAAAAAAAAAAAGTCTTACTGGAAGTACTGGCTCAATACTGGGGAACACAGAAATGATTAAAGGAAGGATCTGTTAATTAGGAGCAGAGATTAGCACCCACTAATAAAATGGCTTCCCTGGATGCTCAGCAGTAAAGAATCTGCCTGCCAATGCAGGAAATGCAGGATTGATCCCTAGATTGGGAAGGTCCTCTGGAGAAGGAAATGGCAAATATTCTTGCTTGCCTGCCTGGGAAATGTCATGGACAGAATATCCTGGCAGGCTATAGTGCATGGATTCACAAAAGAGACACAACTGGGTGACAAAACAACTATGAGATTCATAGTAATTTCTTAAAATTAAATAGGCATTATGATTATTGAGTGCTGTGTTTGCCTTCTCCAGTAATTCTTTACTGGATATACTGGGAACATCTAAAACCATCAAAGGTAACAGAATGGCATTAATATCGGTATTGTATTTTGATTCTGAAGATTGTATATACCATAATTCCAAGCATTGCTAATGTAGGATAAATTGTCTGAATGTCTGCATGAGGAAGGTTTCCCTTGTAGTTCAGCTGGTAAAGAATCTGCCTGCAATGCAGGAGAGCCCAGTTTGATATGTGGGTCAGGAAAATCCCCTGGAAAAGGGATAAGCTACCCATTCCAGCATTCTTGCCTGGAGAATTCCATGACTTGTCCATGGGTCACAAAGAGTCAGACACGACTGAGTAACATTCACTTCTGTATGAGGAAAGAACAGATGTTTTTAATCATACATGGGATGATACTATATGTATGGCAAATACTAAAAAAATATTGGTGATGAGTACTGAATGTACTATATTTTTTTTCATTTTGCTGTCAAGTTTTTTTTAACGCTACTTTATTATGTATTTATTTATTTTTGGCTGTGCTGGGCCTATGTTGCTGAAGGGGTTTTCTCCAGTTGCATTGTTCAGACATCACTACAGTGGCTTCCTTTGTTGTGGAACACGGACTCCAGGCACACAGGCTTCCATAGCTGTGGCACATGGGCTCTACAGCACAGGATCTATAGTTGTGGCACACGAGCCTAGTTGCTCCTTGGCATGTGAGATCTGCCTGGACTGGGGATCAAACCTGTTTCTTGCACTGAGAGGTGGGTTCTTAACCACTGAGCCACCAGGCAAGCTTGAATGTACTATTTTTAATTCCCACTTACTCTTCATCCCTCTTATCTATTCAGCCATGTCAAATGAGCAATAATTTATACCATGTAATGATCCTTTTCACTTTCACTGATGACCAGAGTTGATTGAATTTGATCTAAGAAAATCAATCTATAAACTGATTTGATACATATAATTTATGTACTCATTAAATAAAAACATTTAGGAAATATTCCTCTTTTGGCTGTCTAGAGGTTTGGGAAATAAAAGTCCGTCTGTGGTAAAACAAGAGGCTAAATATAGATTAAAGATGGGTCTGGGGAAGCTGCTGGTCCCATGAGTTATTATTGCATATTTATTCATATCCTTAAAATTTTCTAAAACCATCAAAGGTAACAGAATGGCATTAATATCCGTATTGTATTTTGATTCTGAAGATTGTATATACCATAATTCCAAGCATTGCTAATGTAGGATAAATTGTCTGAATGTCTGCATGAGGAAGGTTTCCCTTGTAGTTCAGCTGGTAAAGAATCTGCCTGCAATGCAGGAGAGCCCAGTTTGATATGTGGGTCAGGAAAATCCCCTGGAAAAGGGATAAGCTACCCATTCCAGCATTCTTGCCTGGAGAATTCCATGACTTGTCCATGGGTCACAAAGAGTCAGACACGACTGAGTAACATTCACTTCTGTATGAGGAAAGAACAGATGTTTTTAATCATACATGGGATGATACTATATGTATGGCAAATACTAAAAAAATATTGGTGATGAGTACTGAATGTACTATATTTTTTTTCATTTTGCTGTCAAGTTTTTTTTAACGCTACTTTATTATGTATTTATTTATTTTTGGCTGTGCTGGGCCTATGTTGCTGAAGGGGTTTTCTCTCCAGTTGCATTGTTCAGACATCACTACAGTGGCTTCCTTTGTTGTGGAACACGGACTCCAGGCACACAGGCTTCCATAGCTGTGGCACATGGGCTCTACAGCACAGGATCTATAGTTGTGGCACACGAGCCTAGTTGCTCCTTGGCATGTGAGATCTGCCTGGACTGGGGATCAAACCTGTTTCTTGCACTGAGAGGTGGGTTCTTAACCACTGAGCCACCAGGCAAGCTTGAATGTACTATTTTTAATTCCCACTTACTCTTCATCCCTCTTATCTATTCAGCCATGTCAAATGAGCAATAATTTATACCATGTAATGATCCTTTTCACTTTCACTGATGACCAGAGTTGATTGAATTTGATCTAAGAAAATCAATCTATAAACTGATTTGATACATATAATTTATGTACTCATTAAATAAAAACATTTAGGAAATATTCCTCTTTTGGCTGTCTAGAGGTTTGGGAAATAAAAGTCCGTCTGTGGTAAAACAAGAGGCTAAATATAGATTAAAGATGGGTCTGGGGAAGCAATTATTGCCAAGCTGCTGGTCCCATGAGTTATTATTGCATATTTATTCATATCCTTAAAATTTTCTACATTAAATATTCATAATAAGGCATGGAAAATCTAGTGGAACTAGTCTCTATTTCTCCAGAGGAAACATCTGAAGACAGTGATGATGCATTTATATATCCTTCTAGGATCAATATTCACAGAATTCAGTACACACTAATAATACTGGGAATTTCTAACTGTCAATAAAGGCAGAGGTGAAAATACAACCCAATTTTCCCCCACTGAGGCTGGATTCATGCTTGTAGTTAAAGTTAGAATTAATTTATTCCAGTTTAGAAGTTTGAGATGAGGATAATAAAAGGCAAAAACAAACCCAGTCTTTCTCAAATCAACCTTAGCAAGGCTTTTTCTAGATTTAAACATTATGTAGGTATTCAGCAAAGTGCAAAAAGTAAAGACTTAAAAAGAAATTGGGATGGAAAAATCAAGAAGTGCAGTGTACAGCTTAAAGAAGATAGAGAATAAAAGTGGCAGTTTTACTTCTTTTCTTAATTGTTCGGTGTCTTGTTTGATTTTCTACCTTGAAGTGAAAGTGGCTCAGTCGTGTCCAACTTTTTGTGACCCCATGGACAAGCCATGGGATTCTCCAGGCAAGAATACTGGAGCAGGTTACCATGTCCTTCTCCAGGGGATCTTCCCAGCCCAGGGACTGAACCCAGATTTCCCGCTTTGTAGGTGAATTCTTTTACCTTGAAGGGGTCAAGAACTGAAAATTGAAAGTCCCCAGCCAAGAACAGAAACCATTTTGTAGTCACATTTCTGATAAACTCAGTTCCTTCACCCATCCCCAACAATTACACATGCACACACGTGTTCCATAAAGCCCTTTATCATTGTACTATTTGTTCTTGGGTGGTACGTAACTTTATGTAAAAGGATCTGTGTTAAGTGTATTTCTGGACTGTTAGAACTGAAATATGCATAGAAAGTAAAGAAACATTAGGTGCTTTCTTAAGAATACTCTAACCTTTTTTTCTCTCTCTTTCTCTCTACCTATCTCTTGATCTCTTACTCTCTCTTGTAAAATCCTAGGACAATCATGGTGGTCACCTCCTGGCAGATATAGAAATACTGCTTTTGAAGTGCATCATTTATATCCTGTTCTTACCAAACCCTTTGGGAATTCCATAATGTCAAGAATCTCCCTCATAAAAACTGCTTTTCTTTTGGCTTCTGATTTACCTTTTATTATTTCAAGTAATTCCTTGAATTCTGGAATATATACTCTATTTTTAAAGTCATTCTCAAAGTTAGATCTTAAAACTCAGTTTCCATAGTTTTCCCCAAAATTTTAACTTCACTTCTGTGCTCATTGCACAAATTCTTACTTCCATTTCAAACAAATCAACTTTTTATTTTAAATTTCTAAACTCTAACGTATTTCATCTTATCTCATGTTTGGTGCTTGAGGAATTAAAAAAAAATATCGTTATCCTTTCCTGAGTTCTGAGCTCACTGACAAATAGAACAAAAGAATGGGCAGATTGAGCAGCCAGATCTAAACTTTATTAATTGTAAAGCTGTTTTGGAAATTTGGGCTTCTGCCTAATCCTAATGTTGAGCCCTAGAATCAGACATTCACTGACAGTCCTGGCCTAAGTCAGGACCCTCACGGAGGGGTTCAAGTTTGATCCTCTAGAACTAGAGGCCTGGAGTTGGGACAGAACAGAATACATTCTAGAGACCATTTATCCCAATGGAAAGTGGGCAGAAGAGGTGGGGATATTCTGCCAACATCTGTTTTAAATCATTCCTCCATCCTTTGGGAGAAGTTAGTGAGTAGAGAGACTAGGAAGACTATACTAATGACACTCCCTCCACTCAGGATGAAACTCATGGAGGGAAAAGAGTGGATATTCACACCATTAAGATATATAACTAAATTCATTCAATGCCAGTTCTCCTTTCCGCCTTTTACTTTTATGATCTAAAGTGTTTTGTTTTCTGCCACAAAAAAAAAAGAAGAATGGGTATTACCACTTCACATTTTTCAGGGTATTTATTTGTTCTTACATTTCACTTCATGGTCTCTTGTTTTGGCCACCTACCACCTTTTTTTGTTTCCAATCAGCAGTAATACATTCTATAGTCTTAATTTGTGCCTGAGTCATCGTAATAACCTGATCTATTTTTCTCCCTTCATTACATCTGCCTTCAATCTCTTATTTCAGGATAACAAGTTTCTGTATACACAACTTTGTCAGACTTAGTTCTATTTCTACATATGGGAATTTACCTTTTTTTCATAATGTCAAGAATCTCCTCAAAATTTTTTTTTAAAAGATTCCTTGAATTCTGGAATATATACTCTATTTTTAAAGTCATTCTCAAAGTTAGATCTTAAAACTCAGTTTCCATAGTTTTCCCCAAAATTTTAACTTCACTTCTGTGCTCATTGCACAAATTCTTACTTCCATTTCAAACAAATCAACTTTTTATTTTAAATTTCTAAACTCTAACGTATTTCATCTTATCTCATGTTTGGTGCTTGAGGAATTAAAAAAAAATATCGTTATCCTTTCCTGAGTTCTGAGCTCACTGACAAATAGAACAAAAGAATGGGCAGATTGAGCAGCCAGATCTAAACTTTATTAATTGTAAAGCTGTTTTGGAAATTTGGGCTTCTGCCTAATCCTAATGTTGAGCCCTAGAATCAGACATTCACTGACAGTCCTGGCCTAAGTCAGGACCCTCACGGAGGGGTTCAAGTTTGATCCTCTAGAACTAGAGGCCTGGAGTTGGGACAGAACAGAATACATTCTAGAGACCATTTATCCCAATGGAAAGTGGGCAGAAGAGGTGGGGATATTCTGCCAACATCTGTTTTAAATCATTCCTCCATCCTTTGGGAGAAGTTAGTGAGTAGAGAGACTAGGAAGACTATACTAATGACACTCCCTCCACTCAGGATGAAACTCATGGAGGGAAAAGAGTGGATATTCACACCATTAAGATATATAACTAAATTCATTCAATGCCAGTTCTCCCTTTCCGCCTTTTACTTTTATGATCTAAAGTGTTTTGTTTTCTGCCACAAAAAAAAAAAAAAAATGGGTATTACCACTTCACATTTTTCAGGGTATTTATTTGTTCTTACATTTCACTTCATGGTCTCTTGTTTTGGCCACCTACCACCTTTTTTTGTTTCCAATCAGCAGTAATACATTCTATAGTCTTAATTTGTGCCTGAGTCATCGTAATAACCTGATCTATTTTTCTCCCTTCATTACATCTGCCTTCAATCTCTTATTTCAGGATAACAAGTTTCTGTATACACAACTGTCAGACTTTAGTTCTGATTTAGTTCCTCCTTCATACTCCATATTTAGGGAGACTATTTTCTAAAGAGAAGACTGTATTGTAGTTATCACAGTGGTTAAGAGCAGAAGCAATGGAATCCATGACACCTGAGCTAAATTTTTATGCTTGTCCATAAATGGCAGCAGAAAATTGAGTAAATTACTTTTCTCTCGGAGAATGAGAAAAAAGAATTTGAACAGATCAATAAGCAATAAAGAAACTGAAATGGTCATTGAAGTTTTCCTTTCTCAAAAGGCCACAGCCTGAGGAGGTTTAATGTTTCTACCAAACCTTCAAAAAAGAAGGGGCTATTTTCTATTCCGTTACATGCAAAATATATAAGTAAATTACTGGGTAAGTAGAATTAATAATTTAAAATAATAGATTATGAAAATCTAGGTTGTATCACATGTTGATATTGAAAAACATGTTTTTCAATATCTAAAAATCAGTTAATATATTTAAGATAGTAACAGGCTAAATAGAATAATTATAAACTACTTCAGTCAATGTAGAAAAAAAAGTTTGATAAAGTATTTAATTTTTGTTAAAAATGAGACTCACAGCATGCTACAATAAGGAAAAATTTCTATGGTTTAAAAACGTTTTACAGACCAAACCCTAATGAAATATTGCATTCATTCCCTTCAAGACAGGAAACATGTGATGCCCATAATCTTCATTAGTAATTTAAAAAATATTGAAAATTCTGTTCCATTGCATAAGAAAGGTAAATAACTGGCAGAGGTAACAAACTTAAAGGAGAAGAAATACCACTTATTCTTTA
This sequence comes from Tragulus kanchil, assembly GCA_022376925.1. NCBI lineage: Eukaryota > Metazoa > Chordata > Mammalia > Artiodactyla > Tragulidae > Tragulus > Tragulus kanchil. Next base: position 24,922,379 of record JAIOJX010000025.1, on the reverse strand, counting down.
TAGAGTATATGATCATCCACTTAGAAAAAGCACCCACAAACCAACAATTAGAACTAATTAGTAATATCTATTAGTTCTGGAAAGAAAAACAGTCTGCAAAGCAATAACTAGAGGGGAAAAAATATTAAACTCAGATGTTCTTTATAATGACACACTATAAATACCAAGAATTTAATCTAGTTAAAATTACAAATGAAGTGTGTGGGGACTTGGAAAGACCATAGGTGGTCTGGCATCATGGGGAGATGCTCCAGGTACTTCTCTGATGGAGTTAGTACTGTATCCATGCCACTTCACAGCCATTGCCAGGTTGTGCCCAGTGTCACTGGGCAACCTCCAGGATAATGTCCCCACAGTCATGCCAACACAGAACTGAGCCAGTGCTGAAACTCATATTCCATGATTGCAGGAAGGATAAGAAAAGCTACTGAAGAAAAGCTGTACATTATTGTAGAAAAAAGAATCTATGAACTTCTCAGCTGAAAAAACAACGATGATGACAACAATTTCATTATAGGACATGATGACAAAAGAACTGTTTGAATTTTTTTAGGTGAAATGCTTTTAGACAGCGTACCTCCCAGTGCCTACAGTAGAATATGGAATAGGTGATTAGGAATGATAACAGGGATGTGAGCGTATTATTTGTGCCATTTCTAAAGCTGGTGGTTAAACACAGTAGGTCATTTTATTATTTTTAAAATTACTTATAAGTCACATATATACTCTATGTACTCCTCCATATATATAAAATACTCCATTTAGATAAAAGGAAGTATATATCCATGTGTTCATATATAAGCAAAATGAAACTTTAAAATATATATTGTATAACATTAGATGCTTTTGGTTAAGAGAAAAATGTTTTGGAGAAGAGAAGTAAGAGAGACTTCAGACTTTCAAATCCTGTAATTGTGTTATATGTTAAATAATAAGTTATTAATTAAAATTATTTAAAATAAATTTCAAAAATGATTACTGAAAGAGCATCAAATTTTGACAACTTAGAAACAAAATACTGAGAAAAGCATGCAACTGGAAAAACTGTAAAAATGACATGATATGAAATGACTAAAAGGTCTAATTGTACAGGAAGAACCAGGTAATCAGGATCTTAAAGATGTCAAGATCTTAAAGACTGACAGATCTCAAAGATCTGTCAATCAGATCTTAAAGATGTATTTTTCAAGTACGACTGAAGGGTGTAATAGCCAGACTAATCTGGTGAGCCTGTTGTACCAAATATAAAGAGAAATTAAAGACATAATAATTAGGACCATGGAGTTGGCTTAAGAATATAGCAGGAAACTCATGGGAAAAAGGAAAAGAAAACCAAGAAATAGGGCTACATAAAGAATGGTAATAAATGACAGGGTTGTGATTGCTGATCAGGATAAGAGAAAGGGCATTTCAAAAAATGGTCCTCGGACTACTGATAAACTCATAACAAAAATATCTTCTAAAGATACAAATTTGAAAGTAATGATTTATAAATGTTAGGCATTTATGAAAATCACTCATGATTTTGGGGGAACTTAATGACTTTCTAAGAAGTTAAAAATGAAAACTCTAAAAAGAGATCAGTAAGTTCATTTAAACTAAAAATTTTTAAATGTGCATGTCAACAGATAATAATACAAGATAAAAACAACCTTGGAGATAATTTGCACAAATACTAATATTGAGAACTTATATTGATATATGATAGTAAATCAATAATAAAAAGGTAACTCTACAGATGAATAATCAAATACATATATAGACATTTCTCAAAAGAGGAAGCCAGAATTATTAAAAAGAATTGAAGAAAAATGCTTGACCTCATAAGTAACCAGATAACTGCAACATGAAACCTCAACGATAATATACCATCACACACTCTAGAAACTAGGCCACATTAAAATATTAGAATATCTGTACTGACAAAAATGCAGAATATTCTGAACACATTAACTTTCCTTGAAATACTGTAAACTGCTTCAACTACTTACAAAAATAAAAGCACTCTGACAATTAGGTTAAAATGCATACCCACTTTTCTCTAGCAATTTCTTTCCTGGGAAGAGTCAAATTTAGGTAACTATATTCATGTACAAGAGTGCTCCTGGCTGCATTTCTTTGCAGGTAAGAAGTTTAAAAATCCTTCAAACACCATAAATTAAGGAATGCAGTGAAACGATTAGAGTTTTACACATATATACATTTATATATGTATCCTTGATTTATATAAAGTGTGTATAATTCTCAGAACCTCCAAGTGTGAGAACAGAACAGCTAGTTGCTGGATGAACTCAGCGGTAGGGCCAAGGGCATGCGGGTGGAATGCCCAGAGCATCCATGAGAGCCTACACTAGTAGCACTCAGGATCTCTTGCTTCGCATGTTTAGTTCACCACACCCAGCTTATTTCAGTTTCTGGTTGGTCACACTTTTGAGGAAACACACGTCAGAGTAAGGTTTTGTGTTCTGTCCATCCTTTGCCTAGCATTTCTGTTTATGCATGTGGCTTGCCCAGAGAGTGACCATCTGATGGGTCATGGCTTATGGAGCTCTTATCAGGCTCTACTATATTTGTTCATGTACAATTAAAACTGGACCACTCTAACCGATAAACCTCTTTATAGAGCAGGGATAAAGATGCAGACAGAGAGAATGGACTTCTGGACACAGTGGGGGAAAGGGCAGGAAGGACAAACTGAGAGAGTAACACTGACGTAATACATGACCATGTGTAAAAGAAGTACCAGTGGGAAGCTGCTGTATAGGACAGGGAGCTCAGCTCGGTGCTTTGTGATGACCTGGAGGAGTGGGCTCAAGAGGGAGGGGATACATGTATACTTACAGCTGATTCACGTTGCTGTATAGCAGAAAACAGCACAATGTTGTAAAGCAGCTATCCTCCAATTGAAAACCTCCAACGATAATATACCATCACACACTCCAGCAACTAGGCCACATTAAAATATTAGAATATCTGTACTGACAAAAATGCAGAATATTCTGAACACATTAACTTTCCTTGAAATACTGTAAACTGCTTCAACTACTTACAAAAATAAAAGCACTCTGACAATTAGGTTAAAATGCATACCCACTTTTCTCTAGCAATTTCTTTCCTGGGAAGAGTCAAATTTAGGTAACTATATTCATGTACAAGAGTGCTCCTGGCTGCATTTCTTTGCAGGTAAGAAGTTTAAAAATCCTTCAAACACCATAAATTAAGGAATGCAGTGAAACGATTAGAGTTTTACACATATATACATTTATATATGTATCCTTGATTTATATAAAGTGTGTATAATTCTCAGAACCTCCAAGTGTGAGAACAGAACAGCTAGTTGCTGGATGAACTCAGCGGTAGGGCCAAGGGCATGCGGGTGGAATGCCCAGAGCATCCATGAGAGCCTACACTAGTAGCACTCAGGATCTCTTGCTTCGCATGTTTAGTTCACCACACCCAGCTTATTTCAGTTTCTGGTTGGTCACACTTTTGAGGAAACACACGTCAGAGTAAGGTTTTGTGTTCTGTCCATCCTTTGCCTAGCATTTCTGTTTATGCATGTGGCTTGCCCAGAGAGTGACCATCTGATGGGTCATGGCTTATGGAGCTCTTATCAGGCTCTACTATATTTGTTCATGTACAATTAAAACTGGACCACTCTAACCGATAAACCTCTTTATAGAGCAGGGATAAAGATGCAGACAGAGAGAATGGACTTCTGGACACAGTGGGGGAAAGGGCAGGAAGGACAAACTGAGAGAGTAACACTGACGTAATACATGACCATGTGTAAAAGAAGTACCAGTGGGAAGCTGCTGTATAGGACAGGGAGCTCAGCTCGGTGCTTTGTGATGACCTGGAGGAGTGGGCTCAAGAGGGAGGGGATACATGTATACTTACAGCTGATTCACGTTGCTGTATAGCAGAAAACAGCACAATGTTGTAAAGCAGCTATCCTCCAATTAAAAAAACACTGCCATCATAATACCATGCTCTAGTGAAATGATCACATCTGAAACCAAAGTGCCAGTTGGTATTGCTCTCAGTTAGGTTTGCCTTGGTCTACTTTCATACACTACAAGTTATCTCATTTCTCCAAGGGTCAAACTGATGACTTAAAAAGGCATATGGTGAGGCCTACTACCCTTGCATCCTTGTGTCATTGGAGTTGGCCCTTATTTCTGCTATCCCTCACTAGTTGCAATTGTTTTTTGCTGCTGTTGTTCTTGTTAATTTACTCTCTTGACAGGTGGGTACTGTTTCAGGGTGTGGTAGGCTGAATTTTAAGGTGGCCCCTGAGATGATGAAGAGTCTGCCTGCAATGCAAGAGACCCGAGTTCAACCCCTGGGTAGGGAAGATCCCCTGGAGAAGGGAATGGCTACCCACTCCAGCGTTCTTTCCTGAGGCATTCCATGGACAGAGAAGCCTGTCAGACTCTTATCCATGGGATGGCAAAGAGTCAGACACAACTGAGCGACTAACACTGTGATAGACAGAATCATAAGCCCCTAACTGTGCCAATGCCCTAACCCCCAGAATGTGTGAAGATGACAAAGGGGAATTAATGTTGCAGATGGGATTAAGATTGCTACTAGTTATTTCATAGTAGGGAAGTTAACACGGATTATGCAGATGGGTCCAGTGTAATCACAAAAGTTCAAAAGTTCTTAAAAGGGAAAGAGGGAGGCAAAAGGACCCAGATGAATGACAGTGTGAGGAAGGCTGGGTTTGACATTGCTGGCTCTGATGAATGGATTGTGAGCCAAGGAATTAGGATGGCATTCTAGAAGCTGGAAACTTTTACAGCCTACATGATTTGTGATTCCAGACATTTCCATTGCTTCCATGATTGGGCTACATTACATGGAAAAGAGATTAACTGGGTGGGCCTAATAAAATCATGTGTGGCCTTTAAAATCAGTGTTATTGCCAACTTGTGACAACCCCTTCGCAAAAAGAAAAAGGCAGAGAGCTTCCTGTAAGAATCAACCTGAAGGAGGCTCTCCATTGCTGAGACAGAAGAGACACTGGGCAAGGACAAGACGGCAGCTTCTAGGAGCTGATGACCATCAGGACGGCTAGACCCTCAGTTCTACTGCTGAAGGAAAACAAATTCTCCCCAGTCCTTCTCCAGAGCCTTCTGATAAGAGAACAGTTAAGTCTTGTAAGACTCTAAGCAAAGAATTATGGTTGAGTCCACCTGGACCTCTGACATAGAACTGTGTGTGTGTGTTTAAGTCTCTGTGCTAACCGCTTTTAACGTAGCATAGAAAACTGATACAAAGAACTTCCACTTTGCCTCTCCAACCACTGCAGCTCTTAGGGGTTTTTTACCAGCTGTAATCTGTCCATTTCAATCATACATTTGAGAACCTGGGAAATTACTGCTAGCTGCGTCTATACATCCAGTGGATCTATGATGAGATGGACCGAAGCCTAAACCAGGCCTGTACTTGTTGCCCTGCCAGATCAGTTTCTATTCAACAGCCCTACAAAGATGTGAACATTCCTCTTCTCAATGTATATTGCCTAAGTACACTGCTCTAGGCACCCCAGAAGAAAACTGGGGAAGTTACCATAGTATGTAATCAGCATGGTGTTTCATAGTCCTTTATGATGTGGACTTAGTCACCCCTTCAGTTAATGGGCTCTGAGTTTGAGGACTGACTGAAGGTTGGGAAATGAGGTAAATGATCCTGATTTTCCATTTGTATAGCTGACCCCTCAGTCTTTTCATCTATACTTGATTTAATTTTATTGTATATATTAAGAAATGTCCTTATTGGCTGCCCATCTCACAAGCTTCTAGGAAATTTATGTTCTACCACCCATGACAGTAGACCCCCGCAGACTGATCTTTTTTGTGTCTTGACCTTGTTGCTTATTACAGTCATTCTGTCCACTGCTGTTCGGGGATCCTCACATCTCACTGCTACTCAGGAGCCTTGTTCTTGAACGGCCCCTCTTGCCATCAGTCCCAGCCTGCCACGAGCAGCCATTGCTGAGGTTCCCAACAGTGCTGCTGCCTCTTGGCAGTCTGCTTTTCTTACTGCCATGGTTTATGGGGTGTGCTTCAGGCTCTTCCAAGAAATGCGGTCAATTACTGCTTTGTTAATATTTAAATAGTAGAACCATTCTAGAATATCAACTGCTCTGAATTTTTAATCTCTTGTTCCAGAGCCTGAATTGGCAGTCCTAGCACATCATCCTTTTTTTAATTTGAGCCTTTACGTTTCATAAGCTTCTAAAAGTCCTGCCCAGAAGTGTACTTGGTCCATCTCTTCAGGCATGTTAAACTCCGTGTCATGGGAGAGTGTCCCTATACTGACAATGTTTCCATATCCATTTTAATATTCTACTTCTCATGATCCAGCAGCCTCAGGATTCACTCCCAGGCATTTTCTTATTTTCTGTTTGCATGTGTTAGCCAACCTGAGCAGCTCCTTTGATATATAATCTCTGTCCTCTCTTAGCAGTCCTAGAACACTGCCAGTCAGATTTTTCCAAAAAATGACCCAAATAATGGATCCAGGAGCCAGTAATGGAGGTGGGAGCAGATCTTAAGGAGAATAAGCCTATTGTTTTATAGGGTATCTGTAGATCACCTGCCGTATTTAGGAACTCTGCATGATCTTTAGTAAAGATCGCCTATTTCAAACAAAGAAACATGGTTCCTTCTGTTATCATACAGGGCTCAGGGAATCTGGGAGTTTAGGTACTGCCGTATTTAAAGAGTACAGTTTTGATGGACTGACTGAAGGTTGGGAAATGAGGTAAATGATCCTGATTTTCCATTTGTATAGCTGACCCTCAGTCTTTTCATCTATACTTGATTTAATTTTATTGTATATATTAAGAAATGTCCTTATTGGCTGCCCATCTCACAAGCTTCTAGGAAAATTATGTTCTACCACCCATGACAGTAGACCCCCGCAGACTGATCTTTTTTGTGTCTTGACCTTGTTGCTTATTACAGTCATTCTGTCCACTGCTGTTCGGGGATCCTCACATCTCACTGCTACTCAGGAGCCTTGTTCTTGAACGGCCCCTCTTGCCATCAGTCCCAGCCTGCCACGAGCAGCCATTGCTGAGGTTCCCAACAGTGCTGCTGCCTCTTGGCAGTCTGCTTTTCTTACTGCCATGGTTTATGGGGTGTGCTTCAGGCTCTTCCAAGAAATGCGGTCAATTACTGCTTTGTTAATATTTAAATAGTAGAACCATTCTAGAATATCAACTGCTCTGAATTTTTAATCTCTTGTTCCAGAGCCTGAATTGGCAGTCCTAGCACATCATCCTTTTTTTAATTTGAGCCTTTACGTTTCATAAGCTTCTAAAAGTCCTGCCCAGAAGTGTACTTGGTCCATCTCTTCAGGCATGTTAAACTCCGTGTCATGGGAGAGTGTCCCTATACTGACAATGTTTCCATATCCATTTTAATATTCTACTTCTCATGATCCAGCAGCCTCAGGATTCACTCCCAGGCATTTTCTTATTTTCTGTTTGCATGTGTTAGCCAACCTGAGCAGCTCCTTTGATATATAATCTCTGTCCTCTCTTAGCAGTCCTAGAACACTGCCAGTCAGATTTTTCCAAAAAATGACCCAAATAATGGATCCAGGAGCCAGTAATGGAGGTGGGAGCAGATCTTAAGGAGAATAAGCCTATTGTTTTATAGGGTATCTGTAGATCACCTGCCGTATTTAGGAACTCTGCATGATCTTTAAGTAAAAGATCGCCCCTATTTCAAACAAAGAAACATGGTTCCTTCTGTTATCATACAGGGCTCAGGGGAATCTGGGAGTTTAGGTACTCAAAAGGATTTAATCCCAGATATGTCCATGCAAAGCATCGAGGCTCCCACCTCTTGCCTAGCAGGGCTTTCAGTTAGTTCTGAAATACTTGGCTAAGTCAAGAAGGCACCCTTCTTGAAACATTTGCCCCTCTCACAATCAGACTTAGGCCTGATATTCAGGTCTGCTGTCCTTCAGCTACAGTTGAATAGTTGGCATTTTAAATGCTGCCAAGAAGGCTCTCTGGCTCATACTTTGCTTGAAAAGTTTTTATAATCAAACCCGAGCCTCTCTGTTCCTCTTTCCAGTATGATGGCCCACTTTGCGATAGCCACCAAGGTCCACAGGATTTATAGTTCCTCTTTCCCCGACATGACTGCACCAACTAGTACATCCCTTTCCACTTCAGTGCTGCCTCAGTTCACCCAGTGCAAGGGAATAAAGGTTTTGAAGGGGACACCAGAACATCTCAGGGGTGAAGTATGCTAGAGAGTTTCATTTCTTTACCTACCATCCTGATGAGTTACCACTGACTGATGACAAATCAAACTTGAGACTCCCATCATTAGAGTTTGCTGTCTCTGACTCCTTCTCAAAACAATAATCTGAGCTCAGTTTTCCTAAGAGCAGAGCATTGCAGGAGGATTGTTTACTGATGACCCAACCAGAAAGCCCCCATAAATCAAGGTATGATATAGAAAAAGGCCACTGGAATGGTTTCTGCTGGAGGCTGGCTTCAGAACGGACCCATGGGGGCTTCCCTGGTGGTTCTGTGGGTAAGGACACAGCCTTGCAGTGCAGGGGGCACCAGTTAGATCCCTGGACCCATGTTTTCTATTTTCTGTTTGCATGTGTTAGCCAACCTGAGCCTCCTTTGATATATAATCTCTGTCCTCTCTTAGCAGTCCTAGAACACTGCCAGTCAGATTTTTCCAAAAATGACCCAAAGAATGGATCCAGGAGCCAGTAATGGAGGTGGGAGCAGATCTTAAGGAGAATAAGCCTATTGTTTTATAGGGTATCTGTAGATCACCTGCCGTATTTAGGAACTCTGCATGATCTTTAAGTAAAAGATCGCCCCTATTTCAAACAAAGAAACATGGTTCCTTCTGTTATCATACAGGGCTCAGGGGAATCTGGGAGTTTAGGTACTCAAAAGGATTTAATCCCAGATATGTCCATGCAAAGCATCGAGGCTCCCACCTCTTGCCTAGCAGGGCTTTCAGTTAGTTCTGAAATACTTGGCTAAGTCAAGAAGGCACCCTTCTTGAAACATTTGCCCCTCTCACAATCAGACTTAGGCCTGATATTCAGGTCTGCTGTCCTTCAGCTACAGTTGAATAGTTGGCATTTTAAATGCTGCCAAGAAGGCTCTCTGGCTCATACTTTGCTTGAAAAGTTTTTATAATCAAACCCGAGCCTCTCTGTTCCTCTTTCCAGTATGATGGCCCACTTTGCGATAGCCACCAAGGTCCACAGGATTTATAGTTCCTCTTTCCCCGACATGACTGCACCAACTAGTACATCCCTTTCCACTTCAGTGCTGCCTCAGTTCACCCAGTGCAAGGGAATAAAGGTTTTGAAGGGGACACCAGAACATCTCAGGGGTGAAGTATGCTAGAGAGTTTCATTTCTTTACCTACCATCCTGATGAGTTACCACTGACTGATGACAAATCAAACTTGAGACTCCCATCATTAGAGTTTGCTGTCTCTGACTCCTTCTCAAAACAATAATCTGAGCTCAGTTTTCCTAAGAGCAGAGCATTGCAGGAGGATTGTTTACTGATGACCCAACCAGAAAGCCCCCATAAATCAAGGTATGATATAGAAAAAGGCCACTGGAATGGTTTCTGCTGGAGGCTGGCTTCAGAACGGACCCATGGGGGCTTCCCTGGTGGTTCTGTGGGTAAGGACACAGCCTTGCAGTGCAGGGGGCACCAGTTAGATCCCTGGCCTGGGAAGATCCCACATGCCGCAGAGCAGCTGGACCAATGTGTCCAACTACTGAGCCGGAGCTCTGGAGCGCACGCGCCCAGGGCCGGTGCTCTGCCGCGAAAGAGCCCACTGCGATGGGAGGCCACACAGGCCAAAGAACGGAGATGAATAAATAGATAAATGAAAGACCAATAGAAGTGGCCAAAAAAAAAAATAGAGTGTACCCACGGAACATCTGGAGCATCAACTGCATCATGGAGTTGGCCTCACTTTGTGGCACCCTCGTCTGGTAGGTCAGTCATTGGCTGCTGGTTGCCCCTCCTCAATGGAGGCTTAATTTTGTGGGCAAAGTGGCTTCCATTTGGTTGTGGACAATTCTGCGTAGGAGGAGCAGTCTGTGAGCTATCAGCAGCTAATATTCAGCAGATGGGGGGTTGGCTGTGTTGTTCTGCTAATGGAACGTGGATTGGGCACCACTGGCACCTACTACAGGCTTCTGTGGTGACTCTGTGGCAAAGAATCCACCCACAGTGCAGAAGATGCAGGTTTAATCCCTGGCTTGGGAAGATACCTGGCAAAGGCAATGGCAAGCCACTCCAGTATCCTTGCCTGGGAAATTCCACAGAAAGAGGAACCTGGCAGCTACAGTCTATACACTTGCAGAAGAGTCAGGCACAACTGAGCACACACAGCAGCAGCAGCACCTACTACCTACTACCATAGGATACTAGAACCTCCCTGTATGATTTTATTAGTTGGTCTGAGTTACAGGTTACCTGTTTGTCAATTTTTATATTTTAGGTTGCAGTATTTTAGAATACTTGGGTTATTCAGACTTGAAGCAATGATAAAGAGAGTGGATAATAAAATTTATCCCCTCTCATGAACATATTAAATTTTGCATCTCCATTTATTATAAACAGCTAGCTGAATTGTGTAATTAAGACATCATTTTCATTCTATTTACTGATGACCCAACCAGAAAGCCCCATAAATCAAGGTATGATATAGAAAGGCCACTGGTGGTTCTGTGAGAACGGACCCATGGGGGCTTCCCTGGTGGTTCTGTGGGTAAGGACACAGCCTTGCAGTGCAGGGGGCACCAGTTAGATCCCTGGCCTGGGAAGATCCCACATGCCGCAGAGCAGCTGGACCAATGTGTCCAACTACTGAGCCGGAGCTCTGGAGCGCACGCGCCCAGGGCCGGTGCTCTGCCGCGAAAGAGCCCACTGCGATGGGAGGCCACACAGGCCAAAGAACGGAGATGAATAAATAGATAAATGAAAGACCAATAGAAGTGGCCAAAAAAAAAAATAGAGTGTACCCACGGAACATCTGGAGCATCAACTGCATCATGGAGTTGGCCTCACTTTGTGGCACCCTCGTCTGGTAGGTCAGTCATTGGCTGCTGGTTGCCCCTCCTCAATGGAGGCTTAATTTTGTGGGCAAAGTGGCTTCCATTTGGTTGTGGACAATTCTGCGTAGGAGGAGCAGTCTGTGAGCTATCAGCAGCTAATATTCAGCAGATGGGGGGTTGGCTGTGTTGTTCTGCTAATGGAACGTGGATTGGGCACCACTGGCACCTACTACAGGCTTCTGTGGTGACTCTGTGGCAAAGAATCCACCCACAGTGCAGAAGATGCAGGTTTAATCCCTGGCTTGGGAAGATACCTGGCAAAGGCAATGGCAAGCCACTCCAGTATCCTTGCCTGGGAAATTCCACAGAAAGAGGAACCTGGCAGCTACAGTCTATACACTTGCAGAAGAGTCAGGCACAACTGAGCACACACAGCAGCAGCAGCACCTACTACCTACTACCATAGGATACTAGAACCTCCCTGTATGATTTTATTAGTTGGTCTGAGTTACAGGTTACCTGTTTGTCAATTTTTATATTTTAGGTTGCAGTATTTTAGAATACTTGGGTTATTCAGACTTGAAGCAATGATAAAGAGAGTGGATAATAAAATTTATCCCCTCTCATGAACATATTAAATTTTGCATCTCCATTTATTATAAACAGCTAGCTGAATTGTGTAATTAAGACATCATTTATTCTTTCAGGCAATGTTACTGAATTAAAAACACATTTATTTTTAACGGTTCTATAAAGAGTATGAACCATATAAGAACAGTTTAGCCCCTAGTTTACATAACAATGAAAGCAGACCTATTGTTTTTAGGGCTAGGAGGTAATTTTCCCCTATCTTGCGTGTAGTCTTTGTAATAGGGCTATTATAACAAAGTACCACTGACAAAGCTACTAGGTAGGGCATTGCTGGCATCTATTATGGGATAATGGAAGGATTTTAACAGTATCATTTTAACAATAATTATTCGAACAACAGAACTTTTATCTTCTCTCAGGTCTGGAGGCTAAAGGTCAGAGGTCGGTTCCTTCTGATGGGTGAGAGCGAAGATCAGTTGCAGGCCTGTCTGTTGGCTTAGAGAGGGACAGTTTCTCCCTGGGTTATCACGTCATCTTCCCTTTCTTTGTGTTTCTGTCCACATTTCCTCTACTTACAAGGATACGGGTCCAGTTGGATTAGGGCTCACACCAAGATGACTTCGTTGAAATTACTTAAAAAATTATTGAAGTATAGTTGATTTACAATGTTGTGCTGATTTCTTCTTTAAAGCAAAGTGACTCAGTTTTACATATATACACATATCTATCTGTATATATTCTTTTTATATTCTGTTGTAGTTTGTCAAAGAATACTGACTATAGTTCCCCTATGCTGTACAGTGTGACCTTATTGTTTATCCCTTCTGTGTATGTGATAGTCTGCCTCTGCTAATCCCAGACTCCCAATATACCCTCCTCTACACCCCTTCCCCCTTGGCAACCACAAGTGTGTTCTTTGTATCTGTGAGTTCTTTAAAGGCCTGACTCCAAATATGGTCACATTCTGAAGTAAAGGAGTTAAGACTTTAATATATGGAGGACGACATTTGGCTCAGAAGGCCCCTGCTTTAACTAATCAAAAGTTTTTTCTGCTATTAAAAACTGATGTTCTTTCAGAACATAAATGATTTCAAGGGCATTTTTCATTTTGGAACTGGAAAAGGATAAGAACGATTCCAATTTAGTTCTTATTTTCCCTTTCGTACTATAAAGGGATCATATTTGAATACTAAAATTAAATTAATATGAAAATGAATAAATGGTACAATCTTGTCTTTTCTTGACATAATTAAGTAAAAGAATAATATCAGGTACAGACTTGTATGTCTGAAAAGCTGGTACAGAAATTATTTTTGCAGGAATTTAAGTACCAAGAGCCAAACATGGTTTATCTTTATTTAAATGAAAGGTTCTAGTTAATTAGAAATTGAATGAGAAGGAAACACATTTCATACATATTAATAAAATATTACTTAGTTTAAATTTGAATACAATTTTCCTAAACTGCATATTTTCAATGCTTGAATTAACTGAGATCAATACTACATAAAACCTCGAGACCTGTTCTTGAAGACTGTCCTTGGTATGGCTAAGACCAGAGTAGTGGATTTTGATTAATAAGAAATAGGCATTCCCATGCACAGATATTGGTCAACAAATGTGCTTTTAAAGCATATTAAATTAAATATGATATTTAACATTTAGAATATTTAATTTCTACAGTACCATTTTTTTTAAAAAAAGCTTATAGTTACATAGGAAAAGAAGAAAAACTGTTGACAGAAAGAAATCAAAGTGAATTCATACACCAAAGCAGAAGAAGTGGGAACCAATGAAATGTCTTTAACACAAAGACTAAATGAATAAAGAAAGCATGCTAAGAATGTTTATAGTTTACAGAGCATTAGCACATGTACATTTAGAGATTGTGCCTTTAAACTACCATATGAAACACCAGAATAACTTTTAAAAAATTTTTTCTGTATTAGAATAGTAGAGCTTTTTTTTTTTAAACCTTTATTTTGCTTTTAGTTTTTACAGAGTTTTGTTGTTTACAGATATGCATGTTCCCAGATTAGTCATATGTATATCCCCCCCTTCCCACCCCTCCCAACAATCACACAGCACCCCTGAAGGATCCCCTTTTCTCACAGAGTAATGACTAGAGCTATTTCCTTTACTTATGATAGTACAGGCCTTCATGCTACTTCCTTTACGCCTCCCACCTTCTGTTCCTTCCCCACAATGTCCATATGTCCACTGTCCGTGTCCGTCTTTCCGTCGCTTCACTGCATGTGCTATCATCACCATCCTACTAGATTCCATATATATGTGTTAATATACTGTATTTGTCCTTCTCTTTCTGACTGACTTCACTTTTGATGATACGTTCTAGATCCAGCCATCTCATTAGGGCTGATTCTTCTGCATTTCTCTTTACAGCTGTGTAGTATTCCATTGTATATATGTACCAGAGCTTTTGGATCCATTCGTTCGTTGATGGACATCTAGGTTGCTTCCATGTTCTCGCTATTGTATAGAGAGCTGCAGTGAACATTGGGGTACAGGTGCTTCTTTCAGATTTGATTTCATCAGGGTATAAGCCTATATTAGAGCTTATGCTAGTTCATTTGTTTCCAAAATCTATCAAGGCAAATTTTTTGTTGTTGTTCAGTTGCTAAGTTGTGTCCAATTCTTTGCGACCCCGTGGACTGCAATACTCCAGGTTTCCCTGTCCTTCGCTATCTCCTGAATTTTCTCAAACTCATGTCCATTGACTCAGTAATGCCATCCAACCATCTCATCCTCTGTTACCCCCTTCTCCACCTGCCCTCAGTCTTTCCCAGCATCAGGGTCTTTTCTGGTGAGTCAGCTCTTCACATCAGGTGGTCAAAGTATTGGAGCTTCAGCTTCAGCATCGTTCCTTCCAATGAATATTCAGGGTTGATTTCCTTTAGGACTACCTGGCTTGATCTCCTCGCTGTCCAAGGGACTCTCAAGAGTCTTGTCCAGCACCACAATTTGAAATCATTCAGTTCTTCAGCACTCAGCCCTTCTTTACATTTCAACTCTCACATCTGTGCATGACTGCTGGAGAAACCATAGCTTTGACTATACAGATTTTTTGTCAGCAAAGTGATGTCTCTGCTTTTTTAACATGCTGTCTAGTTTTGTCATAGCTTTTCTTCCAAAGAGCAAGTATCTTTTAATTTTGTGGCTTCAGTCACCAGTAGCAGTAATTTTAGACCCCATGAATATGAAATCTGCCACTGTTTCCACTTTTTCACCGAATCTATTAGTAATGAGACTTGAAGCCATGATCCAAGGGGTTTTTAAAAATTTATTTATTTATTCATTTACTTTTTTGGCTATTCTGGATTTTCACTGCTGCTGTAGGCTCTTCTCTAGTTGCAGGGAGTCGGGGCATGTGGGATCTTCCCAGATCAGGGGTTGAACATGTGTCTCCTGCATTGGCAGGCAAACTCTTTACCACTGAGCTACCAGGGAAGCCCAGCGCTAGTTTTTTAATTGTTGAGTTTTAAGTCAGCTTTTTAACTTTCCTTTTTACCCTCATCAAGAGGATCTTTACCCTCTGCTAAGAAGGAAAAATTGGCTTACTAAGGGATAATGAGTGTACTAGGTGATATGCTAGTCACAGAGTGATAATATGATGAACAGAAATAACAAAAGTCTCTGACTTTTGGAGGTTAGAATTGATGGTGTGAGCAGACTTCCACCTTTCCTCTTCCAAGGAACTGATCAAAATATGCAGAGACAAAAAAGGAAAACAACCAGCACTTAAACAGATAGGGAAACAGTGCTATGTTGTATCTGTCATAAAATAGATACAACATAGAAGTTTAAAAATGTAACAAAATCATTTCAGCCTTATAAGAAATAATAAAAGTGGTCAATGAAAGATACAGCTGCAAACTGATAGATTCTGCTGTCACAGGGGGAGATGGAAGGTAAACACTGAAGAGTAGTTCCCAGCAAGTGAGCGTGCTAGGTTGCTAAGTTGTGTCTGACTTGTGTGACCCTTGGACTATAGCCCACCAGGCTCCTCTGACCATGGGCTTCTCCAGGCATGAATACTGGATTGGGCTGCCATGCCCTTCTCTAGGGGATCTTCCTGACCCAGATTTTTGAAACTCATTAGCTTTGACTTTTTACAGATTTCAACTCTCACATCTGTGCATGACTGCTGGAGAAACCATAGCTTTGACTATACAGATTTTTTGTCAGCAAAGTGATGTCTCTGCTTTTTTAACATGCTGTCTAGTTTTGTCATAGCTTTTCTTCCAAAGAGCAAGTATCTTTTAATTTTGTGGCTTCAGTCACCAGTAGCAGTAATTTTAGACCCCATGAATATGAAATCTGCCACTGTTTCCACTTTTTCACCGAATCTATTAGTAATGAGACTTGAAGCCATGATCCAAGGGGTTTTTAAAAATTTATTTATTTATTCATTTACTTTTTTGGCTATTCTGGATTTTCACTGCTGCTGTAGGCTCTTCTCTAGTTGCAGGGAGTCGGGGCATGTGGGATCTTCCCAGATCAGGGGTTGAACATGTGTCTCCTGCATTGGCAGGCAAACTCTTTACCACTGAGCTACCAGGGAAGCCCAGCGCTAGTTTTTTAATTGTTGAGTTTTAAGTCAGCTTTTTAACTTTCCTTTTTACCCTCATCAAGAGGATCTTTACCCTCTGCTAAGAAGGAAAAATTGGCTTACTAAGGGATAATGAGTGTACTAGGTGATATGCTAGTCACAGAGTGATAATATGATGAACAGAAATAACAAAAGTCTCTGACTTTTGGAGGTTAGAATTGATGGTGTGAGCAGACTTCCACCTTTCCTCTTCCAAGGAACTGATCAAAATATGCAGAGACAAAAAAGGAAAACAACCAGCACTTAAACAGATAGGGAAACAGTGCTATGTTGTATCTGTCATAAAATAGATACAACATAGAAGTTTAAAAATGTAACAAAATCATTTCAGCCTTATAAGAAATAATAAAAGTGGTCAATGAAAGATACAGCTGCAAACTGATAGATTCTGCTGTCACAGGGGGAGATGGAAGGTAAACACTGAAGAGTAGTTCCCAGCAAGTGAGCGTGCGTGCTAGGTTGCTAAGTTGTGTCTGACTTGTGTGACCCTTGGACTATAGCCCACCAGGCTCCTCTGACCATGGGCTTCTCCAGGCATGAATACTGGATTGGGCTGCCATGCCCTTCTCTAGGGGATCTTCCTGACCCAGGGATCAAACCTGAATCAACTATGTCTCCTGTATTGACAGGTAGATTCTTTATCACTCTTGCCACCTGGGAAGGCCAGGCCTTAGCACCAAAAGAGAATTTTCTGCTTGGACAGCCAGTTTATATTATTTAGGAGAATGGTCTGTATCACATCAGAATGGGGACTATGCCTGCAAGGACTGAGGTCAGCTAAGCAGCCTACAAGAGAAGAAATTCTTAGACATGGGTGCAAGTTATATGTCTCCTCAATTACCACCCCCACACACATGTCCCCATTTGCTTATTTAATGTTTTCTTTGTATTTTAAGTGCCCTTTCTAGTAAGCCTTTGAAAATATATTGTAGACTTTGAGGTGAGCAGGAGAAACCAACACACAGTTTAGATTTCTTTGTAGAGACTTTTTTGAACTATTGATATTCTATAAATAATTTAACTTTTCAAATGTTATATTTTTTAAATCTATTGAACTGCTTCTGGAGTCCCATATTCCCAGGGATAACAAATGGTTACTAGCATTAATTATACTCCAGTTTGGAATCTGCCCTGTCAATTTCCATAGAATTTCTCAGTATTTTTTTCAACTTGAGTTTTGAGAAGGTTTTCTGTTTCTAGTTGGTTGGTTCTTTCTAAAGCAGACTCAGATAAAAAATGTTTATATTCTGTAAGTGCCCATAGGAACTGACAGAAAAAGTCCCAGGATTACTCTGACTTTATGTTGACATCTAAGGGAAGATGAAAGTATTCATTTAGGCACAGTTGACAGTGGATGTTTAATGTGTTAAAGTGCAGAGCCCGGGCTTATACTCAAAAGGACCTGAGACCTGAAGACAAACATGGGAAGAGTGCCACGATCGAGCAGTGAGTCTGCCAGTACTTCCACATTTATTACAGCCAGCTGGAAAAGTCATGTGGACCACAATAGCTGATGCAAATAGTGAGCTGATTCATTACCTCACTGTTTTACACTTACCAGCAAGGTGGAACAATGGAGTGGCCATACCTAAGAATACTGGGACCTAGATCTATGGTGTCACAGGTCGCTGGTAATCAACAGCACCGGGAAGCTGGGCAAGTTAATTAATCTCTGTCTCTGTTGCTGCCCTACATCATGGGGATCATATTGTCTTCATGAAACTATTGTGATGATTAAATGGGATAATGTGTGACAAGCTTTAACACAGTGCCTGGCAAGCATCAGCACTTAAAAAGGATTGTTTAAAGTTTCAGTTGCATGGTTCTTTTTCTCCCTTTCTTGCTGCAATTCCAGCTAGACTTGATCTGTTCAGAGTTGTTCAAAGGACTCTAGATTCTTGTTAAAAGTAATAGAAATTGACTCTAACTGATAATGCAGAATAGGTACTTATTTATCATTATTTTCTAAATGGATGGGCCAGAGGATGCTAAGGTGGCTACATAACCAGACTGAAGACTCAACTTCCTGGAACATTGCCCAAAACCATGCCACAGAACTGGGCGAAACTGCTGCTACTCCCCTCTCTCCATACCCCCTGCCAGGAACTCCAGCTCACTGCCACCCCTACTGGAATGATTGCAGAGCCAGGAATGCAGTCTGCTGCCTCTGTCCCTATCCATTAGCAATGTGGATTCTGTGTTCATTTTCCTTCTTTGTGTGGATCAGCTGTGAAGTGAGGTCTCGCATTTGTGATCTCTGATCTCTTTACTTGAGCCTGAGCACCGAAGATGAGGGAATCAAGTTTTGTGTGTTCTGTCTTAGAGAAGCTCAGAGCCAGAAAAGGTAAATGTCCACCAAAATAACAAGGATGTTCAAATGCTGTGAGACAGTCAGAGACAAAACAGAAGATGGTCCATCATAAATCACAGGAGAGAGTGATTATTGTTTTGAGAAACTATTGGGAAAGAAGAAGCTATGTTCTTGTTCATCAAGTGAAGGGCCTGCCTGACTTGTGGTGCGTTGCCTCTGGTTTGGCTCAGAACACTTTGGCTGCGTGTCTCATGATGTATTATGATCTCCTTCTTCCATTTGCATCATTCAGTAGCACATTTAAAACCGTACACCAAAGCAGAATGGCTGATACTGTTAGCTTCTAAACTGCCTATTTGTATATATTATGATCAATTGGGCTAATACATATTTGTGTTAGGATTTCACACTTAGAGTAATGATTCCATTCAGCATGGAAGAAAGAAAAATGACTTAAATATAATGGCAGGATGAGGTTGCTAATAATAATGATTTGGTGTTAGTTAAAACTTCATTTGGCTCAGCATGATGTAATATCCAGGGAATGAGTACCAGATGACAAGTTCTATCACAGTAAATGCTGCACAGTTGAATGAGGGAACCAGAGAAATGTGCTATTAAAATTTCATGGCAAAATAATATAAGAGTAGAAACAGTTAAAATGAAATCTTTCAGTTAACAGTTAATATAGCATAATCTATGTTAAAAAGAACATACATAAGGAAAGAATCTATGAAGTCATGTCCAGAGCCATAACTTCCAATACTCCTGAGAGGCAATCTAAAAATAACAAGAGAATAAGTATTTTACCCTTCCTCCATGGAAAAAAGAACTTTCATTTTCTCCAGATGGACCAGTTCACAGGAACTCCTTTTCGTTCAAGTTACCATTTATGTATTCACCTAACCCCTGCCAGGAACTCCAGCTCACTGCCATTGAGCAGAGCCAGGAATGCAGTCTGCTGCCTCTGTCCCTATCCATTAGCAATGTGGATTCTGTGTTCATTTTCCTTCTTTGTGTGGATCAGCTGTGAAGTGAGGTCTCGCATTTGTGATCTCTGATCTCTTTACTTGAGCCTGAGCACAAGATGAGGGAATCAAGTTTTGTGTGTTCTGTCTTAGAGAAGCTCAGAGCCAGAAAAGGTAAATGTCCACCAAAATAACAAGGATGTTCAAATGCTGTGAGACAGTCAGAGACAAAACAGAAGATGGTCCATCATAAATCACAGGAGAGAGTGATTATTGTTTTGAGAAACTATTGGGAAAGAAGAAGCTATGTTCTTGTTCATCAAGTGAAGGGCCTGCCTGACTTGTGGTGCGTTGCCTCTGGTTTGGCTCAGAACACTTTGGCTGCGTGTCTCATGATGTATTATGATCTCCTTCTTCCATTTGCATCATTCAGTAGCACATTTAAAACCGTACACCAAAGCAGAATGGCTGATACTGTTAGCTTCTAAACTGCCTATTTGTATATATTATGATCAATTGGGCTAATACATATTTGTGTTAGGATTTCACACTTAGAGTAATGATTCCATTCAGCATGGAAGAAAGAAAAATGACTTAAATATAATGGCAGGATGAGGTTGCTAATAATAATGATTTGGTGTTAGTTAAAACTTCATTTGGCTCAGCATGATGTAATATCCAGGGAATGAGTACCAGATGACAAGTTCTATCACAGTAAATGCTGCACAGTTGAATGAGGGAACCAGAGAAATGTGCTATTAAAATTTCATGGCAAAATAATATAAGAGTAGAAACAGTTAAAATGAAATCTTTCAGTTAACAGTTAATATAGCATAATCTATGTTAAAAAGAACATACATAAGGAAAGAATCTATGAAGTCATGTCCAGAGCCATAACTTCCAATACTCCTGAGAGGCAATCTAAAAATAACAAGAGAATAAGTATTTTACCCTTCCTCCATGGAAAAAAAAAGAACTTTCATTTTTCTCCAGATGGACCAGTTCACAGGAACTCCTTTTCGTTCAAGTTACCATTTAGTTTTATTTCAACTGAATGTGGTACTCCTGGGCATTTGCACCTAATGTGCCTGGTAGGTTCATCTATTTTTAATTACAGTAAGGGATGAAGATTTCTAACTGAAATTAGAGGAACTGAAGTTTATATATCAGATTTACAAATGCTGCTGCTCTAAGTGAACAAGATTTCAACTTAAGCAAAACTTTTCTCTCTCCTAGTTCCAACTGTCTAATATAGCCTGACAGTAACAATAGTTGATTTGTTTTTACTATGCACTTTGTGACCATTTGTTTTATAGAGAAGAGGAATATAACATTTTTCAGAGTTGAGTCAACTGATAAAGATAACAAGAGTGTATCAAAGCAAGACTGAACACAAATAATCTGACTGTATTTTTCTGCTTAAAATACTAGTAAAACATAATACTGCATGTTTTCTATGTGCTATACACTATTATAAGCACTGTACAAGTATTTGATCATTTAATATTCATATAAAGCTATGAGGTAAATATGAGTATCTTCCTATTACAAATTAGTAAACTGAGTCACAGAGATGTGAAGTAACTTGCCCAAGGTCACACTAGTATGGGGCAGATCTAATTCTGAACCAGCTCTCTGGCTCAGGATCCAGGCTGCTGAATACACCTCTCACCCAAATCTAAATTGACTTTAAGAAATATTTCAGTTTCTGCTATGTCTAAAGTCTGAATCTAAAGCTAGAAATGTCTACTTTAAAAATGTACAAGTGATAGAGACTGGTGTGGCACTGTTCAGCAAGGCAGATAGAGCCACACTCCCACAAATTTAAAAGTACCTGAGAGATAAGTAGGAGAGGCAAGAAAGGATACAGAAGAAAATATTAACATTTGGGAGATATAGACAGAGACTATTGGGAAGCCAGTCAGGACGTGATTTCCCTTAACAGGTTGAGTAGAACTCCTGACTTACATAACGTTTAAACTGATACATGAAT
The DNA here is from genome assembly GCA_022376925.1 of Tragulus kanchil. Lineage (NCBI taxonomy): Eukaryota > Metazoa > Chordata > Mammalia > Artiodactyla > Tragulidae > Tragulus > Tragulus kanchil. The sequence continues at coordinate 24,900,801 of JAIOJX010000025.1, read as the reverse complement.
GATGGACAGGGGTTACCCAGGGGTCATAGTTCAACTTTGAATTAGAATAAGTATTTTACCCTTCCTCCATGGAAAAAGAACTTTCATTTCTCCAGATGGACCAGTTCACAGGAACTCCTTTTCGTTCAAGTTACCATTTAGTTTTATTTCAACTGAATGTGGTACTCCTGGGCATTTGCACCTAATGTGCCTGGTAGGTTCATCTATTTTTAATTACAGTAAGGGATGAAGATTTCTAACTGAAATTAGAGGAACTGAAGTTTATATATCAGATTTACAAATGCTGCTGCTCTAAGTGAACAAGATTTCAACTTAAGCAAAACTTTTCTCTCTCCTAGTTCCAACTGTCTAATATAGCCTGACAGTAACAATAGTTGATTTGTTTTTACTATGCACTTTGTGACCATTTGTTTTATAGAGAAGAGGAATATAACATTTTTCAGAGTTGAGTCAACTGATAAAGATAACAAGAGTGTATCAAAGCAAGACTGAACACAAATAATCTGACTGTATTTTTCTGCTTAAAATACTAGTAAAACATAATACTGCATGTTTTCTATGTGCTATACACTATTATAAGCACTGTACAAGTATTTGATCATTTAATATTCATATAAAGCTATGAGGTAAATATGAGTATCTTCCTATTACAAATTAGTAAACTGAGTCACAGAGATGTGAAGTAACTTGCCCAAGGTCACACTAGTATGGGGCAGATCTAATTCTGAACCAGCTCTCTGGCTCAGGATCCAGGCTGCTGAATACACCTCTCACCCAAATCTAAATTGACTTTAAGAAATATTTCAGTTTCTGCTATGTCTAAAGTCTGAATCTAAAGCTAGAAATGTCTACTTTAAAAATGTACAAGTGATAGAGACTGGTGTGGCACTGTTCAGCAAGGCAGATAGAGCCACACTCCCACAAATTTAAAAGTACCTGAGAGATAAGTAGGAGAGGCAAGAAAGGATACAGAAGAAAATATTAACATTTGGGAGATATAGACAGAGACTATTGGGAAGCCAGTCAGGGACGTGATTTCCCCTTAACAGGTTGAGTAGAACTCCTGACTTACATAACGTTTAAACTGATACATGAATGATGGACAGGGGTTACCCAGGGGTTCATGGGGTGAGTTTCAGGCAGATATTACAGAAAGTCTGAATGTGTGATGGTAGGAAATTATATTTTTTAGATAAATTGAAAGCCATTTAATACCCGAGAAAGGATGGTGAACATTCTAATAGTGGAGTGTGGGAACTGTATTGGAAAGAATTCATGGAGGGAATTTAAGAAATGTGGGTTTTATCCTGATGGGGAAATAATTGAGGGATTTTTATGAGAAGAGTGAATCACCAGCTTTGTGTTTTAGTTAAGATGAGCCTGCAGAGTCGAGGGTAGATAGTAGTGGAGCAGAGAGAGAAGTTCTAAGGTTGTGCCAAAAGCCGAAGCAAGAGAAGTTGGTGGTTGGACTTGGAGGATTTCACAGGAGGAATGGAGCAGTAGACAGCTGATGGAAATAGGCAGGAGGTAGAATTTGCAGGTGGTGGCTGAGTAGATGTGAAAGAGGACAGAGGAGGTGATGTCCAGACCAACACCAAGATTTCTAACCAGAGTAACTGGGATAAATGGCAGTACTATTTACTAAGACAGGCCGCATGGCCACAGAGCACGTTTTAGGGGAGGATGGTGAGCTCAATTTTAGAATGAGAACGAATGGATGTGCTGGTGAGTAATAGAAGTTGCAAACCCAGGAGAAAAGTTTAAGCTGGGAGTGGACATTTTGAAGGCAACCGTGATATAATAGGGATTGATCGAAAACTTTCTGAGAAGTTACCCATTTCTTTGTAGAGAACTACAGAGATGAGGTGTTTTAAAGAGTCTCCAAACCTCCACAAATTTAAAGATTTTTTACCTGAGAGATTTTAAAAGTACAAGTGATAGAGACTGGTGTGGCACTGTTCAGCAAGGCAGATAGAGCCACACTCCCACAAATTTAAAAGTACCTGAGAGATAAGTAGGAGAGGCAAGAAAGGATACAGAAGAAAATATTAACATTTGGGAGATATAGACAGAGACTATTGGGAAGCCAGTCGGGGACGTGATTTCCCCTTAACAGGTTGAGTAGAACTCCTGACTTACATAACGTTTAAACTGATACATGAATGATGGACAGGGGTTACCCAGGGGTTCATGGGGTGAGTTTCAGGCAGATATTACAGAAAGTCTGAATGTGTGATGGTAGGAAATTATATTTTTTAGATAAATTGAAAGCCATTTAATACCCGAGAAAGGATGGTGAACATTCTAATAGTGGAGTGTGGGAACTGTATTGGAAAGAATTCATGGAGGGAATTTAAGAAATGTGGGTTTTATCCTGATGGGGAAATAATTGAGGGATTTTTATGAGAAGAGTGAATCACCAGCTTTGTGTTTTAGTTAAGATGAGCCTGCAGAGTCGAGGGTAGATAGTAGTGGAGCAGAGAGAGAAGTTCTAAGGTTGTGCCAAAAGCCGAAGCAAGAGAAGTTGGTGGTTGGACTTGGAGGATTTCACAGGAGGAATGGAGCAGTAGACAGCTGATGGAAATAGGCAGGAGGTAGAATTTGCAGGTGGTGGCTGAGTAGATGTGAAAGAGGACAGAGGAGGTGATGTCCAGACCAACACCAAGATTTCTAACCAGAGTAACTGGGATAAATGGCAGTACTATTTACTAAGACAGGCCGCATGGCCACAGAGCACGTTTTAGGGGAGGATGGTGAGCTCAATTTTAGAATGAGAACGAATGGATGTGCTGGTGAGTAATAGAAGTTGCAAACCCAGGAGAAAAGTTTAAGCTGGGAGTGGACATTTTGAAGGCAACCGTGATATAATAGGGATTGATCGGGAAAACTTTCTGAGAAGTTACCCATTTCTTTGTAGAGAACTACAGAGATGAGGTGTTTTTAAAGAGTCTCCAAACCTGGAATTTCAAATAAATGCAGTATGTTTTTCTGAAATTATAAATGCTGCAATGACATTTTTGCATATGATATTTACAAAGATAGGAAAGTAAATTATTAGGAAACTGGTTATATTTCTGATATTGTTGGTATATGCTCTTTTTGTTTTTTTAAGATTTATTTATTTATTTTGGGCGGGGAACAGGTTGGGGAGGGAAGGGAGCGGGTGGGCCACTTCTATTGGTCTTTCATTTATCTATTTTCATCCATCCTTGTTCTTTGGCCCATGTGGGCCTCCCATAGCAGTGGCCTCTGTTGTTGCAGAGCACCGTCTGTGGGTGCATGCGCTCCAGAGCTCCGGCTCAGTAATTGGACACATCGGTCCAGCAGCTCCACGGCACGTGGGATCTTCCCAGGCCTGGGATCGAACCAGCGCCCCTTGCACTGCAAGGCGGTGTCCCCACCCACCGGACCACCTGGGGAAGCCCTATGTTCTATTTTTAATTGCTGATAATTTTAATGCTACATAGCATAAAGGCAAGGCAGGCATTTTAGCACCAAAAGCCAAAGACAGAAATTCTGATGAAAAAAGGCGACAGTTACCTTGTACTGAGAAAGGAGGGTGGTATCCTTGTGATGACTTTGCTTGCCTGCAGTAATGAGTGAATGACTTTGAATTATACGAAGGTTAATTAACTGGTCATTCTTGATGAGAGTGTAATTCTCTGGTGGGTCATTTGTGAGACGCAGTAAATTCATGGCGGATTCAACTTGCCACTCCTGTTTCAGGCTGTCCCTTATTTTGAACACAATTCTAAATGTACTTTCTGTTAAATTTTGACTGCTGCCATATGTATGAATTAGCACAATCTAAACAGCTGGATAAATGTACAGATTAGATGTCTTAGATCTATTCAAAGGCAGGAGTATCTGGAGATAGAAAGGGGTTTGAAATGTCTCTAATGGAAAAATGGCTCTAAGGGGTTTCTGCAGGAGCAGCCAATGCAAGACTAATGGAGGAGAAAGAAGTTTTCACAAGTTAACCACTCAGTGGATAAGAGAGAGCCTGGAATTATTTGAAATGCCATCAATGATTTTTTCAAAGGAAAAGGAAGAATAGTAGGCTAGAAATTGAGATGAGATATTATTTGCTTCAGTAGTAGTTTCTGGAAATGATGCCACCCAAAGGCACCACATGTGACTGTGAGCAGCACAGCTATGTCCAGTGAGAATGGCGCCTCCTGGAGGTTAGGGCAGCCTGAGCTCTTAAGGATTTGTGAAGGATTCTGCTTCCAGCAATGTTATTTTGGCTTTCATTTATCTATTTTCATCCATCTTTGTTCTTTGGCCTGTGTGGGCCTCCCATTGCAGTGGCCTCTCTCGTTGCAGAGCACCGGCTGTGGGTGCATGCGCTCCAGAGCTCCGGCTTGGTAGTTGGACACATCGGTCCAGCCGCTCCGCGGCACATGGGATCTTCCCAGGCCAGGGATCGAACCAGCGCCCTTGGCACTGCAAGGCAGTGTCCCCACCCACCGGACCACCTGGGGAAGCCCTATGTTCTATTTTTAATTGCTGATAATTTTAATGCTACATAGCATAAAGGCAAGGCAGGCATTTTAGCACCAAAAGCCAAAGACAGAAATTCTGATGAAAAAAGGCGACAGTTACCTTGTACTGAGAAAGGAGGGTGGTATCCTTGTGATGACTTTGCTTGCCTGCAGTAATGAGTGAATGACTTTGAATTATACGAAGGTTAATTAACTGGTCATTCTTGATGAGAGTGTAATTCTCTGGTGGGTCATTTGTGAGACGCAGTAAATTCATGGCGGATTCAACTTGCCACTCCTGTTTCAGGCTGTCCCTTATTTTGAACACAATTCTAAATGTACTTTCTGTTAAATTTTGACTGCTGCCATATGTATGAATTAGCACAATCTAAACAGCTGGATAAATGTACAGATTAGATGTCTTAGATCTATTCAAAGGCAGGAGTATCTGGAGATAGAAAGGGGTTTGAAATGTCTCTAATGGAAAAATGGCTCTAAGGGGTTTCTGCAGGAGCAGCCAATGCAAGACTAATGGAGGAGAAAGAAGTTTTCACAAGTTAACCACTCAGTGGATAAGAGAGAGCCTGGAATTATTTGAAATGCCATCAATGATTTTTTCAAAGGAAAAGGAAGAATAGTAGGCTAGAAATTGAGATGAGATATTATTTGCTTCAGTAGTAGTTTCTGGAAATGATGCCACCCAAAGGCACCACATGTGACTGTGAGCAGCACAGCTATGTCCAGTGAGAATGGCGCCTCCTGGAGGTTAGGGCAGCCTGAGCTCTTAAGGATTTGTGAAGGATTCTGCTTCCAGCAATGTTATATTTTTGGCTTTAGCCAGGGTTCACCCTTAACAAACCAGATTTAAAAAAGATAAATTACCCTTTTATAAAGCACTACGATACGTTATGGACTTCCCCAGTGCCTTAGATGGTAAGGAACCTGCCTGCAATGCAGGAGACATGTGTTCGACCCTTGAGTTGGGAAGATCCTCTGGAGAAGGGAATGGTAACCCACTCTAGTATCCTTCCTGGAGAATCCCATGGACAGAGAAGCCTGGTGGGCTACAGTCCATGGGGTCACAAAGACTTGGACACAACTGAGTAAGTGCAACATAACTTATACTGCTGACCTTTACAAATATAAAACATGTAGTTTAGTGAATTATAAGCTTATGGTTCAGTGTGTAAGTCCCTAACAAATAATTATGAAAAACCTAAGACATATTAATGATACTACTTTATGTATATAATATAAAGCATTATTTTGTAGTACTATATATATTTAGGATTTTTAATTATTTAGCCAATTATAACTATCTGAAAGTATTCTAGAATTATTGAAAATGTCAATTCAGTTCAAAGTGACAAAATAACACTTGACTGGAATGTATTATAACTGACATAGTGACTCTTGATTTATTTTCAGTGCTGAACACAGATATCATTTATTTTAATATTCCTTCTCTCTGGCAATGTAATAACGGCCTAGTAAGCCAAGACTTATAAATAAAGCATGTGCTCATTTCATTAATATTTTCATGATTAGCTGTTTGGGAATTTATGGATATGTTGTAGGGAATTAAGATTGAACGAGGGTATAGATTCCCTCCAGATAGAGCCAGATGCCATGTATTTTTGTAAATATGAGTAAGTTGTGTTGATTGCCAAAATTTTATTATAAATACTCAAGTTCCCTTGTTTTATTATAAGCCCAAGGATAACAAAACAAAGGAAAAATTTTGCTTCAGTAGTAGTTTCTGGAAATGATGCCACCCAAAGGCACCACATGTGACTGTGAGCAGCACAGCTATGTCCAGTGAGAATGGCGCCTCCTGGAGGTTAGGGCAGCCTGAGCTCTTAAGGATTTGTGAAGGATTCTGCTTCCAGCAATGTTATATTTTTGGCTTTAGCCAGGGTTCACCCTTAACAAACCAGATTTAAAAAAGATAAATTACCCTTTTATAAAGCACTACGATACGTTATGGACTTCCCCAGTGCCTTAGATGGTAAGGAACCTGCCTGCAATGCAGGAGACATGTGTTCGACCCTTGAGTTGGGAAGATCCTCTGGAGAAGGGAATGGTAACCCACTCTAGTATCCTTCCTGGAGAATCCCATGGACAGAGAAGCCTGGTGGGCTACAGTCCATGGGGTCACAAAGACTTGGACACAACTGAGTAAGTGCAACATAACTTATACTGCTGACCTTTACAAATATAAAACATGTAGTTTAGTGAATTATAAGCTTATGGTTCAGTGTGTAAGTCCCTAACAAATAATTATGAAAAACCTAAGACATATTAATGATACTACTTTATGTATATAATATAAAGCATTATTTTGTAGTACTATATATATTTAGGATTTTTAATTATTTAGCCAATTATAACTATCTGAAAGTATTCTAGAATTATTGAAAATGTCAATTCAGTTCAAAGTGACAAAATAACACTTGACTGGAATGTATTATAACTGACATAGTGACTCTTGATTTATTTTCAGTGCTGAACACAGATATCATTTATTTTAATATTCCTTCTCTCTGGCAATGTAATAACGGCCTAGTAAGCCAAGACTTATAAATAAAGCATGTGCTCATTTCATTAATATTTTCATGATTAGCTGTTTGGGAATTTATGGATATGTTGTAGGGAATTAAGATTGAACGAGGGTATAGATTCCCTCCAGATAGAGCCAGATGCCATGTATTTTTGTAAATATGAGTAAGTTGTGTTGATTGCCAAAATTTTATTATAAATACTCAAGTTCCCTTGTTTTATTATAAGCCCAAGGATAACAAAACAAAGGAAAATATGATTGTTTTTATTTAAAGGTATCTCATAATTGTTATGTGGGAGAGAAAAAGATTTTTTTTATCCTCTAAGCATTTATGTGTGTGTGTGTGTGTGTGTGTGTGTGTGTGTGCTGAGTAAAATGAAAGAGGAAAAGAAACTCCTACTTGGCACCTTCATGCTCCAGTACCTGTTTGTATTCTCAAGTACACACATGCACACCAAAAAGTGCATTTAACTTTTTCCATAACATCTTATAGAAAAATCAGAACAAACTTTTTGGTCAACCCAATATTTTGCTGTTTTCTGGACTTTACTATTTTGTTTGGGTTCTACCTACAATATCAGACACACTGGTATCTATTTTTATAACAGTGAATACATTATGCTATGGCAATGTTTCTCATTCTGATAATTAAATACATTTTTAGTGCATGGAAATCTTTTTCTTCATATGTTTCTCAAACTTTATGAAGTTATGGTTTAATAACTGTCATATAAAAATAAGTATTCAAATAAGCACAGATTGTAATTTATTTTGCAAGGGTATTCAGTATAACATGTTATAAAGACTCTTCCTTGGATTTTGATATATTTGTGTTTCTATTCCATCTTTTACCAGACGTGCATGTCAACCATTATCAGTGGTTTTCCTACAATCTGCTTTTCTGTTAAAATGCTTATTTCTGTAAAATGGAATAGAAATTCTCAGAGATAATACTTCAAATACTTAATGATTAGTCATGATCCAATCAGAAGGGAAGGTCCTAATTAAGTCACCCTGGGAAAAGCGTTTAAATGGTATCCCGTATAATATCCATCTTATATAGGAGGTGTGATAAATTTGAAACATAAAATAAATAATATATGTAATGAACAAGAAGAATTAAAAGAGGTGTCGTATAAGAGTCTGCTTTCAATGAAAGCTTTTAAAATAAATAAAGCATGTGCTCATTTCATTAATATTTTCATGATTAGCTGTTTGGGAATTTATGGATATGTTGTAGGGAATTAAGATTGAACGAGGGTATAGATTCCCTCCAGATAGAGCCAGATGCCATGTATTTTTGTAAATATGAGTAAGTTGTGTTGATTGCCAAAATTTTATTATAAATACTCAAGTTCCCTTGTTTTATTATAAGCCCAAGGATAACAAAACAAAGGAAAATATGATTGTTTTTATTTAAAGGTATCTCATAATTGTTATGTGGGAGAGAAAAAGATTTTTTTTATCCTCTAAGCATTTATGTGTGTGTGTGTGTGTGTGTGTGTGTGTGTGTGCTGAGTAAAATGAAAGAGGAAAAGAAACTCCTACTTGGCACCTTCATGCTCCAGTACCTGTTTGTATTCTCAAGTACACACATGCACACCAAAAAGTGCATTTAACTTTTTCCATAACATCTTATAGAAAAATCAGAACAAACTTTTTGGTCAACCCAATATTTTGCTGTTTTCTGGACTTTACTATTTTGTTTGGGTTCTACCTACAATATCAGACACACTGGTATCTATTTTTATAACAGTGAATACATTATGCTATGGCAATGTTTCTCATTCTGATAATTAAATACATTTTTAGTGCATGGAAATCTTTTTCTTCATATGTTTCTCAAACTTTATGAAGTTATGGTTTAATAACTGTCATATAAAAATAAGTATTCAAATAAGCACAGATTGTAATTTATTTTGCAAGGGTATTCAGTATAACATGTTATAAAGACTCTTCCTTGGATTTTGATATATTTGTGTTTCTATTCCATCTTTTACCAGACGTGCATGTCAACCATTATCAGTGGTTTTCCTACAATCTGCTTTTCTGTTAAAATGCTTATTTCTGTAAAATGGAATAGAAATTCTCAGAGATAATACTTCAAATACTTAATGATTAGTCATGATCCAATCAGAAGGGAAGGTCCTAATTAAGTCACCCTGGGAAAAGCGTTTAAATGGTATCCCGTATAATATCCATCTTATATAGGAGGTGTGATAAATTTGAAACATAAAATAAATAATATATGTAATGAACAAGAAGAAAGTGCTTAAAAAGATGTTAGCCAGGGCTTCCCTAGTGGTCCAGTATGTAAAGAGTCTGCCTTGCAGTGCAAGGTGCACTGGTTTGATCCCTGGCCCTGGAAGATCCCACGTGTCATGGAGTGGCTGAACCAGTGTGTCCGATTCCAAGCCAGCGCTCTGGAGCGCATATGCCCAGAGCCAGTGCTCTACAGTGAGAGAGGCGGCTGCGATGGGAGGCCCACACAGGTCAAAGAATGAAAAGATGGATGATGATAAATAAACAAATAAATAAAAACAATAAAAGAGGCCAAAATTTAAAAAAAAAGAAAAAAGATGTTAATCAAGTTGACAAATGTTAGCTCAGAGCTTTATCTCCTTATTTGGCTAATCTCTCAATGTTAATTGAAGAATATACAAATTAGAGGGCAAGGTAGTTTAAAATGTGTAAGACTGAATCAAAGACTGACAATATGGATGAATAATTTCCAGTTCTCATTTCAACCCCACCAAAGGCAAGATGAACTATTACCAAAATAATTTCTATGTCCTATGATGAAATTTATAATTCAAATTCCATGATAAATGGATGACACAGGAATCAATATTACTTTCTGCTTAATCATGACCTCTCCTTATGCTTATTTGGAATTCCTTGATTGCTAAAATAAAGCTTGATAAGTTAATACCTGTGCAGAAAGCCCATCCAAATCTTCTTGGAAAATCTTAGTGAAAGACACAGTGATTAGGACTGAATCCTGAAATCTTAGTGGAAGGGTATTCAGTATAACATGTTATAAAGACTCTTCCTTGGATTTTGATATATTTGTGTTTCTATTCCATCTTTTACCAGACGTGCATGTCAACCATTATCAGTGGTTTTCCTACAATCTGCTTTTCTGTTAAAATGCTTATTTCTGTAAAATGGAATAGAAATTCTCAGAGATAATACTTCAAATACTTAATGATTAGTCATGATCCAATCAGAAGGGAAGGTCCTAATTAAGTCACCCTGGGAAAAGCGTTTAAATGGTATCCCGTATAATATCCATCTTATATAGGAGGTGTGATAAATTTGAAACATAAAATAAATAATATATGTAATGAACAAGAAGAAAGTGCTTAAAAAGATGTTAGCCAGGGCTTCCCTAGTGGTCCAGTATGTAAAGAGTCTGCCTTGCAGTGCAAGGTGCACTGGTTTGATCCCTGGCCCTGGAAGATCCCACGTGTCATGGAGTGGCTGAACCAGTGTGTCCGATTCCAAGCCAGCGCTCTGGAGCGCATATGCCCAGAGCCAGTGCTCTACAGTGAGAGAGGCGGCTGCGATGGGAGGCCCACACAGGTCAAAGAATGAAAAGATGGATGATGATAAATAAACAAATAAATAAAAACAATAAAAGAGGCCAAAATTTAAAAAAAAAGAAAAAAGATGTTAATCAAGTTGACAAATGTTAGCTCAGAGCTTTATCTCCTTATTTGGCTAATCTCTCAATGTTAATTGAAGAATATACAAATTAGAGGGCAAGGTAGTTTAAAATGTGTAAGACTGAATCAAAGACTGACAATATGGATGAATAATTTCCAGTTCTCATTTCAACCCCACCAAAGGCAAGATGAACTATTACCAAAATAATTTCTATGTCCTATGATGAAATTTATAATTCAAATTCCATGATAAATGGATGACACAGGAATCAATATTACTTTCTGCTTAATCATGACCTCTCCTTATGCTTATTTGGAATTCCTTGATTGCTAAAATAAAGCTTGATAAGTTAATACCTGTGCAGAAAGCCCATCCAAATCTTCTTGGAAAATCTTAGTGAAAGACACAGTGATTAGGACTGAATCCTCAGGGTTAAATTTATCCTCAAGCACTAGTGGGTACATTTTGAAAGCATAATAAAATAAATTAACTGAAAATGCCAGTTTCTTCAAAAGCAATGATTTAGGATTGCTTACTATGGCATATTCAAATTAGGTATTAATCACAAAGCAATTTGTTTAGCTTTATAAAAGGGTTAATGCCCAAAATGCCACTAGGATTTCTATTTTAAAATTTCTATTAGTGGCTGAAAATATCCATCCTACAGAGCAGTTTACTGTCTTTAATAGCTACTTGTATGATGACTTGTATGATTCTACTTGTAGAATTTCCTTCTTTTTGTAACAAATTTATCACTGGTGTGCATAAAGTGAGAATTAAAGGTATTTCTGTTACATTTTCCTGTTAAGTCAGCAAAAAGCTAGACGATAACATTTTGAGCCTAGACAGTTTTGGTTTGTTGTTGTTTTTTTAGGTAGATGGAAATTATCTACAATATGGGAATGGTGTTTAGAGAGAAATTTTACTTGGATGTAGTAAAACAAAAAAAGGTGTGGAATATCTATTAAGCACTTTTTATGTCTAGCATTGTTCAAAGGAATGCTATTTTATATATGTAAATGATGAGAAACGGGTCATGACAGAGATTGGCTGGCTGTTCATCAGATTAATTTACCTGCCTCTCAAGTTCAATGCTGAATTCCCCTTCCAGGTAAAGGTGACCATATCATTGAGTTCCTGTCTAAAGTTGTTGGATGTGATACTGACCGCTTGCTTATAAGGCCTAGCCCATAAAAGTCTTCTCTTCTCCCTCTGTGATCTCTATCACCCATTCTTCAGTGGAGTAAGAGATGAGTTTCTCTTGAAAGCCACATTTTCTTAAAGCAGTTGATTTTACCTTTTTGGCCATGTGGCATGCATAAAGGACCTTAGTTCCCTGACCAGAGCTGGAACCTATGCCCCTGCAGTGGAAGCACAGAGTCCTGACCACTGGATAGCCAGGAAATTCCAAGCCACATTTTGAAGACACTATGACCACTGACAGCCTGGATTCTTGGATACTTTGTAAAGCAGAATCTCCCTATACTAGAACAAAAATACCAATTCCTGTTCTTCAAGGTTAACCGAAGTGTTAACTATATATAAATAGATGATTACAATAAAACATATGTGTGAAACAGAGCAGAATATGTAATTTCTGAATTGCTGAAGGGAATTTATGCCAGGCAGTGAAGATAAACTTTGACTTATGTTTATTAACTTTCTCCAGATTCATGGATCTGGTATTTCATATTCTTCTTCATTATTTGAAATCCTATATGTATATTGTGAGTGTTTTAAGTGTACTGTTTATATTGTTCTTTTTATCTGTTGCCATGTAATGAACCGTTCCAAAGCTTAGTGACTTAAAACAACCATTTATAAATATATCTGATAATTCTGTATTGACTGGGCTCAGCTGGGCAATTCTTACTTACAGTCTTTAGTGCTATCGTAGTCCTATATTGAAGGCTCGGCTAGCCTGAATGTCCAGGATGGCTGATATACATGGTCTGCAGTTGACACTGACTATTGGCTGGGAATTCTTGACTTGTCATGACTTAAGCCTCCTCATAGTGTGCTGACTTAGTTTCCCATAGGAAACAACTGAGAGTGAGTGTTCCAAGAGAGTGGAAGTGGCCTCTCTGTTAAGACCTGAGCCTGGAAACTGTTTCAGCCTCAGTGCTGCCATATTGTATTAGTTCAGCTCAACAGACAGATCCCTGATCCAAGGGGAAGATATGCAGATGTCACCTGCTGAATGGAAGAATGTCAAAAAGCTTGTGGTTGTTCTCATTCCATCATAAAGATGTATGGCTGTGTGCATTTATAATTATACAAGAAGTGAATCCATGGCTATTTTAAAATCTTAAACATATGAAAGAATGAAACATTCTCTTTCCCCTTCCTAAAATTGCACTCATTTTCCCAATATTATTAGTGTTAGTTGGTCTTCATCCATGTGCATCTTTTGTACTTACTAAGTATATATTGATTTTTCTTACATTTAAAAAAGTGTTTTTGAATACATTGGGTCTTTGTTGCTGTGTAGGGGCGCTCTCTAGTTGTGGTGAGTGGGGCTACTCTTTGTTGAGATAGGTAGGCTTCTCACTCTGGTAGCGTCTCTGTGAAGCATGGGCTCTACATGTGTGAGCTTCACTGGTTGTGGTGCACAGGCTGTATAGTTGGAGTGCATGGGCTTAGTTGTTCTGTGGCATGTGGGATCTTTCCAGAAAGCATAGAACCTGTGTCTCCTACATTGGTAGGTGGATTCTTAACCACTAGAACACCCAAGAAGTCCTGATTTTGCTTACTTTTACATGAATCAAATCAAGTTACCATATTTCTGAAAAGTAATCTTATCATTTAGCAGTACATTTTGTTGTAAAGTCATTCAATTGTGTCCAACTCTTTGCAACTTGACTAAGCATCTGTATATCTTCTTCATTATTTGAAATCCTATATGTATATTGTGAGTGTTTTAAGTGTACTGTTTATATTGTTCTTTTATCTGTTGCCATGTAATGAACCGTTCCAAAGCTTAGTGACTTAAAACAACCATTTATAAATATATCTGATAATTCTGTATTGACTGGGCTCAGCTGGGCAATTCTTACTTACAGTCTTTAGTGCTATCGTAGTCCTATATTGAAGGCTCGGCTAGCCTGAATGTCCAGGATGGCTGATATACATGGTCTGCAGTTGACACTGACTATTGGCTGGGAATTCTTGACTTGTCATGACTTAAGCCTCCTCATAGTGTGCTGACTTAGTTTCCCATAGGAAACAACTGAGAGTGAGTGTTCCAAGAGAGTGGAAGTGGCCTCTCTGTTAAGACCTGAGCCTGGAAACTGTTTCAGCCTCAGTGCTGCCATATTGTATTAGTTCAGCTCAACAGACAGATCCCTGATCCAAGGGGAAGATATGCAGATGTCACCTGCTGAATGGAAGAATGTCAAAAAGCTTGTGGTTGTTCTCATTCCATCATAAAGATGTATGGCTGTGTGCATTTATAATTATACAAGAAGTGAATCCATGGCTATTTTAAAATCTTAAACATATGAAAGAATGAAACATTCTCTTTCCCCTTCCTAAAATTGCACTCATTTTCCCAATATTATTAGTGTTAGTTGGTCTTCATCCATGTGCATCTTTTTGTACTTACTAAGTATATATTGATTTTTCTTACATTTAAAAAAGTGTTTTTGAATACATTGGGTCTTTGTTGCTGTGTAGGGGCGCTCTCTAGTTGTGGTGAGTGGGGCTACTCTTTGTTGAGATAGGTAGGCTTCTCACTCTGGTAGCGTCTCTGTGAAGCATGGGCTCTACATGTGTGAGCTTCACTGGTTGTGGTGCACAGGCTGTATAGTTGGAGTGCATGGGCTTAGTTGTTCTGTGGCATGTGGGATCTTTCCAGAAAGCATAGAACCTGTGTCTCCTACATTGGTAGGTGGATTCTTAACCACTAGAACACCCAAGAAGTCCTGATTTTGCTTACTTTTACATGAATCAAATCAAGTTACCATATTTCTGAAAAGTAATCTTATCATTTAGCAGTACATTTTGTTGTAAAGTCATTCAATTGTGTCCAACTCTTTGCAACTCTCTGGACTGCAGCACACCAGGCTTTCCTGTCCTTCACGCTCTTTTGGAGTTTCCTCAGTATCATGTCCATTGACTAGATGATGCCATCTAACCATCTCATCCTCTGTCGCTCCCTTCTCCTCCAGCCCTCTCAGTCTTTCCTAGCATCAGGGTCTTTTCCAGTGAATCAAGTCTTCACACCAGGTGGCCAAGTATTAGTTCATCAGCTTTGGCATCGGTCCTTTCAATGAATATTTAGGTTTGATATCCTTTAGGATTGACTAGTGTGATCTCCTTGCAGTCCAGTAGACCCTAAAGAGTTCTCTCCAACACCATAGTTCAAAAGCATCAAGTCTTCGGTGCTCAGCCTTCTTTAATGCTCTACCTTTCACATCCATACATAACTACTGGAAAGACTATAGCTCTGACTATATGGTCCTTTGTTGGCAAAGTGACGTCTTTGCTTTTTAATACACTGTCTAGATTTGTCATAGCTTTCCTGCCAAGGAGCAAGTGTCAATTAATTTCATGGCTGCAGTGATTTTGAAACCCAAGGAAATAAGTTCTCTCTCTGTTTCCATTTTCCCCATCTGTTTTCCATAAAGTGATGAGAACTGATGCTGTGGTCTTTGTTTTTTGAATGTTGTGTTTTAAGCTAGCTTTTTAACTCTTCTCTTTCACCTTCATCAAGCAGATGTTTAGTTCCTCTTTGCTTTGCCATTGGACTGGTGTCATCTGCATATCTGAGGTTGTTGATATTTCTCCCAGCAATCCTGATTCCAGGCTGAGCTTCTTCCAGCATGGCATTTCACATGATGTCCTCTGCATAAAAGTTAAATAAGCAGGGTGACAATATACAGCCTTGACATACTTCTTTCCCAATTTTGAACCAGTCTCTTGTTCCATGTCCAGTTCTTAACTGCTGCTTTTTGACCTTCATACAGGTATCTCAGGAGGCAGGTAAGGTGTTCTGGTATACCCATCTCTTGAAAAAATTTCCTGTTTGTTGTGATACACACAGTCAAAGGCTTTAGTGTACATTTTAGATATCTTTATATGTGGACATATAATTTAAGATTATTACCTAGTATTTTGTAGTTGTTGATATATTTGTTATATTGTATGGATTTAGATTTTTTATGGCCTTTGGTTATTGCATGCAATATTGTTCCTTTTCATTATTTTTTTGTACACGTGAAAAACTTGCACTAAGATATATACCCAAAGTAGAAATGCTAAATTGACAGGTATTAACATTTTAAAAAGGCTGCTGTTTAAATGGGCATTACCATTTCACATGTTCTTCAGCAGTACTGTATATGAGAATGCCTCTTTTTCCTCACCATTGTCAATTCCAGATATTACCTGTCTGATCAATTTTTGGAACTCTAACGGATGAAAATGTTTCCTAGTGTGTTCATTTCAGTTTTCAATCCCTTATTTACTGCTTTGTTGATTTTATTTTTATGTTATGGTGCTCAGCCTTCTTTAATGCTCTACCTTTCACATCCATACATAACTACTGGAAAGACTATAGCTCTGACTATATGGTCCTTTGTTGGCAAAGTGACGTCTTTGCTTTTTAATACACTGTCTAGATTTGTCATAGCTTTCCTGCCAAGGAGCAAGTGTCAATTAATTTCATGGCTGCAGTGATTTTGAAACCCAAGGAAATAAGTTCTCTCTCTGTTTCCATTTTCCCCATCTGTTTTCCATAAAGTGATGAGAACTGATGCTGTGGTCTTTGTTTTTTGAATGTTGTGTTTTAAGCTAGCTTTTTAACTCTTCTCTTTCACCTTCATCAAGCAGATGTTTAGTTCCTCTTTGCTTTGCCATTGGACTGGTGTCATCTGCATATCTGAGGTTGTTGATATTTCTCCCAGCAATCCTGATTCCAGGCTGAGCTTCTTCCAGCATGGCATTTCACATGATGTCCTCTGCATAAAAGTTAAATAAGCAGGGTGACAATATACAGCCTTGACATACTTCTTTCCCAATTTTGAACCAGTCTCTTGTTCCATGTCCAGTTCTTAACTGCTGCTTTTTGACCTTCATACAGGTATCTCAGGAGGCAGGTAAGGTGTTCTGGTATACCCATCTCTTGAAAAAATTTCCTGTTTGTTGTGATACACACAGTCAAAGGCTTTAGTGTACATTTTAGATATCTTTATATGTGGACATATAATTTAAGATTATTACCTAGTATTTTGTAGTTGTTGATATATTTGTTATATTGTATGGATTTAGATTTTTTATGGCCTTTGGTTATTGCATGCAATATTGTTCCTTTTCATTATTTTTTTGTACACGTGAAAAACTTGCACTAAGATATATACCCAAAGTAGAAATGCTAAATTGACAGGTATTAACATTTTAAAAAGGCTGCTGTTTAAATGGGCATTACCATTTCACATGTTCTTCAGCAGTACTGTATATGAGAATGCCTCTTTTTCCTCACCATTGTCAATTCCAGATATTACCTGTCTGATCAATTTTTGGAACTCTAACGGATGAAAATGTTTCCTAGTGTGTTCATTTCAGTTTTCAATCCCTTATTTACTGCTAAAGTTATGTATTGAGCAATTTTGTATTTCTTCTGTGAATTACCTGGTTTTACCATAATGTACCTAGGGCTTCCCTAGTGGCTCAGATGATGAAGAATCCGCCTGCAATATAGGAGACCTGGGTTCAATCCCTGGGTCAGGAAGATTTCCTAGAGGAGGGTATGGCAACCCATTGCAGTACTCTTGCCTGGAGAAGTCCATGGACAGAGGAGCCTTGTGGGCTACAGTCCATAGGGTCACACAGAGTCAGACAGAACTGAAGTGACTTACCATGCACACTCAATGTACCTATTTTCCTATTGGCTTATATGTCTCTTAAAAAATGATCTAAAGATATGATTTACAAATTTTAAATGTCCATTAATTTTTAGTTCATCATACATCACACATAATTTCATCAGATGAATACATGAGGGCTTTGTCTTACTGCGTGTCTTCTAACTCACTGGTGAGGATGTGTTCTCATGCTTCTCCATCCCCATGGGGAGGTCGGAGTCAGTCTCAGGTTGGTGAAGACTACTGACCTGCACCACATGCACTTGGAAAGTAGGCTCTCTATAATGGAAGGTCAGCTTGCATAGGTTGTGTGTGTATGTGCTAAGTCACTTCAGTCGTGTCCAAATCTTTGCAACCCTATGAACTGTAGCCTACCGGGCTCCTCTGTCCATGGGATTCTCCAGGCAAGAACACTGGAATGGGCTGTCATTTCCTTCTTCAAGGAATCTTCCTGACCCAGGGATCAAACCTGGGTCTCCTAACTCTCCTACCTTGGCAGGCGGGTTCTTTACCACTAGCGCCACCTGGTAAGTCCTTGCATAGATTGCTGAGATGCAAAGACTGCCACACATTGGGTGCACTTTAGCAGCAAATGACTCAGGCAACAGAAGCCCAAATTACTCACAGAAATGAATGACCATATGTGTATATTTGTACTTATTTTCCAACAGTTAGATGAAAGCATATACAAATAGTTACCTATGTTCTTCAGCAGTACTGTATGAGAATGCCTCTTTTCCTCACCATTGTCAATTCCAGATATTACCTGTCTGATCAATTTTTGGAACTCTAACGGATGAAAATGTTTCCTAGTGTGTTCATTTCAGTTTTCAATCCCTTATTTACTGCTAAAGTTATGTATTGAGCAATTTTGTATTTCTTCTGTGAATTACCTGGTTTTACCATAATGTACCTAGGGCTTCCCTAGTGGCTCAGATGATGAAGAATCCGCCTGCAATATAGGAGACCTGGGTTCAATCCCTGGGTCAGGAAGATTTCCTAGAGGAGGGTATGGCAACCCATTGCAGTACTCTTGCCTGGAGAAGTCCATGGACAGAGGAGCCTTGTGGGCTACAGTCCATAGGGTCACACAGAGTCAGACAGAACTGAAGTGACTTACCATGCACACTCAATGTACCTATTTTCCTATTGGCTTATATGTCTCTTAAAAAATGATCTAAAGATATGATTTACAAATTTTAAATGTCCATTAATTTTTAGTTCATCATACATCACACATAATTTCATCAGATGAATACATGAGGGCTTTGTCTTACTGCGTGTCTTCTAACTCACTGGTGAGGATGTGTTCTCATGCTTCTCCATCCCCATGGGGAGGTCGGAGTCAGTCTCAGGTTGGTGAAGACTACTGACCTGCACCACATGCACTTGGAAAGTAGGCTCTCTATAATGGAAGGTCAGCTTGCATAGGTTGTGTGTGTATGTGCTAAGTCACTTCAGTCGTGTCCAAATCTTTGCAACCCTATGAACTGTAGCCTACCGGGCTCCTCTGTCCATGGGATTCTCCAGGCAAGAACACTGGAATGGGCTGTCATTTCCTTCTTCAAGGAATCTTCCTGACCCAGGGATCAAACCTGGGTCTCCTAACTCTCCTACCTTGGCAGGCGGGTTCTTTACCACTAGCGCCACCTGGTAAGTCCTTGCATAGATTGCTGAGATGCAAAGACTGCCACACATTGGGTGCACTTTAGCAGCAAATGACTCAGGCAACAGAAGCCCAAATTACTCACAGAAATGAATGACCATATGTGTATATTTGTACTTATTTTCCAACAGTTAGATGAAAGCATATACAAACAAGCCTGAGTCATCTTTTTTCCCAGTATCTGAACTAAGGCTATACTTCATGATCTGGCCAATTTGTTTGATGCAGTCTACAAGATAGGCAAGAAGGACATACTTTCAGTGGAGGGCAAGCAGAGAAAAAGAACAAAATAAGCATGACAACTGAAGATAATGGATCTCATTATTTTGTTCACCTCCATTACCGAGGGGAAGGACCTGCAGTGTCTTCACTTGGAGCTTTAGCAGTGAGCTCTTGGTGAAGGCATTAGAGAAGGGCTCTGACTGAGGTAGGGGGCTGATATGCTGCTGAGTCTCTCTCTGAAGTGTCATAAATGGCAGGGGAATTCTATAGTGTAAAGTGTTGTATCTTTTACTTCTAGAGAAGTGCAGTGTTGAAGACTTGGTTTGGTGGCCTTCAGCAAAGAGACCAAGTCTGGGTTGTCTCAGCTATAATAGTTACATGGGCACATCCAGAGGCCTGTGAGGGGGGCACAGTTGGCCCCCCCTGGGGAAACCAGCACATTCTCTACTGTCTACCATCTATCTGTGGCAGGTTGGTTGTGTAGGAGAGTAGCTCCCAGTCAGAATATGCCTTCTTCTAGATGTACCTTTGGGTTGAGTTATCAGAATAAACATAAGACTCCTAATTAAATCTGAATTTCAAATAAACAATGAAAAATTTTTAGTGTGTTGTCCGCTGTAATACTTGGATATACTTATATTGAAAAAAAAATCAGTGGTTGCTTATCTGAATTTCAGTTTTAACTGGGTATTTTAATTTTTCATCTGCTGAATTTGGCAACTTTATACCTAGCTTTCAATGTCATGCTGTATCTTCTTTTGGCCTGCACCTTGCAGCTGATTTAGGACCTGTGTAGAACAGAGAACTATTTGCCAACATTGCATTTTGGATTTTTTAAGTCTCTCGAACTTAACAAGTCTCCATATAAGCCTTTGACTCTGTTCTTGTCCTTGGGGTAGGGAACCATAAGAACACATCCTTGTCAGTGAGTCCTACAGAGTAAAGGTCTGAAAATACGTCTTGAACTATCTGGTGAAAGCAGGACAGAATCACTACATTCCTCACTCCACACAAGCTAAGACTACAGACCTTCAAGAGTTTATAGGTTCCCCAGACGATGAGCCTTAAAAAGTTAGGATTCTTTCTTAAGTGGTTTACTGGGGAAGTGTTCTCAGTTGAAGGGAAGTAAGGAAGGGAAAAATGTAAGTAGAGAACGTGAAACTAGCTTTATCCTGATCCCGGAGGGGACCCTGGAGCTGAACTGTGTCACAGAATTGATCCAGCTTTGAAGCTGGTGAGCTGAGGGTTTGAGGCTAGGGGCAGCTCTTTGATCTCCTATCTGCGGAGTTGTTGAGGAGGGGAGATGAAGGGCTGATTAACATTCCAAGATTTAGGTCAGGTCTTTGGAGAAAGGGGAAGCCGTGCACAAACAACATTCATAGCTGGATGCTGGGTGTGTTAGCCTGGCAAAGGGGACTCATGTGGACACTGATGACTTATATCCACCATATCACTGCCTTGGTTTATGTATGCCTTTTGCTATGGATTTTGCTAGTTTGGGTTTAAACAAATGCTGCTCATTATCCCCAATACTGGAACTAAGCTATAATAGTTACATGGGCACATCCAGAGGCCTGTGAGGGGCACAGTTGGCCCCCCCTGGGGAAACCAGCACATTCTCTACTGTCTACCATCTATCTGTGGCAGGTTGGTTGTGTAGGAGAGTAGCTCCCAGTCAGAATATGCCTTCTTCTAGATGTACCTTTGGGTTGAGTTATCAGAATAAACATAAGACTCCTAATTAAATCTGAATTTCAAATAAACAATGAAAAATTTTTAGTGTGTTGTCCGCTGTAATACTTGGATATACTTATATTGAAAAAAAAATCAGTGGTTGCTTATCTGAATTTCAGTTTTAACTGGGTATTTTAATTTTTCATCTGCTGAATTTGGCAACTTTATACCTAGCTTTCAATGTCATGCTGTATCTTCTTTTGGCCTGCACCTTGCAGCTGATTTAGGACCTGTGTAGAACAGAGAACTATTTGCCAACATTGCATTTTGGATTTTTTAAGTCTCTCGAACTTAACAAGTCTCCATATAAGCCTTTGACTCTGTTCTTGTCCTTGGGGTAGGGAACCATAAGAACACATCCTTGTCAGTGAGTCCTACAGAGTAAAGGTCTGAAAATACGTCTTGAACTATCTGGTGAAAGCAGGACAGAATCACTACATTCCTCACTCCACACAAGCTAAGACTACAGACCTTCAAGAGTTTATAGGTTCCCCAGACGATGAGCCTTAAAAAGTTAGGATTCTTTCTTAAGTGGTTTACTGGGGAAGTGTTCTCAGTTGAAGGGAAGTAAGGAAGGGAAAAATGTAAGTAGAGAACGTGAAACTAGCTTTATCCTGATCCCGGAGGGGACCCTGGAGCTGAACTGTGTCACAGAATTGATCCAGCTTTGAAGCTGGTGAGCTGAGGGTTTGAGGCTAGGGGCAGCTCTTTGATCTCCTATCTGCGGAGTTGTTGAGGAGGGGAGATGAAGGGCTGATTAACATTCCAAGATTTAGGTCAGGTCTTTGGAGAAAGGGGAAGCCGTGCACAAACAACATTCATAGCTGGATGCTGGGTGTGTTAGCCTGGCAAAGGGGACTCATGTGGACACTGATGACTTATATCCACCATATCACTGCCTTGGTTTATGTATGCCTTTTGCTATGGATTTTGCTAGTTTGGGTTTAAACAAATGCTGCTCATTATCCCCAATACTGGAACTAATCTACTCATATCTTCTGGCTGACTTCTACCTTAATTCACTCAAATATCTTAATTTTCCTGCCAATAATATAAGGAGATTTTATACATTGTTTGGATTCATGTGCCTTTGAGTAAATGGAAAATTCCATCTACCACTTAAGGACTATCCCTAGAAACCTATGTACAACTCTCCCTTCCCAATCTCTTTCCCAATTTGTTCCTTCCCAGTATAGTTAAGATCTTCTCTTACCTGTGTATTTAATCATTCTTATATTTTTTTCTCCCTTACATGAACTGTACTTGCTAATAATTCCATCAAATCACTATACATTTACCTTCTAATAATCATCTCATATCAGTAAGGACAGTAGAATGTGCTATAACATAATATTCTATGTGAACTTTTTTTTTTCTTTTCTCAAAGAATGTGTGCAGACTTTCTCCTCGATGAATAGAGCAATCCCACCACTGCTTTTCTCCCTATTCAGTGCACTTCTCATGGAGATTGAATGAAGAGTGATTTTCAAACATCATTGTGAATTGTAGGTAGTTTTGTGACTATGACATGACTGCTCAGGCCTCTGTGGTAGGTAAGGACAGTGCATGCTGATATGATACTTTTGACTGATATCATCCCCAGTTCTATGACTGTACACAGGATTTTATGTGTATATATATATATGTGTATATATATATATGTATATATTTTATGTGTATATATGTGTGTGTATATATATATTGGTGATTTGGCTATGCCAGGTCTTAGTTGTGGCTGTGAACTTACTAGTTGTGGCATGTGGCATCTAGTTCCCCAATCAGATATCAAACCCAGCCCCCTGTACTGACAGTATGGAGTCTTAGCCACTGGACTACCAGGAAAGTCCATCTACAAAGGATTTTATCTCAGGTGAAACTACAGTTTGTTCATTCTCTGGGCTTGATTAAACAAAGTTTTTATCTGACTCTATATACCAAAAGATAAAGCTATAAAAAAAAAAGTGAATCTTTAGAGCTTCAGCCCTCAATCCTAGGAAGGCTAGCTTATCAAGGGTCAATTAAAATTAAGCCCACATGGTGTGGTGCACTGATTCGGTTTTTTAAGGTAGAGTAATGGGGGCTTGTTCTAACAAGGTGGGGCTTAACCTTGGCTCCATCTTGGAATCTCCTGCCAAGCTTATCCATCTATTCCTTCCTGGACCTCATTGTGAGAGCCTAATTAAAATGGAGTGGATGTGACCTGGGTGTAAGAGCTTTTTGTTTAACTCCTGGGTTTTTTAATATATAGCTAAGGGTGCAAACCCATGGGAATGTTCATCTGCATGTGCCAGAGACTTTCAGGGATCAGTATTCCAGCAGGTAGTCATATGCTTGAGTTAATGTACCAAACAGAAAGGCAAGCTTCATTAAACTCTGCTGTGAAGACTGTCCTCTTAGTCTCACAGGTTGGGAGATCTTCTGGGGGTGGTGAGCCTGTGGCATTACTTGGTAAATGATTATGGTATCCTCCATTCTAAGAACCTGCTGTACTTCTTTGTGATAATGGATTGAAATACTCTTCAATCCAGCTCTTAAGTTTAGTTTTATTGGAATTTCTTGTTCCACAGAAAATTTTACCTGTCAGAGTAGTTTAAAAAATAAGTTTAAATTACACATTTAAAGGTCATGCAGAACAAATACTTTGCTCAGAGCTAATGGGTGTATCCTTTGATTAATATTGTTGTAAAATGATTTTTGTTACTCCATGCAAGCACAGCTAACATTAACTGAATGTTTCTTGCATGACACAGTGTTCTGAGTTAAAATTATTTTACAGATGAAGAAACTGAGGCAGAGAGAGGTTGTGAATACTCCAAGGCTATAGAGCTAAGTAGTGAAAGGGGCATGGTACATACGGAAGCTGTCTGGCTTCAGTGCCTTTTTATCTATGTAAGCCTTTTGCTGAAAGAAAACTGAATGAAAACTGAAAAACGTTGCCTTTAGAAGATAAGCACCAAGTTGCCTCTGAAGTCCTTGCACAACTTACCTTTTCATAGCGTTATGAAACAATTGTCATTGCTCCACGTCTTTGCCATTATTTCACTTTGCAGAATCTTGTTTAACTTTGTTAGTAGGAAGGCTAGCTTATCAAGGGTCAATTAAAATTAAGCCCACATGGTGTGGTGCACTGATTCGGTTTTTTAAGGTAGAGTAATGGGGGCTTGTTCTAACAAGGTGGGGCTTAACCTTGGCTCCATCTTGGAATCTCCTGCCAAGCTTATCCATCTATTCCTTCCTGGACCTCATTGTGAGAGCCTAATTAAAATGGAGTGGATGTGACCTGGGTGTAAGAGCTTTTTGTTTAACTCCTGGGTTTTTTAATATATAGCTAAGGGTGCAAACCCATGGGAATGTTCATCTGCATGTGCCAGAGACTTTCAGGGATCAGTATTCCAGCAGGTAGTCATATGCTTGAGTTAATGTACCAAACAGAAAGGCAAGCTTCATTAAACTCTGCTGTGAAGACTGTCCTCTTAGTCTCACAGGTTGGGAGATCTTCTGGGGGTGGTGAGCCTGTGGCATTACTTGGTAAATGATTATGGTATCCTCCATTCTAAGAACCTGCTGTACTTCTTTGTGATAATGGATTGAAATACTCTTCAATCCAGCTCTTAAGTTTAGTTTTATTGGAATTTCTTGTTCCACAGAAAATTTTACCTGTCAGAGTAGTTTAAAAAAAAATAAGTTTAAATTACACATTTAAAGGTCATGCAGAACAAATACTTTGCTCAGAGCTAATGGGTGTATCCTTTGATTAATATTGTTGTAAAATGATTTTTGTTACTCCATGCAAGCACAGCTAACATTAACTGAATGTTTCTTGCATGACACAGTGTTCTGAGTTAAAATTATTTTACAGATGAAGAAACTGAGGCAGAGAGAGGTTGTGAATACTCCAAGGCTATAGAGCTAAGTAGTGAAAGGGGCATGGTACATACGGAAGCTGTCTGGCTTCAGTGCCTTTTTATCTATGTAAGCCTTTTGCTGAAAGAAAACTGAATGAAAACTGAAAAACGTTGCCTTTAGAAGATAAGCACCAAGTTGCCTCTGAAGTCCTTGCACAACTTACCTTTTCATAGCGTTATGAAACAATTGTCATTGCTCCACGTCTTTGCCATTATTTCACTTTGCAGAATCTTGTTTAACTTTGTTAGTAGAAAACCTGATCTCAGTATAACTGTACTTTCTTTGAAAGCTCATAAGGCAATGCATCTTTTATATATTTATTGGTCATTTGTCTTTTCTTGCTTTCTCTTTTCATAAAAGAAATATCTTTCCCCACTTTTCTGGAGGGATTGTCTGTCTCATATTCATTTGGACTGTTTTAAAAAATTATTGTCTACATAAGAGTCCTTTTCAATTTTGCATGATGCAAATATTTCACCAAGTCTGAGTTACCTTTATGAATATAAATCCTAATTAATATAATAGATCTTGGCCATTTCTTGGTTTATATGCTTTTTTATCTTATTAACATTTTCTCCACCCTCAATATCAGATATACATTCTACATTCTACAATATTGTCTTTTGTAGCTCTATGGTTTCATATTTTTACATTGATTTGAATGCACTGAGATTTATTTTTTGTGATATGACTGGGGATCCAGTTTCATTCTTCAGTATAGCTAATTACTTGTTCAGACATCATTGACCATTTGTCCATCTTTTTTTGTTGTTGTTCTGGACATTCTGTTCTATTGCATTAGTTTATTTGTCTGTGCATTCATAATTCTAAGTGCCCTCTAGTATAGTCTTTGTCCCTTATACTCTCATACTCAGAAGGCAGCAAATGTGTTGACAAGTAAAGTATTTCATCTTGCCCAATATCTACTTAACAAACTCATAAGTACTTAGTAAGCTGAAGGATGTTAGTGAAAATATCAGTGTTAGAATATATAATTGGTTTGGGATACTGAGAAGCTGGGCATGTGGGCACGTTTTCTACGAAAAAGGCATTTGAATGATAAGTTATGTATCCATGACTGGACTGAGAGCCATTTTTTGTGTTGAAGTTTTCTTTGTAGCTTTAGGAAGTGGAAATGCTGCTGGTCGCGCCTCTGTCTTTGGTTCTCTGCCATCCTCGGCATGCTGCCGCTGCTTGGCTAGGCTCTGTGGCCGTCCTGCTGCAGGAAGCCTTTTGCTGAAAGAAAACTGAATGAAAACTGAAAAACGTTGCCTTTAGAAGATAAGCACCAAGTTGCCTCTGAAGTCCTTGCACAACTTACCTTTTCATAGCGTTATGAAACAATTGTCATTGCTCCACGTCTTTGCCATTATTTCACTTTGCAGAATCTTGTTTAACTTTGTTAGTAGAAAACCTGATCTCAGTATAACTGTACTTTCTTTGAAAGCTCATAAGGCAATGCATCTTTTATATATTTATTGGTCATTTGTCTTTTCTTGCTTTCTCTTTTCATAAAAGAAATATCTTTCCCCACTTTTCTGGAGGGATTGTCTGTCTCATATTCATTTGGACTGTTTTAAAAAATTATTGTCTACATAAGAGTCCTTTTCAATTTTGCATGATGCAAATATTTCACCAAGTCTGAGTTACCTTTATGAATATAAATCCTAATTAATATAATAGATCTTGGCCATTTCTTGGTTTATATGCTTTTTTATCTTATTAACATTTTCTCCACCCTCAATATCAGATATACATTCTACATTCTACAATATTGTCTTTTGTAGCTCTATGGTTTCATATTTTTACATTGATTTGAATGCACTGAGATTTATTTTTTGTGATATGACTGGGGATCCAGTTTCATTCTTCAGTATAGCTAATTACTTGTTCAGACATCATTGACCATTTGTCCATCTTTTTTTGTTGTTGTTCTGGACATTCTGTTCTATTGCATTAGTTTATTTGTCTGTGCATTCATAATTCTAAGTGCCCTCGCGTCGTAGTCTTTGTCCCTTATACTCTCATACTCAGAAGGCAGCAAATGTGTTGACAAGTAAAGTATTTCATCTTGCCCAATATCTACTTAACAAACTCATAAGTACTTAGTAAGCTGAAGGATGTTAGTGAAAATATCAGTGTTAGAATATATAATTGGTTTGGGATACTGAGAAGCTGGGCATG
Organism: Tragulus kanchil; assembly: GCA_022376925.1. NCBI lineage: Eukaryota > Metazoa > Chordata > Mammalia > Artiodactyla > Tragulidae > Tragulus > Tragulus kanchil. The sequence goes on along the minus strand of JAIOJX010000025.1, from coordinate 24,873,513 downwards.
TGGGCACGTTTTCTACGAAAAAGGCATTTGAATGATAAGTTATGTATCCATGACTGGACTGAGAGCCATTTTTTGTGTTGAAGTTTTCTTTGTAGCTTTAGGAAGTGGAAATGCTGCTGGTCGCGCCTCTGTCTTTGGTTCTCTGCCATCCTCGGCATGCTGCCGCTGCTTGGCTAGGCTCTGTGGCCGTCCTGCTGCAGGCTGCCATCTCTAGCTTTCCTCCTTTCCTTTGTGCCAACAGGAACAGCTGCTGCTGTTTGCTGCCTGCTTTCCCAGATGTTATGTGTCAGACTGGCAACAGGAGTAAGAAGCGATTTCAGAGCACTGATAAACAACAATGGAAAGCTAGATTTTGCGTGTTCCACTGACGTTCTCCACTTTTCAGTGGCCTTTGGGGTGATTTCTATTTTCCCACCCTCCATGAAATCTTAGTCCATGACTTTCTCTTTCACTTAGTATGCAACTGTGTCCAGTTCTGTTGATGAACTACAATCCTAAAACTTTACTGCAGGATAATATAGTATTTTCTCATCTCCTCCTTTTAAACATGATAGTGACTTTAATAAAATATAGAACTAAATATACAGCCTGATACATTTTTACACACATGCACGCCTGTCATTAGGCCCAGATTAGACAGAGAAAGATTTTCTTTTGTATTTCTTACCAGCGAACACCTATATCCACACACCATCAGAAAGGAAACCATCATTCTGACTTTTATTAGTACCAGTTAGGTTGTGTGTTCTTGAATTCCATATAAATGAAACAGAAAGTGTTTTTTGTTTATGTGTGAAATGTCTTAACCATATAAAACCATAGCCCTTATACTTGGATGTGTGATGATGGGGAAATGGACAATTTAAATTAAAAAAGAAAACATAAAAAGGAAAATGCTAATTTTACTGTTAAAGCAATAGTCTAAAGGCCTATTTAAGAGCTCAGGGAATTGTCACAACCCTCTGAATTGTGTGCTATTATTATGGCCAATCAAATACTGATGTACAGAGACAATATGTCAGTTTCCCAAGATTACAGAGTTGGTAAATGGAGGAGCCAGAGCTCAGACTTCAAAGCCTGTGCTCTTAGCAGCTATCTAGCTGTATAACAAAAGCTTGGCTTGGGAAACATTTTTGGTTTTGGCTGTACAGGCTCTTAAAAATGTAAAAAAGTACATTTTTTCTTTTTCTTCTTTTGCGTGAAAGGTAAGCTAATGTTTTAGGTTTTGTGGATGATATGGTCTCTATCACAGCAGTCCAATTCTGTTGTTGTAGGAAGGCAACTATAGAAAACATGTAAATGATTGGACATAATTGTGTTCCAATAAAACTTTATGGGCATTGCAATTTGAGTTTTATATATTTTTCACTTAACAAAGTGTTAAGCTTTTGATTGGCCCTCTCCCCCAACCATAAATATATGAAGCCATTTTTGCTCATCGATTGGCCCTCTCCCCCAACCATAAAGATATGAAGCCATTTTTGCTCATCGGTCATACAAGAGAAGACAGTTGGCTGACCTGGCCTCTTGGTTCTGGTTGACTAACCCTTCCTGTAGCATATCATAGTGAGAGCAAGAAACCTGAAACTTGGAAGGTAAGGTTTACAGACATTATAGGATGAATTTAGGAGCAATAGGCATGTTTTAACTGAGATCAATGATTACTAAGGTGCAGCAAGTCCCAGACTAATAAATTATCTGTCATAGAGAAAGCCAAGAGCCACATTTGTTAAGGTAGCCTAATTATTATTATAACAAATCAACCCTAAAATCTCAGTGGCTTACAGAAGTTGATATAAGGACGGGTGGAGGGAAAGAGTGATGGATGGTTTTCCTTTTTCTTTTATTTTTTTTTCTTCTATACAGTCCTAAGAATACAATTAAGATTTTGGTGAGCATTTTCTATAAAAAAGGACATTTTCCCACATAATAATGATGCAATATAAAAATCAGGAAATTAACTCATATACATTACTGTCATTGAATCCCCACAACCATCCAAGTTTTGCTAATTTCCCCAAGATGTCCTCATACAGTATTTCAGTTGCTGTGTCCTTTTAGTCCTTTTGACTCTGGAGCATTTCCTCAATCTGTCTTTGACTTTCATGACCAGGGAATCTTTGAAGATCACAGGACTATCATTTTGTAGAATATCCTCTATTTGTGTTTGTCTAAAGTTTCCTCGTGATGAGATTCAGATGAAAGATCTTTCCGAGGACTGCCTCAGAAGTAATTTTGTGATTTCCTTGTATTTTATTAGATGATGCATGATTACAGTATGCCTTATTGAAGCTGATGTTAACTTATCTTTTTCTTGAGTAAAATTTGGGAAACATTTGGTTTTGGCTGTAATTAGAAAAGCTTTTTTTTTCTTTGCGTGAAGGGTAAGCTAATGTTTTAGGTTTTGTGGATGATATGGTCTCTATCACAGCAGTCCAATTCTGTTGTTGTAGGAAGGCAACTATAGAAAACATGTAAATGATTGGACATAATTGTGTTCCAATAAAACTTTATGGGCATTGCAATTTGAGTTTTATATATTTTTCACTTAACAAAGTGTTAAGCTTTTGATTGGCCCTCTCCCCCAACCATAAATATATGAAGCCATTTTTGCTCATCGATTGGCCCTCTCCCCCAACCATAAAGATATGAAGCCATTTTTGCTCATCGGTCATACAAGAGAAGACAGTTGGCTGACCTGGCCTCTTGGTTCTGGTTGACTAACCCTTCCTGTAGCATATCATAGTGAGAGCAAGAAACCTGAAACTTGGAAGGTAAGGTTTACAGACATTATAGGATGAATTTAGGAGCAATAGGCATGTTTTAACTGAGATCAATGATTACTAAGGTGCAGCAAGTCCCAGACTAATAAATTATCTGTCATAGAGAAAGCCAAGAGCCACATTTGTTAAGGTAGCCTAATTATTATTATAACAAATCAACCCTAAAATCTCAGTGGCTTACAGAAGTTGATATAAGGACGGGTGGAGGGAAAGAGTGATGGATGGTTTTCCTTTTTCTTTTATTTTTTTTTCTTCTATACAGTCCTAAGAATACAATTAAGATTTTGGTGAGCATTTCCTATAAAAAAGGACATTTTCCCACATAATAATGATGCAATATAAAAATCAGGAAATTAACTCATATACATTACTGTCATTGAATCCCCACAACCATCCAAGTTTTGCTAATTTCCCCAAGATGTCCTCATACAGTATTTCAGTTGCTGTGTCCTTTTAGTCCTTTTGACTCTGGAGCATTTCCTCAATCTGTCTTTGACTTTCATGACCAGGGAATCTTTGAAGATCACAGGACTATCATTTTGTAGAATATCCTCTATTTGTGTTTGTCTAAAGTTTCCTCGTGATGAGATTCAGATGAAAGATCTTTCCGAGGACTGCCTCAGAAGTAATTTTGTGATTTCCTTGTATTTTATTAGATGATGCATGATTACAGTATGCCTTATTGAAGCTGATGTTAACTTATCTTTTTCTTGAGTTCATTGAGATATGACATCTGGCACTGTATAAGTTTATATAGAGCATAATGATTTGATTTATATGTATTTCAAAATTATTACCACAGTAAGTATAATACCTATCATTTTATATATATATATATATATACACACACACACATGTATATGTCTAATATATATGTGTATATATATATATAAATTTTTTTTTTTTATTTTGGCCTCCTTTTTTTTTTTTTTTTTTAATCAACTTTCATCCATCTCCATTTCTTGGCCCATTGCAGTGGCCTCTCTCACTGCAGAGCACGCTCTGGATGCATGCGCTCCAGAGCACTGGCTTGCAATTGGACACACTGGTCTGGCCACTCTGTGGCACATGGGATCTTCCTAGGCCTGGGATCGAACAAATGCCCCTTGTGCTGCAAGGCGGACTCTTTACCCACTGATCACCAGGGAAGACCCTGTATATATTTTTCCCTTGTGGATAGAACTGTTAGACTTTACTCTCTTAACTTTCAAATACACATACAGCAGTGTGAAATATAGTCATCATGTGGTACATTACATTCCTAGTATGTATTTATTAACTAGAAGTTTGTATCTTTTGAACATCTTTTTCTAGTTCCCCCTCTTCCCACATACTTTGCCTGTTAAACCACAAATTTGATCTCTCTTTCTATGAGGTTTTCTTTTTTGTTTTTTTTCTTTTTTCTGGGTTTTCCTCTTGGAGATTCTATGAGATCATACAGGGTATTTGTCTTTCTGTGTCTGACTTCATTTAGCATAATGCCTTCAAAATTCATATATGTTGCTGCAAATGGCATGATATCCTTTTTTTTTAATGTCTGAATAATACTTCTTTGCCTATATACACACAACACACACACACACAGCTTCTTTATCTGTTCTTACATTTATGGACACTTACTTTGTTATGTCCTGTCTGTTGTAAAAATATGAACTTCGTTATGTCTTGTCTATTGTAAATATATGTCTTGTCTTCTTATATGAACATGGATTTGCAGGTCTCTGTGACATAGTGTTTCTGTTTTTTTCCATATCTTCCCAGAAATGAAAATACTGGGTCATGTGGTAGTTCTAGCTTTAACTTTTTGAGCAACTTTCAAACTGTTTTTCATAGTCTGCACCAACCTACATTTCCACCACCAGTGCACGCCTTTTGTCTACATTTTCTCCAGCATTTATTATCTCTTGTCTTTTTCATGACAGCATTGTTGAAGTGGTGAGGTAATATCTTATTGTGGTCTTGATTTACATTTCTTTTATGATTAGTGATTTTGAGCATCTTTAGATGTATGTGTTGACATTTCATATATCTTCGGTGGAAAACCAATGTCTATTCTGGTCCTTTACTCATTTTTAATCAGATTTTTTTTTTCATCAAAATGTATTTTATTAGGCCAGTATTGGGTTTATTTGGCTGGGGTTTATTAGATATTGAGTTGTATAAGTTCTTTATTTTGGATATTAAGCCCTGATCAGATACATGGTTCACAAATATATTCTGAGTCCAAATTTACTTTTTTATCAGATTTTTTTTCAGTTAACAAATGCCCTGCTAAGGCGGACTCTTTACCCACTGATCACCAGGAAGACTCTGTATATATTTTTCCCTTGTGGATAGAACTGTTAGACTTTACTCTCTTAACTTTCAAATACACATACAGCAGTGTGAAATATAGTCATCATGTGGTACATTACATTCCTAGTATGTATTTATTAACTAGAAGTTTGTATCTTTTGAACATCTTTTTCTAGTTCCCCCTCTTCCCACATACTTTGCCTGTTAAACCACAAATTTGATCTCTCTTTCTATGAGGTTTTCTTTTTTGTTTTTTTTCTTTTTTCTGGGTTTTCCTCTTGGAGATTCTATGAGATCATACAGGGTATTTGTCTTTCTGTGTCTGACTTCATTTAGCATAATGCCTTCAAAATTCATATATGTTGCTGCAAATGGCATGATATCCTTTTTTTTTAATGTCTGAATAATACTTCTTTGCCTATATACACACAACACACACACACACAGCTTCTTTATCTGTTCTTACATTTATGGACACTTACTTTGTTATGTCCTGTCTGTTGTAAAAATATGAACTTCGTTATGTCTTGTCTATTGTAAATATATGTCTTGTCTTCTTATATGAACATGGATTTGCAGGTCTCTGTGACATAGTGTTTCTGTTTTTTTCCATATCTTCCCAGAAATGAAAATACTGGGTCATGTGGTAGTTCTAGCTTTAACTTTTTGAGCAACTTTCAAACTGTTTTTCATAGTCTGCACCAACCTACATTTCCACCACCAGTGCACGCCTTTTGTCTACATTTTCTCCAGCATTTATTATCTCTTGTCTTTTTCATGACAGCATTGTTGAAGTGGTGAGGTAATATCTTATTGTGGTCTTGATTTACATTTCTTTTATGATTAGTGATTTTGAGCATCTTTAGATGTATGTGTTGACATTTCATATATCTTCGGTGGAAAACCAATGTCTATTCTGGTCCTTTACTCATTTTTAATCAGATTTTTTTTTTCATCAAAATGTATTTTATTAGGCCAGTATTGGGTTTATTTGGCTGGGGTTTATTAGATATTGAGTTGTATAAGTTCTTTATTTTGGATATTAAGCCCTGATCAGATACATGGTTCACAAATATATTCTACCATTCCACAGACTGTCCATTAATTTTATTGATCATTGCTTTTGTTGTTCAGAGGTTTTTAGTTAGATATGGCTCTACTATTTTTGATTCTGCTGCTTGTGTTTTAGGCTTCATACTCAAAATATCCTTGACAAGATCCATGTACTGGAGCTCATCACTCGTTTTGTTTTACGAGTTTTAAGTCTGACCTTGCAGTGTAGTCTCTAATTCATTTTGAGTTAATTTTTATGAGTGATGTAAAATAAGGGTCTAGTTTCATTTTTTTACATGTGAATGTCCAATTTTATGGCACTATTTATTGAAAAGACTGTCTTTTCTACATTAGGCATTCTGGATTCCCTTGTCAGATATTAGTTGATCATATATGTATGGTCAAACCATACATACACACATTACTGGGTTCTAAACTGTATTCCACTGATCTGTATGTCAGTTTTTGTGCCAGTGTCATAATGCTTTGATTTTATACATTTATAATATAACTTGAAATCAGAAGTATGATGCCTCTCGATTTGTTCTTCATAGTATTTCTTTGACTGTTTGTGGTCTGTTGTTCCTTTGTCATAAGTCTTAGGACTGTTTTTTCTACTTCTGTTAAATGAAAAACAACTGCCTTTGGAATTTTGGTAGAAGAAACTTTGTAGTAGTATGGCTATTTATTTTGGGGGGGGGGACGGGTTGGGAAGGGAGGCAGGTGGGTGGGCCACATCTATTGGTCTTTCATTTGTTTATTTTCATCCTGTTCTTTGGCCCGTGTGGGCCTCCCATCGCAGTGGCCTCTGTTGTCGCAGAGCGCCGGCTCTGGGTGCGTGCGCTCCAGAGCTCCAGCTGGGTAATTGGACACATCAGTCCGGCCGCTCCGTGGCACATGGGTCTTCCCAGGCCAGGGATTGAACCGGCACTCCTTGCACTGCAAGGCGGTGTTCTTACCAACTGAACCACCAGGGAAGCCCTAGTATGGCTATTTTAATAATATCATTTCCGTTCACGTACTTGGGGTACCTTCCCATGTATTTGTTATTTTGGGATAAGTTCTTTATTTTGGATATTAAGCCCTGATCAGATACATGGTTCACAAATATATTCTACCATTCCACAGACTGTCCATTAATTTTATTGATCATTGCTTTTGTTGTTCAGAGGTTTTTAGTTAGATATGGCTCTACTATTTTTGATTCTGCTGCTTGTGTTTTAGGCTTCATACTCAAAATATCCTTGACAAGATCCATGTACTGGAGCTCATCACTCGTTTTGTTTTACGAGTTTTAAGTCTGACCTTGCAGTGTAGTCTCTAATTCATTTTGAGTTAATTTTTATGAGTGATGTAAAATAAGGGTCTAGTTTCATTTTTTTACATGTGAATGTCCAATTTTATGGCACTATTTATTGAAAAGACTGTCTTTTCTACATTAGGCATTCTGGATTCCCTTGTCAGATATTAGTTGATCATATATGTATGGTCAAACCATACATACACACATTACTGGGTTCTAAACTGTATTCCACTGATCTGTATGTCAGTTTTTGTGCCAGTGTCATAATGCTTTGATTTTATACATTTATAATATAACTTGAAATCAGAAGTATGATGCCTCTCGATTTGTTCTTCATAGTATTTCTTTGACTGTTTGTGGTCTGTTGTTCCTTTGTCATAAGTCTTAGGACTGTTTTTTCTACTTCTGTTAAATGAAAAACAACTGCCTTTGGAATTTTGGTAGAAGAAACTTTGTAGTAGTATGGCTATTTATTTTGGGGGGGGGGACGGGTTGGGAAGGGAGGCAGGTGGGTGGGCCACATCTATTGGTCTTTCATTTGTTTATTTTCATCCTGTTCTTTGGCCCGTGTGGGCCTCCCATCGCAGTGGCCTCTGTTGTCGCAGAGCGCCGGCTCTGGGTGCGTGCGCTCCAGAGCTCCAGCTGGGTAATTGGACACATCAGTCCGGCCGCTCCGTGGCACATGGGTCTTCCCAGGCCAGGGATTGAACCGGCACTCCTTGCACTGCAAGGCGGTGTTCTTACCAACTGAACCACCAGGGAAGCCCTAGTATGGCTATTTTAATAATATCATTTCCGTTCACGTACTTGGGGTACCTTCCCATGTATTTGTCTTTGTTGATCTCATCAGTGTCATGTAGTTTTTGCTATAGAGATCTTCCACCTCTGTGGGTGACATGATTTTGTATCTTTTTCGGGTTACTTGTTATTACTGAAGAGAAATGCTATAAAATTTTTTATGTTAATTTTGTAGCCTGGAACTACACTGAATTCATTGATTAGATCTAATCAGTGTTAGGTGGAGCCTTTTGTTTTTCATACAATCATGTCACCTGCAGGTATAGCCAATTTTATTTCTTCCTTTCAATGCTTATCCTTTATTAATTTACTCTTGTTTGCTTGCTCAAGCTAGAACTCCTAGTACAATAACAAACAGAAGTCATGAAAGTGAGAACTCTTGTGCTTGGAGGAAAAGTTTTCCACCTTTCACTACTAAGTATAAGTGATAGTCTTATTTATACATATAATACATATAAATGTATAGTAAAGGCCATATATAAATGGCATTTCTATATCTTATTTGCTAAGAGTTCTTGTCATGAACATATAAAGAATTTTGTCAAATGCTTTTTTCTGAATTTGAGAGATGGATTTCATTCTATTTAATGCAATATATTACATACATTGATTTGTATATGTTGACCTATCCTTGAATCCCACGGTTATATCTCAGTGGTCATGGTGAATGATACTTTAATGTGCTGCTGAATTCATTTTTAAAGTTTTTCTTGAGAATTTTGTATCTTTATTCCTTAGGGATATTGGCCTACAGTTGGTTTGTTTTTCCCCCAGGTATTCTTTTCTAGCTTCGGTCTCAGGGTAACACAGGTACTATAAAGTAAACCTGAGAATGTCTCTTCCTTTTGGACTTTCTGGGAAGAATTTGAGAAGGATTAATATTGCTTCTTTAAATGTTTGATAAGATATATCAGTGAAGCCGCTTGGTTCTGAGTTTTTCTTTTTTGGGAGATTTATGCTTACTGATTCCATCTTCTTACTAGTATTTGGTCTTTCAGATTTTGTTTCTTCCTGGTTAAAATTTGGCATATTGTATGTTTCTAAGGATGTTCCCTTATCTTCTAGATTTTCCAGTTTATTGGCATGGAGTTACAGCAATAGGCTCTTATGATTCTTTGTTTCTGTGATGTCACCTATAATGTCTCTTTCTTTTCATTTGTAATTTTGTTGATTTGGCTCCTCTATCTTATGGCTAGTTTAGCTTATTTGATGTTTTTAATACAGTTTTATCCTTTCAAAGAATGAACCCGTTTTGTTAATCTTTTGTACTGTTTTTTCATTCTCTATTTTTATTTATTTCTGTTGTAATCTTTTTCTCTAATATCGGGCTCAATTTGTTCTACCTCCCCTCAAATTTGTGTTTTGATCTATTGGTTGTCCAGGAGAATGTTGTTTAATTTCCATGTATTCATGAGTTTTCTAATATTCCTTTTGTAATTAATTTTTACTTTCACATCACAAGACCAGAAAAGATATTGATATGATTTCAATCTTCCTAAATTTGCTAAGAGTTCTTGTCATGAACATATAAAGAATTTTGTCAAATGCTTTTTTCTGAATTTGAGAGATGGATTTCATTCTATTTAATGCAATATATTACATACATTGATTTGTATATGTTGACCTATCCTTGAATCCCACGGTTATATCTCAGTGGTCATGGTGAATGATACTTTAATGTGCTGCTGAATTCATTTTTAAAGTTTTTCTTGAGAATTTTGTATCTTTATTCCTTAGGGATATTGGCCTACAGTTGGTTTGTTTTTCCCCCAGGTATTCTTTTCTAGCTTCGGTCTCAGGGTAACACAGGTACTATAAAGTAAACCTGAGAATGTCTCTTCCTTTTGGACTTTCTGGGAAGAATTTGAGAAGGATTAATATTGCTTCTTTAAATGTTTGATAAGATATATCAGTGAAGCCGCTTGGTTCTGAGTTTTTCTTTTTTGGGAGATTTATGCTTACTGATTCCATCTTCTTACTAGTATTTGGTCTTTCAGATTTTGTTTCTTCCTGGTTAAAATTTGGCATATTGTATGTTTCTAAGGATGTTCCCTTATCTTCTAGATTTTCCAGTTTATTGGCATGGAGTTACAGCAATAGGCTCTTATGATTCTTTGTTTCTGTGATGTCACCTATAATGTCTCTTTCTTTTCATTTGTAATTTTGTTGATTTGGCTCCTCTATCTTATGGCTAGTTTAGCTTATTTGATGTTTTTAATACAGTTTTATCCTTTCAAAGAATGAACCCGTTTTGTTAATCTTTTGTACTGTTTTTTCATTCTCTATTTTTATTTATTTCTGTTGTAATCTTTTTCTCTAATATCGGGCTCAATTTGTTCTACCTCCCCTCAAATTTGTGTTTTGATCTATTGGTTGTCCAGGAGAATGTTGTTTAATTTCCATGTATTCATGAGTTTTCTAATATTCCTTTTGTAATTAATTTTTACTTTCACATCACAAGACCAGAAAAGATATTGATATGATTTCAATCTTCCTAAATTTGCTAAGATTTATGGACTAACATATGATCTATCCTCGTGTATGTTCCTTGTGTACCTGAGAAGAATGTCTTCTGCTGCTGTCATTAGTGGTCTTTATGTCTGTCATGTTTATTTGACCTATGCTGCTGTTGTTCAATTGCCCAGGCATGCCCAAGTCTTTGCAGCCTCATCAACTGCAGCAAACCAGGCCTCCTTTTCCCTCACTGTCTCATGAAGTCTCATGAAGTTTGCCAAAGATCATGTGTATTGCATCAGTGATGCCATCTAGCCATCTCATCCTCTGATGCCCTCTTCTTCTGACCTCAGTCTTTCCCAGCATCAGGGGCTTGGCTGTTCACATCAGATGACCAAAATACTGGAGCACCGGCATCAGTCCTTCCAACCAGTATTCAGGATTGATTTCCCTTAAAATTGACTGATACAATCTCCTTGCTATCTAAGGGACTTTCAGGAGTCTTCTCCAGCACCACAGTTCAAAGGCATCAATTCTTTGGCATTCTGCCTTCTTTATGGTCCAATTCTCACAACCATATGTGACCACTGGGAAGACCATGCCTTGACTATATGGACCTTTGTCAGCAGAGTAATGCCTCTGCTCTTCAACATGCTGTCTAGGTTTGTTGTAGCTTTCCTGCCGAGAGATAATTGTCTTCTGATTTCATGGTTGCAATCACCATCTGAAGTGATTTTAGAGTCCAAGAAAAAGAAATTTATCACATTTCCACCTTTCCCCTTCTATTTGCCATGATATAATAGGGTCAGATGCCATGTTCTTAGCTTTTTTAATACTTAGTTGTAAGTTACCTCTTTCACTCTCCTCCTTCACCCTCATCAAGAGGCTCTTCAGTTCCTCTTTAGAGTGGTATCATCTACATATCTGAGATTGTTGATGTTTCTTCCACCTATCTTGATTCCAGCTTTTAACTCATCCAGCCCAGCATCTCTCATATGTTCTCCGTGTATAGGTTAAACAAACAGTGTGACAGCAAACAGTGCTGTCATACTCCTTTCTCACTCCTGAACCCATCAGTTGTTCCATACAGGGTTCTAACTATTGCTTCTTGACCCACATCCAGGTTTCTTAGGAGACAGGTAAGATGGTCTGGTATTTCCAACTCTTTAAAATCTTCCCACAGCCTGTTATGATCCACAGAGTCAAAGGCTTTAACATAATCAATGAAACAGAGGTAAATGTTTTCCTGGAAATCCCTTGCTTTCTCTGTGATCCAGCAAATGTTGGCAATTTGATCTCTGGTTCCTCTTCCTTTTCTAAACACAGCTTGGACATCTGGAAGGTCTTGGTTCATGTAATACAGAAGCCTAGCATGCAAGATGTTAAGCATGACCTTACTAGCATGGGAGATGACTGCAATTGTCTGATGGTTAGCACATTCTTTAGTACTACCCTTCTTCAGAATTGGGATCAGAACTGACCTTTTCCAGTCCTGTGACCCCTGCTGGATGTTCCAGATTTGCTGACATATTGAGTGCAACATGTCAATGGCATCATCCTTTAGGGTTTTGAAAGCTCTACTGGAATTCCATTGCATCCACTAGCTTTATTGACAGTAGTGCTTCCTAAGGCCCATTAGCCTTCACACTCCAGAATGTCTGGATCTGGATGAATGATCACTCCATCATAGTAATCCAGTTCATTAAGATCTTTTTTGTACAGTTCTTCAGTGTATTCTTTCCATCTCTTCTTGATTTCTTCAGTGTCTACTAGGTCTGTACTGTTTCTGTCCTTTATTTTGCCCATCTTTGGGTGAAGACTTCCCCTGATATTTCCAATTTTCCTGAAGAGATCTCTTGTCTTTCCCCTTCTGTTGCTTTCCCCTATTTTCATGTACCGTTCATTGATGAAGGTCTTTTTTGTCTCTTCTTACTATTCTTTGGTATTCTGCATTTAGATGGATGCACCTTTCCCTATTTGGACTATAGTACTGTTCAAACTGTGGTTTATTGATTTTCTGTCTGGATGATCTAACCATACTTGAGAGTAGGATTTAAACTCCTCAACTATAATTGTATTACTGTTCATTTCTCCTTTTAGCCTGATTAGTTTTTGTGTATAGGTTAAACAAACAGTGTGACAGCAAACAGTGCTGTCATACTCCTTTCTCACTCCTGAACCCATCAGTTGTTCCATACAGGGTTCTAACTATTGCTTCTTGACCCACATCCAGGTTTCTTAGGAGACAGGTAAGATGGTCTGGTATTTCCAACTCTTTAAAATCTTCCCACAGCCTGTTATGATCCACAGAGTCAAAGGCTTTAACATAATCAATGAAACAGAGGTAAATGTTTTCCTGGAAATCCCTTGCTTTCTCTGTGATCCAGCAAATGTTGGCAATTTGATCTCTGGTTCCTCTTCCTTTTCTAAACACAGCTTGGACATCTGGAAGGTCTTGGTTCATGTAATACAGAAGCCTAGCATGCAAGATGTTAAGCATGACCTTACTAGCATGGGAGATGACTGCAATTGTCTGATGGTTAGCACATTCTTTAGTACTACCCTTCTTCAGAATTGGGATCAGAACTGACCTTTTCCAGTCCTGTGACCCCTGCTGGATGTTCCAGATTTGCTGACATATTGAGTGCAACATGTCAATGGCATCATCCTTTAGGGTTTTGAAAGCTCTACTGGAATTCCATTGCATCCACTAGCTTTATTGACAGTAGTGCTTCCTAAGGCCCATTAGCCTTCACACTCCAGAATGTCTGGATCTGGATGAATGATCACTCCATCATAGTAATCCAGTTCATTAAGATCTTTTTTGTACAGTTCTTCAGTGTATTCTTTCCATCTCTTCTTGATTTCTTCAGTGTCTACTAGGTCTGTACTGTTTCTGTCCTTTATTTTGCCCATCTTTGGGTGAAGACTTCCCCTGATATTTCCAATTTTCCTGAAGAGATCTCTTGTCTTTCCCCTTCTGTTGCTTTCCCCTATTTTCATGTACCGTTCATTGATGAAGGTCTTTTTTGTCTCTTCTTACTATTCTTTGGTATTCTGCATTTAGATGGATGCACCTTTCCCTATTTGGACTATAGTACTGTTCAAACTGTGGTTTATTGATTTTCTGTCTGGATGATCTAACCATACTTGAGAGTAGGATTTAAACTCCTCAACTATAATTGTATTACTGTTCATTTCTCCTTTTAGCCTGATTAGTTTTTGCTTTACATATTTGGTGCTGCAGTTTCAGGTGCATAAATATTTACAATTATTTTATCTTCTTGATAGATTGACCCTTTTATTGTTATAAAGACCTTTATTTTTTGACCATTTTTAAAGAATATTTTTGTCTGTAATAAGTATAACTGCTCCTTATTATTAGCTTTTTATGATTACCATCTGCTTTCCATCCATTCACACTCTTATCACCCCATTCTCACTCTTGTGTGTCTTTAAGGCTAACATGAGTCTCTTTTAGACAGCATTATTTAAATCCTTTCCTTTTTTGATTCATTCAGCCATTCTATTCTTTTGATTAGAGAATTATATCTACTTAACATTTAAACTAAGTATTGATTTGTAAGGACTTACTATTGCCATTTTGTTTTTTGCTTTCCAGCTCTTGTAGATTCGTTGTTCCCTGTTTCTTATCCTGCTCTCTTTTCTTGTGTCCTGGTGTCTCTTGCTATCAACACGCTATGATGTACCATGCTCTTTTAATTACTACAGGCTTTTTTTTTTCTGGTTACCATGTGGTTTATATAAAATATCTTAAAATTATACCACCTTATTTTAAACTAATAACAACTTAGCATTGATAACATTTCTAAACATTCATATCTTCCTCACATTTTAGGGTATTGATGTTAGACTTTTATACTTTTATATTGTGTATCCAATAGCAGATTACTCTAGCTATGGTTATTTCTACCATGTGTGTGTTTTTTTTTTTTTTTAAACCTTTATTTTACTTTTAACTTTTACAGAGTTTTGTTGTTCACAGACATGCATGTTCTCAGATTAGTCACATGTATATCCCCCCCTTCCCTCCCCTCCCGACCATCACACAGCACCCCTGAAGGATCCCCTTTTCTCACAGAGCAATGATTAGAGCTATTTTCTTCACTTATGATAGTACAGGCCTTCATGCTACTTCCCTTACGCCTCTCACCCACTGTTCCTTCCCCAAAATGTCCATATGTCCTCTGTTCATGTCTGTCTTTCTGTCGCTTCACTGCATGTGCCATCATCACCATCCTACTAGATTCCATATATATGTGTTAATATACTGTATTTGTCCTTCTCTTTCTGACTGACTTCACTTTTTAGGATACGTTCTAGATCCAGCCACCTCATGAAGGCTGATTCTTCTGCATTTCTCTTTACAGCTGTGTAGTATTCCATTGAATATATGTACCAGAGCTTTTGGATCCATTTGTTCGTCGATGGGCATCTAGGTTCCTTCCATGTTCTAGCTATTGTATAGAGAGCTGCAATGAACATTGGGGTACAGGTGCTTCTTTCAGTTTTGATTAAATCAGGGTATAAGCCTAAGAGTGGGATTGCTGGGTCATATGGTGCTTCTATTTTTAGTTTTTTATCCTCAATGGTGAAAAACTCAAAGCATTCCCTCTAAAATCAGGAACAAGACAAGGGTGTCCACTTTCACCACTACTATTCAACATAGTCCTGGAAGTTCTAGCAATAGCAATAAGAGAAGAGAAAGAAATCAAAGGAATCCAGATTGGAAAAGAAGAAGTCAAACTCTCTCTATTTGCAGATGACATGATATTATACATAGAAAATCCCAAAGACACTATTACAAAACTACTAGAGTTAATCAGCGAATTCAGCAAAGTTGCAGGATACAAAATCAATATACAGAAATCACTGGCATTCCTATACACAAACAATGAAAAATCAGAAAATGAAATCAAAGAGGCAATCCCCTTTACCATCGCAACCAAAAGAATCAAATATCTAGGAATAAACCTACCCAAAGAAACAAAAGAACTGTACACAGAAAATTACAAGACACTCATGAGAGACATTAAAGAAGAGTTAAACAGATGGAGAAATATTCCGTGTTCCTGGGTCGGGAGAATCAATATTGTGAAAATGACCATACTACCAAATGTCATCTATAGATTCAATGCGATCCCTATCAAACTTCCAATAACATTCTTCACAGAACTAGACCAACGAATAACACAGTTCATATGGAAACACAAAAGACCTCGAATAGCCAAAGCAATCCTCAGGAAGAAGAATGGAGCTGGGGATCAGCCTCCCCAACTTCAGACTCTACTACAAAGCAACAGTCATCAAGACAGTATGGTACTGGCACAAAAACAGAAATATCGACCAATGGAACAAGATCGAGAACCCAGAGGTAAAGCCACGCACCTATGGGTACCTTATTTTTGACAAAGGAGGCGAACATATAAAATGGGACAAAGACAGCCTCTTCAACAAATGGTGCTTGGAAAATTGGACAGCTACATGCAACAAAGAAGGGACACATACAAAGCCACGCATATATATGTGTTAAATACGTTTGTCCTCTTTCTGACTGACTTCACTTTTTAGGATACGTTCTAGATCCAGCCACCTCATGAAGGCTGATTCTTCTGCATTTCTCTTTACAGCTGTGTAGTATTCCATTGAATATATGTACCAGAGCTTTTGGATCCATTTGTTCGTCGATGGGCATCTAGGTTCCTTCCATGTTCTAGCTATTGTATAGAGAGCTGCAATGAACATTGGGGTACAGGTGCTTCTTTCAGTTTTGATTAAATCAGGGTATAAGCCTAAGAGTGGGATTGCTGGGTCATATGGTGCTTCTATTTTTAGTTTTTTATCCTCAATGGTGAAAAACTCAAAGCATTCCCTCTAAAATCAGGAACAAGACAAGGGTGTCCACTTTCACCACTACTATTCAACATAGTCCTGGAAGTTCTAGCAATAGCAATAAGAGAAGAGAAAGAAATCAAAGGAATCCAGATTGGAAAGAAGAAGTCAAACTCTCTCTATTTGCAGATGACATGATATTATACATAGAAAATCCCAAAGACACTATTACAAAACTACTAGAGTTAATCAGCGAATTCAGCAAAGTTGCAGGATACAAAATCAATATACAGAAATCACTGGCATTCCTATACACAAACAATGAAAAATCAGAAAATGAAATCAAAGAGGCAATCCCCTTTACCATCGCAACCAAAAGAATCAAATATCTAGGAATAAACCTACCCAAAGAAACAAAAGAACTGTACACAGAAAATTACAAGACACTCATGAGAGACATTAAAGAAGAGTTAAACAGATGGAGAAATATTCCGTGTTCCTGGGTCGGGAGAATCAATATTGTGAAAATGACCATACTACCAAATGTCATCTATAGATTCAATGCGATCCCTATCAAACTTCCAATAACATTCTTCACAGAACTAGACCAACGAATAACACAGTTCATATGGAAACACAAAAGACCTCGAATAGCCAAAGCAATCCTCAGGAAGAAGAATGGAGCTGGGGGGATCAGCCTCCCCAACTTCAGACTCTACTACAAAGCAACAGTCATCAAGACAGTATGGTACTGGCACAAAAACAGAAATATCGACCAATGGAACAAGATCGAGAACCCAGAGGTAAAGCCACGCACCTATGGGTACCTTATTTTTGACAAAGGAGGCGAACATATAAAATGGGACAAAGACAGCCTCTTCAACAAATGGTGCTTGGAAAATTGGACAGCTACATGCAAGAAAATGAAGTTGGAACATACCCTGACACCATACACAAAGATCAACTCAAAATGGTTTAAAGACTTAAATGTAAGGCCAGAAACCATCAAACTCTTAGAGGAGAATATAGGCAAAACCCTCAAGGACATCAATCAAAGCAAGATCTTCTCTGATCCACCTACTAGAATAGTGGAACTAAAAAGACAAATGAACATGTGGGACCTAATGAAACTTAAAAGCTTTTGTACAGCTAAAGAAATTACAAAAAAGCTGAATAGACAGCCCACAGAGTGGGAGAAAATCATAGCAAATGAAATAACAGACAAAGAATTAATCTCCAAAATCTACAAGCAACTCAGACAACTCAGCACTGGAAAAACGAACAACCCAATCAAAAAATGGGAAAAGGACCTAAACAGACACCTCTCCAACGATGACATACAGATGGCCCAAAAACACATGAAACGATGCTCAACTTCACTAATAATTAGAGAAATGCAAATCAAAACTACAATGAGCTATCACCTCACATCCGTCAGAATGGCCATCATCCACAAATCGACAGACAATAAATGCTGGAGAGGCTGCGGAGAAAAGGGAACACTCCTGCATTGCTGGTGGGAGTGTAAATTGATACAGCCTCTATGGAAGACAGTCTGGAGATTTCTTAAAAAACTAAAAATAGAAGCACCATGTGTGTTGTTAACTTTTAAATAACTTGTAAGTAAATAATGCGCCATCATTGCCGTATTACAAAATCTAACTCTGACTAAAAATTCTATTACTTTCTTGCACTTTGTTGTTATTTCAATTTAATTTTTATTTTATATTGAATTGTAGTTGATATTGGAGAAGTAAATGGCCATCCACTCCAGTATTCTTGCCTGGAAAATCCTATGGACAGAGGAGCCTGGCAGTCTATACCATGGGGTCATGAGAGTCAGACACAACTTAGCAGCTAAACCAAAATAGTTGATTTACGATGTTGTGCTAGTTTCAGGTGTATAGCAAAGTGATTGAGTGATGTATTGAATTGGCCAGAAATTTCATTTGGGTTTTTCTATAATACTTTACATAAAAACCTGAATGAATGTTTGGGCCAAGTCTATATATGTGTGTATGTATCAATTATCCCTTAGATTTTTTCTCATAGCCAAAAGGAAATTTCATTTGGACACCTAATACAAAAGACAAAATGAAACAATGTGGAAACCATCAAACTCTTAGAGGAGAATATAGGCAAAACCCTCAAGGACATCAATCAAAGCAAGATCTTCTCTGATCCACCTACTAGAATAGTGGAACTAAAAAGACAAATGAACATGTGGGACCTAATGAAACTTAAAAGCTTTTGTACAGCTAAAGAAATTACAAAAAAGCTGAATAGACAGCCCACAGAGTGGGAGAAAATCATAGCAAATGAAATAACAGACAAAGAATTAATCTCCAAAATCTACAAGCAACTCAGACAACTCAGCACTGGAAAAACGAACAACCCAATCAAAAAATGGGAAAAGGACCTAAACAGACACCTCTCCAACGATGACATACAGATGGCCCAAAAACACATGAAACGATGCTCAACTTCACTAATAATTAGAGAAATGCAAATCAAAACTACAATGAGCTATCACCTCACATCCGTCAGAATGGCCATCATCCACAAATCGACAGACAATAAATGCTGGAGAGGCTGCGGAGAAAAGGGAACACTCCTGCATTGCTGGTGGGAGTGTAAATTGATACAGCCTCTATGGAAGACAGTCTGGAGATTTCTTAAAAAACTAAAAATAGAAGCACCATGTGTGTTGTTAACTTTTAAATAACTTGTAAGTAAATAATGCGCCATCATTGCCGTATTACAAAATCTAACTCTGACTAAAAATTCTATTACTTTCTTGCACTTTGTTGTTATTTCAATTTAATTTTTATTTTATATTGAATTGTAGTTGATATTGGAGAAGTAAATGGCCATCCACTCCAGTATTCTTGCCTGGAAAATCCTATGGACAGAGGAGCCTGGCAGTCTATACCATGGGGTCATGAGAGTCAGACACAACTTAGCAGCTAAACCAAAATAGTTGATTTACGATGTTGTGCTAGTTTCAGGTGTATAGCAAAGTGATTGAGTGATGTATTGAATTGGCCAGAAATTTCATTTGGGTTTTTCTATAATACTTTACATAAAAACCTGAATGAATGTTTGGGCCAAGTCTATATATGTGTGTGTATGTATCAATTATCCCTTAGATTTTTTTCTCATACAGTTTACTACAGAATATTGGGTAGAGTTCCCTGTGCTATACAGTTGGACCTTGTTGATTATCTATTTTATATACAGTAGTGTGTATCTATTAATCCTAAACTCCTAATTTATTCTTTCTCCCAAACATTGGTAACCATAAGTTTGATTTCTAAGTCTGAGTCTGTTTTAATTTCCTAATAAGTTCATTTTTATCATTTGCTTAGATTCTAAATATAAGTCATGTCATATATCTGTTTTTTTTCTGTCTGACTTCATGTAGTATGATAATTGCTAGGCCTATTTATGTTGCTGTTAATGTCATTATCTCATTCTTTTTTTATGGCTGAGGAATATTTCACACACACACACACACACATATACACATATTGTAAATAGTGCACATATTGGGGTGCATGTATATTTTCTTATCATATATTTTTCCAAATACATATTCAGGTATAAGATTGCTGGGTCAGATGGCAAAACTGATCAGAAGCGATAAAGAAAACTCCATATCGCTTTCCATAGTGGTTGTATCTATTTATATGCCCACCAACAGGATAGGAGGGTTCACTTTTCATTTAAATTTTTCATTGTGGAATAGTTAACTTACAGTGTTGTGTTAGTTTCTGCCTTATAGCAAAGTAAGTTTTACATAGATGCACCCACTATTTTTTAATCTTTTCCCATGTAGGTCATTACAGTGTATTAAGGACCTACTATATAGCACAGGGAACATTATTATCTATATACAGTAATATTTTCTACATATGTGATTTTGTAAATAAATTCATTTGTATCATTTTTTAAGATCCCACATTTAAGTGATATCTTATGGTATTTGTCTTTCTCTCAAGGGCTTACTTCACTTAGTATGAAAATCTCTAGGTCCATCCACAATGCTGTACAATGGCACTTATTTCATTCTTTCTTTAGGGATAAGTAATATTCTGTTGTATATAAGAACTATATTGTCTGTCAGTGGACATTTTGGTTGCTTCCATGTCTTCAATATTGTAAATAGTACTGCTGTGAACACTGGAGTTGCAGGTATCTTGTCAAATTAGTTTTCTCTGGATATATGTCCAGGAGTGGGACTGCTAGATCATACAGTAGTTGTATTTTAGTCTCTTAAGGAACCTCCATAACGTTCCCCATAATTGTTGTTGCCCATTTGCAATCCCTTCAACAGTGTGGAGGAGTTTCTGTTTCTACACACCCTTTTCAGCATTTATTGTTTGTAAACTTGTTTGTGATGGCCATTCTGACCAGTATCAGGTGATACCTCATGGTAGTTTTGATTTGCATTTCTCAGATAATTAGTAATGCTGAGCATCTGTTCATGTGTTTAGCAGTCATCTGTATGTCTTTGGAGAAATGTGTATTTAGGTCTTCTGCCCATCTTTTGTTTGGGTTGTTTATGTATTTATTTTGATATAGAGATGAATGAGTTTATATACTTGGGAGATAAATTTTCTGTCCTTTGCTTCATTTGCAATTTTTTTTCCTCTTTATGTGGACTGGATTTTCACTTTGTTTATAGTTTCCATTGCTGTGCAGAAACTTTTACTTAGGAAGAAGTAGATTAAAAAAGATACTTCTGTCATTTATGTCATAGAATGTTCTGCCTGTGTTTTCCTCTAAGAGCTCTATAGTGTCCAGCTTTACATTTAGCTCTTGGATCCATTTCAACTTAATTTTTGCATGTGGTATTACAGATTGTCCTAATTTCATTGTTCATATAGCTGTTCAGTTTTCCCAGAACCACTTATTGAAGAGACTATCTTTTCTCCATTGTATAGTCTTGCCTGCTTTGTTGTAGATTAGCTGACCATGGGTACATGAGTTTGTGAATTGTCTATACTATTCCAGTGACCTTTATGTTTTTGTGCTAGTACTATACTGCATTTGTAGTCTATAGCCAAGGAGTGTCCAGCTCTTTTTCATCAGTTTCTTACAGTTTTCAGAATAGGAGGCAAAAGAAATACTTTATTTCTAAGCATTTTATTCCTTTTGATGTGATGTTAAATGTGATTGTTCCCTTGATTTTTCTTTTTGATATTTTACTGTTAGTGTATAGGAATGCAAGAGACTTCTGTCTATTAATTTTGTATCCTGCCACTTTACTACATTCATTGTTGAGTGCTAGTAATTTTCTGGTCGCATCTTTAGGTTTTCTACGTATAGTATCATTTCAATGTGGAAGGGAGTCTGCTAGATCATACAGTAGTTGTATTTTAGTCTCTTAAGGAACCTCCATAACGTTCCCCATAATTGTTGTTGCCCATTTGCAATCCCTTCAACAGTGTGGAGGAGTTTCTGTTTCTACACACCCTTTTCAGCATTTATTGTTTGTAAACTTGTTTGTGATGGCCATTCTGACCAGTATCAGGTGATACCTCATGGTAGTTTTGATTTGCATTTCTCAGATAATTAGTAATGCTGAGCATCTGTTCATGTGTTTAGCAGTCATCTGTATGTCTTTGGAGAAATGTGTATTTAGGTCTTCTGCCCATCTTTTGTTTGGGTTGTTTATGTATTTATTTTGATATAGAGATGAATGAGTTTATATACTTGGGAGATAAATTTTCTGTCCTTTGCTTCATTTGCAATTTTTTTTCCTCTTTATGTGGACTGGATTTTCACTTTGTTTATAGTTTCCATTGCTGTGCAGAAACTTTTACTTAGGAAGAAGTAGATTAAAAAAGATACTTCTGTCATTTATGTCATAGAATGTTCTGCCTGTGTTTTCCTCTAAGAGCTCTATAGTGTCCAGCTTTACATTTAGCTCTTGGATCCATTTCAACTTAATTTTTGCATGTGGTATTACAGATTGTCCTAATTTCATTGTTCATATAGCTGTTCAGTTTTCCCAGAACCACTTATTGAAGAGACTATCTTTTCTCCATTGTATAGTCTTGCCTGCTTTGTTGTAGATTAGCTGACCATGGGTACATGAGTTTGTGAATTGTCTATACTATTCCAGTGACCTTTATGTTTTTGTGCTAGTACTATACTGCATTTGTAGTCTATAGCCAAGGAGTGTCCAGCTCTTTTTCATCAGTTTCTTACAGTTTTCAGAATAGGAGGCAAAAGAAATACTTTATTTCTAAGCATTTTATTCCTTTTGATGTGATGTTAAATGTGATTGTTCCCTTGATTTTTCTTTTTGATATTTTACTGTTAGTGTATAGGAATGCAAGAGACTTCTGTCTATTAATTTTGTATCCTGCCACTTTACTACATTCATTGTTGAGTGCTAGTAATTTTCTGGTCGCATCTTTAGGTTTTCTACGTATAGTATCATGTCATCTGCAAATAGGCCAGTTTTACTTCTTCCTTTGCAATTTTGATTCCTTTTATTTCTTTCCTTCTCTGACTGAGATGACTAGAACTTCCAGAATTATGTAGCATAAAAGAGGTGACAGTGGACAGCTTTGCCTTGTTCCTTTTTCACCATTAAGAATGATGATACCTGAGAGTTTGTCTTACATAGTGTTTTTCTTATGTTGAGGTAGGTTGCCTCTCTGTGTACATTCTAGAGAGCTTTTATCATAAATTGGTGTATAATTTTGACAAAAGCGTTTTCTGCATCTACTGCGATGATCATAGAGTTTTTATGTTTCAGTTTGCTGATGTGGTATGTCACATTGATTTGCAGATACTGAAGAATCCTTGGATCCCTTGGATAAATCCCACTTGATCAGGATGTCTTACTTTTTAATATTTTGTTGGATTTCATTTGTTAGTACTTTGTTGAGGACTTTTGCATTTATATTCATCAGTCAAACTGGCCTGTAATTTTCTGATCTCGTGATATCTTTGTCTAGTTTTGATATCAGGATGATGGTGACCTTGCAGAATGCACTTGGGAGTGTTCCTTCTAATTCTGTTTTTTGGAACAGTGGCAGAAAGATAGGTGTTAACTCTTTTCTAGTTCTTTGATAGAATTTGCCTGTGAGGTCGTCTGGTCTTGGACTTCTGTTTGTTGGTCAGTTCATAGTTGCGATTTCTTCTTGCTTCAGGGGGGATTTGCCTAGATTTATGTTTTGTGCTAGTACTATACTGCATTTGTAGTCTATAGCCAAGGAGTGTCCAGCTCTTTTTCATCAGTTTCTTACAGTTTTCAGAATAGGAGGCAAAAGAAATACTTTATTTCTAAGCATTTTATTCCTTTTGATGTGATGTTAAATGTGATTGTTCCCTTGATTTTTCTTTTTGATATTTTACTGTTAGTGTATAGGAATGCAAGAGACTTCTGTCTATTAATTTTGTATCCTGCCACTTTACTACATTCATTGTTGAGTGCTAGTAATTTTCTGGTCGCATCTTTAGGTTTTCTACGTATAGTATCATGTCATCTGCAAATAGGCCAGTTTTACTTCTTCCTTTGCAATTTTGATTCCTTTTATTTCTTTCCCTTCTCTGACTGAGATGACTAGAACTTCCAGAATTATGTAGCATAAAAGAGGTGACAGTGGACAGCTTTGCCTTGTTCCTTTTTCACCATTAAGAATGATGATACCTGAGAGTTTGTCTTACATAGTGTTTTTCTTATGTTGAGGTAGGTTGCCTCTCTGTGTACATTCTAGAGAGCTTTTATCATAAATTGGTGTATAATTTTGACAAAAGCGTTTTCTGCATCTACTGCGATGATCATAGAGTTTTTATGTTTCAGTTTGCTGATGTGGTATGTCACATTGATTTGCAGATACTGAAGAATCCTTGGATCCCTTGGATAAATCCCACTTGATCAGGATGTCTTACTTTTTAATATTTTGTTGGATTTCATTTGTTAGTACTTTGTTGAGGACTTTTGCATTTATATTCATCAGTCAAACTGGCCTGTAATTTTCTGATCTCGTGATATCTTTGTCTAGTTTTGATATCAGGATGATGGTGACCTTGCAGAATGCACTTGGGAGTGTTCCTTCTAATTCTGTTTTTTGGAACAGTGGCAGAAAGATAGGTGTTAACTCTTTTCTAGTTCTTTGATAGAATTTGCCTGTGAGGTCGTCTGGTCTTGGACTTCTGTTTGTTGGTCAGTTCATAGTTGCGATTTCTTCTTGCTTCAGGCTTGGAAGGTTGTACCTTTCTAAAAGAATTATTCATTTCATCTAGATAATGCATTTTATTGGCATGCAGTTCCTTGTAGTAGTCCCTGATGAGCCTTTTTATTTCTGTCATGTCCACTGTATCTTCTTTTCCATTTTTAACTTTATTGATTTGAGTACTCTTCCTTTTTCCTTTTATATTTAATTGGAAGATAATTGCTTTACAATATTCTGTTGGTTTCTACCATACGTCAACACTTACTACAGAAATCAGCCCCTCCATCTTGAGCCTCCCACCCCATCCCATCTCTCTAGGTTGTCACAGAGCACTGGGTTTGAGCTCCCTGTATGATACTGCAAATTCCCACTGTCTATCCACATTACATATGGTATGTTCAACATTACTCTCTCAATTCGTTGCACCCTCTCCTTCCTCCACAGTATCCACAAGTCTGTTTTCTAAGTCTGCATCTCCACCGCTGCCCTGCAAATATGTTCATCAGTACTATCTTTCTAAATTCCATATATATGCAATGTGTTACTTGTTTTTCTCTTTCTGATTTACTGTACTGTGTATATTAGGCTCAAGGTTCATCCATCTCTTTAGAACTGATTCAAATATGTTCCTTTTATGACTAATACTCCATTGTGGATATGCACCACTTCTTTATTCATTCATCTGCTGATGGACATCTAGGTTGCTTCCATATTCTAGCTGTTGTAAGTAGTGCTGTGATGAACATTGGGGTACATGTGTCTTCTTCAGTTATGGTTTTCTCAGGCCCAGTTTTGTTAGTGCTGGGTCATATGGTAGTTTTACTCCTGTAATTTTAAGCAGTGGAACAGGGTTCCCTTTTCTGCACACCCTCTCCAGCATTTATTGTTTGCAGACTTTTTGATGATGACCATTCTGACTGGTGTGGGGTGATATCTCATTGTAGTTTTTTTTTTTTTTTAATTCTTTATTTTAAAGATCTTAGAATTTTGTTGTTCACCAACATGTATGTTCCCAGATCATTCATATACACATCCCTGTTCGAGCCGCCCACACAGTTGCCTGTGAGGTCGTCTGGTCTTGGACTTCTGTTTGTTGGTCAGTTCATAGTTGCGATTTCTTCTTGCTTCAGGCTTGGAAGGTTGTACCTTTCTAAAAGAATTATTCATTTCATCTAGATAATGCATTTTATTGGCATGCAGTTCCTTGTAGTAGTCCCTGATGAGCCTTTTTATTTCTGTCATGTCCACTGTATCTTCTTTTCCATTTTTAACTTTATTGATTTGAGTACTCTTCCTTTTTCCTTTTATATTTAATTGGAAGATAATTGCTTTACAATATTCTGTTGGTTTCTACCATACGTCAACACTTACTACAGAAATCAGCCCCTCCATCTTGAGCCTCCCACCCCATCCCATCTCTCTAGGTTGTCACAGAGCACTGGGTTTGAGCTCCCTGTATGATACTGCAAATTCCCACTGTCTATCCACATTACATATGGTATGTTCAACATTACTCTCTCAATTCGTTGCACCCTCTCCTTCCTCCACAGTATCCACAAGTCTGTTTTCTAAGTCTGCATCTCCACCGCTGCCCTGCAAATATGTTCATCAGTACTATCTTTCTAAATTCCATATATATGCAATGTGTTACTTGTTTTTCTCTTTCTGATTTACTGTACTGTGTATATTAGGCTCAAGGTTCATCCATCTCTTTAGAACTGATTCAAATATGTTCCTTTTATGACTAATACTCCATTGTGGATATGCACCACTTCTTTATTCATTCATCTGCTGATGGACATCTAGGTTGCTTCCATATTCTAGCTGTTGTAAGTAGTGCTGTGATGAACATTGGGGTACATGTGTCTTCTTCAGTTATGGTTTTCTCAGGCCCAGTTTTGTTAGTGCTGGGTCATATGGTAGTTTTACTCCTGTAATTTTAAGCAGTGGAACAGGGTTCCCTTTTCTGCACACCCTCTCCAGCATTTATTGTTTGCAGACTTTTTGATGATGACCATTCTGACTGGTGTGGGGTGATATCTCATTGTAGTTTTTTTTTTTTTTTAATTCTTTATTTTAAAGATCTTAGAATTTTGTTGTTCACCAACATGTATGTTCCCAGATCATTCATATACACATCCCTGTTCGAGCCGCCCACACAGTTCGCCCCCTCACACCCCACCGGACCATTGCCCCAAGTGATTGTAGGCACTCCTATTCCCTTAGCACATGACAATAGCTATCTTTTCCACACGTGCCAGTATAGGTTTCGATGTTACTTCCTCTATGCCTCCCTCTCACTGTTTGTTCTCCACAATGTCCTTATGTCTATTCTTTGTTCCATGAGTTCACTGCGTGTGTTATCATGACCATCTTACTAGATTGCATATATATGAGTTAGTATACTATACTTGTCTTTCTCTTTTTGACTTACTTCACTTTTTATGATAGGTTCTAGAGCCACCCACCTCATTAGGACTGAGTCTTCTGCATTTCTTTGAACAGCTGAGTAGTATTCCATTGTATATATGTACCAGGGCTTCTGGATCCATTCATTCGTTGATGAACATCTAGGTTGCTTCCATGTTCTAGCTATTGTATAGAGACCTACAATGAACATTGGGGTACAGGTGCTTCTTTCAGTTTTGATTTCATCAGGATATAAGCCTAAGAGTGGGATTGCTGGGTCATAGGGTGCTTCTATTTTTAGTTTTTTAAGAAACCTCCATACTGTCTTCCATAGAGGCTGTATCAATCTACATTACCACCAGCAATGCAAGAGGGTTGCCTATTCTCCACACCTTCTCCAGCATTTATTGTCTGTCGATTTGTGGATGATGGTCATTCTGACGGATGTGAGGTGATAGCTCATTGTAGTTTTAATTTGCATTTCTCTACTAATAAGCAAGGTTGAGCATTGTTTCATGGGCTTTTGGGCCATCTGTATGTCCTCTTTGGAGAGGCGTTTCTTTAGATCTTTTTCCCATTTTTTGATTGGGTTGTTCATTTTTCCTGTGCTGAGTTGTCTGAGTTGCTTGTAGATTTTGGAGATTAATTCTTTGTCTGTTATTTCATTTGCTATGATTTTCTCCCACACTATGGGTTGTCTGTTCAGCTTTTTTGTAATTTCTTTGGCTGTACAAAAGCTTTTAAGTTTCATTAGGTCCCACATGTTCATTTGTCTTTTTAGTTCCGCTATTCTAGTAGGTGAGTCAGAGAAGATCTTGCTTTGATTGATGTCCTTGAGGGTTTTGCCTATATTCTCCTCTAAGAGTTTGATGGTTTCTGGCCTTACATTTAGGTCTTTAATCCATTTTGAGTTGATCTTTGTGTATGGTCCCCCTCACGTGATTTGTTCTCCACACATGTCCTTATGTTTTCTTTACTTCCTCTATGCCTCCCTCTCACTGTTTGTTCTCCACAATGTCCTTATGTCTATTCTTTGTTCCATGAGTTCACTGCGTGTGTTATCATGACCATCTTACTAGATTGCATATATATGAGTTAGTATACTATACTTGTCTTTCTCTTTTTGACTTACTTCACTTTTTATGATAGGTTCTAGAGCCACCCACCTCATTAGGACTGAGTCTTCTGCATTTCTTTGAACAGCTGAGTAGTATTCCATTGTATATATGTACCAGGGCTTCTGGATCCATTCATTCGTTGATGAACATCTAGGTTGCTTCCATGTTCTAGCTATTGTATAGAGACCTACAATGAACATTGGGGTACAGGTGCTTCTTTCAGTTTTGATTTCATCAGGATATAAGCCTAAGAGTGGGATTGCTGGGTCATAGGGTGCTTCTATTTTTAGTTTTTTAAGAAACCTCCATACTGTCTTCCATAGAGGCTGTATCAATCTACATTACCACCAGCAATGCAAGAGGGTTGCCTATTCTCCACACCTTCTCCAGCATTTATTGTCTGTCGATTTGTGGATGATGGTCATTCTGACGGATGTGAGGTGATAGCTCATTGTAGTTTTAATTTGCATTTCTCTACTAATAAGCAAGGTTGAGCATTGTTTCATGGGCTTTTGGGCCATCTGTATGTCCTCTTTGGAGAGGCGTTTCTTTAGATCTTTTTCCCATTTTTTGATTGGGTTGTTCATTTTTCCTGTGCTGAGTTGTCTGAGTTGCTTGTAGATTTTGGAGATTAATTCTTTGTCTGTTATTTCATTTGCTATGATTTTCTCCCACACTATGGGTTGTCTGTTCAGCTTTTTTGTAATTTCTTTGGCTGTACAAAAGCTTTTAAGTTTCATTAGGTCCCACATGTTCATTTGTCTTTTTAGTTCCGCTATTCTAGTAGGTGAGTCAGAGAAGATCTTGCTTTGATTGATGTCCTTGAGGGTTTTGCCTATATTCTCCTCTAAGAGTTTGATGGTTTCTGGCCTTACATTTAGGTCTTTAATCCATTTTGAGTTGATCTTTGTGTATGGTGTCAGGGAATGTTCCAACTTCATTTTTTTGCATGTGGCTGTTCAATTTTCCCAGCACCATTTGTTGAAGAGGCTGTATTTGTCCCATTTTATATGTTCACCTCCTTTGTCAAAAATAAGGTACCCATAGGTGTGTTGATATATCCCTGGGTTCTATACCTTGTTCCATTGGTCTATAGTTCTGTTTTTGTGCCAGTACCATACTGTCTTGATGACTGTTGCTTTGTAGTAGAGTCTGAAGTTGGGGAGGCTGATCCCTCCAGCTCTGTTTTTCTTTCTCAGGATTGCTTTGGCTATTCTAGGTCTTTTGTGCTTCCATATGAACTGTGTTATTCTTTGGTCTAGTTCTGTGAAAAATGTCACTGGCAGTTGGATAGGGATTGCATTGAATCTGTAGATGACATTTGGTAGTATGGTCATTTTCACAGTATTGATTCTTCTGATCCAGCAACATGGAATATCTCTCCATCTGTTTAAGTCTTCTTTAATGTCTCTCATGAGTGTCTTGTTAATTTTCTGTGTACAATTCTTCTGTTTCTTTGGGTAGGTTTATTCCTAGGTATTTGATTCTTTTGGTTGCAATGGTGAAGGGGACTGCCTCTTTGATTTCGTTTTCTGATTTTTCATTGTGTCTAGGAATGCCAGTGATTTCTGTGTGTTGACTTTGTATCCTGCGACTTTACTGAATTCATCGATTAGTTCTAGTAGCTTTGTAACCATGTCTTTGGGGTTTTCTATGTATAGAATCATGTCATCTGCAAAAAGAGAGAGCTTTACTTCTTCCTTTCCAGTCTGGATTCCTTTGATTTCCTTCTCTTCTCTTATCGCTGTTGCTAGGACTTCCAGGACTATGTTGAATAGTAGTGGTGAAAGTGGGCACCCCTGTCTTGTTCCTGATTTTAGAGGGAATGCTTTCAGTTTTTCACCATTAAGGATAATGTTCACTGTAGGTTTCTCATAAATGGCTTTCACTATGTTGAGATAGGTTCCTTCTATGCCCATTTTCTGAAGAGTTTTTATCATAAATGGATGTTGTACTTTGTCAAAGGCTTTTGCTGCATCTATTGAGATGGCCATGTGATTTTTGTCTCTCAATTTGTTGATATGGTGTATCACATTGATTGATTTGTGGATATTGAAGAATCCTTACATGCCTGGAATGAACCCAACTTGATCGTGATGAATGAGTTTTTTGATCTGTCATTGAATTCTGTTTGCTAGGATTTTGCTAACGATCTTGGCATCTAGGTTCATCAGTGAAATTGGCCTATAATTTTCCTTTTTTGTGTTGTCTTTGCCTGGCTTTGGTATCAGGGTGATGGTGGCCCCGTAGAATGTGTTTGGAAGTGTTCCTTCCTGTGCGATTTTTTGGAAGAGTTTTAGAAGGACAGGCATTAGCTTTTCTTTAAATGTTTGGTAGAATTCAGCTGTGAAGCCATATGGCCCTGGGCTCTTCTTTTTGAGTAGATTTTTGATCACAAGGTCGATTTCTGAGCTTATGATTGGGTTGTTCAAAGTTTCTGTTTCTTCCTGGCTCAGTCTTGGGAGATTAATCTTCCCTAAGAAACTGTCCATTTCTTCCAGGTTGTCCAGTTTGTTGCCATAGAGTTGTTCATAATAGTCTCTTAGAATCCTTTGGATTTCTGCATTCTCTGTTGTAATCTCTCCTTTTTCATTTTTGATTTTGTTGATCTTGTTCTTCTCTCTCTTTTTCTTGATGAGTCTGGCCAGTGGCTTGTCAATTTTGTTTACCTTTTCAAAGAACCATCTTTTTGTTTTATTTACCTTTACTATTGTTTCTTTTGTTTCTTTCTCATTTATTTCTGCTCTGATCTTTATGATTTCTTCTGCTGGCTTTGGGGTGTTTTTGTTCTTCTTTCTCCAATTGTTTTAAGCAGAGGGTTAGTTCATCTGCTTCATATTTTCCTAGTTTCTTGAGGTAGGATTGTATTGCTATAAATTTCCCTCTTAGAACTGCTTTTGCAGTATCCCATAGGTTTTGCACTGTCGTGTGTTCACTGTCATTTTCTTCTAGGAATTGTTTAATTTCTCCTTTGATTTCCTCAATGATCAGTTGATTTTTTAGGTATATATTGTTTATTCTCCATGTGTTTGGGTTTTTAGGGTTTTTTTTTCTGGTAGTTGATCTCTAGTCTCACTACATTGGGGTCCAAGAAGATGGTTGACATAATTTCGGTTTTCTTGAACTGACTGAGGTTTGATTTGTGGCCCAAGATGTGGTCTATCCTGGAGAATGTTCCGTGAGCACTTGAGAAGAAAGTGTATTCTTCTGCTTTTCGATGGAACGTCCTACAGATATCGATGAGGTCCGTCTTTTCCAGTGTGGCATTTAAGGCTTGTGTTTCTTTATTAATTTTCTGTTTGGATGATCTGTCCATTCGTGGGAGAGGAGTGTTAAAGTCTCCTACTATTACTGTGTTATTGTTGATTTCTTCTTTTAAGTTTGAAAGTATCTGTCTTATGTATTGTGGTACCCCTGTGTTGGGTGCGTAGATATTCATGACTGTTATGTCTTCCTCTTGGATAGATCCCTTAATCATGATGTAGTGACCTGCCTTGTCTCTTAAAATCTTCTTTACTTCAAAGTCTATTCTGTCTGATATGAGGATTGCTACTGCAGCTTTCTTTTGATTTCCATTTGCATGGAATATCTTTTTCCAGCCTTTCACTTTCAGTCTATGAGTGTCTCTAGGTCTGAAGTGGGTCTCTTATAAACAGCATATATATGGGTCTTGCTTCTGGATCCATTCAGCCAACCTGTGTCATTTGGTTGGAGCATTTAGTCCATTTACATTCAAAGTCATTATTGATACGAATGTTCCTATTTTCATCTTCTTAGAAATTCAGGGTTTGATTTGTAAGGCTTCTCCTACTCAATTTATTGGCTATATCAGGCCATTTAACACTTGTTGTAGGGGTGGTTTTGTGGTACAGAATTCTTTTAGTTTTTGTCTGTGAAGCTTTTGACTTCACCATCAATTCTGAATGAGATTCTTGCTGGGTAGAGAATTCTTGGTTGGAGGTTATTCTCTTTTAGCCGTTTAAATGTGTTTTAAGCAGAGGGTTAGTTCATCTGCTTCATATTTTCCTAGTTTCTTGAGGTAGGATTGTATTGCTATAAATTTCCCTCTTAGAACTGCTTTTGCAGTATCCCATAGGTTTTGCACTGTCGTGTGTTCACTGTCATTTTCTTCTAGGAATTGTTTAATTTCTCCTTTGATTTCCTCAATGATCAGTTGATTTTTTAGGTATATATTGTTTATTCTCCATGTGTTTGGGTTTTTAGGGTTTTTTTTTCTGGTAGTTGATCTCTAGTCTCACTACATTGGGGTCCAAGAAGATGGTTGACATAATTTCGGTTTTCTTGAACTGACTGAGGTTTGATTTGTGGCCCAAGATGTGGTCTATCCTGGAGAATGTTCCGTGAGCACTTGAGAAGAAAGTGTATTCTTCTGCTTTTCGATGGAACGTCCTACAGATATCGATGAGGTCCGTCTTTTCCAGTGTGGCATTTAAGGCTTGTGTTTCTTTATTAATTTTCTGTTTGGATGATCTGTCCATTCGTGGGAGAGGAGTGTTAAAGTCTCCTACTATTACTGTGTTATTGTTGATTTCTTCTTTTAAGTTTGAAAGTATCTGTCTTATGTATTGTGGTACCCCTGTGTTGGGTGCGTAGATATTCATGACTGTTATGTCTTCCTCTTGGATAGATCCCTTAATCATGATGTAGTGACCTGCCTTGTCTCTTAAAATCTTCTTTACTTCAAAGTCTATTCTGTCTGATATGAGGATTGCTACTGCAGCTTTCTTTTGATTTCCATTTGCATGGAATATCTTTTTCCAGCCTTTCACTTTCAGTCTATGAGTGTCTCTAGGTCTGAAGTGGGTCTCTTATAAACAGCATATATATGGGTCTTGCTTCTGGATCCATTCAGCCAACCTGTGTCATTTGGTTGGAGCATTTAGTCCATTTACATTCAAAGTCATTATTGATACGAATGTTCCTATTTTCATCTTCTTAGAAATTCAGGGTTTGATTTGTAAGGCTTCTCCTACTCAATTTATTGGCTATATCAGGCCATTTAACACTTGTTGTAGGGGTGGTTTTGTGGTACAGAATTCTTTTAGTTTTTGGCTGTCTGTGAAGCTTTTGACTTCACCATCAATTCTGAATGAGATTCTTGCTGGGTAGAGAATTCTTGGTTGGAGGTTATTCTCTTTTAGCCGTTTAAATGTGTCTTGCCATCCTCTTCAGGTCTGTAGGGTTTCTGTTGAAAGATCTGCAGTTAAACGTATGGGATTTCCTTTATATGTTATTTGTTTTTTACTCCTAGCTGCTTTTAGTATTCTGTCTTTATATTTGGTTTGTGTTAGTTTGATTAGAATGTACCTTGGTGTGTTTCTTCTGGGGTTTCTCCTGTGTGGAACTCTTTGTGCTTCTTGGACATGGTTGACTATTTCCTTTCCCATGTTGGGAACCTCTTCAAGAATTTTTTCATAGCCTTTCTTCCCCTCCTCTTCCTCTGGAACTCCTATAATTCTAATGTTGGTGCGTTTGATATTGTCCCATAGGTCTCTTAGGCTATCCTCAGTTCTTTTAATTCTTTCAGTTTTGCTGTGTTCTTCAGCACTTATTTCCACCATTCTGTTGAGACCTTCTATAGTATTTTTGAGTTCATCAATTGAGTTAGTGGTCTCTATTTGCTTATTTTTCATTTCTTACATGTCTCTTCTCAGTGCACTAATTTCCTTTAATATTCTGTTTTCTGTGTTTTGCATCCTCATTAGTATAGCTTTTCTGAATTCTCTTTCAGATAATTTGTCTATCTCCTCCTCTGTCATTTGAAGTTGTGTTTCTCTAGCTTGGTCCTTCATTTGTGCAGTGTTTCTCTGACGTTTCATTATTAGGTTAATTTTTGTTTCTTTGTGTGTGTCTGTGTGTATGGAGTTCTTTTTACCACTAGGCTTCTTGGTTGAATTCTCCCTTCCTTTGGATTTCTGTCCTTGTAGAAGGGTTCAGTGGTTTGTGTCTTGGGTGGCTTTTTGTGGTTACAGAAATTCAGGGTTTGATTTGTAAGGCTTCTCCTACTCAATTTATTGGCTATATCAGGCCATTTAACACTTGTTGTAGGGGTGGTTTTGTGGTACAGAATTCTTTTAGTTTTTGGCTGTCTGTGAAGCTTTTGACTTCACCATCAATTCTGAATGAGATTCTTGCTGGGTAGAGAATTCTTGGTTGGAGGTTATTCTCTTTTAGCCGTTTAAATGTGTCTTGCCATCCTCTTCAGGTCTGTAGGGTTTCTGTTGAAAGATCTGCAGTTAAACGTATGGGATTTCCTTTATATGTTATTTGTTTTTTACTCCTAGCTGCTTTTAGTATTCTGTCTTTATATTTGGTTTGTGTTAGTTTGATTAGAATGTACCTTGGTGTGTTTCTTCTGGGGTTTCTCCTGTGTGGAACTCTTTGTGCTTCTTGGACATGGTTGACTATTTCCTTTCCCATGTTGGGAACCTCTTCAAGAATTTTTTCATAGCCTTTCTTCCCCTCCTCTTCCTCTGGAACTCCTATAATTCTAATGTTGGTGCGTTTGATATTGTCCCATAGGTCTCTTAGGCTATCCTCAGTTCTTTTAATTCTTTCAGTTTTGCTGTGTTCTTCAGCACTTATTTCCACCATTCTGTTGAGACCTTCTATAGTATTTTTGAGTTCATCAATTGAGTTAGTGGTCTCTATTTGCTTATTTTTCATTTCTTACATGTCTCTTCTCAGTGCACTAATTTCCTTTAATATTCTGTTTTCTGTGTTTTGCATCCTCATTAGTATAGCTTTTCTGAATTCTCTTTCAGATAATTTGTCTATCTCCTCCTCTGTCATTTGAAGTTGTGTTTCTCTAGCTTGGTCCTTCATTTGTGCAGTTTTTCTCTGACGTTTCATTATTAGGTTAATTTTTGTTTCTTTGTGTGTGTCTGTGTGTATGGAGTTCTTTTTACCACTAGGCTTCTTGGTTGAATTCTCCCTTCCTTTGGATTTCTGTCCTTGTAGAAGGGTTCAGTGGTTTGTGTCTTGGGTGGTGTTAGGCCTTGTTTACAGGTGAATAATCTCTAGTGTTGTATGTTCTTTGATAGTGTGGGGTCTTGGAATCAGGGCTTCCACTCCAAGGATCCTTGGTTTGGTGACTGGTCAGGGGGTGTAGGTCTGGTTTGCTATGGTGTTATGTGATATTAGTTCAAATACTAGCATCCGCGGTGGCGAGGCTTCTCAGTCCAGCGTGGCTTCTCGGTCCGTTGCGGCTGTGTTCCTATAGCACAGGAAACTCTACTTAATCCTCTGCAGTGAGTTACATGGGAATAGAATCTGTTAAAAAGGCCAAAGTTCAGAACACTGACGACACCAAATGCTGGCAAGGATGTGGAACAGCAGGACTTTCATTCACTGCAGTGACTTGGTCATTCTTGGGCGCATTGCGGGGTTTACTCTCTTTTTAGGAAGAGTGCAGAGAGTGCTCATTGTAGTTTTGACTTGCATTTCTCTAATAATGAGTGATGTTGGCATTTTTTTATGTGTTTAGTAGTCATTTATATGTGTTTGGAGAAATGTCTGTTTAGGTCTTCTGCCCACTTTAATTGGGTTGTTTGTTTTTCTGGTACTGAGTATCTTGTATAGTTTGGAGATTAACCCTTTGTCAGTTGTTTAATTTTCCATTATTTTCCCCCATTCTGAGAACTATCTTTTCACCTTGTTTATACTCTGCTTTTCTGTGCAAAAATTTTGTTCTTTTTTTTTTTTTTTCTCTTCTCTCTTCGTAAGTATGTGAGTCTCTTTGAGTGTTCTTGGCTGTGCAGTGTTGTTTCACCATTAGTCTTGGTTTTGTCTTCTGTGCTATGTGAAGTCCTGGTGATACAGTAAGGATTCAGGCATGGACCCCTGAAGTAGGAGATCTGAGTCCAGGACTTTGGACCACCAGAGAGCTCCTGACCCTATAGGATATTAATCGGTGAGAACTCTCCCAAAGGCCTCCATCTCAACACTAAGACTAAGCTCCATAGAAAGGCCAGAATGTTCCAGTGCTGGATGCCTCATGCCAAACCTTCAATAAAACTGGAACACAAAGCTGCCCTTTAGTAGAAAGACCTCTCAAAGCCATACCAAGTGCATAGACACCCTAAAACACACTGCTGGACATGGCACTGCCCTTCATAGAGATAAGTTGAAACTCCTTGCACCAGAACAGAGGCATAAGATCCCCAACCAGGAAACCTTCACAAGACACTGGTCTGCCCCCCCATGGGGGGCAGATTCCACAATTAAAAGGAACTATGACCTTGGAGCTCTACTGGAAAGAGTTCCCAAACACAGTAAATTAAATACAATGAAAAGACAGAGAAACATGCAGCAGATGAAGACACATGATAAAAACCTTATTTTCTTGATGAGTTTGTCTAAAAGTTTATCAATGTTTACCTTCTCAGAAAACCTTCTCAGTTTTATAAAATTTGCTGAGGCTTGAAATGTGGCCCAAGACATGATCTATCCTTGAGAGTGTTCTGGGTGTATTTGAGAAGAAAGTGTATTTGGCTACTTTCAGCTGGAACATTCTCTAAATATCAGTTAAGTCTATCTTGTCTAGTGTGTCATTTAAAACCTGTTTTTCCTCATTGATTTTCTGTCTGTTTAGGTCTTCTGCCCACTTTAATTGGGTTGTTTGTTTTTCTGGTACTGAGTATCTTGTATAGTTTGGAGATTAACCCTTTGTCAGTTGTTTAATTTTCCATTATTTTCCCCCATTCTGAGAACTATCTTTTCACCTTGTTTATACTCTGCTTTTCTGTGCAAAAATTTTGTTCTTTTTTTTTTCTCTTCTCTCTTCGTAAGTATGTGAGTCTCTTTGAGTGTTCTTGGCTGTGCAGTGTTGTTTCACCATTAGTCTTGGTTTTGTCTTCTGTGCTATGTGAAGTCCTGGTGATACAGTAAGGATTCAGGCATGGACCCCTGAAGTAGGAGATCTGAGTCCAGGACTTTGGACCACCAGAGAGCTCCTGACCCTATAGGATATTAATCGGTGAGAACTCTCCCAAAGGCCTCCATCTCAACACTAAGACTAAGCTCCATAGAAAGGCCAGAATGTTCCAGTGCTGGATGCCTCATGCCAAACCTTCAATAAAACTGGAACACAAAGCTGCCCTTTAGTAGAAAGACCTCTCAAAGCCATACCAAGTGCATAGACACCCTAAAACACACTGCTGGACATGGCACTGCCCTTCATAGAGATAAGTTGAAACTCCTTGCACCAGAACAGAGGCATAAGATCCCCAACCAGGAAACCTTCACAAGACACTGGTCTGCCCCCGCATGGGGGGCAGATTCCACAATTAAAAGGAACTATGACCTTGGAGCTCTACTGGAAAGAGTTCCCAAACACAGTAAATTAAATACAATGAAAAGACAGAGAAACATGCAGCAGATGAAGACACATGATAAAAACCTTATTTTCTTGATGAGTTTGTCTAAAAGTTTATCAATGTTTACCTTCTCAGAAAACCTTCTCAGTTTTATAAAATTTGCTGAGGCTTGAAATGTGGCCCAAGACATGATCTATCCTTGAGAGTGTTCTGGGTGTATTTGAGAAGAAAGTGTATTTGGCTACTTTCAGCTGGAACATTCTCTAAATATCAGTTAAGTCTATCTTGTCTAGTGTGTCATTTAAAACCTGTTTTTCCTCATTGATTTTCTGTCTGGATGGTCTATCCTTTGATAGAAGTGGTGTTAAAGAACCCCACTATTAAGGTACTTTTACTTCTACTCAAGGAACTCCCTTTAGCATTTTGTATTCGTGAGATGTAGCTGCAATGAATTACCTCAGCCTTTTGGGGTGGGGGGGGGGAGTATTAGCCCTTAATTTCTGAAGGATGGCTTTGCCAGGTGTAAACTTCTCGGTTGGTAATTTGTTTTTTATTTCAACATTGTAATATATTCATTTTTTTCTCCTGGTCTGAAAAGTTGCTGCTAAAAAATCTGCCAAATCATACACTGGTTCCTATTTATTTTCAACAAATAATCCATTGGTTTATTCACAAATACTTATTGAATATCTGCTGAATATCCTACAGATTCCCAGATGTTAAAGTTCTATCTATATGGAAACTTACAGTGAGGAATATTTATCATTACTGATAATAATCACAAATGTGGGTACAATTACAAACTAGGTCATGTGACACAATTTAAAAAATTGCTTCCAGAGCAGTTTATAATTCTTAGTGACAAGAATGCAAATGAATTACATATGTTAATAAAAATTATACAATAGAAAAACAATGATTTAAAAGTTTGGTCACACTCAGAGTGAGAATGTGTCTGAAATTGGAATAAGTTATAACATTACAAGTCATTTAAATACCATTAAAACCATTAATTTAAAAAATTGAACAGTTTGACCTCACTTTTAAAATTTGAGACAATTTATATACCATAAAAATTCATCCTTTAGAGTACACAATACAGATGTGGTATATTTACACAATGGAATATTACTCAGCCAAAAAAAGAATGAAATAATGTCATTTGTAGCAACATGGATAACCTATAGATCATCATATGAAGTGAAGTAAGCCAGAGTTAAATATCAGGTTGCTTATATGTGGAATCCAGAAAAAGTACAAATGAACTTATATACAAAACAGAATTGATACAGATACAGAAAACAAATTAATGGTTACCAAAGGGGAAAGGGGGCTTGGGTTCCCTTTTATTTAGATCTCTTTTCTGTTGCTTTCAAAAGTCTGACTTTTGAAATTTAAGTGTAATGTGTCTATTTGTAGCCCCATTTTGAGAACTTTTGAGCATCGTGGATCTGCATGTCTTTTTCTCTCCCCAGGTTTGGGAAGTTGTCTACCATTATTGCTTTAAATACAGTCTTTCTCCTTTACTTCTGGAGTTCCCATAATGTACATACTGTTTCTTTTGGTTGTGTCAAAGTTCCATAGGCTTTATTCATTTTCTTCATTCTTTTGGCTCCTCCTACTAGATAATTTGAAAGATCCTCTGTTCTGGGTCACTGATTCTCCTGCACATACTCAGCCTGCTTTTGAAGCTACTGCATTCTTCCATTCACTTAGTATGACTTTAAAGCCTGAGATTTCTGGATTTTTTCGCTATGGTTCCTATTGCTTTATTGAATTTCTTAATTTGTTTATATGTTGTTTTCCTTGCTTTCCTTCCTTTCATTGAGTTGCTTTCCTTGCTTTCCTTCCTTTCATTGAGTTGTCTCCATTTCTTCATAGTTCACTAAAGTTTAAGAGGGCTATTCTGAACTATTGTCTGACACTTCATGTATCTCCATCTCTTTAGGGCCAGCTATAGGAGCATTATTAGATTCCTTTGGAGGTGTCATGCTTAACTCATTTTTCATGGTCCTTGAGTTCTTTCATTGGTATATGTGAATGTGTTAGCCTCTTCCAGACTTTACAAATTCACTGTGGCAGAGATAGCTGTATTTTTTTTTAACCAGTCAGCTCAGTTTGGCTTTCTAGATATGTCCACATGGGTTGGACCTGATATTATGGACTATTCCGAGGTGAGGCAACTGTCCGAGGTCAGAGTAGGGTTGCTGCTCGCTGAGGCTATTTGGATATGACTGTTGGCTCACTTCCCTGTTCAGGCAAAGCTAAAGTATGGTTTCTGCGGTCACCTGGCTTCTCTAATGAGACTACATAGACAGTTAGGATTTAGTAGTAGTTAGTGCTACAAATTAGCATACCTGCTCTGGCAGGTCAGCAGACCTGTCCCCAAGACCTGCACAGCTTGTCTGAGGACCCAAATCAGGTAGAATTATGCATTAAATTCCCTGGCCAGAAAAAAACCCAGTTTTGCTCTGCTGAGGAGGAAAGCCACAGGCTGTGCTCTGTAACTCTAACAGGTCTGCTGGGGGGACTAAGTAGCTTTCCATGTGCTCTGTTAGATCATCTGGTTGAGTGACTTGAAGCTCAATTTAGCAATGAACATGGATATGAATTTACTTTCTTGCCTGGGCATTGTGGGAGAGCTAGATATAAATCAGTAAGGCTCTTTGTGCTCTTGACCAGACTTGACCTGCACCCCTAAGTTCCCTGGCTAAATGGGGTCACTGGATCTGCTCTGAGGATAATTAGTTCTGCCTGCTGAACTGTTCATTTGAACATTAGTAGGTTACATGGCATTCTAGGTTTCTGGCCATGTGCATCTTGGCTCTCCAGATGAGCAAACCTGCTTGGATTTACTACTTGGGTACTGTGAGTAGGAATTTGATTTGCCAAGATACGAGTGTTGATTGTTGGCAACCCTCCCCTCCTTCTCTGTTGCAATTAGATTCCCAGCAGTTAAGGCTTTTAGTTACCCCCAAAATCCTCATGGGGTAGGACCAGAGTAGGGGCTCCCAGAACTGACTCACCATCCCGAGGAAGTTGAATGTTTACCCTGGCTGCTCTTTCCCTCTGAAGGAACCATAGACAGGGACAGCCATACTGTGTGATGCTGTGTTGGTTCTTTCATTAGGTATATCCTTTGAGGTGTCATGCTTAACTCATTTTTCATGGTCCTTGAGTTCTTTCATTGGTATATGTGAATGTGTTAGCCTCTTCCAGACTTTACAAATTCACTGTGGCAGAGATAGCTGTATTTTTTTTTAACCAGTCAGCTCAGTTTGGCTTTCTAGATATGTCCACATGGGTTGGACCTGATATTATGGACTATTCCGAGGTGAGGCAACTGTCCGAGGTCAGAGTAGGGTTGCTGCTCGCTGAGGCTATTTGGATATGACTGTTGGCTCACTTCCCTGTTCAGGCAAAGCTAAAGTATGGTTTCTGCGGTCACCTGGCTTCTCTAATGAGACTACATAGACAGTTAGGATTTAGTAGTAGTTAGTGCTACAAATTAGCATACCTGCTCTGGCAGGTCAGCAGACCTGTCCCCAAGACCTGCACAGCTTGTCTGAGGACCCAAATCAGGTAGAATTATGCATTAAATTCCCTGGCCAGAAAAAAACCCAGTTTTGCTCTGCTGAGGAGGAAAGCCACAGGCTGTGCTCTGTAACTCTAACAGGTCTGCTGGGGGGACTAAGTAGCTTTCCATGTGCTCTGTTAGATCATCTGGTTGAGTGACTTGAAGCTCAATTTAGCAATGAACATGGATATGAATTTACTTTCTTGCCTGGGCATTGTGGGAGAGCTAGATATAAATCAGTAAGGCTCTTTGTGCTCTTGACCAGACTTGACCTGCACCCCTAAGTTCCCTGGCTAAATGGGGTCACTGGATCTGCTCTGAGGATAATTAGTTCTGCCTGCTGAACTGTTCATTTGAACATTAGTAGGTTACATGGCATTCTAGGTTTCTGGCCATGTGCATCTTGGCTCTCCAGATGAGCAAACCTGCTTGGATTTACTACTTGGGTACTGTGAGTAGGAATTTGATTTGCCAAGATACGAGTGTTGATTGTTGGCAACCCTCCCCTCCTTCTCTGTTGCAATTAGATTCCCAGCAGTTAAGGCTTTTAGTTACCCCCAAAATCCTCATGGGGTAGGACCAGAGTAGGGGCTCCCCAGAACTGACTCACCATCCCGAGGAAGTTGAATGTTTACCCTGGCTGCTCTTTCCCCTCTGAAGGAACCATAGACAGGGACAGCCATACTGTGTGATGCTGTGTTGGCTTGAGGGAGGGCAATGAAGTCAGCATGCAGCTACCGTCTCTTACCTTCTCAGAAAACCTGTCTTGGTCTCTGTGGTGCACAGGGTGCTTCAGCCTCACTTCTTTGTTCTGGGATTTTCTCATGAATGTCTGGTCTATGAATATTTGTTACTTGTTTTTATGATAGGGAGCAAAATAAGGAATGACTTATGTCACAGTCTTGGTGATATCACTCTCCAGAAGCATTTCTTTACATATTCATTTGGGAACTCAGCCTGAGGGAGGCTCTAGCATCTTCAACAGAGATTCCAAGTATCACCTTGGAAGGTAACATTCAGCTGGATTTTGAAGAAAAACCAGGATTATAGGATATTACAAGAGGGTTTTTACATCCATTCCTAGACCTTAAGAACTTGGGCCCCACAATCCACTGGTCCAGAACCCAGTCACATGAACATAAGATGCTAAAGGAAGACTGGAAAATATATCCTCTACTCAGGCAATTACTATCAGTATTAATTGTATACAAAAACTTTTGGCAGATACTAGTCATCTTTGTTGTAGGAGATTTTAAATATATAGAACCCTATTCATGTTGTCTACTATGCAGTTAAAGAAGACATAACTATATTAGCAGACCCACTTATGTACTGTGTTCAAATATACCCTGTCTGAAGAGAAGATACCTGAAAGGAATTACTTGAGTATTTATCTAAAAGCTAGAAAAGGAATGGGAAAGAAGAAAATTTTAGTGTCTTAAGTAGTTCTGGTAAAGAACTTATAATCAGTAAATAAGTACCTAATTCTCTTGACATGCATATCCTTATTAGAAAATGGATGCATCAAACTTGCATGTTGGTGATGATGGCCATCAAGATTACCCAGTAAGCCTTATCCTGATTGTATGATTGCATATTTAATATAAAATCATCTCATAATCATATGATCTCCCACAGTTTTTCAAAGGATATATCATGGGTAGGACCAGAGTAGGGGCTCCCAGAACTGACTCACCATCCCGAGGAAGTTGAATGTTTACCCTGGCTGCTCTTTCCCCTCTGAAGGAACCATAGACAGGGACAGCCATACTGTGTGATGCTGTGTTGGCTTGAGGGAGGGCAATGAAGTCAGCATGCAGCTACCGTCTCTTACCTTCTCAGAAAACCTGTCTTGGTCTCTGTGGTGCACAGGGTGCTTCAGCCTCACTTCTTTG
The DNA here is from genome assembly GCA_022376925.1 of Tragulus kanchil. Taxonomy (NCBI): domain Eukaryota; kingdom Metazoa; phylum Chordata; class Mammalia; order Artiodactyla; family Tragulidae; genus Tragulus; species Tragulus kanchil. The sequence continues at coordinate 24,830,442 of JAIOJX010000025.1, read as the reverse complement.
TTCTGGGATTTTCTCATGAATGTCTGGTCTATGAATATTTGTTACTTGTTTTTATGATAGGGAGCAAAATAAGGAATGACTTATGTCACAGTCTTGGTGATATCACTCTCCAGAAGCATTTCTTTACATATTCATTTGGGAACTCAGCCTGAGGGAGGCTCTAGCATCTTCAACAGAGATTCCAAGTATCACCTTGGAAGGTAACATTCAGCTGGATTTTGAAGAAAAACCAGGATTATAGGATATTACAAGAGGGTTTTTACATCCATTCCTAGACCTTAAGAACTTGGGCCCCACAATCCACTGGTCCAGAACCCAGTCACATGAACATAAGATGCTAAAGGAAGACTGGAAAATATATCCTCTACTCAGGCAATTACTATCAGTATTAATTGTATAAAAAAACTTTTGGCAGATACTAGTCATCTTTGTTGTAGGAGATTTTAAATATATAGAACCCTATTCATGTTGTCTACTATGCAGTTAAAGAAGACATAACTATATTAGCAGACCCACTTATGTACTGTGTTCAAATATACCCTGTCTGAAGAGAAGATACCTGAAAGGAATTACTTGAGTATTTATCTAAAAGCTAGAAAAGGAATGGGAAAGAAGAAAATTTTAGTGTCTTAAGTAGTTCTGGTAAAGAACTTATAATCAGTAAATAAGTACCTAATTCTCTTGACATGCATATCCTTATTAGAAAATGGATGCATCAAACTTGCATGTTGGTGATGATGGCCATCAAGATTACCCAGTAAGCCTTATCCTGATTGTATGATTGCATATTTAATATAAAATCATCTCATAATCATATGATCTCCCACAGTTTTTCTTATAGGAAAAGGTGATTATGTCAGAAGTATTCCTTTCGCCTGTTTTCTCTCTGTAAAATAATTAGCATAGGTTTTAAAGCACTAATTTCCCTATTCAATTGGGAAACAGGCAGCTGAGAGATTAAATATGACTTTTGTAACTGATCTGCACTGATGCAGCATACTGTATTTTAATGGCTTACCCTTCCCAATCAAAGCGATGATGGACCTGTGCGGGCAGCTCAGTCTCAAAGAAAGTAGGAAAAAATGGTGGCACCAAGCATCCTTAGCCCCTAGTACTAGCAAGTTGGAGATATGAAGTTTTTACCATGAAACAGAGAGCCAGAGAGGAATTTGATGTTAGAAGTAAACTACTGGAGCTCATGCCATAGTAAACTAATTTGGGGGTAGGTGATGAAAGCAGCAGCATTAACATATTTCAGATACGAATTAGTGTCCTAGAGATAATCAATGCCTACACGTAAATTTCTTTGTTGGTCTGAAAACTAAGATTATACCACAGGAAAAACAGTATTTTGCATGTGCTTAGACATCATTTTTAAATAATACTTCTATCTTATTGTGTCTTACCTTCAGGAGTTTCTAGTATTTTTAGTCTCTTACATCTTTGTCGTACTTGCTATCTCAACATTTTCATTTTGTCCAACCACTTCTGAGACAGAGCAGATAGTCTTAATATCTAAACAGAAGCTCATTCTTTATACCTGAGTATTTGCATATTTCCACAAGTTGGAATTGTACATATAAATGAAAATAGGCAACAATTTAAAACGTAATATACTGTCTTATCAAAGATGATTCCAAAGTTATAGTGCCAGTAAGAGATTGAAGACAGAAAAAAAAAAATCCGTGTCATGTAATACTGACTAAGAGTACAATCAGATTTTAAAAATCAATTACTATTGGGCTTCCCCTGGTGGTCCAGTGGGTAAGGACACCGCCTTGCAGTGCAAGGGGCGCCAGTTCGATCCCTGGCCTAGGAAGATCCCACGTGCCGCAGAGCTGCTGGACCGCTGTGTCCAATTGACGAGCTGGAGCTCTGGAGCGCATGCGCCCAGAGCCGGTGCTCTGCAATGACAGACGCCACCGTGATGGGAGGCCCACAAGAGCCAAAGAACAAAGACGGATGAAAATGAAAGACCAATAGAAGTAGCCTGCTTGCTCCCCTCTCCTCCCCAATCCGACCCCCGCCCAAAATAAATATAAATAAATCTTTTAAAAAGAAATCTATTACTACTGAAGGTTTACAACCGAAGACAAGCTGAAAAACATTAACTACTAATTAATGGAAAAAAATACGGAGGAAATACTTTTCATACATTTACCTCTAAAAGATATAAGAAAACCTTTCAGAAAGGAGTATAATGGACGTTGGGAAAATATTTAGAAGTTGTGTATTTTACCATGCTCTCCTTTTCTTTTGAAAGGCCAGTGGAATCGCAAATAGGGGCTTTTTTTAAACTACTGGAGCTCATGCCATAGTAAACTAATTTGGGGGTAGGTGATGAAAGCAGCAGCATTAACATATTTCAGATACGAATTAGTGTCCTAGAGATAATCAATGCCTACACGTAAATTTCTTTGTTGGTCTGAAAACTAAGATTATACCACAGGAAAAACAGTATTTTGCATGTGCTTAGACATCATTTTTAAATAATACTTCTATCTTATTGTGTCTTACCTTCAGGAGTTTCTAGTATTTTTAGTCTCTTACATCTTTGTCGTACTTGCTATCTCAACATTTTCATTTTGTCCAACCACTTCTGAGACAGAGCAGATAGTCTTAATATCTAAACAGAAGCTCATTCTTTATACCTGAGTATTTGCATATTTCCACAAGTTGGAATTGTACATATAAATGAAAATAGGCAACAATTTAAAACGTAATATACTGTCTTATCAAAGATGATTCCAAAGTTATAGTGCCAGTAAGAGATTGAAGACAGAAAAAAAAAAATCCGTGTCATGTAATACTGACTAAGAGTACAATCAGATTTTAAAAATCAATTACTATTGGGCTTCCCCTGGTGGTCCAGTGGGTAAGGACACCGCCTTGCAGTGCAAGGGGCGCCAGTTCGATCCCTGGCCTAGGAAGATCCCACGTGCCGCAGAGCTGCTGGACCGCTGTGTCCAATTGACGAGCTGGCGCTCTGGCGCGCGTGCGCCCAGAGCCGGTGCTCTGCAATGACAGACGCCACCGTGATGGGAGGCCCACAAGAGCCAAAGAACAAAGACGGATGAAAATGAAAGACCAATAGAAGTAGCCTGCTTGCTCCCCTCTCCTCCCCAATCCGACCCCCGCCCAAAATAAATATAAATAAATCTTTTAAAAAGAAATCTATTACTACTGAAGGTTTACAACCGAAGACAAGCTGAAAAACATTAACTACTAATTAATGGAAAAAAATACGGAGGAAATACTTTTCATACATTTACCTCTAAAAGATATAAGAAAACCTTTCAGAAAGGAGTATAATGGACGTTGGGAAAATATTTAGAAGTTGTGTATTTTACCATGCTCTCCTTTTCTTTTGAAAGGCCAGTGGAATCGCAAATAGGGGCTAGTTTATTTAATTGCATAGTAAGAAGGTGTGAATACTGCTATGTCCAGAAATAATTTTTTCTTGCTTTAAGCAATTGGGAGTTCTAGTTTTCAAAATTAGAGTGTAAATGCTTTACATTGTTGTTAGTTTCTACTGTCAGTCAGCTATATGTATACATATATTTCCTCCCTCCACAAAGCACAGAGCTGAGCACCTTGCACTATACAGTAGGTCCCCACTGTTATAAACATTTTAAATAATTTAGCATCATGGCATTTGAGTCAGTTGCATTTAAAACTACTGTGAAAAATCTACTGCAGTGAAAGTGACACAGACCCTTCCCCAAAGGTCAGGGGATTGATGCCTTACGTGAAGTGTCAATGCAAAGCAAGGCATTTACTTCTGGTTTCATAGAAATACCAATTAAACTGTGATATGTATATATACACACATATATGTGTATATATATATATACATATATATACACATACATACACACATACATATACACAGTATATACATGTATATACATGTATATGTATATATGTATACATGTATATACATATATATACATACACATGTATATGTACATACATATGTATATGTGTATATATGTGTATATATGTGTATATATGTATATGTATATATGTGTGTATATATACATATATATGTATGTGTATATATGTATATGTATATATGTGTATATATATGTATATATATATGTATGTGTATATATGTATATGTATATATGTGTATATATATGTATATATATATGTATGTGTATATATGTGTGTATATATATATATACACACACAGTCAAGTCAGATAAAGTTTATACAGTGAAATTCAGAAAAGATATATTCAGTGGCCAAAATGAGAAAGGAAGAAACTTGTTGGTAAAGCAGTAGCCTGCTTATACTACAGTTCTTATGAAAACATTTTGGATAAATGAAGGAAGGCTATGGTTGCTGCACCAACTCCAATATTCTCATGGTGATGAACCATAATGGAACCATAATGGAAGATAAAAATATGAGTAACATCCAGTTTTATAGTAGAGTATGGAACTGACAAAGCAGAAATAAACACCAACCATCAAACAAATACCCCAGCATTACAAGCTTCACTGAGAACTAACATCTTTTCCCTCGGTGGCTGCTTGTCCTGAGGGTGGAATGCCAGAAGCTGAATTCTCAGCATTTTCTTCCTGAAGCTGTGATCCCAGATCAATATCCATCTACTTGCTTTAACCAGTGCTGAGCAAACAGCTGTACCACATATCAATAGAATTGCCTCATTCAAAGATGAAGTGAAGGCGAAAAAGGAAAGAGTGATGAATTTTGATGATTACATCAAAATTCAGATGACTAACACACTGCAGAAAAAAATAATTCAAAATACATCTCCATATCCTTAAATAAAGGAAAAATTCTAATCTAAAAGGGAGATTGAAGTAGTGGTTTATAAAGACAGGAGGCATACTATCAGATAAAGTATGAATCAGCAATGCATAGAAAATAGAGGAATGAAATCACTAAAGAGATGTAAGCTGCATTTGAACCAGAAAGAAAGAAATACTACTGAAAACAGAAATAGGAATAAGGACAAACACAGGAGAGTGTGAAAAACATAGGGAAAGGGACGAGTGGTTTTTTGAAAGGAGAGAATATTTTATAACTATTCAAAAGGAATGAGAGATTTCCTGATAATAGAAGAATTGACTCTAGACCAAAATTGCAAAATTTCTTCCAAGAAAAGGTGATTTTTAACAGGGTGAGTGCTGACATACATATTGATAACATTATTGAACTTGAAGGATCAAGAGAGAACCCTATGGTATTCAGACAGAGAATTTAAGTGACTTATAAAAATGAAGCACAAAATAACTGGCTCCAGGATTCTCCTTAGTGAGTTTGATGTAAGCCAACAATCTAGCCATACAGAGTGTTCCTAAAAAGTTTTATAACTCTTATATTTTTATTTAACATAGGAATGGGAGTTCTGGTTCAAGATAAAAATGTGGAAAGATCCGGAATTCAATCAGTCCCCTACCAACTGAACAACTCTGGCTTATCAGGTAAGTGAGAAGGAAAACATGTCAAAGTGGCTAGGAGAGGCTGAGACACAAACCCACCGCCGGGGAGGGGGGGCAGACAAAACCCCATCTTCTCCCTGTGGTTTGAACTTCACATTGAGCATCCCAGCTTTTAAGATGTCTACCTAAGAGGACACCACAACATCTAGTTTTGAAGATTAAAAAGGACTGCATCCATGAGAAGCAGAGGGCTATAGTGAACAGAGAAATGGTTCTTGGGGCTCTCAGACTCACTTGTCCTGAAGCCCAGAACTGAGGCAGCCAACTGAAAAGCACCCAGACTCTCTGTGAAAGAGGTTATTTGCTTATAGCATTGAAATGAGGGGGAGGCATCTAATTCACACCCATTTATGAGCCTACTGAAATGCTCCCTGTGGTAAAGTCTGGAATACACCATTTTTTACAGTCTCCTTCACTCTAGCTCACTGCTGTCTTCCACAATGAGCTTACAACCCTTGTTGATACCACGATTTTTGAGATTGCTGCCTAAGGGACATTCCTCTGTCACCTAGCTCTTGTGGCCACGGGAGCTTATGTTTGTTTCACAACTTGCAACAACTATAAAACTCCTAGAAGAAAACATAGGCAATAAGCCTTTTACATTGGTCATGTTGATAATTTTTTGAATGACACCAGAAGTAAAAATAAACACAGGGGACTATAGCAAAGGAAACCATCAATATAATGATAAGACATCCTACTGAAGAGGAAAAATACTTTGAAAGGAGAGAATATTTTATAACTATTCAAAAGGAATGAGAGATTTCCTGATAATAGAAGAATTGACTCTAGACCAAAATTGCAAAATTTCTTCCAAGAAAAGGTGATTTTTAACAGGGTGAGCGCTGACATACATATTGATAACATTATTGAACTTGAAGGATCAAGAGAGAACCCTATGGTATTCAGACAGAGAATTTAAGTGACTTATAAAAATGAAGCACAAAATAACTGGCTCCAGGATTCTCCTTAGTGAGTTTGATGTAAGCCAACAATCTAGCCATACAGAGTGTTCCTAAAAAGTTTTATAACTCTTATATTTTTATTTAACATAGGAATGGGAGTTCTGGTTCAAGATAAAAATGTGGAAAGATCCGGAATTCAATCAGTCCCCTACCAACTGAACAACTCTGGCTTATCAGGTAAGTGAGAAGGAAAACATGTCAAAGTGGCTAGGAGAGGCTGAGACACAAACCCACCGCCGGGGAGGGGGGGCAGACAAAACCCCATCTTCTCCCTGTGGTTTGAACTTCACATTGAGCATCCCAGCTTTTAAGATGTCTACCTAAGAGGACACCACAACATCTAGTTTTGAAGATTAAAAAGGACTGCATCCATGAGAAGCAGAGGGCTATAGTGAACAGAGAAATGGTTCTTGGGGCTCTCAGACTCACTTGTCCTGAAGCCCAGAACTGAGGCAGCCAACTGAAAAGCACCCAGACTCTCTGTGAAAGAGGTTATTTGCTTATAGCATTGAAATGAGGGGCAGGCATCTAATTCACACCCATTTATGAGCCTACTGAAATGCTCCCTGTGGTAAAGTCTGGAATACACCATTTTTTACAGTCTCCTTCACTCTAGCTCACTGCTGTCTTCCACAATGAGCTTACAACCCTTGTTGATACCACGATTTTTGAGATTGCTGCCTAAGGGACATTCCTCTGTCACCTAGCTCTTGTGGCCACGGGAGCTTATGTTTGTTTCACAACTTGCAACAACTATAAAACTCCTAGAAGAAAACATAGGCAATAAGCCTTTTACATTGGTCATGTTGATAATTTTTTGAATGACACCAGAAGTAAAAATAAACACAGGGGACTATAGCAAAGGAAACCATCAATATAATGATAAGACATCCTACTGAAGAGGAAAAATACTTTGAAATTAATACTTTTGATATATATGCAAAATATATAAAGAATTAACATAGTTGAATAACAGAGAGACATGCAATTCATTAAAAATAGGCAGACATTTTCCCAAAGATGTCATGTAGATGGCCAACAGGTACATGAAAAGATGTTCAACATCACTAATAATCAGGGAAATAAAAATCAAGACCATAAGGAAATATTACCTTATATCTGTTAGAATGGCTATTATCAAAAAAGAGATGAAACAACAGGTATGGGCAAGGGCATGAGAAAAAAGTAAATTGATGCAGTTATTAGAGAAAGCAATCTGAGCTTGCTCAGAAAATTAAAATAGAACCACCACATAATTTAGCAATTTCACTTCTGGGTATTTATCCAAACAAAACAAAAGCTGTCTCACAATATATCTGCACTTCTAGTTCACTGAAGTATAATTACCATAGTCAAGGAAAGTTTCCATTGATGGATGTGTGGATAAAGAAGGCATATAGATATAGAAAGGCATATAGATATAGATATACATACACACAATGGAATATCATTCAGCCTTAAAAAAGAGTAAAATCTTGTCATAATAACATGAATGGATCCTAGGGCATTATGCTAAATGAAATAAGTCAGAGACATAACACATGACTAATTTACATAAAGAATCTAAAGAAGAACTCCACTAAAGACACAACCAAACCATGCTTACAGTTGCAGAGAATAGACTGATGCTTGCTAAGTGTGGGGGGGGTAAAGAAGAACAGAAACGTCTAGTTATGACTCTGGTTAACAATATTGTATTGCGATTTGAAAGTGCTAAGAATTAAAGTGTACATCATAAGAATTCTTTTAATTTTGTTAATAAACATTAACTAATGATTTATGTCAATTATATCTCAACTAAAGATTTTAAAATTTTTAATTTTCCAAAAAATATGAAACTCCTAGAAGAAAACATAGGCAATAAGCCTTTTACATTGGTCATGTTGATAATTTTTTGAATGACACCAGAAGTAAAAATAAACACAGGGGACTATAGCAAAGGAAACCATCAATATAATGATAAGACATCCTACTGAAGAGGAAAAATACTTTGAAATTAATACTTTTGATATATATGCAAAATATATAAAGAATTAACATAGTTGAATAACAGAGAGACATGCAATTCATTAAAAATAGGCAGACATTTTCCCAAAGATGTCATGTAGATGGCCAACAGGTACATGAAAAGATGTTCAACATCACTAATAATCAGGGAAATAAAAATCAAGACCATAAGGAAATATTACCTTATATCTGTTAGAATGGCTATTATCAAAAAAGAGATGAAACAACAGGTATGGGCAAGGGCATGAGAAAAAAGTAAATTGATGCAGTTATTAGAGAAAGCAATCTGAGCTTGCTCAGAAAATTAAAATAGAACCACCACATAATTTAGCAATTTCACTTCTGGGTATTTATCCAAACAAAACAAAAGCTGTCTCACAATATATCTGCACTTCTAGTTCACTGAAGTATAATTACCATAGTCAAGGAAAGTTTCCATTGATGGATGTGTGGATAAAGAAGGCATATAGATATAGAAAGGCATATAGATATAGATATACATACACACAATGGAATATCATTCAGCCTTAAAAAAGAGTAAAATCTTGTCATAATAACATGAATGGATCCTAGGGCATTATGCTAAATGAAATAAGTCAGAGACATAACACATGACTAATTTACATAAAGAATCTAAAGAAGAACTCCACTAAAGACACAACCAAACCATGCTTACAGTTGCAGAGAATAGACTGATGCTTTCTAAGTGTGGGGTGGGTAAAGAAGAACAGAAACGTCTAGTTATGACTCTGGTTAACAATATTGTATTGCGTATTTGAAAGTGCTAAGAATTAAAGTGTACATCATAAGAATTCTTTTAATTTTGTAATAAACATTAACTACTTATTGTGATCATTTTCCAATATATGTAAATATTGAATTATGATGTATACCTGAAACTAATGATTTATGTCAATTATATCTCAACTAAAGATAACAATTAAAAAAAAAAAACATGAACATAAAGTCTTTCTTAGGGATTCTTGAGGCAATAATACTGTAATGGGTAAATATACCATTCTCTAGGGGATCTTCCTGAAACAGGCACCAAACCTGTGTCTCCAACATTGCAAGCAAATTCTTTACCATCTGAGACACCAGGAAAACCTAAGTATCAATATAGACACTCAACAAACAAACAAATATATAAACCGTCCTTAACTAAGAAAAATCACCTGATAAATATATTCAATGAACTAAGATAAAATAGCATACACAAATCAGAAATGATGAACCATGATTTTAAATGTCTTTATATATTCTATGTATAGAAAAAAAAATCTACTACAACACTGCAGATTCTTGATAGAAAAATGACTAAACCTCTGTATTGAGAGAATCTCTCTCAAAAGATCCTTCCCTCCACCTCCTCAACTTTCAATGAGTTATAAAAGATGCAAGAGTTGGTTGGTGCTGTGTAAGAGCCTATAATCTGTTTCACCATACATAGTGATTCTTTAAATAAGTTCTTCTGTAATTCTGAAAGAATGAGAAACCTCTACTTACATTCTTTGCTCATTTGTACTTCTGAAATGGAGATTTCTTAACACAATGTCTCTATTCAATCTATTTTAACTTCAATTCTTACTTACTTTATTGAAGTAATTATTTTATACTTTATCCATCTATCCTAACCCATTTGTGTACCATAAAATTTTCCCAAAAAATCATTTCTCTTGCATGTCAGCAATAAGTTCTTCAGTTTCTAAAATTCCAAGAAATACATGTGGAACAGGTGCTAAATTCAGTTTAATCATATCAGACAAAATGATCTTTATTGAACCAACTCACATGGCTCTTTCTGTAGGTAAACCACAAGAAAGAAGAAAATAGCAGTTTTATAGCTTATTCATCCCAAAATATTTATGGAGAATCTTAGTTATTAGCTACAAATTGATGTCTGGCCAATTATGTAATCTGTGCCTCTTTATTTGCTAAAAATTAAGTAGTGAAAATGCTATCAGTAAAATATTTAAAAGGACATTAACTCACAGAATTATTACTATGATTAAATTAGATGATGCAGGGCATCCCTGGTGGTCCAGTGGATAAGGAGGACACCGCCTTGCAGTGCAAGGGGCGCCAGTTCGATCCCTGGCCTGGGAAGATCCCATGTGCTGCAGAGCGGCCAGACCGATGTGTCCAATTACCAAGCCAGAGCTCTGAGTGCATGGGCCCAGATTCTTTACCATCTGAGACACCAGGAAAACCTAAGTATCAATATAGACACTCAACAAACAAACAAATATATAAACCGTCCTTAACTAAGAAAAATCACCTGATAAATATATTCAATGAACTAAGATAAAATAGCATACACAAATCAGAAATGATGAACCATGATTTTAAATGTCTTTATATATTCTATGTATAGAAAAAAAAATCTACTACAACACTGCAGATTCTTGATAGAAAAATGACTAAACCTCTGTATTGAGAGAATCTCTCTCAAAAGATCCTTCCCACCACCGCCTCCACTTTCAATGAGTTATAAAAGATGCAAGAGTTGGTTGGTGCTGTGTAAGAGCCTATAATCTGTTTCACCATACATAGTGATTCTTTAAATAAGTTCTTCTGTAATTCTGAAAGAATGAGAAACCTCTACTTACATTCTTTGCTCATTTGTACTTCTGAAATGGAGATTTCTTAACACAATGTCTCTATTCAATCTATTTTAACTTCAATTCTTACTTACTTTATTGAAGTAATTATTTTATACTTTATCCATCTATCCTAACCCATTTGTGTACCATAAAATTTTCCCAAAAAATCATTTCTCTTGCATGTCAGCAATAAGTTCTTCAGTTTCTAAAATTCCAAGAAATACATGTGGAACAGGTGCTAAATTCAGTTTAATCATATCAGACAAAATGATCTTTATTGAACCAACTCACATGGCTCTTTCTGTAGGTAAACCACAAGAAAGAAGAAAATAGCAGTTTTATAGCTTATTCATCCCAAAATATTTATGGAGAATCTTAGTTATTAGCTACAAATTGATGTCTGGCCAATTATGTAATCTGTGCCTCTTTATTTGCTAAAAATTAAGTAGTGAAAATGCTATCAGTAAAATATTTAAAAGGACATTAACTCACAGAATTATTACTATGATTAAATTAGATGATGCAGGGCATCCCTGGTGGTCCAGTGGATAAGGAGGACACCGCCTTGCAGTGCAAGGGGCGCCAGTTCGATCCCTGGCCTGGGAAGATCCCATGTGCTGCAGAGCGGCCAGACCGATGTGTCCAATTACCAAGCCAGAGCTCTGGAGTGCATGGGCCCAGAGCCGGTGCTCTGCAACAACAGAGGCCACTGCTATGGGAGAACCACACAGGCCAAAGAACAAAGATGGGTGAAAATAGATAAATGAAAGACCAATAGAAGTGACCCCCCTGCCCCCCTCCCTCCCTAACCTGCCCCCCCAAGATAAAATAAAAGATATTTAAATTAGATGATGCAATGAAAACTCCTTCAACTTAGGGATTTATCAAATGCTCAGTAATTATTCAGTTTTCTTCTCTTAGAGAATGGGCATGCACAATAATTCACATAAAACAGTCCTACTCTCTACAAGGCGCAAAGCCAAGCAAAAACCATAGCACTCCCTAAACAAGATGTTACTGGCCAGAAATCACATTGGGAAATACAGAGCTCTAGAGCTTCTTTCGTTTCATTTCTAAGAAATGAAGCTTGGATAGCTCTACCTTACAGAGAGTGACTTTTTGCTCTTTGCTCTGCCTTCCTGCTTGTCTAAATCCTACCTTCTGCCAATTCTATTTCATGATTGATATGATTCCAGGTGCCATCACTGCCAGTTCTACGGCATCTTGCCTGCTTGCCAACACAGGCCTAGAAGGACAGTTTATGAGAGAGAGATCTTTGCTGCCTGCCGTGGCAATGACTGGGCTCCTGTGGTCACTTGGACCTTCTCTGTGTTGGATCTGGCTCTCCTTTTGGTTTCCTCTCTCTTCGATTTGGACACAGAGCTTCTGAGATAAATACCATGGACCTTCCCTGATATAATACCAAGAGTATTTAATACCAAGAGTATTTAATACCAAGAGTATTTTCTCCATTATATAAATGCTCATGCTTGTCATTTATCAGACACAGAGGAAGCAAAAGTTATCAGCACCACACTGATTATTAGGGTTGTTGCTCCTCTGTCCATGGTATTTCTCAGGCAAGAATACTGGAGTGAGTTCCATTTCCCCCTCTAGGGGATCTTACCAATCCAGGGATTGAATCCACATCTCTAGCATCTCCTGCTTTGGCAGGCAAATTCTTTACCACTGTTCCACCTGGGAAGCCCCATTACTAAGGATCTAAGGATAAAGATAAGCTTCTTACCTTTAAACCTGTCAGCTAATAAAATAATCCTCGGTCATTTTTTTCTGACATCCTTAAGAGAATAGAGATTCAAGACCACAGTTCCTCATCTTATCCAGCCACACTACTGTACTAAATTTCTTAGCATAGATGGTCAGGGAATGACGCATGCAAATAGCTTCAACCAAGTAATAATGAAAACAGGAACCAATATTTTTTGAGAGTATAAAACAGCAGAAAGGTGTAATGTATATATATTCATTTGTGTAAAACATAGAAATATGGTACCATTATTGTCTGTTTTACTGATGAAATGGAAGCACAAAGAGATTAACCCAGGTTACATAGTAAGTTAGAGCTACAGTTTGAACTAATAGAAATTCATATTGTATGGCAAGTCATGGGAAATTTAAACATAAAACATTTTATCAGCCCATTTTGCTTCTTCTCTCTCTACGGTGCATTGTGTATCTACATTATGGATGCATCAAACCTCATACTTCCTCAAGTATAAAGAACAACATTCTCCTCACATCAACAAGATAACTCCTTAGGAGATAATCTTCCTTCTTAATCTTGAAAGAAGTGATCCCCAACATTTTTGACACCAGGGATTAATTTTGTGAAAGACAATTTTTCCATGGACCAGAGGTGGGGGCATGATTTCAGGATGATTCGAATCCACTATATTGTGAACTTTATTTCTGATCTAATGCCACTGCTTATCTGACAGGAGATACTTTCCACAGTCCAGAGGTTTGGGACCCCTTTTGTAAGGAACCAGGATGGCCCATGCATGACCCACTACTCCTTTGGTACTTGCAGACCTGAATTGTGTAAACTGTATCATTTAATGTACAGCCCTCTGTCTCAAAAAACCCATGACTGTGTTTTGACCTCCCATGAGAGGGACAATTCCCAGAGTTTTTCTGAGATGGTCCCAGGTTTTAATCCTCAATTCAACTTGAACAAACTTTTCTTTCTTAACTCAACTGGTGAATTTTTTTCACTGACAGAAATCAGCACTCTAGTATTAGAAAAATCATGTGTGAGCACACACACAAGATCATTAGCAATAAATACATGTAGAGATATCACTAGACTTTTGGAATGCTAGAATATTACTTTACTAGATCACTGTATTGCTATACCAGTATTCTGAGAATCAAGTTGTAATTATACTAAATATACAAACTATATTTAGTACAATAAAAAAGTATCATGTTACGAGATTATCTACCCAGACTTATTGATCAAGAATAATGAAAACATTTGGATAAAACCAAATAGCTTCAACCAAGTAATAATGAAAACAGGAACCAATATTTTTTGAGAGTATAAAACAGCAGAAAGGTGTAATGTATATATATTCATTTGTGTAAAACATAGAAATATGGTACCATTATTGTCTGTTTTACTGATGAAATGGAAGCACAAAGAGATTAACCCAGGTTACATAGTAAGTTAGAGCTACAGTTTGAACTAATAGAAATTCATATTGTATGGCAAGTCATGGGAAATTTAAACATAAAACATTTTATCAGCCCATTTTGCTTCTTCTCTCTCTACGGTGCATTGTGTATCTACATTATGGATGCATCAAACCTCATACTTCCTCAAGTATAAAGAACAACATTCTCCTCACATCAACAAGATAACTCCTTAGGAGATAATCTTCCTTCTTAATCTTGAAAGAAGTGATCCCCAACATTTTTGACACCAGGGATTAATTTTGTGAAAGACAATTTTTCCATGGACCAGAGGTGGGGGCATGATTTCAGGATGATTCGAATCCACTATATTGTGAACTTTATTTCTGATCTAATGCCACTGCTTATCTGACAGGAGATACTTTCCACAGTCCAGAGGTTTGGGACCCCTTTTGTAAGGAACCAGGATGGCCCATGCATGACCCACTACTCCTTTGGTACTTGCAGACCTGAATTGTGTAAACTGTATCATTTAATGTACAGCCCTCTGTCTCAAAAACCTATGACTGTGTTTTGACCTCCCATGAGAGGGACAATTCCCAGAGTTTTTCTGAGATGGTCCCAGGTTTTAATCCTCAATTCAACTTGAACAAACTTTTCTTTCTTAACTCAACTGGTGAATTTTTTTCACTGACAGAAATCAGCACTCTAGTATTAGAAAAATCATGTGTGAGCACACACACAAGATCATTAGCAATAAATACATGTAGAGATATCACTAGACTTTTGGAATGCTAGAATATTACTTTACTAGATCACTGTATTGCTATACCAGTATTCTGAGAATCAAGTGCTGTAATTATACTAAATATACAAACTATATTTAGTACATTAGTATATTTAGAAAATACTCATGTATTCCACTAGGTTTATATGGGCTTTGATTTCAATGAATCTTTAAATTACATACCCTAAACATTTCCTTGACACAGATGAAAAGGTCATTAGCACACAAGGCTGACACACAAGATGCATACTCTATACACTCATTGAATTATATTCCTTTGTCTATAGTTTTTGTTGTCCCAATGAGAAGATTACTCTTATATAGACTGTTTCTCTACTTACATTTAGATGTTTTCCAATCAAATATCAGACTTTATACAAGAAAGTGTATTTCTTAAAATACTTGATGGTGCTGTCAGGTTAGGTATGATTTCTTAATCCTATAAGTATGAATTTTGTCCTTGTAACCAATATTACAATTTTAAGGTACATACATCTCACCTAATAAACTAAGAAGCAAGGAACTCCGTAAACTCCATAAGCTTTATCAGTGGAATGGAACAATTTCAGAAGATAATCGTAGTTATTTTTAGTGCTGAAATTATTTCAAAATATCAGATATATACAGGAAAACTTCATGGACAGAGGAGTCAACCTGGAGGTCTACAGTCCATGGGAAGGCAAAAAGTCAGACACAACTGAATGACTGAACAGGCACACGACAGGTAAAAACGCCTTAGTATAAGTTGTGAAGCAGCTTTTTATATATTTTTCATGCTTTTATTACTAGAAACATTTTATTACATTTAAAATGTAACGGGGGGGCAATCATACTTTTAGCTAGTGCAGCTATTCTGAAATCAATGTCAAAACCGACTTTTAATTCCCAGAGTTTTTCTGAGATGGTCCCAGGTTTTAATCCTCAATTCAACTTGAACAAACTTTTCTTTCTTAACTCAACTGGTGAATTTTTTTCACTGACAGAAATCAGCACTCTAGTATTAGAAAAATCATGTGTGAGCACACACACAAGATCATTAGCAATAAATACATGTAGAGATATCACTAGACTTTTGGAATGCTAGAATATTACTTTACTAGATCACTGTATTGCTATACCAGTATTCTGAGAATCAAGTGCTGTAATTATACTAAATATACAAACTATATTTAGTACATTAGTATATTTAGAAAATACTCATGTATTCCACTAGGTTTATATGGGCTTTGATTTCAATGAATCTTTAAATTACATACCCTAAACATTTCCTTGACACAGATGAAAAGGTCATTAGCACACAAGGCTGACACACAAGATGCATACTCTATACACTCATTGAATTATATTCCTTTGTCTATAGTTTTTGTTGTCCCAATGAGAAGATTACTCTTATATAGACTGTTTCTCTACTTACATTTAGATGTTTTCCAATCAAATATCAGACTTTATACAAGAAAGTGTATTTCTTAAAATACTTGATGGTGCTGTCAGGTTAGGTATGATTTCTTAATCCTATAAGTATGAATTTTGTCCTTGTAACCAATATTACAATTTTAAGGTACATACATCTCACCTAATAAACTAAGAAGCAAGGAACTCCGTAAACTCCATAAGCTTTATCAGTGGAATGGAACAATTTCAGAAGATAATCGTAGTTATTTTTAGTGCTGAAATTATTTCAAAATATCAGATATATACAGGAAAACTTCATGGACAGAGGAGTCAACCTGGAGGTCTACAGTCCATGGGAAGGCAAAAAGTCAGACACAACTGAATGACTGAACAGGCACACGACAGGTAAAAACGCCTTAGTATAAGTTGTGAAGCAGCTTTTTATATATTTTTCATGCTTTTATTACTAGAAACATTTTATTACATTTAAAATGTAACGGGGGGGCAATCATACTTTTAGCTAGTGCAGCTATTCTGAAATCAATGTCAAACTTTATAAGCTGCTTTTTATAGAGTTTTTTCAGGGTTAACTAAAGTAGTACAAAATCTTTGCCCTGACACATTGGGCATATTAGCCCTGTCAATACTGTGCATTGATTTGGATCCTAGCTAAATTGAAAGTTCTAAATTTCCAAACTTAAGAAGAAATCAGAATTATCTCAACTCCATTTTCTGTAATCTCTAGAAAATGCATAGTGGCAGTTATCCTTTTTTTCTCTCTCAAAGTCATTTCTTCAGCTCATTTTCCCTCCAAAAATCTATTAACAAGCTTTCTATGCCTGGCTGATTTTGAGCAAGTTAAAAATCTTATTGGGTATAAAAAAGCTCACATCCCCTGCACTTTTATCCCTGTAATGTAGAAGCGTGGCACTTCAAATGTGAAAAATACCCATGAATAATTGAGAATTTACAAAGCTATGGAAAAAAAGATCCTCTAACTATGAAAAAGACCTGAGCAAATTAAGCCTCACCATCACCTACATGTTGACTGCTGAATAACAATGAATGCTGGGACAATCACTGCCAGATCTTAAGTTGCGTATAGCTAGCACTCAAGATACACAGAAATTAAGTTATCAGGTGATTCTGATTGACACAGATGTTACAGCCCATGTTTTAATAAGTACTGTATTTTCTGTTGGAATATCCTGAAAAGATAAATAAAAAAAATAAAAAAATATAGAATACCCTAACAAAACCAAGAGAGAAAATGGAAACTCATAAATTTTTTTGACAAAAAAAAGTGCAGTGAAACGAGCCTTTAAAGTTTAGCATGCAGCTAATTGCAGAAATACGTCCTGTACATTTATACTTGCCAGAAAAGATTACATGTGAGGTTTGCTTCTTGGTTTTTAAAATTTTACAAGTGGGCTGATTTGTAAATGTGTCATTAATTTACAACCTATTATTTAGGCATAGAAAGGGCTCCTTTCTTCTGACTTACTCTGAAGTGAGAAGTAAGGTTGCGTTTACCCCATATGTTAGCTATCACTTGCATACGTGGAATTATCATGCTATATGTTGGCAGAAATATAGGTGTTTTGGAGCTTGGACTAAAATGGCTCACTTTGTAAAATAGGAAAAAATGAATGACCAGCAGATGTGACATAGGCCTTAAAAAATCCTACTCAGCAGTCAACTTTAGCTACAAGTGTGGACAAGCTTGGGCAATACTAAGTTTCAGACAAGTTGCCTATATTTTGCACATAATTTATATAGCGTTGTGAGCACAATGTTAAATATTGTAGCATATTAGCATCACACCTGAGCATCCTAATGATTAGAATCTCAAGAAATGGAAAATGAAATTCAATGTGGGATTGTGTTCTTCCTGAGCCTTGTAAGTATATAGAATGTTTTGTTTTAATAAACTGCACAAAAATGACTTAAAAATATTGAAAAAAATTCACTTTTTTCAAGATGTGTGTGATTGTTTAATATATTTTATTTAATAAATGCTTGGTATGGCTTAATTGCCCTTTAATAAGATAATGAGCCTTTTATGACTGTCTCCCCCGTTTTTTTTTCTCATAAAAAAGCTCCTGAAGCATCTGCTGTCGACTTTAGATCCAAGAGACTGTCCTTTACATAGAGTAATGAAGAGCCATCTGTCTGTTCCACAGTAATTTGCACTGTGCTACCTAAGAAAGACTCAGGATTTTCTTAGAGTTTGAAAATATCTATTTCACAGCTGCTTTTGGAATGCAAGATTACCTGTTCTAAATAGGAAGACAGAATTTGCGGTAGGTGGGGAGGAGTTTTTAAAGATATTTTAGGCCTTCATATTTCCCCTATATTTTCTCAGGATCACAGGAGAGCTACAGGGAAAGTGATTTTGAAAAAGTGAACCCTGTCTTTCTATACCAAGGTTACCACAAGCTCACAGTTATTTTTAAACATTGTCATAATGCAGAATTTTGTAGTCCCATATCAGCAAACACAAGTGTATATTATAGAATAGATTTACCTATATAGAAGTAAAAATTAAATGAGCATAGGGGAGATCCTACTTTGCTAAATGTATCCAATAATCTTAAAGATATGCCAAAGCAATGAGTCAAGTAAGAATACACTTGGAAGTAAAAATTTAAGATGAGCATAAGGTTGCGTTCCCTATGTTAGCTATCACTTGCATACGTGGAATTATCATGCTATATGTTGGCAGAAATATAGGTGTTTTGGAGCTTGGACTAAAATGGCTCACTTTGTAAAATAGGAAAAAATGAATGACCAGCAGATGTGACATAGGCCTTAAAAAATCCTACTCAGCAGTCAACTTTAGCTACAAGTGTGGACAAGCTTGGGCAATACTAAGTTTCAGACAAGTTGCCTATATTTTGCACATAATTTATATAGCGTTGTGAGCACAATGTTAAATATTGTAGCATATTAGCATCACACCTGAGCATCCTAATGATTAGAATCTCAAGAAATGGAAAATGAAATTCAATGTGGGATTGTGTTCTTCCTGAGCCTTGTAAGTATATAGAATGTTTTGTTTTAATAAACTGCACAAAAATGACTTAAAAATATTGAAAAAAATTCACTTTTTTCAAGATGTGTGTGATTGTTTAATATATTTTATTTAATAAATGCTTGGTATGGCTTAATTGCCCTTTAATAAGATAATGAGCCTTTTATGACTGTCTCCCCCGTTTTTTTTTCTCATAAAAAAGCTCCTGAAGCATCTGCTGTCGACTTTAGATCCAAGAGACTGTCCTTTACATAGAGTAATGAAGAGCCATCTGTCTGTTCCACAGTAATTTGCACTGTGCTACCTAAGAAAGACTCAGGATTTTCTTAGAGTTTGAAAATATCTATTTCACAGCTGCTTTTTGGAATGCAAGATTACCTGTTCTAAATAGGAAGACAGAATTTGCGGTAGGTGGGGAGGAGTTTTTAAAGATATTTTAGGCCTTCATATTTCCCCTATATTTTCTCAGGATCACAGGAGAGCTACAGGGAAAGTGATTTTGAAAAAGTGAACCCTGTCTTTCTATACCAAGGTTACCACAAGCTCACAGTTATTTTTAAACATTGTCATAATGCAGAATTTTGTAGTCCCATATCAGCAAACACAAGTGTATATTATAGAATAGATTTACCTATATAGAAGTAAAAATTAAATGAGCATAGGGGAGATCCTACTTTGCTAAATGTATCCAATAATCTTAAAGATATGCCAAAGCAATGAGTCAAGTAAGAATACACTTGGGTGGTTGAAGATGTGGGACTCAAAAACGCTGCTGTCTGAGAAGAAAATGAACTAGATGGCAGGGCAAGTCTCGTTCACTGAAAGAGAGGACTCAATTCTAGAAACACACTAATTATCAAAATTAGACTTAGTGGACATACCTGATCAATGTGAATCCAAGTGACCTAATGGTATTACAAAATAAAGGTCAATCGCATGAATATGACTGAGGGTTTAATCCAGAAGATGAAGAATTACTGTGAAGCCAGTCTAGGGGAAGATGAAAACTCAGGGGAATAATCTAGTCTAGAGATCTGCCTATTAACAGAAGATGGAGGGCACACGGGGGAAAGGCCCAGCCTTTCAAGGAAAGAAAGTAATGGAGAAGTATTTTTTCTAGCTACTGTAAGATGAGTCATTTTTCTCAAGTACATTTAAATTTGGTTCCCCCCTCCTCACTTTTGACTATTTTGTAAAGTTTTCTCTGAGGTTTTTAACTTAATCCAAATATTTTCTCTATTCTATACCTATTTATCTAGTTCTACTTCTGCTTCATTGACTATGTGAAAGCCTTTAACTCTATGGATCACAACAAACTGTGCAAAATTCCTCGAGATGGAAATGCCAGATCACCTTACCTGCCTCCTGAGAAACCTGTATGCAGTTCAAGAAGCAGCAGTTAGAAATGGACACAGCACAGCAGACTGGTTCAAAACTGGGAAAGAAGTACGTCAAAGCTGTATATTGTCGACCTGCTTATTTAACTTATATGCAGTGTACATCTTATGAAATGCTGGTCTGGATGAATCACAGGCTGGAATCAGGACTGCTGGGAGAAATCTCAACAACCTCAGATGTGCAGATAATACCACTACACTGGCTGAAAGCAAAGAGGAACTAAACAGCCCCTTTCTGAGGGTGAAACGGAGAGTGAAAAACTCACTCCCATCATTTCATGGCAGGTTACCACAAGCTCACATTTTTTGTCATAATGCAGAATTTTGTAGTCCCATATCAGCAAACACAAGTGTATATTATAGAATAGATTTACCTATATAGAAGTAAAAATTAAATGAGCATAGGGGAGATCCTACTTTGCTAAATGTATCCAATAATCTTAAAGATATGCCAAAGCAATGAGTCAAGTAAGAATACACTTGGGTGGTTGAAGATGTGGGACTCAAAAACGCTGCTGTCTGAGAAGAAAATGAACTAGATGGCAGGGCAAGTCTCGTTCACTGAAAGAGAGGACTCAATTCTAGAAACACACTAATTATCAAAATTAGACTTAGTGGACATACCTGATCAATGTGAATCCAAGTGACCTAATGGTATTACAAAATAAAGGTCAATCGCATGAATATGACTGAGGGTTTAATCCAGAAGATGAAGAATTACTGTGAAGCCAGTCTAGGGGAAGATGAAAACTCAGGGGAATAATCTAGTCTAGAGATCTGCCTATTAACAGAAGATGGAGGGCACACGGGGGAAAGGCCCAGCCTTTCAAGGAAAGAAAGTAATGGAGAAGTATTTTTTCTAGCTACTGTAAGATGAGTCATTTTTCTCAAGTACATTTAAATTTGGTTCCCCCCTCCTCACTTTTGACTATTTTGTAAAGTTTTCTCTGAGGTTTTTAACTTAATCCAAATATTTTCTCTATTCTATACCTATTTATCTAGTTCTACTTCTGCTTCATTGACTATGTGAAAGCCTTTAACTCTATGGATCACAACAAACTGTGTAAAATTCCTCGAGATGGAAATGCCAGATCACCTTACCTGCCTCCTGAGAAACCTGTATGCAGTTCAAGAAGCAGCAGTTAGAAATGGACACAGCACAGCAGACTGGTTCAAAACTGGGAAAGAAGTACGTCAAAGCTGTATATTGTCGACCTGCTTATTTAACTTATATGCAGTGTACATCTTATGAAATGCTGGTCTGGATGAATCACAGGCTGGAATCAGGACTGCTGGGAGAAATCTCAACAACCTCAGATGTGCAGATAATACCACTACACTGGCTGAAAGCAAAGAGGAACTAAACAGCCCCTTTCTGAGGGTGAAAACGGAGAGTGAAAAAACTCACTCCCATCATTTCATGGCAGGTAAATAGAGACAAAATGGAAACCAGTGGCAGATTTTGTTTTCTTAGACTCCAAAATCATCACTGCAGATGATTTCACAGTCATGAAATTTAAAGACACTTGCTCCTTGGAAGAAAAGCTATGGAAAACCTAGACAGCATATTTAAAATCAGAGACATTACTTTGCTAACAAAGGTCCACATAGTCAAAGCTATAGTTTTTCTAGTAGTCATGTATGAATGTGAGAGTTGGACCATAAAGAAGGCTGAGCACTAAAGAATTGATGCTTTCAAAATGTGTTGCTGAAGAAGACTTTTGAGAGTCCCTTGGACTGCAAGGAGATCAAAGCAGTCAATCTTAAAGAAGTAAACCTTGAATATTCATTGGAAGGATTGATTCTAAACTTGAATGCTTTGGCAATGCTTTGGCCACCTGATGCAAAGAGTTGACTGGAAAAGACCCTGGGAAAAAAGATACTGGGCAAGATTGAAGGCTAGAGGAGAAGGGGATAGCAGAAGATGAGATGGTTAGACAGCATCACTGACTCAGTGGACATAAGTTTGAGCAAATTCTAAGAGACAGTGAAGAATACAGAAGCCCAGTATGCTATGATTCATGGGGTCATAGACAGTCGGACAGGACTTAGTGACTGAACAACAACAGTGCTTATTGATATGTTCAGGGAAGTATCTTTTCCCTGTGGATAAGCTTGCTTTTAACTTATTTATATTGACTTTTTTTTGTGTTTCTTTAACAACAACGGCCTCTACTTCTGCTTCATTGACTATGTGAAAGCCTTTAACTCTATGGATCACAACAAACTGTGTAAAATTCCTCGAGATGGAAATGCCAGATCACCTTACCTGCCTCCTGAGAAACCTGTATGCAGTTCAAGAAGCAGCAGTTAGAAATGGACACAGCACAGCAGACTGGTTCAAAACTGGGAAAGAAGTACGTCAAAGCTGTATATTGTCGACCTGCTTATTTAACTTATATGCAGTGTACATCTTATGAAATGCTGGTCTGGATGAATCACAGGCTGGAATCAGGACTGCTGGGAGAAATCTCAACAACCTCAGATGTGCAGATAATACCACTACACTGGCTGAAAGCAAAGAGGAACTAAACAGCCCCTTTCTGAGGGTGAAAACGGAGAGTGAAAAACTCACTCCCATCATTTCATGGCAGGTAAATAGAGACAAAATGGAAACCAGTGGCAGATTTTGTTTTCTTAGACTCCAAAATCATCACTGCAGATGATTTCACAGTCATGAAATTTAAAGACACTTGCTCCTTGGAAGAAAAGCTATGGAAAACCTAGACAGCATATTTAAAATCAGAGACATTACTTTGCTAACAAAGGTCCACATAGTCAAAGCTATAGTTTTTCTAGTAGTCATGTATGAATGTGAGAGTTGGACCATAAAGAAGGCTGAGCACTAAAGAATTGATGCTTTCAAAATGTGTTGCTGAAGAAGACTTTTGAGAGTCCCTTGGACTGCAAGGAGATCAAAGCAGTCAATCTTAAAGAAGTAAACCTTGAATATTCATTGGAAGGATTGATTCTAAACTTGAATGCTTTGGCAATGCTTTGGCCACCTGATGCAAAGAGTTGACTGGAAAAGACCCTGGGAAAAAAGATACTGGGCAAGATTGAAGGCTAGAGGAGAAGGGGATAGCAGAAGATGAGATGGTTAGACAGCATCACTGACTCAGTGGACATAAGTTTGAGCAAATTCTAAGAGACAGTGAAGAATACAGAAGCCCAGTATGCTATGATTCATGGGGTCATAGACAGTCGGACAGGACTTAGTGACTGAACAACAACAGTGCTTATTGATATGTTCAGGGAAGTATCTTTTCCCTGTGGATAAGCTTGCTTTTAACTTATTTATATTGATTCAGGTGTCCGGAAGATTTTAATTTTAGTTATTAGTCAATGTATTACATGTTTTGTTAATGGTTTATACTATCCTGATGTTAGCCAATAGAGTTCTGCCCTGCCCTTAGAAAGATTTTCTCCTATTTCTATACATTTTTAATATTTTGCTATAAATATTTAGGTTGAATTTTTTACAATTTCTTATATACATGCATCTGTGTACAATGAATAATCCCCTTTAATTTTTTAAATATTAAAATCAGTTTCCTCAATTTACTAAATGATATAGCTTTTTCTCATGTGAAAAATGATCTCTATCATAAATTAAAACCTCATCACTCTCTGTTACATTTCTGATTCTTTAAACTGTTCTATTGTTTCTTCGTTCCTGCTTTGTCCTAAGTCCTTAGCTTTCATTCTTATTTCCCTTTCCTTTCACATTTTTAAGTGAATCCATATGAATCATTCTTATTTTTTAAATGACTGCAGAAATGCTACTTAACCATTGATCCAAATGGAGGTACTGTATTTATGTAACTTTTCTTGTACTATCTCCTGATCTTTGCCCTGGCTTAATTTCCTGTGGTTTTCTCTCTCTTAATTCACATCTGTTAAATCTCTGGCTAATTTTGGATATTTTCTAAGGAAACTGCCTCTCAATCACATATTTCTCATATCTATATCTTTTTTATTCCACCCTAAGATGGTAAAATAAAAGAGTAGATAAAGTTGAAAAGTGGAAGGCAAAAAGGGTAGAAGACAATGAGGGCATCAAGTGATAGTGTGTATTAGGAGTAATTTCACTTGCAAGTAAAGTACACTAATCAAATAAATCTGACATAAAGCCATATGGTCCTCTATTTATGATTTTCTTTAAAATACATTTGTAATTAAACATGCTTTTTCTTTTTCTTTTTTTTGAGACTCATTCGAGTTATCAAGTCCCAGACTCCACCCTTCTTCTTGGCCATCCTCAGTGCATTAGTGGCTTACCGCACAAGGTCAGACATAGCTCTAAGCATCCATACATGGGATTAACCTAAATGGGATGCAAGGGTAGAAGGGAGAGCAGTAGAAAATACTGTCCTGTAAACTGGCCAAGAAAGGGGAAAATAGGTGCTATAGAGACATCCTGTTGTTTTTCTCCCTCAGGGAAGTATCTTTCCTGTGGATAAGCTTGCTTTTAACTTATTTATATTGTTCAGTTAATTAATTTTTTCAATGTATTACATGTTTTGTTAATGGTTTATACTATCCTGATGTTAGCCAATAGAGTTCTGCCCTGCCCTTAGAAAGATTTTCTCCTATTTCTATACATTTTTAATATTTTGCTATAAATATTTAGGTTGAATTTTTTACAATTTCTTATATACATGCATCTGTGTACAATGAATAATCCCCTTTAATTTTTTAAATATTAAAATCAGTTTCCTCAATTTACTAAATGATATAGCTTTTTCTCATGTGAAAAATGATCTCTATCATAAATTAAAACCTCATCACTCTCTGTTACATTTCTGATTCTTTAAACTGTTCTATTGTTTCTTCGTTCCTGCTTTGTCCTAAGTCCTTAGCTTTCATTCTTATTTCCCTTTCCTTTCACATTTTTAAGTGAATCCATATGAATCATTCTTATTTTTTAAATGACTGCAGAAATGCTACTTAACCATTGATCCAAATGGAGGTACTGTATTTATGTAACTTTTCTTGTACTATCTCCTGATCTTTGCCCTGGCTTAATTTCCTGTGGTTTTCTCTCTCTTAATTCACATCTGTTAAATCTCTGGCTAATTTTGGATATTTTCTAAGGAAACTGCCTCTCAATCACATATTTCTCATATCTATATCTTTTTTATTCCACCCTAAGATGGTAAAATAAAAGAGTAGATAAAGTTGAAAAGTGGAAGGCAAAAAGGGTAGAAGACAATGAGGGCATCAAGTGATAGTGTGTATTAGGAGTAATTTCACTTGCAAGTAAAGTACACTAATCAAATAAATCTGACATAAAGCCATATGGTCCTCTATTTATGATTTTCTTTAAAATACATTTGTAATTAAACATGCTTTTTCTTTTTCTTTTTTTTGAGACTCATTCGAGTTATCAAGTCCCAGACTCCACCCTTCTTCTTGGCCATCCTCAGTGCATTAGTGGCTTACCGCACAAGGTCAGACATAGCTCTAAGCATCCATACATGGGATTAACCTAAATGGGATGCAAGGGTAGAAGGGAGAGCAGTAGAAAATACTGTCCTGTAAACTGGCCAAGAAAGGGGAAAATAGGTGCTATAGAGACATCCTGTTGTGTCTCCCATGTTACTCTACATGATTTATTTAAGAAATAGATGCGCAAGTACATTACATATATGTACCAAGTAAGTTGACTTAAAGATCTTAAGGAGAGGAATTACAAATACTGACATTACTATATTGAAAACTGTAGGATGCAGGACAAGAGGGAACCTAAGGTCACCTCCCCTTATAAGCAAACCAAAATCACAATAACTGCTGATTAACCACTGATAAAAAGAACTGGAATCTACCCAGAAAACATACTCTACATTCAAAGATATAAAGACAACATGAGATGTTAGGAGAGATGCACTCATGATTTAGTTAAATCCCATGTTCCCTGAGTGGGTGAACCACATCTAAAGAATCATTGTATCACAGAAGTTCTCCTACAGGAGTGACAGCTCTAGCCCCACACTGGGTTCCTCAGTGGGGGCTTGGAGGAGAAGCCCCTAGATCATTTGGTATTGAACACAAGTGGGGCTTGATTACAGGAGATCCACAGGACTAGGGGAAACAGAGACTCCACTCTAGGAAGGCACACACAAGGTTGAGTACACACCAGGACCCAGTGCAAAAGCACTGACTCAAGAGGAGCCTGGGCCAGAACTACCTATTGGTTTTGGAGGGTCTCCTGGAGAGGCAGGGGTTGAGTGTGGATCCCTCTTAGGACATAAAAACTAAAGATTTCCTGAGCCCACAGTTGCCTCTCAAAAGGTCCACTGACATACCCTTTCCCACCAGATTACCAAGACTCAGCTCCACGCACCCATGGGCAGACACCAGCCCCTTCCACCAGGAAACCTGCACAAACCTATAGACAAGCCTCATCCACCAGACACCAGAAGGAAGGAAACACAAATAAGAACCTAGCCTGGGACCAGCTGATCTCTGACCGTTGGGTGACAAGAGGGGGTGTACTGCTGTATAGGTACACAACCTCTATAGAAGACCACTTCTCCAAGGTTAAGAAGTGTAAACTACTACATACATAAAAATACAAACAGGGGCTTCCTGGTGGTCCAGTGAGTAAGGACACCACCTTGCAGTGCAAGGGGTGCCGGTTTGATCCCTGGTCTGTGAAGATCCCATGTGCCACAGAGCAGCTGGATTGATGTGTCTAACTACTGAGCCAGAGCTCTGGAGCGCATGTGCCCAGAAATAGTGCTCTGCAGCGAGAGAGGCCACTGCTATGGGAGGCCCACATAGGCCAAAGAACAAAGATGGATGAAAATAAATAAATGAAAGACCAATAGAAGTGGCCAAAAAAATATATTAAAAAAGAAAACAAAACAGAAATTTAAGCAAACTGAGATGGCACAGGAATATGCTGCAGATGAAGAAACAAGATAAAACTCCAGAAGAACAATAACTAAGTGAAGTGGAGATGGGAGGTCTACCGGCAGAAGTCTAAGAATAAATTGTAATCACAGAAGTTCCTTCCTAGTGGGTGAACCACATCTAAAGAATCATTGTATCACAGAAGTTCTCCTACAGGAGTGACAGCTCTAGCCCCACACTGGGTTCCTCAGTGGGGGCTTGGAGGAGAAGCCCCTAGATCATTTGGTATTGAACACAAGTGGGGCTTGATTACAGGAGATCCACAGGACTAGGGGAAACAGAGACTCCACTCTAGGAAGGCACACACAAGGTTGAGTACACACCAGGACCCAGTGCAAAAGCACTGACTCAAGAGGAGCCTGGGCCAGAACTACCTATTGGTTTTGGAGGGTCTCCTGGAGAGGCAGGGGTTGAGTGTGGATCCCTCTTAGGACATAAAAACTAAAGATTTCCTGAGCCCACAGTTGCCTCTCAAAAGGTCCACTGACATACCCTTTCCCACCAGATTACCAAGACTCAGCTCCACGCACCCATGGGCAGACACCAGCCCCTTCCACCAGGAAACCTGCACAAACCTATAGACAAGCCTCATCCACCAGACACCAGAAGGAAGGAAACACAAATAAGAACCTAGCCTGGGACCAGCTGATCTCTGACCGTTGGGTGACAAGAGGGGGTGTACTGCTGTATAGGTACACAACCTCTATAGAAGACCACTTCTCCAAGGTTAAGAAGTGTAAACTACTACATACATAAAAATACAAACAGGGGCTTCCTGGTGGTCCAGTGAGTAAGGACACCACCTTGCAGTGCAAGGGGTGCCGGTTTGATCCCTGGTCTGTGAAGATCCCATGTGCCACAGAGCAGCTGGATTGATGTGTCTAACTACTGAGCCAGAGCTCTGGAGCGCATGTGCCCAGAAATAGTGCTCTGCAGCGAGAGAGGCCACTGCTATGGGAGGCCCACATAGGCCAAAGAACAAAGATGGATGAAAATAAATAAATGAAAGACCAATAGAAGTGGCCAAAAAAATATATTAAAAAAGAAAACAAAACAGAAATTTAAGCAAACTGAGATGGCACAGGAATATGCTGCAGATGAAGAAACAAGATAAAACTCCAGAAGAACAATAACTAAGTGAAGTGGAGATGGGAGGTCTACCCAAGAAGTAGTTCAGAGTAATGATCATTAAGATGATCCAAGAACTTGGGAAAAAGAATGGATGCACAGATTGAGAAGTTACTAGAGGTTCTTAGTAAGGAGAGTTGAAGAATGCAATAACTGAAATGACAAACACAGTAGAAGGAATCAATAGATAAATGAGGCAGAAGAACAAATCAGTGAGCTGAAAGACAGAGTGCTGGAAATGGAACAGGATAAAGAAAAAATGAAAACAAATGAAGATAGTTTAAGAGACTTCTGGGACAATGTCAAATGCATCAACAGTCACATTATAGGGGTTGTAGAAGGAGAAGAGCCAGACAAAGGGTTTGAGGAGATATTGGAAGAGTTAACAACTGAAATTTTCCCTAAAATGGGAAAAGAAGCAGTAACCCATACAAGGAAGCAGAATCTCACACAAAATTAACCCAAGAAGGAATCCGCCAAGACACATAGTAATCAAATTGCCAAAAACTAGAAACAAAGCCAAAAATATTCAAAGCTACTGGGAAAAATTGCCAATAGCATACAAAAGAGCCCCCGTAACACTGATTTTTCAGCAGAAACTCTATAGGCCAGAAGGGAATCGCATGATATATTTGCAAGGATGAAAGGGAAAAACCTACAACCAAGAATATTCCACTCAGCAAGGCTCTCATTCAGATTTGACAGAGAATTCAGAAGCTTCACAGACAAACAAAAGCTAAAGAATTCAACACTATCAAACCAACAGTACAAAAAATGCTAAAAGAATTTATTTAGGTGGAAAAGAATAGGCCACAACTAGAAACAATGAAGAGTACAAAATGGGAAAGCTCACTGCCGGAGGCAAACATAAAACAGAGGTAGGAAATCATTTACACACAAAACTAGCAATCAAGAGAGGAGGAGAGTACAAATGCAAGATATTTGAAATGTATTTAGAATGAAGAGATCAGCAACTTAAAATAAGCATGTGTACATATAGACTATTATATCAAAACCTCATGATAACTGCAACCAAAAATTTATGATAAACACAAAAAAGGGAAGAATAGAGGAGAAAAGAGAAGCGAATAAATTTGTAGTTGAGCTATATCTTTTTTTCCAGAGTAAAAAGTCTAGAGATAATGGTTTAAAATGATTTAAAATTATCTGTAAGAGAATACATTTTAGATAAAATTAGGTTTCAGAAGAAAGCTCCAAGAGAATTCAAAGTATTTTCTTGCAAGGAATAGGACACAGTATGAATAAAATGGAGAGGAGAGAGTTGCTTTTATGTCTAGTAAGTATGTTCCATTTTTCAATCATGTGCATACTTTATTTGATCAAAACTGAAAACATTTCATTTATTTCTCTGCAAAGTCTTCTACTATGATAAAAGATTAACTGTCATTATAATCGGTCTTTTCCTGCTCTAGGTATATTGAAAAAGAAATCTATCCATCTTAAAATCCATTCCTTCCTAATTTAGTTTCCTTGAAGCATTTAGTACTATCTCAGAAATTGCCACATCTTCAATTACACTATATTTCAGTGAGAACTCCATATCATTTGACTTGAAATAGACTCTATTATGTTCTCCAAACACTGATTCTGAAGCTAACTGGCAAGTCTATAGTGAAACACTACTCCTTGACTGTTCTGTCATTTTTTCTTGGCTCCCTAACTGTAGGTCTTTCTGTACATACATGTGCAGGTGTGTACACACACACATACACACAGACACACACACAGTTTCTTAAGTGATACAATTCTTTAACTTAGTCCTCTATAGTTTCTTTAAAGCATTCCTTGAAAATTAATGGGATGACTGAATCTCCCTAGTAGTACTCATGCATTAGCATTTAACACCATAGAGATGTTTTCTAATGTCTTGATCAAAGTTACAGCCATTCACAGGTTTCATCACATCAGGGTGTTTCCAAAGAACTACAGGTGTCAAACAAGACATTTAGTAGGATTTTCAGAGTTTCCTCAGTTGGCAGCAAGGACTGACTCCTAAGGACAAGAGTATTTACGTGTCTCGATTGTAAACTGGGCCTCAAAACCGGGAACTGGGCAACTTAAAATAAGCATGTGTACATATAGACTATTATATCAAAACCTCATGATAACTGCAACCAAAAATTTATGATAAACACAAAAAAGGGAAGAATAGAGGAGAAAAGAGAAGCGAATAAATTTGTAGTTGAGCTATATCTTTTTTTCCAGAGTAAAAAGTCTAGAGATAATGGTTTAAAATGATTTAAAATTATCTGTAAGAGAATACATTTTAGATAAAATTAGGTTTCAGAAGAAAGCTCCAAGAGAATTCAAAGTATTTTCTTGCAAGGAATAGGACACAGTATGAATAAAATGGAGAGGAGAGAGTTGCTTTTATGTCTAGTAAGTATGTTCCATTTTTCAATCATGTGCATACTTTATTTGATCAAAACTGAAAACATTTCATTTATTTCTCTGCAAAGTCTTCTACTATGATAAAAGATTAACTGTCATTATAATCGGTCTTTTCCTGCTCTAGGTATATTGAAAAAGAAATCTATCCATCTTAAAATCCATTCCTTCCTAATTTAGTTTCCTTGAAGCATTTAGTACTATCTCAGAAATTGCCACATCTTCAATTACACTATATTTCAGTGAGAACTCCATATCATTTGACTTGAAATAGACTCTATTATGTTCTCCAAACACTGATTCTGAAGCTAACTGGCAAGTCTATAGTGAAACACTACTCCTTGACTGTTCTGTCATTTTTTCTTGGCTCCCTAACTGTAGGTCTTTCTGTACATACATGTGCAGGTGTGTACACACACACATACACACAGACACACACACAGTTTCTTAAGTGATACAATTCTTTAACTTAGTCCTCTATAGTTTCTTTAAAGCATTCCTTGAAAATTAATGGGATGACTGAATCTCCCTAGTAGTACTCATGCATTAGCATTTAACACCATAGAGATGTTTTCTAATGTCTTGATCAAAGTTACAGCCATTCACAGGTTTCATCACATCAGGGTGTTTCCAAAGAACTACAGGTGTCAAACAAGACATTTAGTAGGATTTTCAGAGTTTCCTCAGTTGGCAGCAAGGACTGACTCCTAAGGACAAGAGTATTTACGTGTCTCGATTGTAAACTGGGCCTCAAAACCGGGAACTGGGCAACCTTCCAAATCTAAGAAGCTGAATTAATAGAACTACAGTCAAGTGCTACCATGATTGCAGTAAGAGTGAACTCTTATTGTCTAGGAATGCCTTAGGGTCTTTTTTCAAAAGAGGCACAGGAACCCTTCATGATAGAGCTAGCTTTTTTTTAATATATTTGCCACCTGGAGGTCATCAATGGCCAAAGAGTATCATCTAAAGACAGTGACAATGAAGAGAACCATCCTTCAATGGGCAGTTGAACTGAAGATAGCTGCCACTTCTGCCCTAGCTCCTCCTAGTACCAATACAAAGGTGGAAGAGAGCTTGCAGGGCCAGTACAGGCACCAGACTCTTCAGCTCTAGGGAGGCAGTGTGGGAAGAAGAGTGAAGAGCAGAGCAGGGTGGCTTTCACCAACCTGGATGGCGCTTGCCAGAGGTAGGAGAGTAGGAATGACGAAGAGTTTTAACTGATCAGACTCTGTAGAACAATGATATTTCAGAATACTTCATAAACAATGGACTTTACTCCAAATATAGAACTTATGCTTTTGAAAGTTATTCAGTTGTGTCCAATTCTTTGTGACCGATGGACGAGCCATGCAACTCTCCAGGCAAGAATACTGAAGTCGGTCTAAAACTATAAAAGTTCCTTCATGCCATTACTTCTGTTGTATGTGTGAGGAGTCCCTGACTGCCTGCTAAAGTCACATTAAGCTCCACTTACCATCTCCTAACTGGCAAAGCAATTCCTTCTGCTCCCAGAGCACTTTGTGCTACATCACAGAGGTACATTTTGTATATAATACTTATGATTAAGTAATTGTAGTATATGATTCTATCCATTCAAAAGTCAGAAGTCCTGTTAAAATATTCAGCCCATTTCTTCATAGGGTAAAGGTCTAAAAAAGGTAAAACTTCTCCATTTTTGAAAAAAATTTGAAAATGAATGTTTCCAAAGAACTACAGGTGTCAAACAAGACATTTAGTAGGATTTTCAGAGTTTCCTCAGTTGGCAGCAAGGACTGACTCCTAAGGACAAGAGTATTTACGTGTCTCGATTGTAAACTGGGCCTCAAAACCGGGAACTGGGCAACCTTCCAAATCTAAGAAGCTGAATTAATAGAACTACAGTCAAGTGCTACCATGATTGCAGTAAGAGTGAACTCTTATTGTCTAGGAATGCCTTAGGGTCTTTTTTCAAAAGAGGCACAGGAACCCTTCATGATAGAGCTAGCTTTTTATTAATATATTTGCCACCTGGAGGTCATCAATGGCCAAAGAGTATCATCTAAAGACAGTGACAATGAAGAGAACCATCCTTCAATGGGCAGTTGAACTGAAGATAGCTGCCACTTCTGCCCTAGCTCCCTCCTAGTACCAATACAAAGGTGGAAGAGAGCTTGCAGGGCCAGTACAGGCACCAGACTCTTCAGCTCTAGGGAGGCAGTGTGGGAAGAAGAGTGAAGAGCAGAGCAGGGTGGCTTTCACCAACCTGGATGGCGCTTGCCAGAGGTAGGAGAGTAGGAATGACGAAGAGTTTTAACTGATCAGACTCTGTAGAACAATGATATTTCAGAATACTTCATAAACAATGGACTTTACTCCAAATATAGAACTTATGCTTTTGAAAGTTATTCAGTTGTGTCCAATTCTTTGTGACCGATGGACGAGCCATGCAACTCTCCAGGCAAGAATACTGAAGTCGGTCTAAAACTATAAAAGTTCCTTCATGCCATTACTTCTGTTGTATGTGTGAGGAGTCCCTGACTGCCTGCTAAAGTCACATTAAGCTCCACTTACCATCTCCTAACTGGCAAAGCAATTCCTTCTGCTCCCAGAGCACTTTGTGCTACATCACAGAGGTACATTTTGTATATAATACTTATGATTAAGTAATTGTAGTATATGATTCTATCCATTCAAAAGTCAGAAGTCCTGTTAAAATATTCAGCCCATTTCTTCATAGGGTAAAGGTCTAAAAAAGGTAAAACTTCTCCATTTTTGAAAAAAAATTTGAAAATGAATACAGCAATCCATTATTGTTAGACATGCACGTGTTACACAAAGCAACTGCTTTTTTACAGAACATTTCATTTCTACCAATGCCATCTTCTTAATTATGCTCATCTGTGGAATTTTGCAGTGCCTGAATCCTCACTTTGTTTCATCAGTATTTCACAGATTCTTTGTTAAATTTAACAATATCTATGGTGTGCTTCTGAAAATAAAACTTTACAAGATTCAAGTTTCATGGTTGCTGACTTTTTTTGATTGGGATAACTAATCAGTTGTTTAACTTCACAGAAACTATAATGGTAAAGTTATGTTCTGCCATTTAAATTATCAAAGAAGAAGTGGAAAAATTAGCAGCACAAAGTTCAACTAAGCTTTGGTGAGTTTCCCTTTAAAGCAGCATTTATTATGTTATTGATAAATAAAGGACTCCACATGTAAATGCTATATAATCCATTTCCATGGCTTACTTGATTCAAGTGCTCAAACTCCTAATTAGGCATCTGTTAGACAATGAAACTTTGTTTTCTTGCACAAAATATTGGTCTCCACTAATGTAGCTTGAATAACAACTTCTTTCTCAAGAGATTAATTTAATGCCTAAAGTGTCTGGAGAAAAGATTCAACATTTACATTACATTAATTGTTAGCATATGAATAGGACTTCGTTATTACACAAAGCTACATATTTTAATAATAATGAAAACTAAACCCAACAATTTTGAACACAGGAAATATACTACATTAATAGCATCATTGAGATATCATGA
Source organism: Tragulus kanchil (assembly GCA_022376925.1). NCBI lineage: Eukaryota > Metazoa > Chordata > Mammalia > Artiodactyla > Tragulidae > Tragulus > Tragulus kanchil. Next base: position 24,795,636 of record JAIOJX010000025.1, on the reverse strand, counting down.
ATCTACATGGCTTCCATGACTGTTTATTTTATACGCTATTATTTTAAAATAGACCTCTCTGCTTTGTTTGTTGAGTATACATATAGCCAGTGTTTTTATCTATATTTTTGCAAGAGGATATTTTTTCCATTAGAAAACTCACAGTGTATAACAATGTCTATGTTACTCAGTCATTAGTTTTAGAAAGAGAAAGTTGTCTAAGAAAAATCACCAAATGAAATGGGAAGAGTTGTGAGCCATGTGGAGCTCTCAGATGTCAAAGTGATCAGTTTGGACAAGCCAAACCAAAGGTAACACTCAAGCCTGTTGATGCACAGTAAAAGAACAACAAGAAGCAAAAGTAGATGTCAGTTTCCCCAGGTACCATGTCTCCACATAGAATGGCAATGCAAGAGTTCAATGCCAGGCAGTACAGATAGACAGGAGGCATCTAACTCTGAAGAACCCCAAAACAAACAGCCCCTGTCTTTTTATGGACCTAAGGGGTTTCAGGAAGGAGAGGGAGTGACTTAAGAGAGAGCCAGTGAAGAAAAATGTCTTAGTCAAGGTTTCCCACTAAGAAGGTCTTGGCAGAGACACTTGAACAGCGCCTTGGCCAGTGGCCCCAATAAAGAGGATTCTAAATGGCAGCATCGAGGCCAAGAAGCAGTTATATGGCTGAACATGGCTGGAATGAGGGACCTCAAGTCTTTCATTTGACTCTCTCCAGAAGACTCTAACATGTAGGCTGCACACCAAGTCTAGTAAGGAAAAAACTTCTTTCCCCCATGAGGCTGGCAAAAGAGTGCCTGTGTGATTGTGGACAGTCAGGCCCAAAGGCTATACAAGGGACACTAGTTTGGAGCTAAGCTTCTCAAACCATTGCCATCAAATTCAACAAATACACAGTATACCTCTGAAGACTGGCAACCTTCACAAAGAGCAGAGCAGTAATTGTTTGTGCCATTTTTCATCATTAAAATTAAAGTTCAATTCTTCATTTAAATGTTCTACTTATACAATAAAAGAATGCCTTACTTTATATTGTTGAGCTTGGTATAAGCATATTAAAGTGCTTATAACTATATAACTATAATAACTATAGTTATTATATAACTATAATTTCAGTGCTCATAGAATGCCTGACCTCAGATGCTATGGCATGCAACATTTACAACAAGGATGAAATACTATCTCAGCCTGTGAATGACTGCTTTCTTGGGTTGGAATTTATTGCGGCAATGGCATAGCTTTGCTAAAATAAAACACAGTATTTTTTTTTAAGATGCACCATTGTGAATCAAAAAGTATCTGCTACAATGATGCAGTTATATACCAGCAATAATGAGGAAAGCAGAATTACTGTTGAGTCTGAAGTCTTTGAAAGTAATAGTTAAATAGTTATTCATTACAGTGAACAGTACATGAGATGTAATAAAGATGAAAACTTTACTGAAGTAATTTTCTCTTCATTACGGAAACATTTCTGACAACACCAAAAAGAGTGATGCAAAGGAAAAAACAATCCTGTTTACATTTAAAGAATTGTTTGAAAAAGTAACAGATAAATGGAGAAATTCTACTAGCTGTGAATCCAAACAATTATTTCCCTATGAAAAAAATCTCAGAATTTAATGAAATATAATTCCCATGTCATTTTAAAATTTGTTCTTTTAAGCAAAAAGAAATGTATAGGTATATAGAACATTTAGGACAAAACAAGCAGAAAAATGAGCATAGTTAATGTTTGTACTATAATTAATGATATATACTCCTGTTAGGGGAAGTACACTGACTGAAACCACCTACTCTGGCCAGGTGCCATAGCAGCTAGTTGAGTGAATTATTTTAAAACAGGAGGTCCTGGTAAGCATCATCGAACTAATAAGTCACCACTGACTGGAAGAATTGAGGAAAGGCTAGAAGGAGACAAAGAATTAATTTCCAAAACATACAAGCAGCTCATACAATTCAAAACCAAAAAAACAAATAACCCAGTCAAAAAATGTGAAAAATGACCTAAACGGACATCTCATCAAAGAAGACATACAGATGGCTGACAAACACATGAAAAGATGCTCAACATCACTCATTATTAGAGAAATACAAATCAAAAAGACAATGAGATATCACCCCATACCAGTCAGAATGACCATCTTCAAAAAAGCGACAAACAATAAATGCTAGAAAGCATGTGGAAAAAAGGGAACCCTCTTGCATTGTTGGTGGGAATGTGAATTGATATAGTCACTATGGAAGATAATATGGAGAGTCCTCAAAAAACTAGAAATAGAAGAACCATATAACCCAGCAATCCGAATACTAGGCATATACCCTGAGGAAATCAAAATAGAAAAGACATTGTTCATTGCAGTACTATTTACAATAGCTAGAACATGGAAGCAACCTAGATGCACCATTGTGAATCAAAAAGTATCTGCTACAATGATGCAGTTATATACCAGCAATAATGAGGAAAGCAGAATTACTGTTGAGTCTGAAGTCTTTGAAAGTAATAGTTAAATAGTTATTCATTACAGTGAACAGTACATGAGATGTAATAAAGATGAAAACTTTACTGAAGTAATTTTCTCTTCATTACGGAAACATTTCTGACAACACCAAAAAGAGTGATGCAAAGGAAAAAACAATCCTGTTTACATTTAAAGAATTGTTTGAAAAAGTAACAGATAAATGGAGAAATTCTACTAGCTGTGAATCCAAACAATTATTTCCCTATGAAAAAAATCTCAGAATTTAATGAAATATAATTCCCATGTCATTTTAAAATTTGTTCTTTTAAGCAAAAAGAAATGTATAGGTATATAGAACATTTAGGACAAAACAAGCAGAAAAATGAGCATAGTTAATGTTTGTACTATAATTAATGATATATACTCCTGTTAGGAAGTACACTGACTGAAACCACCTACTCTGGCCAGGTGCCATAGCAGCTAGTTGAGTGAATTATTTTAAAACAGGAGGTCCTGGTAAGCATCATCGAACTAATAAGTCACCACTGACTGGAAGAATTGAGGAAAGGCTAGAAGGAGACAAAGAATTAATTTCCAAAACATACAAGCAGCTCATACAATTCAAAACCAAAAAAACAAATAACCCAGTCAAAAAATGTGAAAAATGACCTAAACGGACATCTCATCAAAGAAGACATACAGATGGCTGACAAACACATGAAAAGATGCTCAACATCACTCATTATTAGAGAAATACAAATCAAAAAGACAATGAGATATCACCCCATACCAGTCAGAATGACCATCTTCAAAAAAGCGACAAACAATAAATGCTAGAAAGCATGTGGAAAAAAGGGAACCCTCTTGCATTGTTGGTGGGAATGTGAATTGATATAGTCACTATGGAAGATAATATGGAGAGTCCTCAAAAAACTAGAAATAGAAGAACCATATAACCCAGCAATCCGAATACTAGGCATATACCCTGAGGAAATCAAAATAGAAAAAGACACATGTATTCCATTGTTCATTGCAGTACTATTTACAATAGCTAGAACATGGAAGCAACCTAGATGTCCATTGACAGATGACTGGAAAAAGAAGCTGTGATACATATATACAATGGAATATTCCTCACCCATAAAAATGAATGCATTTGAGTCAGTTCTAATGAGATAGATGAACCTAGAAACTATTATACAGAGTGAAGTATGTCAGAGAAAGATAAATATTGTATACTGACACATATATATGGAATCTAGAAAGATGGTACTGATAAATGTAAATGCAGAGCAGCAATGGAAAAACAGACATAGAGAACAAACTTATGGGCATTGGGGGAGGAAGGAGTGGGTGAGATGTATGGAAAGAGTAACATGGAAACTTCCATTCCCATATGTGAAATAGATAACTAATGGGAATTTGCTATAAGACTAAGGAAACTCAAACAGGGGCTCTGTATCAACCTAGAGGGGTGGGATGGAAAGGGAGGGATGTTCAAGAGTGGGGGACATCTGTATGCCTAGGGCTGATTCAGGTTTATTGTGTGGCAGTAAACAACAAAACTCTGTTAGGAGGAAAAAAAAAAAAGCCGAGAAGTTCTCCTGGGTTCCCTTACCTACTTCTCTCCACCCAGAGGGCCCTTTCCAATAAAATCTCTTGTTTTGTCAGCACATGTATCTCCTTGGCGAATTCATTTCTGAATGTTACACAAGATCCCACTTATCTAACTAGTGTAAGACAAGGTGGGGGTCCCCCTTCCTGTAGCACCCACACATGTACACATAAGCCCCGATCCTTGAAGACATTATTTAATATTTTTAATTGAGCAAGAAGTCTGCTTTAATGTTTAAAATTAGTTCTAACTCAGAGTTTCCTCTGATTTATCAAAAGATATGAGTATAAAAGGGCTAGCAGAATACTTAAAGTACTACAAAAATATACATATACAGAACATGCCATTGAAAGTGTTAATAGGAGAGTGGTTAGGAAGGCCCTTGGTTCCCAAGGAGGAGGAAGGAGAACAAACATTTTCTAGCCTATGAGCTAGCCAAGATCACAATCTGCTCTGCTGGAAAGTAATCTTGTTTAAAGCCAGGAGTTATCACCTATGCAGTCAAAATAATATATCTTTCTTATAGAAATGTTTTCTTAAACTATGTCAATGAATATAGCTGAAATAATATATCGTACCTAGAAGCCTGCTCTTCTCCAAAACCTAAATCAACTGTTTTATGAATACAAAATATCTCCCTTGGAATATCTCCCTCTAGTCTTATGCTAATGATACCCAGAGACCATCCTTTGGCTAGTCTTATGCTAATGACACCTCAAGATGTAAGAGCTTCCTGCAACTCTTAGCCTTAAGGTGTTTCTTTTAACTATAATTAGCAGCCAACTTTCAAGTGTATAATGTAATCCTTGAACTAGTTGCAGGGGTATTCTCATGTAACCAGAGGGAAAGGGCCATGGCACAATTTTTTGAAAGAATGAGATAGCCCAAGGACACAACATAAACCTATTAGAATCAGATGAGTCCAAGATGACAGACTAGACCTTGATCTTCTTCAATCAGCAAGCTAAATGACATGCCCAGAGGTGCCATGACAGTTCTGCCCCTTTCCCAAAATAGTTGGAATAATCCTCCCACTCATTAGCATGTGAAATTACCCAGCCCATAAAAGCATGCCATATTTTCAGGGCCACCGCACTCACCCTCTGTGATGGCCCACACTCTCTGTCTGTGGAATGTGCTTTCCTCTTAATCTGAATAAATCTACTTTTCTTACTTATCACTTTGTCTCTCACTGAATTCTCTTCTGCAAAGACACATCAAGAACCTGAGCTCCATTAGCTCCTGGAACCAGGATCCTGGATTTTGGCTAGGTTCAAGTCCCAGCCACGTGGGTTCAAGTCCCAAACTGGGTTTTGGGTTTAAGCCCCAGTCTGATGTGAAATGGTTTCACTCCTACCCCTTCCAATCCCTCTGGCTGGGAGATTTCTCTGTCCTATCATTTTAATAAGCTTTGTTGCATGAAGCTCTGAGTGACTGAGCTTGGTTCAGAGATCCAGAACTTGACACTATTCACCATAAGCTAGCTATTGACATTTATCACCAAAGGATGTTATATACACTATTTTCTAGTTCTCTTTTAAAAAACTACATAACATGGGGTGCTGAGCTACACCCTACAAACCTGGTTTGTCTAATTCACAACTTTCACTGGTTTGCCATCTGGATTCTCACTTGACATAGACATTGATGAGTAAGAGCCCCGACAGTTAAACTCACTGAATAGTTCTAAACCGAGTACCACAAGAATAATAAGTACAAACGACTTGGAAATAGGTAGGCATGCTTAGAAAGAATTTAAAAGCAATAACGTACTTGGCAGAAAACTGAGTTGTGAGAACAGTGTATTTTTCCAGATTAGAGCTGAAAAAGCAAATTTAGCACATTAAGAACAATATAAAGAGGACCTGAGTATTTTTGGACTATTATATTTCTCTTCTCAAAGTAATCTGGTGGTGCTATGTATGTAAAATTTTCAGTGTTCGTATCTTTAAATAAGTTCCTTCACACTTTATTTATGAAATAATTTTGTCTCTTATGGTTGTGGGATTTTAACAAACATCAAATATTTTAAAATGTTATTTTTTCAAATATATCTGCCTACATGATGTTTTGAATTACAATGAACACATTCGTAAGATTGGAAATGTCATTATTCAGTAGAACTGAATACATATTGTCTTAGGAAATGCAATATGGACGTGCAAAGGTAAACACTCCATTTGTAACAAGCCAAATTATATTCTTGTCCTGATTGCTGATTTTGTTACACTGAAACATTAACCATGTTAAAATGAAACTGACAGGGCTGTAACAATTTCTGTTTGCTGTTCTCCTTGCACATTTTTGATTTCCTAAACAGGCAAATAACATAGTGAATTACACGGATCCTCTTAATGCTAAGTCTAAGACAATTGCTTTTCAGTACCAAATAGTCTTTGATATCTGAATTGAAAATTCAATGTAAGCAAACATAGCTTTCTAAAACAGATTGATAAAGCAAAATTCAATTAGTCAGATTTATCTCATCTCCTTCTTCCTTGCGACTTAGTCTATATAACTTCACAATTTGTGAAACTTGTAACTTTTACAGCGTAATCATAATGTCACAGACTACTTTAAAATAAGAATACAGAGACAGAATCAGGATTTTGATATAGAATCTAAAACTATTGGTAGCTTTATTTTACAAAATAGCAAGACTAATTTAGCTGTTTTACAGAGAATATATTCATTTCTGTTTCATCTAACTTATGTCTGTAAGCATAATGGAAAGTAATGTGGTAGGGTAAAGAAATGTGTCCTTACAAGGGTAGAAAAATAAGGATTCAATAGTCAAATGATGATACTATCACATCTTCCTATCTTTGGCATTCCTGGAGATTTTTACCTTGACCTGAAAGTATATACAAACTACAAGTCACTTTCCAACTATGCAGATCTGAATACCATGTTTTTATGTTTTCCTTCAGTATACCTCTGCCCAATCTTCATACATAATCTTAACATAAATTTCCAGGCTTGAAAACCTATGTAGAGTGACCCGATTCTGACTTCGGCAATATGTTGAAACAGATAGCATGGCTTCCATCTTTGACCCCAACCTACAAAACCTAACCCTGCTACAAATGTGGGATAAACTTTAAGAGGTGTTCTCACTGGAAAGAAAGGAAAATCCCAAGCAAAGAAATAACATAGAACTTCAAGGGGATTATAAGAAAATGAGCTGGCAGTGAGACTGCAGAGAGCTTAGTTGCTGTTCTTGGGAACCTAAACTAGGATTTAGTACTGAGACTCCTATATAAAGCTGAAAATTTCCCAACAAGACTACTGTCCTGATTGCTGATTTTGTTACACTGAAACATTAACCATGTTAAAATGAAACTGACAGGGCTGTAACAATTTCTGTTTGCTGTTCTCCTTGCACATTTTTGATTTCCTAAACAGGCAAATAACATAGTGAATTACACGGATCCTCTTAATGCTAAGTCTAAGACAATTGCTTTTCAGTACCAAATAGTCTTTGATATCTGAATTGAAAATTCAATGTAAGCAAACATAGCTTTCTAAAACAGATTGATAAAGCAAAATTCAATTAGTCAGATTTATCTCATCTCCTTCTTCCTTGCGACTTAGTCTATATAACTTCACAATTTGTGAAACTTGTAACTTTTACAGCGTAATCATAATGTCACAGACTACTTTAAAATAAGAATACAGAGACAGAATCAGGATTTTGATATAGAATCTAAAACTATTGGTAGCTTTATTTTACAAAATAGCAAGACTAATTTAGCTGTTTTACAGAGAATATATTCATTTCTGTTTCATCTAACTTATGTCTGTAAGCATAATGGAAAGTAATGTGGTAGGGTAAAGAAATGTGTCCTTACAAGGGTAGAAAAATAAGGATTCAATAGTCAAATGATGATACTATCACATCTTCCTATCTTTGGCATTCCTGGAGATTTTTACCTTGACCTGAAAGTATATACAAACTACAAGTCACTTTCCAACTATGCAGATCTGAATACCATGTTTTTATGTTTTCCTTCAGTATACCTCTGCCCAATCTTCATACATAATCTTAACATAAATTTCCAGGCTTGAAAACCTATGTAGAGTGACCCGATTCTGACTTCGGCAATATGTTGAAACAGATAGCATGGCTTCCATCTTTGACCCCAACCTACAAAACCTAACCCTGCTACAAATGTGGGATAAACTTTAAGAGGTGTTCTCACTGGAAAGAAAGGAAAATCCCCAAGCAAAGAAATAACATAGAACTTCAAGGGGGATTATAAGAAAATGAGCTGGCAGTGAGACTGCAGAGAGAGCTTAGTTGCTGTTCTTGGGAACCTAAACTAGGATTTAGTACTGAGACTCCTATATAAAGCTGAGACCCTCAAAGCCTCTGTTTACAGGTGGAGAAGGTACACAGAGATAGTCTGCTGAATTACACATGGGGATTATGAGAAGATGGGGTGTCTACCTGCATCCTGACCTAAAACAATGGATCTTTATCTACTGAGCTTTTGGTTCATGTGTGCTCAGTCGTTTCAGTCAGGTCTGACTCCTTATGACTACATAGACTGTAGCCTTTCAGGTTCTTCTGTCCATGGGATTCTCCAGGTAAGAGTATGGAGTGGATTGCCATGCCCTCCTCCAAGGGATCTTCCTGACCCAGCAATCGAACCCATGTCTCCTAAATCGCAGGCAGATTCTTGACTGCTAAGCCACCATGGATGCCCATTGGTTCCATGTATAGTAATCAAATGGTTCTAGAAACTCTACATTAAGAAACCTACACAATGAAATCTGTGTTGACCCAGAAGATGGTGGTAGAGCTGGAGTACTAGGGAAAAGTGAGTACAAAATTTCTTTGACCCTACAAGACTCTTATAAATAAAAGCCCAGGGTTTCCCTGGTGGTTCAGTGGATAATAGTGCAAGGGGAGCCGGTTCAATTTCTGGCCTGGGAAGGTCCCACGTGCCATGGAGCAGCTGGACCAACGTGTCCAACTACCGAGTTGGAGCCCTGGAGAGCATGTGCCCAGAGTCGGTGTTCTGCAGTGAGAGAGGCCACTGCAATGGAAGGCCCACACAGGCCAAAGAACAAAGATGGATGAAAATGAATAAATGAAAGACCAATAGAAGTGGCCAAAAAAATAAATAAAAATAAAAGTCCAGAAGGCAGACTTGAAATCCAAAGTTATAACAATCAAACCAAAACATCCCATATAAGAGAGTCTCAACCATAACAAGCCAGTTGAACAGAACCTTAGAAATACAGGTAATAAGGCAAATGGATAGACATTATGAAAATATATTTAAAATGATTAAAAATATAAAAATGAAGCTATAAGAATATAAAATTATATATATATATATTTCATAAATTAAAAATTGTCATTTAATACTTTAACAATTGATTTGAAAAGATGAACAGAAATTTGGTAACCTGTAAGCTACATAATAACTAATGCTTACTGAATGCTTACCAAGCCAACAAATGCTAAAAAGATACTTGCTATGCTATGATTTTTTGTTGTTTGTTATTCCTTTTATTGACTTCCCTGGGCTTACCTTGTGGCTCACAGGGTAAAGAATACGTCTGCAATGCAGGAGACCCAGGTTTTAGCCCTGGGTCAGGAAGATTCCCAGGAGAAGGGAATGGCAACCCACTGAAGTATTCTTGCCTGGAAAATCCCAAGGACAGAGGAGCCTGGCGGGCTACAGTCCATGGTGTTACAAAGAATTGGACACGACTGAGTGACTAACACTTCCCCCCTTTATTATTATTAGTGGTATACTCATTAGCGCATTCTTGCTAGCTGGAATTTGTCAGCACAGCAGACTCGTTCTGCGAACTGTGCTGCACTGCCCTGGGATCCCGTCATTTAGTAATCAAATGGTTCTAGAAACTCTACATTAAGAAACCTACACAATGAAATCTGTGTTGACCCAGAAGATGGTGGTAGAGCTGGAGTACTAGGGAAAAGTGAGTACAAAATTTCTTTGACCCTACAAGACTCTTATAAATAAAAGCCCAGGGTTTCCCTGGTGGTTCAGTGGATAATAGTGCAAGGGGAGCCGGTTCAATTTCTGGCCTGGGAAGGTCCCACGTGCCATGGAGCAGCTGGACCAACGTGTCCAACTACCGAGTTGGAGCCCTGGAGAGCATGTGCCCAGAGTCGGTGTTCTGCAGTGAGAGAGGCCACTGCAATGGAAGGCCCACACAGGCCAAAGAACAAAGATGGATGAAAATGAATAAATGAAAGACCAATAGAAGTGGCCAAAAAAATAAATAAAAATAAAAGTCCAGAAGGCAGACTTGAAATCCAAAGTTATAACAATCAAACCAAAACATCCCATATAAGAGAGTCTCAACCATAACAAGCCAGTTGAACAGAACCTTAGAAATACAGGTAATAAGGCAAATGGATAGACATTATGAAAATATATTTAAAATGATTAAAAATATAAAAATGAAGCTATAAGAATATAAAATTATATATATATATATTTCATAAATTAAAAATTGTCATTTAATACTTTAACAATTGATTTGAAAAGATGAACAGAAATTTGGTAACCTGTAAGCTACATAATAACTAATGCTTACTGAATGCTTACCAAGCCAACAAATGCTAAAAAGATACTTGCTATGCTATGATTTTTTGTTGTTTGTTATTCCTTTTATTGACTTCCCTGGGCTTACCTTGTGGCTCACAGGGTAAAGAATACGTCTGCAATGCAGGAGACCCAGGTTTTAGCCCTGGGTCAGGAAGATTCCCAGGAGAAGGGAATGGCAACCCACTGAAGTATTCTTGCCTGGAAAATCCCAAGGACAGAGGAGCCTGGCGGGCTACAGTCCATGGTGTTACAAAGAATTGGACACGACTGAGTGACTAACACTTCCCCCCTTTATTATTATTAGTGGTATACTCATTAGCGCATTCTTGCTAGCTGGAATTTGTCAGGCACAAGCAGACTCGTTCTGCGAACTGTGCTGCACTGCCCCTGAGGAAAATATCCAGAATTCGACATAAGAGTCATAACTAAATGGATAATATGAACAGGATTACAAGATGTGGAGAATGAAATTTGAAAATCTAATATGTGACTCTAATCACTCTTCTGGATTTTTCATGGCCTGCTGCATCTTGCTGCCTTCTGCTGGCTCTGGCTCAGGTCACTGACTCTGTCCTCAGCGGCGGAATACCTAGCACTCAGCCTGCAGACTTCTTCCCTCCCTGGATTACAGAAACATCTCATATGATCTCAGTTGTAAACATCCCCAGGCTGCTGATCCCAATTTCTATCATATGTATACATACATAACATATACAACAGGCTGAGTAGTACCCCAAATTAATATGTCCAAAACATGGTTTCCCATCCCCCCAGTCTAGCTCTAAAAGTGTTCCTCATCTTAGTTCCTTCCATTTCTTTAAGCTATTTTTCCTCTTTATCTTACAGTTAGGGTTTCCCTGGTGGCTCAGACAAGTAAAGAATCTGCCTGCAATGCAGGTGACCCAGGTTCAATCTCTGAGTCAAGAAGATCCTCTGGAGAAGGGAATGGCTATCTGCTCCAGTATTCTTGCCTGGAAAATCCCAAGGACAGAGGAGCCTGGCGGGCTACAGTCCATGGTGTTACAAAGAATTGGACACGACTGAGTGACTAACACTTCCCCCCTTTATTATTATTAGTGGTATACTCATTAGCGCATTCTTGCTAGCTGGAATTTGTCAGGCACAAGCAGACTCGTTCTGCGAACTGTGCTGCACTGCCCCTGAGGAAAATATCCAGAATTCGACATAAGAGTCATAACTAAATGGATAATATGAACAGGATTACAAGATGTGGAGAATGAAATTTGAAAATCTAATATGTGACTCTAATCACTCTTCTGGATTTTTCATGGCCTGCTGCATCTTGCTGCCTTCTGCTGGCTCTGGCTCAGGTCACTGACTCTGTCCTCAGCGGCGGAATACCTAGCACTCAGCCTGCAGACTTCTTCCCTCCCTGGATTACAGAAACATCTCATATGATCTCAGTTGTAAACATCCCCAGGCTGCTGATCCCAATTTCTATCATATGTATACATACATAACATATACAACAGGCTGAGTAGTACCCCAAATTAATATGTCCAAAACATGGTTTCCCATCCCCCCAGTCTAGCTCTAAAAGTGTTCCTCATCTTAGTTCCTTCCATTTCTTTAAGCTATTTTTCCTCTTTATCTTACAGTTAGGGTTTCCCTGGTGGCTCAGACAAGTAAAGAATCTGCCTGCAATGCAGGTGACCCAGGTTCAATCTCTGAGTCAAGAAGATCCTCTGGAGAAGGGAATGGCTATCTGCTCCAGTATTCTTGACTGGAGAATTCCATGGAACCTGGCAGGCTACAGTCATTTCGGGTTCCAAAGAGTCAGACATGACTGAGACACTAACACGAACTCATCTAAACCTCCTAACTCAGCAAAACCTCCTGTTGGCATAAGGGTCTAAGACGGTTTAGCACCTACACCAATAACAACTCTGGTCCAAGCTATCATCATCATTCTCCTGGGTAACTACAATACTCTCCTAACTTGATCCCTTCAGTTTATTCTGAAATACTGAAGCCTCTATGAGGCTGAAGTTCCATGCTAGCTCAAGGCTCTCTAATGGCTTCCTAACTAATCCAGAGAAATACAGTGTAAACCATGGCAAATAGCAGGCTACCATCAACACTGTTCTCATAATTTTCCACTCCTCTTCTCTTTCACTATGCTGTAGTCACACAGGTTTCCTCCAGTAATCTAGGCATGCTTCTACCTCAGCCTGTTTGCACAGGTTCTCTCTCTGCATGGAACAAGAATTCTTACCACAGATGCCCACGCAGTATTTTGCTTACCTCCTTTTCCATTCTCTTCACTCAACATTCATTTTAATTTTTTTTTTTTTTTTTTTGGTCTCCATCTACTGGATGGTAGACTCATTTGGTCACTGCTAAGTGCCCAGGGTCTAGAAGAATAGGTCCTGAAGAAGGTCTTGAAGACATGACTAGGTGGCATGAGCAGGTAGGTAGCACTCCCAGCACATGTACTCACCCCTGTTTTATTGCCTGGTCTTTCTCAAGCCTATCAATGACTTCGGGGAAAGTTTCCATGACTGCGTAATGAAGAAAAAAAGGTACCTGTCCTCTAGATGCTGGTATGAGATATAATATCACCAAATCAAAATGGACATCTGTAGCATTAAGTGGTCAGTGGGAAGAGAAATATTTGCAATGGCAAGAATTTGAACAAGTGAACAGGATTGTTCACTCTCTCTATATCGATGTACACTTATTTATGAATCATAAACAGTGGCTGAATGGCGAGGAACTTAGATGAAATAAGATTAGTGAGTTGGAATAAAAGGCTGCAAGCCAATGCACTTCTGGGGTGTTCAAGTCTATCAGATTCTTTGCACCAATTTGCAGCTCTGACCACAGTTTGTTCACAACTCTGAAAGGATTTAGGAAGGAATTGGGGACCTACTTTTAATCATGTTGATTCTTTCATCATAATTCTTTGTATGGCTTCTGCTAGTGTAATAATAGCAACACCTTAATAATAATAATAACAATAATAATAGCAACAAACCTGCCTGAAGTTTTCTTTCTCATAATTTTTATAATCTAGTTGGCCCCCACAGGTGTGCCATAGCTTGTTTTAAGTGCTGTGTGTTGGAAATATTTCAGAAGCAAAATTTATATATTTAAAAACAGAAATGAAGCCCCTGGTGGTCCAGTGGTTAAAGAGTTCACCTTGCAATGCAAGGTTCACTGGTTTGATTCCTGGTCTGCGAAGATTCCATGTGCCCCCTAGCGGCTGAACCGCTATGTCCAATTACAAGCCAGTGCTGTATGAGAGGGGTCACTGTAATGGGAGGCCCACACAGGCCAAAGAATAAAGATGGATAAAAATAAATAAAAAACCAATAAAAGAGGTCAAAATAAATTTAAAAAAAAAACAGAAAATGAAAACCAATGGTAATATATCAAAAGTGGTACAATGGTCCAAAGTAGGTAGGTTCTAGACAATATGGTTATGAGGGTTATTTCACTCTAGTGTGTATATTCTGATTTTCCAAGGTCTTCAGTATCTTCTACTTTGCTGTTCTCTAGTTGACCACAATGCTACTATGCCATCTTATCTATTTTCTCCTCCTTATATGACTTTTATTTTTATAACTCTTATTCCTAATATTTAACAAATATAGTATATATAACTCTTATTTCTTACTATTTAATATTTCAAGTCTTCACAATTACACCCTCATGAATGTATGGAAGATTCCTATTCTGCTTAATCCTAGGGATTACAAAGGAGAATGCTGTTGAGTCTAATGCATTAGTCTCTGTCAAATTCCATCTTTGAAAATGAGGGACCATTTTTGATAAGAAAGATCAGTTGTGGTCAAGGGAAACCCAAAAGTAATTAACATTTTTGTTTTTCCTCTTTTTCCCCTCTCTTCCAACTCTTGCCTCTCAGTTCCATCTTCCTATTTTTTTTTAATCATAGGAAAAAGTTTTTCTCACTTTTAAAGAATTTTTATAAAGTCAGTAATTAATTATATTACTTATATTTTGGTATACAACATGATTATTATTATTTCTTTCTTAGACATTCAGGGTCTCTGTGTTTTCATAGTCTTATTCTTTTTATACTGGATGTAGGGAATTTTAATTTGACTAAAATGTTGCTCAATATATAATACAAATTTCAAGGCAACAAGCATAGACTGTTTATAATTTTCTTAAATTAGCCTATTTGAATATTAAAACTTAAATAAAATCATCAGCAAAAGCAAGATGATTTTAATTTTTAAAATACAGCAAGTTAATAAGATTCAACCAACAAAGAAAGTTGAACATTGACAGTTCCTTGTTGAAATATGCAAGCATTGGTATTTCAACTGAAATCATAAATTTTTTTTAAAGTAACATTTTTATAGTTAAAACTATATTATTCAGATAAATAGATAAAATTTATTAATCACATATCCCCAGAATTTTACTGTTTCAGGTATCCTTGCAACAATATATATTAAATAGGGCTCCACTTAAAGTATTTTTAAACCTTGGAAAGAAAGTTTCCTATTATGTGAATTAATTTTATTTTTGAAAAGCAGAACATATTTATTCTACCTTTTTAAAGTTCTAAAAATTTTTGAAAAACTAAATATGGAAGGACATTGAACCTCACTCTGCAAGTAGTTGAGATGTCATGAAATGAGGACAAGAAATGAATGGCTATAAATGTTCATATAGTTAGACCTAGTATTCCAGATGATTTGTGGAGAATAACTTAATTTATGATGAAAAATGGCCATTCCAATTATTTTACTGCTAATTTTAGATGACATGTAAAACTTGGGGTGCAAACATTAGGGGCTATATCTCTGTTCCTAGTTGCTCCATTCACAATAACAATCTGTATTTTAATATCAAAGTTCTGGATTTGGGTTCAAGATAGCAACAAGACCATAGTTAACTGAGAAATGGCTTTTAAGGGTTCATGCACAAATTCACCTATCTCTGGGTTCAGTGCAGAGGCAATCAATCTAGAAACACCCAGACTAGGTAAAAGGGGCTCATTTACAAATGCTAAAGTTTCAGTCTGAGAACAAGGAATCTAATTTAGTGCACATCTAGGGACTTGCTGGTTGGCAGGCACCATCTTTTCCTCTCTCTCTCTCTGTCTCATTCCAGTCAGTGGGCACAATCTAATCGCTCGCCCCTCAACAGTGGGTGCCATTTATATGTGTTACCTCTGTCTTGCTCTAACCAGTGGACTCCACCTTCTTTTTTCTTCACTTTCCCCCCTGGTGGGTATTATCTATATATTCTTCCTCTGCCTTGCTCCAGTCAGTGGTGCCATCTTTTTTTTTTTTAACTGTTAACTATTTTTATCCAGTAGGTACTACCTTCACACTCTCCTTCTGCCCTGATTCAGCCAGTGGTATAGCCAATGGATAAATGTGTAACATACATAGCCAATGAACAAATTCCTAGAAACATACAAGCTACTAACTGAAACATGAAGAAACAGAAAATCTGAATAGAAAGTTCACTATGGATATTGAATCAGTAATCAAAAACCTCCCAGTAAACAAAGTCAGGAATAGATTTCATCACCTGTAAATTCTAGCAAGCAATTCATTAAGATTTAATACCCTTCTTTCTCAAATTCTTAGAAAAGGCAGAAAAGGAGGAAACCCTTCCAAACACTTTTACAAGGCCAGCATTATCATAATACCAAATCAGACAAGAATGTCACAAGAAAACAAAAATCAACAACAAAAATAAAGGTACTATCCCTGATGAATGTACATGCAATAATCCCCAACAACAATTAGGGAAGAAAATTTGATGATACACTAAGACTCATTCACCATGATCAGGTAGGATTCATCCCAGGGATGCAAAGACAGTTCAACAAATGCAAATCAATCACTGTGACACACTGTATTAACAGAACAAAGGATAAAATTATATGATCATTGTAATAGATGTGGAAAAAGCATGAGACAAAATTCAACATTGATTTTATGATAAACCTACGAACAAAGTTAGTATAGAGGAAACATACTACAATGAAATATAAGTCGTTCCTGACAAGACTACAGTTAATGTCATTATCAACAATAAAGAGCTGAAAACTTTTCCTCTGAGCTAAAGAGTAAGTGCCCACTCTTACCACTTGTCTTCAACATCATATTGGAATGCTAAGGCAGAGAAATTAGGCAAGAAAAAGAAATAAAGTGCATCCAAATTGGAAAGGAAGAAGCAACAGTCTCTATTTATAGGTGACATATTAGTATATAGAGCAAATCCTAAAAACGCCACTAAAACTCTCAGAACTAATATACAAATTCAACAAAGTTGCAAGATACAAAAATATACAAATAATTGCTTTACTACACAGTAAAAAGTAATTGCATTACTTATACACTAATAAGTTACTATCAAAAAATGAAATTAAGAACATAATGCGGGCGGGCGGGTTCCGGCGGCTCCTCGCGGCGGGCGGGTTCCGGCGGCTCCTCGCGGCGGGCGGGTTCTTCATTCATCTTTTATTCTTCGGCATGTGTGGGCCTCCCATCACAGTGGCCTTCTCTCACTGCAGAGCACCAGCTCTGAGCACATGTGCTCCAGAGCTCTGGCTCGTAATTGGACACATTGGTCCAGCCACTCCGAGGCAGGTGGGATCTTCTCAGGCCAGGGATTGAACCAGTGCCCCTTGCACTGCAAGGCAGACTCTTTAACCACTGGTTCACCAGGGAAGCCCCCTGTCCATTTTTGTGCTACTTAAAAATAGTATGTTTTTAAAATTTTCATTTTCTGAACATTTGCTAGTCTATAGGTATGTAAATGAATTTTATAAATTGACTTTGTATTCTATTAATATAATCTCAGTCAATTAATTTATGAGTGGCGATAGTTTATTTTAGTAGATTCAGAATGTTTTCTACATCCACAAATATGTCTCCTCTGGATAATGACAGCTCTACTTATTTTCCAAGTTTATGTTTTTATGTACTTCTTGAAGAGGAACTAAGGAGACCCTTGATGAAAATGAAAGAGAAGACGGCAAAAGCTAGCCTAAACTCAACGTTCAAGAAACAAAGATCATGGCGTCTGGTCCTGTCACTTCATGGCAAAGAAATGGAGAGAAAGTGAAAACAATGACAGGTTTTATTTTCTTGGGTTCCAAAATCACTGCAGATGGTGACTGCAGCCATGCAATTAAAAGATACTTGCTCCTTGGAAGAAAAGCTATGACAAACCTAGATGGCATATTAAAATGCAGAAACATCGCTGAAAGAGGTCCATCTAGTCAAAGCTGTGGTTTTCCCAGTAGTCATGTATGGATATGAGAGCTGGACCATAAAGAAGGCTGAGTGCCAAAGAATTGATGCTTTTGAACTGTGGTGTTGGAGAAGGCTCTTCAGAGTCCCTTGGATGGCAACGAGAGAATTTTCACAAGGACAAATGCTGATGCTGAAGCTCCAATACTTTGGCCACCTGATGCAAAGAGCTGACTCATTGTAAAAGACCCTGATGCTGGGAAAAATTGAGAGCAGGAGGAGAAGGGGATGACAGTGGACGAGATGTTTGGATGGCATCACTCGACTGAATAAAGATGAGTTTGAGTAAACTCTGGAAGATAGTGAAGGATGGAGAATCCTGGTGTCCTGCAGTCCATTGGTCACAAAAAGTCAGATATGGCTTAGCACTGAACAGCAACAACAACTTCTTGCTTATTTCATTGGCTCGGGCCTCTGTACAATTGTGAATGAAACAGTGACAGTGGATCACTTTATCTTGTCCCTGATACGATGAAATACCATCCTTGTTTCATCTTTAAGAAGGATGCTAGCTGCAGCGTATAAAATTTTTCTTTTGCAGGTTGAAAATGTTGCTAAGATGTTTTATCTTGAGGGATGCTGAATTTTCAGTGCTATACAAACTTTATGTTTCTTGGTCAAAACTCACCTGCTTGTGATGTATTACCTTTTATGTAAAACTACATTCAATATTCTAGTATTTTTCTATGAAAAAAAAAAAAAAAAAGAACATAATGCAACACTTACCTGAGAGGCGAGACACCATGATCACAAAGGTTGTTTCCTCAGGGTGAAGCTTGTCCACTGGTCTCCAGACGTGCTGACCCCTGCAATTTCTCCAAATATGGGAAACTGGACAGTATAGTTTGTGATAGAGGAGGACTGCATTTGTGCTTTGCTCTGAAAAGAAAAAATAACAAAAGAATCCCATTATAATTGAATCAAAATGAAATAAATACTCAGGATTAAAATTTGCAGCCATGCAATTAAAAGATACTTGCTCCTTGGAAGAAAAGCTATGACAAACCTAGATGGCATATTAAAATGCAGAAACATCGCTGAAAGAGGTCCATCTAGTCAAAGCTGTGGTTTTCCCAGTAGTCATGTATGGATATGAGAGCTGGACCATAAAGAAGGCTGAGTGCCAAAGAATTGATGCTTTTGAACTGTGGTGTTGGAGAAGGCTCTTCAGAGTCCCTTGGATGGCAACGAGAGAATTTTCACAAGGACAAATGCTGATGCTGAAGCTCCAATACTTTGGCCACCTGATGCAAAGAGCTGACTCATTGTAAAAGACCCTGATGCTGGGAAAAATTGAGAGCAGGAGGAGAAGGGGATGACAGTGGACGAGATGTTTGGATGGCATCACTCGACTGAATAAAGATGAGTTTGAGTAAACTCTGGAAGATAGTGAAGGATGGAGAATCCTGGTGTCCTGCAGTCCATTGGTCACAAAAAGTCAGATATGGCTTAGCACTGAACAGCAACAACAACTTCTTGCTTATTTCATTGGCTCGGGCCTCTGTACAATTGTGAATGAAACAGTGACAGTGGATCACTTTATCTTGTCCCTGATACGATGAAATACCATCCTTGTTTCATCTTTAAGAAGGATGCTAGCTGCAGCGTATAAAATTTTTCTTTTGCAGGTTGAAAATGTTGCTAAGATGTTTTATCTTGAGGGATGCTGAATTTTCAGTGCTATACAAACTTTATGTTTCTTGGTCAAAACTCACCTGCTTGTGATGTATTACCTTTTATGTAAAACTACATTCAATATTCTAGTATTTTTCTATGAAAAAAAAAAAAAAAAGAACATAATGCAACACTTACCTGAGAGGCGAGACACCATGATCACAAAGGTTGTTTCCTCAGGGTGAAGCTTGTCCACTGGTCTCCAGACGTGCTGACCCCTGCAATTTCTCCAAATATGGGAAACTGGACAGTATAGTTTGTGATAGAGGAGGACTGCATTTGTGCTTTGCTCTGAAAAGAAAAAATAACAAAAGAATCCCATTATAATTGAATCAAAATGAAATAAATACTCAGGATTAAAGTTAACTAAATAAGTGAACCTGTACACTGACAACTTTAAGATACTGATGAAGTAAAGAATACACAAATAATTGGAAAGATATTCCAGGTTCACGGATGGGAAAAATTAATGTGTTAAACTGTCCACGACACTCAGAGCAACCTACAGGTTCAATATAATTTCTATCAAAATTCAAATGTTATTTCTCACAGAAATGATAATCCTAAAACTTATATGGAATCACAAGAGATCCCCAAAAGCCAAAGCAATACTAAGGGGAAAATTAAATCTGGAGGCCTCACACTCCCTGATTTCAAAGTACATAACAATGTTGATCAAAACAATCACATTCCCATCAGATTTTATAATTCTTTTTCAATTTTCTCCCAATATAACAAGCAAAATATTCACAATATATCTTAATTTGTATTTAAAAGTAATTAAAATAACTAGTAGAATTTGGAAAAAAAAAGTATAGTACTGGCTTTAAAACAGACATATATCTGTTTTATCTGCAGATATCTGCAGTATATACATATATCTGCAGCAGAGCCTAGAAGCAAATTAGTTTGACTATATCTACATAAGCTTATGACCAAGGAATCAAGAATATACAATAAGGAGAGGGCAAAATCATCGCAAAAAATGGTGTTGGGAAAACTGGATATGCCAAAGAATGAATCTGGACCACTATCTTACACCAGACACAACAATTAAATCTGAATGGATTAAACAATTTAATGTAACACATGAAACCATTAAACACCATTGAGAACATGGACAGTAAACCACCTGGAGGGAATTCCCTGGTGGTCCAGTGGTGAGGACTCTGCACTCTCACTGCCAAGGGCCTAGTTCAACCCTTGGTCAGGAAGATGGATCCTATAAGCCACTAGATGCAGCCAAATAAGTAAACCAAACAAAAAGGCTTCTGGACATTG
This sequence comes from Tragulus kanchil, assembly GCA_022376925.1. Taxonomy (NCBI): domain Eukaryota; kingdom Metazoa; phylum Chordata; class Mammalia; order Artiodactyla; family Tragulidae; genus Tragulus; species Tragulus kanchil. Next base: position 24,774,752 of record JAIOJX010000025.1, on the reverse strand, counting down.
ATCTTGGTGGTAATTTATAGATTTGATACCCAAAGCAAATGTAACAAAAGCAAAAACAAACTAAACACAAGGGACTACATCAAACTAAAACATTTGACAATAAAGGAAACCATTAACAAAATGAAAAATCCTCCAGATGAATGGGAAAAATATTTGTGAACCTTATAGTGAGTCAATGTCCAAAATATATAATGAAATCATACAACTCAGTAGTGGAAAAAAAGTCTAATAAATGGGCAGAGTATCAACTTGAATACACATTTTCCAAAGAAGATATAAATATTTCCAATAGGTACATGAAAAGATGCTCATCACTAATCACTGGTGAAATGCAAACCAGAAATACAGTACAATATTACTTCACACCTGTTAGAGTAAGTATTATCAAAACAAACATCAAACACAGCAAGGATGTGGAGGAGAGAGAACTCCTGTGCACTGATGATGGGAACCTAACTTGGTGCAGCCACTGTGGAGAACATCATGGAGGTTCCTCAAAAAAATTAAAAATAGAATAGTCATATTCCAGCAATTCTACCTTTGGTATTTATTTGAGGAAAATGAAACCACTATGTGAAGACATACAACTGCAGCATTATTTGCCAAAACTAAGATATGAAGCAACCTAAGTGTTTAAATTCATTGATGGATTAACAAAGAAAATGTGACCATAAAATATATAGTGTCATTCAGTCATAAAAAGAAGGAAATCTTGACATCTGCAGCAACAGACATATATCTTGAGGGCATTATATTATGTGAAATAAGTCAAAGAAAGAAAAATACTATATGATCTCACTTATATGCAGAATCAAATAAAAAAGAAAAAACCTCAAACTGAGCTTACAGATGCAGAGAACAGACTGGCGGTGGCCAGTGGGGTGGGGTTTGTGGGGTGTGAGCAGAATGGGTGAGGAGGGTCAAAAGGTATGCACTGGGCTTCTCTGGTGGTCCAGTGGGTAAAGAGTCTGCCTTGCAGTGCAAGGGGCACTGGTTTGATCCCTGGCCCGAGAAAGATCCCACGTGTGGCAGAGCAGCTGGGCCAATGTGTCCATTTACGAGCCTGCACTCTGGCATGCACCCAGAGCCCATACTCTGAAACAAGGGAGGCCCCTGCAATGGGAGGCCCACAAAGGCCAAAGAATAAAGAAAGATGAAAATAATTAAAAAAAAAAACATTAAATGGGTTAAAAAATTAAAAAAATAAAAGAAAACAAAGGTTTCCACACAATTAAAAGTAATTCATTCCCAGTTATAAAATAAATCAGTCATGGAGACATATAGAATGGTAGCTATCATTAATAATACTGCATTATGTATTTGATTGTTGCTAAAAATATAAATCTTAAAAGTTCTCATCACAAGAAAATTAATTTGTAACTATGTATGGGGACAGATGTTAACTAGACTTACAGTGGTGATCCTTTTGCAATATATACAAATATTGAATCATTACATTTTATACTTGAAACGTAATGTTATATTCCATTATTCCAAAAAAAATCTATCAGTCGGCAATAATCAGAATGCTACTAAGGTCTCATACTGGGGTCTCTTAGCATACAGAAGATATGTCACTACCAGGATGAGAGATCCATGGCTCTCCTGAGACTGTGGGAATCCACCTTCCTCCATGCTTCATTGTTTAGATATTGTGCTTCAGAAAAGGAGATGCGTTCTTCACTGCAATTTCATGGACTTCTGACACAGACTTTGGTGACCTGGCTTTTTTAAAAGGTTTTTAAAATTTCAGAAAGTGACTCTAGTTAGTAATCAAGTTGTGAAAGAAATGTGAGAACACTCCAGCCATCTGGTTAAAATAGTAGGTACTGCTTCAGATGACAAAGAGACACCAGGCAAAGTGGCAAAGCGAGGGATCTGGTGACAGAGACCTCTCCATCAGTTTGCGGAGAAGACACAGATGCTGGAAAACACTGAACAAAACAGCACATCATGTTTCATCCCACTGAAAGTGCAGAAATTTAAGTGCTACAAGGAATATTTATTTAATTACCTCAGTCAGACTTAGAGTAGATACATAAGACTAGAGTTGTGAGATCTCTTGAAGGGGATTTCAGTGAAATTCTATTCAGCAATGGCTTGAATTTCTATTCTGTATAAAAGTCCTGTGGAGATAAAGTAAGAGAGAACTCCCATCAAGGTTTAGCCTTATTGACTAAAGTGGTTTTGCAGAGAAAAATTACATAATGGGATATGGTATTTTTTTTATATAAATCATGAAATTAGGAATCCAGTGGCATTATCCAGGCTTATAAAAATAAGAATCCCACATATAGCTTTCATGATATTTTCAGTTATTTGTAAAAATGAATTACCTTGTAGGAATTACTGACACTTCTGAGCAATGAAACGTATTTCCTCTAAAATGATATTCATCACACTTTCTATTATGAGCTGCACTCTGTCCCTGCAATAATTCATGTTGAAGCCCTAACCACCTCACTCCCGTATCTTAGATTTTAACCTGATAAGGAGAAAGCATCTTTTAAAAAGTTTATTAGGTTAAAATGAGGTCATCAGGGTGGGATGAATGCACTAAGACTGTTGTTTGTAAAAGAAGAGAAACTTTGAATACAAACACGAATAGAGCGAAGACAGTGAAGTCACAGGGAAAAGATGGCCATGTACAAGCCAAAGAGTGAGGCCACCCAGTCTGTGGTGCTCTGTTAGGCTCTCTACTCCTCTAGCAAAGGAATGCACTCTCTTTACTTCATTCTAGTGTAATCTACTGTCATCTGCATTATAAGTCTGAGCCAGATAGGTTATAGGGAGCGAAGTTACAGGCAGCAGGAAGCATTGGGACTTATTTCTCATTATATTCTCTCTATATGAATTCCATCAATAAGATAATAAATGGCCAATAGTTTTGTATGTACCACATCATTTAATCCTTACATACTTAATCATCAAAGATAATTTCTATGATTATTTTCAGTAATATGGATGAGGAAACTTAGACATTAGGCTAAGCACTCTGCCGAAATCCCAACAGGAGGTGGGATTCAAACCCAGGGAGCTGGATTCTGAAGTTTGTGCTCTCAAGTCTTTTCCAGGCACATATATTTTTCTAAGCATGACTTTGAGTTGTGAGGGAAGGGCATATTTAAGGTAAGGCCCATATGTTAACTACTCACACAATTTCTTCATGAACGGCAGGTATAATTTTTCAAAAATGACTATAACAATATTTCCATTCTCTAAGAGGTAGTATATTTTCTTGTCCTTTGAACGAATGGAATTTTGGGACTGGCCCAATGAATTGTTTGTTGTTGTATTCAGTGCTAAGTTGTGTCTGACTTTTGTGACCCCAAAGACTGCAGCCTGCCAGGCTCCTCTGTCCATGGGATTTTTCTGGCGAGAATCCTGGAGTGGGTTGCCATTTTCTTCTCCAAGGGATCTTCCTGATCTAGGGATCAAACCTGTGTCTCTTGTACTGGCAGTCGGATTCTTTACCACCGAGCCACCAGGAAAGACTTGCCCCAATGATTATTAATAGAAGGTGGTAAGTGACACTGCGTGGACTCCATGAATAGGTCATAAAAGATTATGACACTGCCTCCACCTCTCTCTCTCTTGATATGCTCATCCTGGAATATAGAATTAACTATATATTTTCTAGGGCCAAGTGGTAAATGAAAACATAGGACCCTTGTTGAAAAGAAACTAGAAAAATTTAAGATGATAACCTTAGAGCATTCAACTAAAGGTGAGACCTTTCTAAGCGTGGGGTCCTATAAGCTACACAGGCCACATTCCTAAGAAACTGGGCCTGTCCACTCAGTCACATCTGGCTAGAGTATAACATTAACAAATTAACACATATATATTTACACATTTACATCTAAAAATGCTGACTTTTTATTTTAATTATGCGTGTATGGCAGAGAGGAGTTTACCATAAATACATATATACCGTACATTTTCTCATCTACTACTCATCCTGCTTACCTCAGGTCAGGAGTTTTTTTTTTTTTTTTTTTTTTTTTCTTTTTTCAGAATTCTGAGCAGTTGCCAAAGTTTTCTGACAATAAATATATCCTAGTTGCCAGCATATGGTAGACACTTATTTATGGCTCATAATATTCTTTGACTTCCCTCATTTATAAAACAGGAGCCAAGAGTTTTCTTACTTTATTGAATGAAATATAGAAATGTCATTTCAAAAAGCTGTTAATTATAAATGAAGTAAATCAAAATCATATTTTACAGAGTTACCTAAAAAGATAATGGTATGTGATCTTGACTTCTCCAGAAGGTGACATCTACTAGAAATCCTTTCTCTAAACCATGAATTATACAACTGGAGGATTTATTAGAAGTGATGTCAGCCTAAGTCATTCCTTGTTTTTTTTTTTTCCTCTGTCCCTCCCCCCGCCTTTGTTGTTGTTGTTGTTAAATTTTGGCCTCTTTTACTGGTCCTTCACTTATTTGTTTTTCATCCATCATAATTTTTTGGCCTGTGTGGGCCTCCCATCACAGTGGCCTCTCTCTCCACAGAGCACTGGCTCTGGGTGCATGAGCTCTAGAGCGCTGGCTCGTAATTGGACACACCAGTCCAGCTGTTCTGTGGCATATGGGATCTTCCAGTGCCAGGGATCGAACCAGTGCCCCTTGCACTGCAAGGCAGACTCTTTACCCACTGAATGACCAGGGAAGCCCCTCTCTCTCTTTTTTAAACACTAATCAGAAACCCAAACAATTACTCAGATAACCAAACAAAAGTGCCTCTGTACCTTATGGCAAGGGACTTAGGAGATTTCTAGCCCACAAAAGCATCCCCCAAATAAGCAAATAAGCACTTGGTAAGGGCTATGGATCCAAGAGAATCAGGAAAACTGCCCCACCCCACACTGGGCTTGATTAGGAAAAAAAAAAAAAAACCTGGAGATAGCTTCCCTGGTAGCTTAGTGGTAAAGAATTCACCTGCCAATGCAGGAAAAACGGGTTCAATCCTTGATCCGGGAAGATCCCACATCCTGCGCAGCAACTAAGCCTGTGAGCCACAACTACTGAGCCTGTGCTCTAGAGCCTCAGAGCTGCAACTGTTGAAGCCCGTGAGCCTTAGAGCCTGAGTTCCACAACAAAAGAAGTCACAACAAGAAGCTTGCTCACCTTAACTAGAGAGTAGCCCTCAATTCTCTGCAACTAGAGAAGAGCCTGCAGCAGCAATGAAAACCCAGAATAACCAAAAATAAATAAATTAATTAAAAATTAGGTTAAAAAGAAAAAAACCTGGAGACTGTACAACTGGTTAGATACCCATGGACAAAAAAGAATGTATAAAATGTACAGCCTGCTAGGGGCATCCCTGGTGGCTCAGATATTAAAGAATCCACCTGCAGTGCGGGAGACCTGGGTTTGATCCCTGGGTTGGGAAGATTCCCTAGAGGAAGCCATGGCACCCCATTCCAGTATTCTTGCCTGGAAAATACCATGGACAGAGGAGCCTGGTGGGCTACAGTCCACAGAGTCTCAGTCAGACATGACTGAATGACTAAGCACAACACAGTGCATAGTAAAGGTGAGATTCCAGTACTCCATTGAATCTGGATAGAGCTACGTCTGGACATAGAGGGGAAGGAGGAACATGCCATCCCCCTACCACCCTAGGGCAACACTGCCCGGACTAAATTTTTGGCAGTTGTGATGGTGACCTCTCCTGCAGAGGAGTAGGTAGCAAAAGTTGTGAGTGATTGGTCAACCACCCCAGACATATGGGTTACATATGGAGAAATCAGTTTGTTTCCAGCAACTCTTGATTTCTGAAGAACTTCCACAACTGAGTGGGAGGAGGAAGGAGAAAGAGAAGGAAGCAGATTAGAATATCCAAGAGCATTAAAGGAATACAGTCTCTAGTGTCTGCTTCAAGATTTCAGCAAGAAGTATATCCACAAACATCTGGGAGTATCCCACTCAAGGATCTCCCTACCAGGCCTGTAGGTACCCCCAAATCCCCAAGTACTAAACTTGCACTCAGGTGCACTGGCCCCCACACACAGTCTCTCACTCCCCCAGTGTACTCTGTTGTATTGCCAGGTGCAAGCTCTTCAGAAGAAGCTGGAGTAGACACACAGGGTGATCAAACGGGCCAGGGGGAAATCACAAACCTAAGCGATAGCTCCACCTTTTGGAATATAAAAGAAAGTTCAACTAAGCCTGTGAGCCACAACTACTGAGCCTGTGCTCTAGAGCCTCAGAGCTGCAACTGTTGAAGCCCGTGAGCCTTAGAGCCTGAGTTCCACAACAAAAGAAGTCACAACAAGAAGCTTGCTCACCTTAACTAGAGAGTAGCCCTCAATTCTCTGCAACTAGAGAAGAGCCTGCAGCAGCAATGAAAACCCAGAATAACCAAAAATAAATAAATTAATTAAAAATTAGGTTAAAAAGAAAAAAACCTGGAGACTGTACAACTGGTTAGATACCCATGGACAAAAAAGAATGTATAAAATGTACAGCCTGCTAGGGGCATCCCTGGTGGCTCAGATATTAAAGAATCCACCTGCAGTGCGGGAGACCTGGGTTTGATCCCTGGGTTGGGAAGATTCCCTAGAGGAAGCCATGGCACCCCATTCCAGTATTCTTGCCTGGAAAATACCATGGACAGAGGAGCCTGGTGGGCTACAGTCCACAGAGTCTCAGTCAGACATGACTGAATGACTAAGCACAACACAGTGCATAGTAAAGGTGAGATTCCAGTACTCCATTGAATCTGGATAGAGCTACGTCTGGACATAGAGGGGAAGGAGGAACATGCCATCCCCCTACCACCCTAGGGCAACACTGCCCGGACTAAATTTTTGGCAGTTGTGATGGTGACCTCTCCTGCAGAGGAGTAGGTAGCAAAAGTTGTGAGTGATTGGTCAACCACCCCAGACATATGGGTTACATATGGAGAAATCAGTTTGTTTCCAGCAACTCTTGATTTCTGAAGAACTTCCACAACTGAGTGGGAGGAGGAAGGAGAAAGAGAAGGAAGCAGATTAGAATATCCAAGAGCATTAAAGGAATACAGTCTCTAGTGTCTGCTTCAAGATTTCAGCAAGAAGTATATCCACAAACATCTGGGAGTATCCCACTCAAGGATCTCCCTACCAGGCCTGTAGGTACCCCCAAATCCCCAAGTACTAAACTTGCACTCAGGTGCACTGGCCCCCACACACAGTCTCTCACTCCCCCAGTGTACTCTGTTGTATTGCCAGGTGCAAGCTCTTCAGAAGAAGCTGGAGTAGACACACAGGGTGATCAAACAGGCCAGGGGGAAATCACAAACCTAAGCTATAGCTCCACCTTTTGGAATATAAAAGAAAGGTTTCTACTAGGCAGCTTGTTGAATTTTAAGAAGCAAAAAAGTCATAAAAGCTTAGTTACAGAGGTGTCTGCTACTTACAAGATACCTATTTCAGCTCTAAAGACATGCATACGATCAAAGTAAAGGATGTTGTCATTTTGTTGCTAAGTCATATCTGACTCTATTTGTGACCCTATAAGTCCACCAGGCTTCTCTGTCTATGGAATTTCCCACACAAGAATACTCGAACAGGTTGCCATTTCCTCCTTCAGGGCATCTTCCCAACCCAGGGATCAAATCCACATACTCTGCATCTTCTGCACTGGCAGGAAGATTCTTTACCACTGCACCACACTGAGAGTCCAAAGTAAGGGACAGAAGACTATATTTCATTCAAGTGGAAACCATGATAAGTTGAGTGTAGCTATACTTATACCAGATAAAACAGACTCGAAGCAAAAAAATAGTAATTAAAGACAAAGATCTTTAAATAATGAAAAAGGACTCAATGCATCTAGATGATATTACAGTCATAAATATACACCGATCCAATATTTAGGCACCTAAGTATATTAAACAAATACTTAACGGATCTGAAGGGAAAATTAGAGAGAAATACAATAAAAGTAGATTGTAATACCCTACAGCCAGGAATTGACAGATCATTTGGAAAGAAAATATAAAAGGAAGAAGCTGAAGAATATTAAAGGAAAACTCTTGATTTCTGAAGAACTTCCACAACTGAGTGGGAGGAGGAAGGAGAAAGAGAAGGAAGCAGATTAGAATATCCAAGAGCATTAAAGGAATACAGTCTCTAGTGTCTGCTTCAAGATTTCAGCAAGAAGTATATCCACAAACATCTGGGAGTATCCCACTCAAGGATCTCCCTACCAGGCCTGTAGGTACCCCCAAATCCCCAAGTACTAAACTTGCACTCAGGTGCACTGGCCCCCACACACAGTCTCTCACTCCCCCAGTGTACTCTGTTGTATTGCCAGGTGCAAGCTCTTCAGAAGAAGCTGGAGTAGACACACAGGGTGATCAAACAGGCCAGGGGGAAATCACAAACCTAAGCTATAGCTCCACCTTTTGGAATATAAAAGAAAGGTTTCTACTAGGCAGCTTGTTGAATTTTAAGAAGCAAAAAAGTCATAAAAGCTTAGTTACAGAGGTGTCTGCTACTTACAAGATACCTATTTCAGCTCTAAAGACATGCATACGATCAAAGTAAAGGATGTTGTCATTTTGTTGCTAAGTCATATCTGACTCTATTTGTGACCCTATAAGTCCACCAGGCTTCTCTGTCTATGGAATTTCCACACAAGAATACTCGAACAGGTTGCCATTTCCTCCTTCAGGGCATCTTCCCAACCCAGGGATCAAATCCACATACTCTGCATCTTCTGCACTGGCAGGAAGATTCTTTACCACTGCACCACACTGAGAGTCCAAAGTAAGGGACAGAAGACTATATTTCATTCAAGTGGAAACCATGATAAGTTGAGTGTAGCTATACTTATACCAGATAAAACAGACTCGAAGCAAAAAAATAGTAATTAAAGACAAAGATCTTTAAATAATGAAAAAGGACTCAATGCATCTAGATGATATTACAGTCATAAATATACACCGATCCAATATTTAGGCACCTAAGTATATTAAACAAATACTTAACGGATCTGAAGGGAAAATTAGAGAGAAATACAATAAAAGTAGATTGTAATACCCTACAGCCAGGAATTGACAGATCATTTGGAAAGAAAATATAAAAGGAAAAGCTGGAACTGAATCATACTTTAGACCACAGAGACTTAACAGACATAGAGAGCATTCTCAAGGGCACATGAAACATTCTCTCAGGATCTGACAGAGCACAGATCATCTCAGCAAATTTTAAAAGATGAAATAATACCAACTATCTTTTCTGACCACAATGTTATGAAACAAAAAAATCCAAAACAAAAAGAAAGCTGGACAATCTATAAATACATGGAAATTAAACAACACATTTCTGAACTACTAGTGGTTAAGCATCAACAAAAAAGTAGAAATAGTAATTTTAAAAACTCTCAAAAAAAATCATGGAAACACAACTTATCAAATCCTATGAGATGTTGCAAAACCAATTCTAAGAGGAGAGTTCATGGCAATATATGCTGACATCAAGGAACAGGAAAGACCTCAAGCAAACAACCTAACTCTATATCTCAAGGAATTAAAAAAAAAAAAAAAAAACAATTTAAGTGCAAAGTTAACAGAAGTAAGGAAGATAACGAGAAAAATGAAAATAAATGAGCTAGAGATGAGAAAAACAATAAAAATGATCAGTGACACAAAGACCTGGTTTTTCAAAAAGATAAACAAAATTGAGAAACTTTTAGCTAGACTATCAAGAAAAAAAGAAGACTCATACAAGAAAATTAAAAAGCAAAGCACAACTGATACTACAGAAATACACAAGATCATAAGGGACTACAGACATAACTCAGAAATATTACAGGTTCAGTTTCAGAACATTCCAATAAAGCAAATATTACAATAAAGTGAGTCACACAATTCTTTGGTTTTCCAGTACATATAAAAGGTATGTTATACTACATTGTAGTTTAGGTGAGCAATAGTATTATGTCTAAAAAATGTGTATACCTTAATTAAAAATACTTTATTGCTAAAAGTATCACCAGCCCGTCATTTGAGCTCTCAGCAAGTCAAATGCTTTACAATACTAACAACAAATGATTACTGATTACAAATCATCATAATAAATACAATAATGGTAAAGTTGAAATACTGTGAAAATTATCAAGTTGTGACAGAGATACCTAGTGAGCACATGCCGTTCCACAAACATTCAATTTGCAAAGAATGTCATATCTGGAAAGCACAACAAAGCAAACGGCAATAAAATGAGGTATGCTTGCACTAGGCATTGGCACAAGTGGTAAAGAATCTGCCTGCCAATGCAGGAGAATGTGAGAGACAAGGGTTTGATCCCCGAGTCAGGAACATCTCTCAGAGGAGGAAATGGCAGCCCACTCCAGTATTCTTACCTGAAAAATTCCATGGACAGAGGAGTCTGGCAGGTTACATTCCATGGAGTTACACAGAGTCAGACACAAATGCATACACACACACACACACACACACACACACACACACACACCATCCATGGCTTACTTTTAGCAATTATATGCCAATAAATTAGATAACCTCGGAAAAAAAGTTATCTATTCCTAGAAACATACAACTCACCAAGGTTAAATCAGGGAGAAGTAGAAAACCTTAACAAACCGAATAACAAGTAGACATTAAATATGTAATCAAAAATCTGTTAAAACAGAAAACTCCAGAACCAGATGGCTTCACTGATAAATTCTAGCAAATATTTAGAGAAGAATTAATGTTAATGCTTCTCAAACATTTCCAAAAATTGAAATGAGAGAACATTTACAAACTAACTATTCATGTAACCCAGCATTACTCTGATGCCAAAACCAGATAAGAACACTACCTAAATAAAACAATAAAATTAAAAGAAAATTGTTTTGACTCAATGAACCCCACAAATACACAAGATCATAAGGGACTACAGACATAACTCAGAAATATTACAGGTTCAGTTTCAGAACATTCCAATAAAGCAAATATTACAATAAAGTGAGTCACACAATTCTTTGGTTTTCCAGTACATATAAAAGGTATGTTATACTACATTGTAGTTTAGGTGAGCAATAGTATTATGTCTAAAAAATGTGTATACCTTAATTAAAAATACTTTATTGCTAAAAGTATCACCAGCCCGTCATTTGAGCTCTCAGCAAGTCAAATGCTTTACAATACTAACAACAAATGATTACTGATTACAAATCATCATAATAAATACAATAATGGTAAAGTTGAAATACTGTGAAAATTATCAAGTTGTGACAGAGATACCTAGTGAGCACATGCCGTTCCACAAACATTCAATTTGCAAAGAATGTCATATCTGGAAAGCACAACAAAGCAAACGGCAATAAAATGAGGTATGCTTGCACTAGGCATTGGCACAAGTGGTAAAGAATCTGCCTGCCAATGCAGGAGAATGTGAGAGACAAGGGTTTGATCCCCGAGTCAGGAACATCTCTCAGAGGAGGAAATGGCAGCCCACTCCAGTATTCTTACCTGAAAAATTCCATGGACAGAGGAGTCTGGCAGGTTACATTCCATGGAGTTACACAGAGTCAGACACAAATGCATACACACACACACACACACACACACACACACACACACACCATCCATGGCTTACTTTTAGCAATTATATGCCAATAAATTAGATAACCTCGGAAAAAAAGTTATCTATTCCTAGAAACATACAACTCACCAAGGTTAAATCAGGGAGAAGTAGAAAACCTTAACAAACCGAATAACAAGTAGACATTAAATATGTAATCAAAAATCTGTTAAAACAGAAAACTCCAGAACCAGATGGCTTCACTGATAAATTCTAGCAAATATTTAGAGAAGAATTAATGTTAATGCTTCTCAAACATTTCCAAAAATTGAAATGAGAGAACATTTACAAACTAACTATTCATGTAACCCAGCATTACTCTGATGCCAAAACCAGATAAGAACACTACCTAAATAAAACAATAATAATGAAAATTGTAGACCAATGCCCCAGATAAAAATAGACATAAGAATTTCAACAAAATATTAGGAAACTAAGTTCAAGAATACATTAGAACTATTATATACCCAGATTAAATGGGACTTAACTCTTTGGATGAAAGTATGTTTCAATACATAAAACTTGATACATACAATACACTGCATTAAAAGAATAAAAGAATAATTTCAGGATCATCTCAGTAAATGCAGAAAATGTATTTAACAAATTAAAACTCTGTTTCATGATAAAAGTTCCTCAGCAGATAAGGTATAGAAGAAATATACCTCAGCATTACAAAGGTCATAAACTACAAACCTGTAGCTCATATACTCAGTGGTGAAATACTGAAAGCTTTTCCTTAAGATGAAGAAAAAGACAAGGATGCCCACTCTCACCCCTCTTACTCCGGATATACTAGAAGTCCTATCTCGAGCAGTTAGGCAAGACAAATAAATAAAATGCAACCAAAATTGGAAGGAAACAAGTAAAATCGATATTTTTAGCAATGCTATAATTTTGTATACAATAAATCCCAAGGACACAACCAAAAACGTATTGGAATTGATCAGTGTATTCATCAAAGTTGGAGGATATAAGATCAGCATACAGAAATTAATTGTATTTCTATACACTAATAACAAACCGAATAACAAGTAGACATTAAATATGTAATCAAAAATCTGTTAAAACAGAAAACTCCAGAACCAGATGGCTTCACTGATAAATTCTAGCAAATATTTAGAGAAGAATTAATGTTAATGCTTCTCAAACATTTCCAAAAATTGAAATGAGAGAACATTTACAAACTAACTATTCATGTAACCCAGCATTACTCTGATGCCAAAACCAGATAAGAACACTACCTAAATAAAACAATAATAATGAAAATTGTAGACCAATGCCCCAGATAAAAATAGACATAAGAATTTCAACAAAATATTAGGAAACTAAGTTCAAGAATACATTAGAACTATTATATACCCAGATTAAATGGGACTTAACTCTTTGGATGAAAGTATGTTTCAATACATAAAACTTGATACATACAATACACTGCATTAAAAGAATAAAAGAATAATTTCAGGATCATCTCAGTAAATGCAGAAAATGTATTTAACAAATTAAAACTCTGTTTCATGATAAAAGTTCCTCAGCAGATAAGGTATAGAAGAAATATACCTCAGCATTACAAAGGTCATAAACTACAAACCTGTAGCTCATATACTCAGTGGTGAAATACTGAAAGCTTTTCCTTAAGATGAAGAAAAAGACAAGGATGCCCACTCTCACCCCTCTTACTCCGGATATACTAGAAGTCCTATCTCGAGCAGTTAGGCAAGACAAATAAATAAAATGCAACCAAAATTGGAAGGAAACAAGTAAAATCGATATTTTTAGCAATGCTATAATTTTGTATACAATAAATCCCAAGGACACAACCAAAAACGTATTGGAATTGATCAGTGTATTCATCAAAGTTGGAGGATATAAGATCAGCATACAGAAATTAATTGTATTTCTATACACTAATAACAAACATTTGAAAAATTTAAAGAAAGTATCTTGCTTACAATATTATCAAAAACAGTAAAATACCAAAGAAATGAAATATCTGTAAAGTGAAATATATAAGACATTATTGAAAGAAATCAAAGATGACATAAATAAAAATGGAATGACATTCCATATGATCCAAAGCCAATCACAGATTCACAGAATCTTTATGAAAATGTCAATGGCCATGTTCACAGAAAAACAAAATCCATCCAAACTTTGTACAGAACCAGAAGAGACCTCAAATAGCCAAAACAATTTTAAATAAGAAGAATAAAGACAGTGGTATCCTATGTCTTGATTTCAAACCATATTATAAAACTATAGTATTTAAAACAGTATGGCATCAGGAGAAAACTGACACAGAAATCAATGGACTGGAGAACCAAGAATCAAAGCAAAACCTTCAAGGACATAAATCAAAGCAAGATCTTCTCTGACCCACCTACTAGAAAAGGAGAACTCAAAAGACAAATGAACACATGGGACCTAATGAAACTTAAAAGCTTTTGTACAGCAAAAGACATTACAATAAAGCTGAACAGACACCCCACAGAGTGGGAGAAAACCATAGCAAATGAAACAATAGACAAAGAATTAACATCCAAAATCTACAAGCAACTCAGACCACCTAGCACCGGAAAAATGAACAACCCAATCAAAAAATGGGATAAGGACCTAAACAGACACCTCTCTAAAGAGGACATACAGATGGCCCAAAAACATATGAAATGATGTTCAACCTCGCTTATTATTAGAGAAATGCAAATTAAAACTACCATGAGATATCAGCTCATACCCATCAGAATGGCCATCATCAAAAAATCTGCAGACAATAAATGCTGGAGAGGGTGCGGAGAAAAGGGAACACTCCTGCATTGCTGGTGGGAATGTAGATTGATACAGCCTCTATGGAAGACAGTCTGGAGATTTCTTAAAAAACTAAAAATAGAAGCACCCTATGACCCAGCAATCCCACTCTTAGGCTTATACCCTGATGAAATCAAATCTGAAAGAAGCACCTGTACCCCAATGTTCATTGCAGCTCTCTATACAATAGCCAGAACATGGAAGCAACCTAGATGCCCATCGACGAATGAATGGATCCAGAAGCTCTGGTACATATATACAATGGAATACTACACAGCTGTAAAGAGAAATGCAGAAGAATCAGCCCTAATGAGGTGTCTGGAAGAAATGAAATATCTGTAAAGTGAAATATATAAGACATTATTGAAAGAAATCAAAGATGACATAAATAAAAATGGAATGACATTCCATATGATCCAAAGCCAATCACAGATTCACAGAATCTTTATGAAAATGTCAATGGCCATGTTCACAGAAAAACAAAATCCATCCAAACTTTGTACAGAACCAGAAGAGACCTCAAATAGCCAAAACAATTTTAAATAAGAAGAATAAAGACAGTGGTATCCTATGTCTTGATTTCAAACCATATTATAAAACTATAGTATTTAAAACAGTATGGCATCAGGAGAAAACTGACACAGAAATCAATGGACTGGAGAACCAAGAATCAAAGCAAAACCTTCAAGGACATAAATCAAAGCAAGATCTTCTCTGACCCACCTACTAGAAAAGGAGAACTCAAAAGAAAAATGAACACATGGGACCTAATGAAACTTAAAAGCTTTTGTACAGCAAAAGACATTACAATAAAGCTGAACAGACACCCCACAGAGTGGGAGAAAACCATAGCAAATGAAACAATAGACAAAGAATTAACATCCAAAATCTACAAGCAACTCAGACCACCTAGCACCGGAAAAATGAACAACCCAATCAAAAAATGGGATAAGGACCTAAACAGACACCTCTCTAAAGAGGACATACAGATGGCCCAAAAACATATGAAATGATGTTCAACCTCGCTTATTATTAGAGAAATGCAAATTAAAACTACCATGAGATATCAGCTCATACCCATCAGAATGGCCATCATCAAAAAATCTGCAGACAATAAATGCTGGAGAGGGTGCGGAGAAAAGGGAACACTCCTGCATTGCTGGTGGGAATGTAGATTGATACAGCCTCTATGGAAGACAGTCTGGAGATTTCTTAAAAAACTAAAAATAGAAGCACCCTATGACCCAGCAATCCCACTCTTAGGCTTATACCCTGATGAAATCAAATCTGAAAGAAGCACCTGTACCCCAATGTTCATTGCAGCTCTCTATACAATAGCCAGAACATGGAAGCAACCTAGATGCCCATCGACGAATGAATGGATCCAGAAGCTCTGGTACATATATACAATGGAATACTACACAGCTGTAAAGAGAAATGCAGAAGAATCAGCCCTAATGAGGTGTCTGGATCTAGAACCTATCATAAAAAGTGAAGTCAGTCAGAAAGAGAAGGACAAATACAGTATATTAACACATATATATGGAATCTAGTAGGATGGTGATGATGCCACATGCAGTGAAGCAATGGAAAGACAGACATGGACAGTGGACATATGGACATTGTGGGGAAGGAACAGCAGGTGGGAGGTGTTAAGGAAGTAGTGTGAAGGCCTGTACTATCATAAGTGAAGAAAATAGCTCTAGTCATTGCTCTGTGAGAAAAGGGGATTCCTTCAGGGGTGCTGTGTGATGATTGTGAGGGGTGCAAAGAGGGAGATATACATATGACTAATCTGGGATCATACATATCTGTAAACAACAAAACTCTGTAAAAGTTAAAAGTAAAATAAAAGTTTTAAGAAAAAGAAAAAACTGAAAGAAGCATCTGTACCCTTATGTTCATTGCAGCTCTCTATACAATAGCCAGAACATGGAAGCAACCTAGATGCCCATCGACGAATGAATGGATCCAGAAGCTCTGGTACATATATACAATGGAATACTACACAGCTGTAAAGAGAAATGCAGAAGAATCAGCCCTAATGAGGTGTCTGGATCTAGAACCTATCATAAAAAGTGAAGTCAGTCAGAAAGAGAAGGACAAATACAGTATATTAACACATATATATGGAATCTAGTAGGATGGTGATGATGCCACATGCAGTGAAGCAATGGAAAGACAGACATGGACAGTGGACATATGGACATTGTGGGGAAGGAACAGCAGGTGGGAGGTGTTAAGGAAGTAGTGTGAAGGCCTGTACTATCATAAGTGAAGAAAATAGCTCTAGTCATTGCTCTGTGAGAAAAGGGGATTCCTTCAGGGGTGCTGTGTGATGATTGTGAGGGGTGCAAAGAGGGAGATATACATATGACTAATCTGGGATCATACATATCTGTAAACAACAAAACTCTGTAAAAGTTAAAAGTAAAATAAAAGTTTTAAGAAAAAGAAAAAACTGAAAGAAGCATCTGTACCCTTATGTTCATTGCAGCTCTCTATACAATAGCCAGAACATGGAAGCAACCTAGATGTCCATTGACAAATGAATGGATACAGAAGCTCTGGTACATATATACACAATGGAATACAACTCAGCTGTTCAAAGAAATGCAGAAGACTCAGTCCTAATGAGGTTACTGGAGCTAGAACCTATCATAAAAAGTGAAGTAAGTCAAAACAAGAAAGACAAGTACAGTATACTAACACATATATATGGAATCTAGTAGGATGGTCTTGAGAACACACACAGTGAACTCATGGAAAAACAGACAGAGCATAGACATATGGACATTGTGGGGAAGAAACAGGGAAGGGGAAGCATGGAGGGAGTAACATGAAAACCTATACTGTCATGTGTGGAAAAGATAGCTATTGTCATTGTGCTAAGTGAATAGGAGTGCTCACAATAGCTTGGGGCGATGGTCCGGAGGGGTGGGATAGGGGGAACTGCGGGGGGAGGGGACCAGAGATATGCATATGACTGATCTGGGAATATACATGTTGGTGAACAACAAAACTCTGTAAAACCTTTAAAATAAATAATTTAAAAAAAAAATAAACGACTTTCAACCATTTATAAACTTTCCTTTCCTCAAGAGAAAAACAAACCCTTAAAAACATACTTTACTTCTTTATGTATAAAGTGGTATCAAATCATGGTTAAAAAAAAAAAAGAATACTGGAGTAGATTGCCATTTCATACTCCAGGAGATCTTCACCACCCAGGGATCGAATCCTCCTCTCTTACATCTCCTGCATTGGTAGACAGTTTCCTTATCCCTGCTCATCCTGGGAAGTCCATATGACTCAACAATTCAATTTCTAGATATATACTTGAAGAACTGAAAACATATGTCCACGCAAAAACTCACACACACATGTTTATAGCATCATTAATCACAACAATGGTGTAACTACCAAAAAACAGGAAAAAAAAAATCCAAGTGTCTATCAACTGATGAATCGGTTAACAGAATATTATTGACCAATAAAAGAAATGAAGCATTGACACATCCTGTAACATGCATAAATCTTGAAAACACATCCTAAGTAAAAGAATCTAGTCATGAGAGACCATTATATGATTTCATTTATACACAATATCTAGACCAGACAAATCTACAGAGACAGAAAATACATGGTTGCCAAGGACTGGGGGAGGGGAGCATGTGTGAAGAGGACGAGTGAAGTGACTCCTAAGGGGTCACTTGGGAGGACATAAAACATCTGTACCCTTATGTTCATTGCAGCTCTCTATACAATAGCCAGAACATGGAAGCAACCTAGATGTCCATTGACAAATGAATGGATACAGAAGCTCTGGTACATATATACACAATGGAATACAACTCAGCTGTTCAAAGAAATGCAGAAGACTCAGTCCTAATGAGGTTACTGGAGCTAGAACCTATCATAAAAAGTGAAGTAAGTCAAAACAAGAAAGACAAGTACAGTATACTAACACATATATATGGAATCTAGTAGGATGGTCTTGAGAACACACACAGTGAACTCATGGAAAAACAGACAGAGCATAGACATATGGACATTGTGGGGAAGAAACAGGGAAGGGGAAGCATGGAGGGAGTAACATGAAAACCTATACTGTCATGTGTGGAAAAGATAGCTATTGTCATTGTGCTAAGTGAATAGGAGTGCTCACAATAGCTTGGGGCGATGGTCCGGAGGGGTGGGATAGGGGGAACTGCGGGGGGAGGGGACCAGAGATATGCATATGACTGATCTGGGAATATACATGTTGGTGAACAACAAAACTCTGTAAAACCTTTAAAATAAATAATTTAAAAAAAAAATAAACGACTTTCAACCATTTATAAACTTTCCTTTCCTCAAGAGAAAAACAAACCCTTAAAAACATACTTTACTTCTTTATGTATAAAGTGGTATCAAATCATGGTTAAAAAAAAAAAAGAATACTGGAGTAGATTGCCATTTCATACTCCAGGAGATCTTCACCACCCAGGGATCGAATCCTCCTCTCTTACATCTCCTGCATTGGTAGACAGTTTCCTTATCCCTGCTCATCCTGGGAAGTCCATATGACTCAACAATTCAATTTCTAGATATATACTTGAAGAACTGAAAACATATGTCCACGCAAAAACTCACACACACATGTTTATAGCATCATTAATCACAACAATGGTGTAACTACCAAAAAACAGGAAAAAAAAAATCCAAGTGTCTATCAACTGATGAATCGGTTAACAGAATATTATTGACCAATAAAAAGAAATGAAGCATTGACACATCCTGTAACATGCATAAATCTTGAAAACACATCCTAAGTAAAAGAATCTAGTCATGAGAGACCATTATATGATTTCATTTATACACAATATCTAGACCAGACAAATCTACAGAGACAGAAAATACATGGTTGCCAAGGACTGGGGGAGGGGAGCATGTGTGAAGAGGACGAGTGAAGTGACTCCTAAGGGGTCACTTGGGAGGACATAACAAAAGAGTTCTAAAAATCAATTGTGGTGATGGGTGCAGAGACTCTGTTGCACAGTTGCGGTTGTAGTAAAAATCACTGAATTATACACTTTAAACAGGAAAAAAATAAAATGCTCAACTTACTATAAAGTGAAAGTGTTACTCATTCAATTGTGTCCAACTCTCTGTGACCCCACGGACTATAGCCCTCACCAGGCTCCTCTGTCCATGGAATTCTCCATGTAAGAATACTGGAGTGGGTAGCCATTCCTTTCTCCAGGGACTGTTCCCAACCAAGGGACTGAACCCAGGTCTCCTGCATTGCAGGCGGATTCTTTACTGTCTGAGCCACCAGGAAAGTCCCAAATTCATACTAATATACATGTCTGTGGACATTTGTCTATCTATCTATCTACTTTTGATAACTGTTATAGTTGAGAACACATAACCTGCAGGGGAAATTTCTTTCATCCGTGGATAGCTCAGTAATGAGGAAATATGGGTCATTTCAAACCCCAAGTCACTATTCTGAAATTCTGCAGTCTAACATAATTACAAACATATTCATCTAGGCTAGCACTGTTTTAGTTACATGGGTTGGAATTTTACACCAACATGTTGTTGAGTATTAATTGAGATGGACAGTTCAGTAGCTAACATTCCGATGTCAAGTCTTCTCACTCCCCAGGCACTATTTCTCAATCACATTACTTTTTTCTTCCATTCTTTTTGAACTAAATGCAAGAATTTTTAGAACTTTTATTTACTGACTTTTAGGTTCATTTTACTAAGTAAATTGCTCTATTATGTTAAGCATCCTTTATATTTTCATTACTTTCACTAATGACCACTTCCATTGCTTTACAAATATTAGTTATCAACTTAAGAAATGAAGCATTGACACATCCTGTAACATGCATAAATCTTGAAAACACATCCTAAGTAAAAGAATCTAGTCATGAGAGACCATTATATGATTTCATTTATACACAATATCTAGACCAGACAAATCTACAGAGACAGAAAATACATGGTTGCCAAGGACTGGGGGAGGGGAGCATGTGTGAAGAGGACAGTGAAGTGACTCCTAAGGGGTCACTTGGGAGGACATAACAAAAGAGTTCTAAAAATCAATTGTGGTGATGGGTGCAGAGACTCTGTTGCACAGTTGCGGTTGTAGTAAAAATCACTGAATTATACACTTTAAACAGGAAAAAAATAAAATGCTCAACTTACTATAAAGTGAAAGTGTTACTCATTCAATTGTGTCCAACTCTCTGTGACCCCACGGACTATAGCCCTCACCAGGCTCCTCTGTCCATGGAATTCTCCATGTAAGAATACTGGAGTGGGTAGCCATTCCTTTCTCCAGGGACTGTTCCCAACCAAGGGACTGAACCCAGGTCTCCTGCATTGCAGGCGGATTCTTTACTGTCTGAGCCACCAGGAAAGTCCCAAATTCATACTAATATACATGTCTGTGGACATTTGTCTATCTATCTATCTACTTTTGATAACTGTTATAGTTGAGAACACATAACCTGCAGGGGAAATTTCTTTCATCCGTGGATAGCTCAGTAATGAGGAAATATGGGTCATTTCAAACCCCAAGTCACTATTCTGAAATTCTGCAGTCTAACATAATTACAAACATATTCATCTAGGCTAGCACTGTTTTAGTTACATGGGTTGGAATTTTACACCAACATGTTGTTGAGTATTAATTGAGATGGACAGTTCAGTAGCTAACATTCCGATGTCAAGTCTTCTCACTCCCCAGGCACTATTTCTCAATCACATTACTTTTTTCTTCCATTCTTTTTGAACTAAATGCAAGAATTTTTAGAACTTTTATTTACTGACTTTTAGGTTCATTTTACTAAGTAAATTGCTCTATTATGTTAAGCATCCTTTATATTTTCATTACTTTCACTAATGACCACTTCCTGTTAATTGCAAATTTTACAAAATGTATTTAGTGCCTTTATTCATACTTTCAGTTAAAATATTATGAAAATTGCCTCTCTAAACTTCTGTGTCACCCAAATTTCTGTTCCTATCCACTAGGTTATATGAAAAACTGTGAAAAATGTGTTGTTAATTTCACATAAGAAAAAAATCAAACTTAGATTAGTCATAATGGCATGTGTTAAATGAGGCCATTAATACTGCTAGTGATTAATGGTTTCACTTCCTAAGCAAACAAATATTAAATATCTAACTCTAGACACTTAATGAGGATTGACATAATTACATCTGCTAATAATTATCAGAATTTAATTTCTTTGTTTTTTGAAAAACACAAACTATATTTTTCCTTCTTTCTCTTCTTCAAGATTTGTCCACCAGCAATGCCACCCACTTAAATCTTTCCAGGTCATGCCAATGTAGAAGATACAGGGACGTGGATTCGATCCCTGTGTCAGGAAGATCCCCAGGAGTAGGAAATGGCAACCCACTCCAGTATGAATCTTCCCTGGAAAATTTTCATGGACAGAAGAGCCTGGCAGGCTACAGTCCATGGGGTCACAGAGTCAGACACAACTGAGCATGCATTCAGTAACTTTGTCTAAAGTTTCTCCCATTACTCTGGTATATAATTCATCAGAGTTTTTGTCAAATGTTGTCAAATCAATTGTCAAATGATTCACAGACCAGGTTCTTCCTGTTTGGGAGACATTTCTTCTATAGCTCAGTAATGAGGAAATATGGGTCATTTCAAACCCCAAGTCACTATTCTGAAATTCTGCAGTCTAACATAATTACAAACATATTCATCTAGGCTAGCACTGTTTTAGTTACATGGGTTGGAATTTTACACCAACATGTTGTTGAGTATTAATTGAGATGGACAGTTCAGTAGCTAACATTCCGATGTCAAGTCTTCTCACTCCCCAGGCACTATTTCTCAATCACATTACTTTTTTCTTCCATTCTTTTTGAACTAAATGCAAGAATTTTTAGAACTTTTATTTACTGACTTTTAGGTTCATTTTACTAAGTAAATTGCTCTATTATGTTAAGCATCCTTTATATTTTCATTACTTTCACTAATGACCACTTCCTGTTAATTGCAAATTTTACAAAATGTATTTAGTGCCTTTATTCATACTTTCAGTTAAAATATTATGAAAATTGCCTCTCTAAACTTCTGTGTCACCCAAATTTCTGTTCCTATCCACTAGGTTATATGAAAAACTGTGAAAAATGTGTTGTTAATTTCACATAAGAAAAAAATCAAACTTAGATTAGTCATAATGGCATGTGTTAAATGAGGCCATTAATACTGCTAGTGATTAATGGTTTCACTTCCTAAGCAAACAAATATTAAATATCTAACTCTAGACACTTAATGAGGATTGACATAATTACATCTGCTAATAATTATCAGAATTTAATTTCTTTGTTTTTTGAAAAACACAAACTATATTTTTCCTTCTTTCTCTTCTTCAAGATTTGTCCACCAGCAATGCCACCCACTTAAATCTTTCCAGGTCATGCCAATGTAGAAGATACAGGGACGTGGATTCGATCCCTGTGTCAGGAAGATCCCCAGGAGTAGGAAATGGCAACCCACTCCAGTATGAATCTTCCTGGAAAATTTTCATGGACAGAAGAGCCTGGCAGGCTACAGTCCATGGGGTCACAGAGTCAGACACAACTGAGCATGCATTCAGTAACTTTGTCTAAAGTTTCTCCCATTACTCTGGTATATAATTCATCAGAGTTTTTGTCAAATGTTGTCAAATCAATTGTCAAATGATTCACAGACCAGGTTCTTCCTGTTTGGGAGACATTTCTCTTCTTCCGTAATAAACCCAGGGGCCTTCCTTAACTTGAGGGACAGCCTGGCAGCAAGGCGTGCACTGTGCTGGGAGGCCAACTTGCCTTGAGATACCAATGCAGCCTCCTCTTAGCTGAAGAAGCTAAAGGTGGGGTCTGTCAGTTTTACAGAGCATAGTTTGCCCTGACTATGTAATTATACAGTGAAACTCACATTCCAATGTGAGTTTAGAAATTTAGAAATGGTATATTCAAAGCATAGTGCATAGCACTAACAAAATTTTTAATCAGTTTAAGCTTTCATGGTTATTCACTACCCAGCAAATTTCTAATTCTTACATTTCTCTATTCTTTGTGCTATTCTTTTTTATTCTTTTTTGGCTATGTTTGAATTAACTTATCTATAGACTCAAAAAAATCTGAGATTTTCAAAGATTTGTTGGTTGATTTACGAAGCATTGGACACTCGTTCTTATAATCACTGTTCTTTTCTTTTCCTCAATATATTTTGTAGTTTCCTTTTGTTTTTACAGTAAGTATAGCCAGATATGCATTTTAACATAAATACAGGTGAAGCAAAAATAATCATGTCTGATAATATTAATAATGAAATATAGCAAAATATTAATAGAAACTGAAAACTGACTAATATATAATGGCTTCAGTTAGTCCTATTCTTTTTATGTTTTACTCTCACTGATGACAGAAACTTCCTAAATTAAAAATAAGCTAAACGGACATATACTCATAGGAACCAAAGGTAAAAGAGATTTCTGTACTGCTTATTGAGTGGTACATGTGTGCTGAGTCACTTGAGTTGTGGTCAACTCTTTGGGACCTTATAGACTGTAGCCTGCCAGGCTCCTCTGTCCATGGGATTCTCAGACAATACTGGAGTGGGTTGCGTTGCCTTCCTCCAGCGGATCTTCGCAATCCAGGTTTAGAACCTGCATCTCCTACACTGGCAGACAGTTTACCCTAGCACCACCATTACTCTGGTATATAATTCATCAGTTTTTGTCATAATTTCATCGGGTTTTTGTAAAATTTTCAATTGTCAAATGATTCACAGACCAGGTTCTTCCTGTTTGGGAGACATTTCTCTTCTTCCGTAATAAACCCAGGGGCCTTCCTTAACTTGAGGGACAGCCTGGCAGCAAGGCGTGCACTGTGCTGGGAGGCCAACTTGCCTTGAGATACCAATGCAGCCTCCTCTTAGCTGAAGAAGCTAAAGGTGGGGTCTGTCAGTTTTACAGAGCATAGTTTGCCCTGACTATGTAATTATACAGTGAAACTCACATTCCAATGTGAGTTTAGAAATTTAGAAATGGTATATTCAAAGCATAGTGCATAGCACTAACAAAATTTTTAATCAGTTTAAGCTTTCATGGTTATTCACTACCCAGCAAATTTCTAATTCTTACATTTCTCTATTCTTTGTGCTATTCTTTTTTATTCTTTTTTGGCTATGTTTGAATTAACTTATCTATAGACTCAAAAAAAAATCTGAGATTTTCAAAGATTTGTTGGTTGATTTACGAAGCATTGGACACTCGTTCTTATAATCACTGTTCTTTTCTTTTCCTCAATATATTTTGTAGTTTCCTTTTGTTTTTACAGTAAGTATAGCCAGATATGCATTTTAACATAAATACAGGTGAAGCAAAAATAATCATGTCTGATAATATTAATAATGAAATATAGCAAAATATTAATAGAAACTGAAAACTGACTAATATATAATGGCTTCAGTTAGTCCTATTCTTTTTATGTTTTACTCTCACTGATGACAGAAACTTCCTAAATTAAAAATAAGCTAAACGGACATATACTCATAGGAACCAAAGGTAAAAGAGATTTCTGTACTGCTTATTGAGTGGTACATGTGTGCTGAGTCACTTGAGTTGTGGTCAACTCTTTGGGACCTTATAGACTGTAGCCTGCCAGGCTCCTCTGTCCATGGGATTCTCAGACAATACTGGAGTGGGTTGCGTTGCCTTCCTCCAGCGGATCTTCGCAATCCAGGTTTAGAACCTGCATCTCCTACACTGGCAGACAGCTCTTTACCCATAGCACCACCTAGGAAGAACATAATGCTTATTACACTTGCTTTATTCTAGGAACTGGATATGTGATTGAAACATTTGCACCAATTCCTTGAGGAACATCTTTCTTACCTGTGTGAGGAATGTGCTTATACAGAGTTATTTAATTTAGAAGTAGGCAATTAATTCCATAAATGCCTCCATGAACCTCTACATATTTCATGAAGCTGTTGTCAGTGCATTTGCCTTTGTACTTTGTGTGAGATTACATCATAATTATTTTATTTGCAATTTATTATTTCCATCAATTCCTAATATTATTTTCCACATTTGCAATATAGAGTCAGGAATACATAAAGTAGGTTGTTTCCCACACAAATAACAAAGGCAGCAACTAAACATTGTTTCTCTTTTTAAATTAAAGCAGCAGTGTTGCCATTTTACTAGTAATTTGGCAACCAGGGGTTAGAGTATGTACTTTCTCCAAAGGGAAGATGTGACATTTATGTTTTCAGTCTATATGTTTACTACAGTAAACAAAATACATGAACCATAAAAAAGTGAAAATTCATTTTGATGTTTGACTTTATGTCATAATTTAGATCTGGCTCTGAGTCTAGATTTTTCTGGTTCACTCAGCAGCAATAATAGCTTTATTCATCATAAAGCAAGTGATTGCAATTGCAGGATCACAGAATCACAAAATATTGATTTTTTTTCTCTTAGCTTCTAATCAAAACAGTGGCAACACATAGGCACTGGCTCAGAGCTTCTAAAGTTGAATGCAGTAGAATATGATCTTTTTTTCTTTCTCAAGGCCATAACTTTATGTTTCCCACTCAGCTCTAGAAAAAAGTTACACAGAAAGAGGGGTAGGGGCTTCCCCTGGTGGTCCAGTGGGTAAGGACACCGCCTTGCAGTGCAAGGGGTGCCGGTTCGATCCCTGGCCTGGGAAGATTCCACGTGCTGCGGAGCGGCTGGACCGATGTGTTCAATTACCGAGCTGGAGCTCTGGAGCGCATGCGCCCAGAGCCGGCGCTCTGCGACAACAGAGGCCACCGTGATACCCACAGGAGCCAAAGAACAAAGACGGATGAAAATGGAGAAATGAAAGACCAATAGAAGTGGCCCGCCCCCTCCCCTCCCTCCCCAACCAGACCCCCGCCCAAAATAAATAAATAAATAAATCTTAAAAAAAAAAAAAGAAAAAAAGAAAGAGGGGTAAGCAGTCAAGCCCTAGCATTTTGCAAACTGCTCCCCGAGCTTAATTGGTGTCTTAGCAGTCTATACAGCAGCTGTAACAAAAGGCTTTGCCTAGAGGCAAATGCTCACAGAAGCCACTTTTTCTCCCTAGCTTGCCTAGAAGCTTTGCTCCAGGCTAAACTTAGGACTTTGGTCACTTTTCAAACCTGCATCTCTAACAATTTTATTTGAATACCAAGTCACATTTTAGGTTTCCTATATTTTAAAAAATTATTAATAATACCCTCCCACTCCTCTGCTCCATAGCCCAGTCAAATGATTTTTAAAAATCCTTTGAAATACTATATTAATAAAATAGTATTAGACCTACAGGTCTCATCAACATTAACGTCTACTTATTCAAAATTTCTCAAAAACAAGGAGGGAAACAAGTGTTGTGAAGTATTTACCGAGCTGACATGTGAGACTGACTCAGAAACCAGGTGTGCGTGGTGATAAAGTCTCTGTGATGGAGTATAATGCTCTCTTGTGTACTCTGCAGTAAGAACTCATCTGATATTTTAGCAAAGATGAATTAAACGGTAAATTGGAAAACACAGTTGTATACAAGGGAAAGAAAGATGTAAAAGACAACCAGAAAAGCCTTGGTGGCTTAGTCAGTAAGTCATGTCTGACTCTTTTTACCACCCCATGAACTGTAGCCTGATAGGCTCCTCTGTCCTTGGGATTTCTCAGGCAAGGATACTGGAGTGTGTAGCCATTTCCTTCTCTAGGGGGATCTTCCCGACTCAGGAATCAAAGCCACTGCAGGCAGATTTTTTACCGACTGAGCTACAAGGGAAACCCAGAAAATCCTTAAAACTGGCGAATATGCAAGGTGCCGGTTCGACCGGGAGTAGCCCTGTTCAATTACCGAGCTGGAGCTCTGGAGCGCATGCGCCCAGAGCCGGCGCTCTGCGACAACAGAGGCCACCGTGATACCCACAGGAGCCAAAGAACAAAGACGGATGAAAATGGAGAAATGAAAGACCAATAGAAGTGGCCCGCCCCCTCCTCCCTCCCCAACCAGACCCCGCCCAAAATAAATAAATAAATTAATTAAAAAAAAAAGAAAAAGAAAGAGGGGTAAGCAGTCAAGCCCTAGCATTTTGCAAACTGCTCCCCGAGCTTAATTGGTGTCTTAGCAGTCTATACAGCAGCTGTAACAAAAGGCTTTGCCTAGAGGCAAATGCTCACAGAAGCCACTTTTTCTCCCTAGCTTGCCTAGAAGCTTTGCTCCAGGCTAAACTTAGGACTTTGGTCACTTTTCAAACCTGCATCTCTAACAATTTTATTTGAATACCAAGTCACATTTTAGGTTTCCTATATTTTAAAAAATTATTAATAATACCCTCCCACTCCTCTGCTCCATAGCCCAGTCAAATGATTTTTAAAAATCCTTTGAAATACTATATTAATAAAATAGTATTAGACCTACAGGTCTCATCAACATTAACGTCTACTTATTCAAACTTTCTAAGAGACAAGGAGGGAAACAAGTGTTGTGAAGTATTTACCGAGCTGACATGTGAGACTGACTCAGAAACCAGGTGTGCGTGGTGATAAAGTCTCTGTGATGGAGTATAATGCTCTCTTGTGTACTCTGCAGTAAGAACTCATCTGATATTTTAGCAAAGATGAATTAAACGGTAAATTGGAAAACACAGTTGTATACAAGGGAAAGAAAGATGTAAAAGACAACCAGAAAAGCCTTGGTGGCTTAGTCAGTAAGTCATGTCTGACTCTTTTTACCACCCCATGAACTGTAGCCTGATAGGCTCCTCTGTCCTTGGGATTTCTCAGGCAAGGATACTGGAGTGTGTAGCCATTTCCTTCTCTAGGGGGATCTTCCCGACTCAGGAATCAAAGCCACTGCAGGCAGATTTTTTACCGACTGAGCTACAAGGGAAACCCAGAAAATCCTTAAAACTGGCGAATATTTATACAGGATTCCAACAGGGAAACTGGCAATGAACATCAGAAACCCCCAAATACTGTTTCAATGATTTTTAAGAAAGTAAATAGCTATCATAAATATCTCAAAAATACCCAAGTGAAACCATGTGGCATGTAGAAGGCAAGACTAGATGGCCCCTATCGGGGCTATGGAAATCAAGATGAGATGGGTACAGTCAACAGGAAGAGGTGCACTGCCTTCCGGGCAGACGCTGTCTCAGGGGATACAGCGATGCCGCCTGTTCGCCTCCATCTTACACTCTGTGGCATCATGAAATTTATGCAATGTGGATGTTTTTACACACACTGTTTTCAAACATGTAAGTGTCTGAAACCATTAAAAAAAAAAATCCTCTCAGAGAATTCATTTTTGCCTGAGGGTGTTCCTTCTTAGGCTGAAATTCTACTAGGTTTCTCATCTTGTTTCTATAATCATCATCAAGTTTTCTTCTTTCTTTTTGTACTCAGAAATATATAGGTTGAACTTTAACTTTTACAATCAAAACAACAGGGACAACCTACTTGTGACCAGCATATAAATGGAGTGCTAAATACACACATATTTAGCACTATTTACCTTGCTAATATTGACACATGGAAATGGAATACTTACATATTTTATTAATATTCTAATAGAAAATCAATATATGATAAATGAAAAAGGGGTTAATAGGAGAAATTCTTTTCTATACGAGATTCCAAAAGACTCTTTTTGATATTCAAACATATATCTTGCCATAATTTGCCTATGAATATGCACATTCATAAATTCATGCATTTATATATTTTTAACAAATATAAGATATTATGCACACACACATACAGACACATATATACATTTTCCTCTCAACCAGTTTTCAAATTTCAGTAAATAATCCAGTACATATTTTGGCTCATTCTATACCATCAAATTAGATCTCCTTCATTGTGTCAGCAGTGGCAGAGTGAATATTTAACTAAACAATTCTATTTTGATACATTTAACAAACCCTATATTAACAGGCATTTGATTCATTTCTAGCATTTTGCTAATACAAACTATGCTACAATGAGCATCTTTGTTCAGGTGCATTTGCATAACTGTGACACTTTGATGCACTTTAAAAGAATGTGGAAATCAAAGGACATTCTCCTTTAGGGTTATGGGAAGCAGGTTACCAAGCAAGGAATGCAACCACCAGAGACTGTCCTCCCCTCCCCAATGGCAGAATTGTGAGTAAATAATAAGTGTCTGAAGTTGCTACTTTTGATGGAAGGTAGTCACACAGCAATAAGAAAATGAAGGAAGTTTCTTTAAATTTAAGACTTCCTGTTCATCAAAGACACCGTTAACACAATGAAAAGGAAGTCATGGATTGGAAGATATTTACAATACATACAACTGGAAAATGACTTATATTCTGACTTTATAAAAGAATTCTGCAAATCAGTAAGAGAAAATCTAAATAGTAAATGGATAAAAGACTTGAGACAATTCAGAAAGCATGTTTAACATTACAATTATACGAAGGTGCTCATCAATAATAATCTGAGAAATACAAATCAAACTGCAAATCAGTATCAGTATACATCCATCAATGGCTAAAATAGGAAGTTTGCCAATATCAAATGCTAGAAGGATTTCTGTAGTAGGTGAAATTTTCTTTGATAGTGAGTGTTTAAATAAGTACAACCATATTGTATAGGAAGAACTGCCATACATATTTCCTATCAGCAATTCCTCTGTAAGATGGATTATTAAGAAATGTGTGTACATGTCCACTTAAGACAGATGAATATTCATAACAGCTTTATGTAGAACAGTAAAAAAATTAGAAGCAACTAACCATATAAGTATTATATTGGTGCAGTGAACACAGAGCAATGAAACAGAGTACACTATCACTATTACTGACTCAATGAACATGAATTTGAGCAACTCCAAGAGATACTAGAGGACAGAGGAGCCTGGCATGGTGCAGTCCATGGGGCTCAAAGAGTCGGACATGACTTATTGATTGAATAGCAACAATAATCATTATATACAATTATGCAGATGACTAGATTTTTGTGTCAGCAGTGGCAGAGTGAATATTTAACTTTCTAGATACATTTAACAAACCCTATATTAACAGGCATTTGATTCATTTCTAGCATTTTGCTAATACAAACTATGCTACAATGAGCATCTTTGTTCAGGTGCATTTGCATAACTGTGACACTTTGATGCACTTTAAAAGAATGTGGAAATCAAAGGACATTCTCCTTTAGGGTTATGGGAAGCAGGTTACCAAGCAAGGAATGCAACCACCAGAGACTGTCCTCCCCTCCCCAATGGCAGAATTGTGAGTAAATAATAAGTGTCTGAAGTTGCTACTTTTGATGGAAGGTAGTCACACAGCAATAAGAAAATGAAGGAAGTTTCTTTAAATTTAAGACTTCCTGTTCATCAAAGACACCGTTAACACAATGAAAAGGAAGTCATGGATTGGAAGATATTTACAATACATACAACTGGAAAATGACTTATATTCTGACTTTATAAAAGAATTCTGCAAATCAGTAAGAGAAAATCTAAATAGTAAATGGATAAAAGACTTGAGACAATTCAGAAAGCATGTTTAACATTACAATTATACGAAGGTGCTCATCAATAATAATCTGAGAAATACAAATCAAACTGCAAATCAGTATCAGTATACATCCATCAATGGCTAAAATAGGAAGTTTGCCAATATCAAATGCTAGAAGGATTTCTGTAGTAGGTGAAATTTTCTTTGATAGTGAGTGTTTAAATAAGTACAACCATATTGTATAGGAAGAACTGCCATACATATTTCCTATCAGCAATTCCTCTGTAAGATGGATTATTAAGAAATGTGTGTACATGTCCACTTAAGACAGATGAATATTCATAACAGCTTTATGTAGAACAGTAAAAAAATTAGAAGCAACTAACCATATAAGTATTATATTGGTGCAGTGAACACAGAGCAATGAAACAGAGTACACTATCACTATTACTGACTCAATGAACATGAATTTGAGCAACTCCAAGAGATACTAGAGGACAGAGGAGCCTGGCATGGTGCAGTCCATGGGGGCTCAAAGAGTCGGACATGACTTATTGATTGAATAGCAACAATAATCATTATATACAATTATGCAGATGACTAGTGTTTCTCTTTTTATTTCATGCATGGCATCTTTTCATTAAATTTTTAAAATTTTGCTTAGAAGGGACTTCTCAACTAAGAAACTTTTAAAAATACATTGTTTTATTTTAGCACTGTTATAGATTCCATTTTTGATATGTAAGTGTTTGACTGATTTGTAGTTAATGTTTGTATCAAGAGGAATTAAAAATCAGCATGATTCTTTCTTAGTGTTAGCCATGTATTCAGCATTGACACAGCATCTGTATTTTCTTCACTAATCGGGAATGGTAGTTTATCATATGTTATGTTCCAATACTTGTTTGTGCTTACTTCTTAATTTTCTAACTGGCACCATATATGTCTGCTGCTTTTTGTGCCAATATGAAGCTGTTTTCATTATTAAAACTTTGAACAAATATATTTTAGTTATCTGATGAGATAACTCACTCATTTTCACTTTGGACTCTCCTGGCCTTTAAATAAATTTTTGTTGCTGTTAAAAATTTTAACGTTAGAACTGTTGACACCAAGAAACTACTTGATACATATATTTCAGATTAATTGATGGGAAAAATGACATACTTAAATATGAAGGAGTTCTAACTAAAAACCTTGTTTAGGATTTCACTTTTTCAAGTATCATTTTATGTCTTACACAAATATTTCAAGTTTCCTTTGTATATTATTTTATATTGTCACTATATATTATCTATAATCTTTCACACGGCAATGATAAAAAAAAAAAGTATAGGAAGAACTAAAACTATCAGCAATTCCACTGTTAGATGGATTATTAAGAAATGTCTGTACATGTCCACTTAAGACAGATGAATATTCATAACAGCTTTATGTAGAACAGTAAAAAAATTAGAAGCAACTAACCATATAAGTATTATATTGGTGCAGTGAACACAGAGCAATGAAACAGAGTACACTATCACTATTACTGACTCAATGAACATG
The DNA here is from genome assembly GCA_022376925.1 of Tragulus kanchil. NCBI lineage: Eukaryota > Metazoa > Chordata > Mammalia > Artiodactyla > Tragulidae > Tragulus > Tragulus kanchil. The sequence continues at coordinate 24,742,271 of JAIOJX010000025.1, read as the reverse complement.
AATTTGAGCAACTCCAAGAGATACTAGAGGACAGAGGAGCCTGGCATGGTGCAGTCCATGGGGGCTCAAAGAGTCGGACATGACTTATTGATTGAATAGCAACAATAATCATTATATACAATTATGCAGATGACTAGTGTTTCTCTTTTTATTTCATGCATGGCATCTTTTCATTAAATTTTTAAAATTTTGCTTAGAAGGGACTTCTCAACTAAGAAACTTTTAAAAATACATTGTTTTATTTTAGCACTGTTATAGATTCCATTTTTGATATGTAAGTGTTTGACTGATTTGTAGTTAATGTTTGTATCAAGAGGAATTAAAAATCAGCATGATTCTTTCTTAGTGTTAGCCATGTATTCAGCATTGACACAGCATCTGTATTTTCTTCACTAATCGGGAATGGTAGTTTATCATATGTTATGTTCCAATACTTGTTTGTGCTTACTTCTTAATTTTCTAACTGGCACCATATATGTCTGCTGCTTTTTGTGCCAATATGAAGCTGTTTTCATTATTAAAACTTTGAACAAATATATTTTAGTTATCTGATGAGATAACTCACTCATTTTCACTTTGGACTCTCCTGGCCTTTAAATAAATTTTTGTTGCTGTTAAAAATTTTAACGTTAGAACTGTTGACACCAAGAAACTACTTGATACATATATTTCAGATTAATTGATGGGAAAAATGACATACTTAAATATGAAGGAGTTCTAACTAAAAACCTTGTTTAGGATTTCACTTTTTCAAGTATCATTTTATGTCTTACACAAATATTTCAAGTTTCCTTTGTATATCTAGAGTTTCTAAGTATTGTCACTATATATTATCTATAATCTTTTCTCTTCCCTTCTTCTGTCTCTCCTTCTCTTTTTCTTTCAGGAAATGTTGCAAATGAAATCTTTTTTCTCATTTCAATTTCTCTGCTACAGTACACACATCATTGACTTTATGATTGTGTAGCTAACCATTTTAATATAGTTTTTTATAGTTCCTGACCATACTTTGGCTGAGTCGTCCGAGTTTTACACAAATACAGAAACATCATCTGCTAAAAATGTTCTTGTTTATATACTGTATATGTAATTGTATTATCAAGAATGATCAAGAATATTCAAAATAAATTTGTTTTTAGAGTAGTCTACATGATGGTATTAAGCTGAAATAAAACATCATAATTTCTTACATGCTGCCCAATTGATTCTTAAGGACATCACAAACTACTTTCCCAAAACTTTATCCTTATTTTAGGTGGCGTGTCTCTATTGAGTGTTTTCATTAATTAATACAGAAAAACACCTCATATCTTTTTTTCATTTGAATCAGTAAGTCTAGAAAAGTCCTAGTATTGAAAAATCTTTACATTTCTTAGATAAAATTCATTCAGTTGATGATACTTATGTTTTAATGTATTTTTGATTTAGCATTATTGAACTTATATTCATAAGTAATATTCATCTGTAATTTTCTTTGGAGTATTCTTTACAATGTTCAAGTTTTGGTGACAGTATTTTCCTCCCTCTCTAAAATGAATTTTGATAAATTTTCATTTTTTTCTATGATCTAGATGAATTTATTTATTGAAGTATAGTTGATTTACAGTATTATATTAATTTCAAGTGTACAGCAAAGTGATTGAGTATTTTTACAGATTATTCTCCATTAAAAGTTATCTGAAAATAATGGCTACAATGCCCTGGGCCATATAATATATCCTTGCTGCTTATCTGCTTTATTTTATTTTTTTTAAAGATTTATTTATTTATTTATTTTTGGACGGGGGTCGGGTTGGTGAGAGAGGGGCGCGGTCAGGCCACTTCTATTGGTATTTCATTTCTCCATTTTCATCCGTCTTTGTTCTTTGGCTCCTGTGGGCCTCCCTTCGCGGTGGCATCTGTCATTACAGAGTGCTGGCTCTGGGCGCATGCGCTCCAGAGTTCTGGCTCGGTAATTGGACACATCGGTCCAGCCGCTCCGCGACACATGGGATCTTCCCAGGCCAGGGATCGAACTGGCGCCCCTTGCACTGTAAGGCGGTGTCCTTACCCACTGGACCACCAGGGGAAGCCCATATCTGCTTTAGATATAGTAGTTTATATTACTAAATCACATACCCCTATTTTGCCCCTTTTTCTTTAAATATAATTAGAGCTGTTTCCTAATGAAAAAAAATGTACCTGTAAAATATCTAGACATAAGATTCTTGAAGGATGATTCCTTAATAATTTTCTCAGAAACATCATCAAAATGTTCTTGTTTATATACTGTATATGTAATTGTATTATCAAGAATGATCAAGAATATTCAAAATAAATTTGTTTTTAGAGTAGTCTACATGATGGTATTAAGCTGAAATAAAACATCATAATTTCTTACATGCTGCCCAATTGATTCTTAAGGACATCACAAACTACTTTCCCAAAACTTTATCCTTATTTTAGGTGGCGTGTCTCTATTGAGTGTTTTCATTAATTAATACAGAAAAACACCTCATATCTTTTTTTCATTTGAATCAGTAAGTCTAGAAAAGTCCTAGTATTGAAAAATCTTTACATTTCTTAGATAAAATTCATTCAGTTGATGATACTTATGTTTTAATGTATTTTTGATTTAGCATTATTGAACTTATATTCATAAGTAATATTCATCTGTAATTTTCTTTGGAGTATTCTTTACAATGTTCAAGTTTTGGTGACAGTATTTTCCTCCCTCTCTAAAATGAATTTTGATAAATTTTCATTTTTTTCTATGATCTAGATGAATTTATTTATTGAAGTATAGTTGATTTACAGTATTATATTAATTTCAAGTGTACAGCAAAGTGATTGAGTATTTTTACAGATTATTCTCCATTAAAAGTTATCTGAAAATAATGGCTACAATGCCCTGGGCCATATAATATATCCTTGCTGCTTATCTGCTTTATTTTATTTTTTTTAAAGATTTATTTATTTATTTATTTTTGGACGGGGGTCGGGTTGGTGAGAGAGGGGCGCGGTCAGGCCACTTCTATTGGTATTTCATTTCTCCATTTTCATCCGTCTTTGTTCTTTGGCTCCTGTGGGCCCCCCTTCGGTGGCATCTGTCATTACAGAGTGCTGGCTCTGGGCGCATGCGCTCCAGAGTTCTGGCTCGGTAATTGGACACATCGGTCCAGCCGCTCCGCGACACATGGGATCTTCCCAGGCCAGGGATCGAACTGGCGCCCCTTGCACTGTAAGGCGGTGTCCTTACCCACTGGACCACCAGGGGAAGCCCATATCTGCTTTAGATATAGTAGTTTATATTACTAAATCACATACCCCTATTTTGCCCCTTTTTCTTTAAATATAATTAGAGCTGTTTCCTAATGAAAAAAAATGTACCTGTAAAATATCTAGACATAAGATTCTTGAAGGATGATTCCTTAATAATTTTCTCAGTTGCTTAGAATTGTTCTTTTAGATTTCCATCTCTTTTGGACAGTTTTCTAATTCAGGTTTTTGAACTAACGGATATAGAGCTGAAAAAGTAGTCAAAAGTAAGCCTTTCATACTCTTGTCATTCACTTTTCTAACATTATTTGTGCTTAAACTTTGATACTCTTCTGACTTCTGTTTATAAATTTCTGCTAGCTTTTATATTTTAAAATTAACTTCTCTATTCCTTTGTTATATTTTGTTGTTGTAATTATTCTGTAATGTCAGTGTTTTCCTTTGCTTCCATTTTTTCCTATTTCTTGTAAGCTAGGCACATAATACTAAATTTTCATCTGAATGGTTATACAAAAGATCTGATAGTGTTATTGTGCTTATATTCTCTAATTTCAGTTTTATTTTATAAACTAAAAGGTAAAATTTGGTTTTAAATTTCTATTTGATATGTTTATGATCTGTGTTCAAGTTCTGTTTTTGTTAATGTTTTAATTTCTAATGTTGCTATACTTTGATCAGAAAAAGTGACTCTTCAACGATGATTTCTAAGGACCTCGGTAAAATGAATACTTAAATGAAACTATTTCTTGGGCTTCCCCTGGTGGTCCAGTGGGTAAAGACACCGCCTTGCAGTGCAAGGGGCGCCAGTTCGATCCCTGGCCTGGGAAGATCCCACATGCCGCAGAGCGGCTGGACTGATGTGTCCAATTACCGAGCTGGAGCTCTGGCGTGCATGCGCCCAGAGCCGGTGCTCTGCGACGATAGACGCCACCGTGATGGGAGGCCCACAGGAGCCAAAGGACAAAGATGGATGAAAATAGACAAATGAAAGACCAATAAAAGTGGCCCGCCCATCCCCCTCCCTCCCCACCTCACCCTCCAAAAGATAAATAAATTAAAAAAAGAAAAATAATGAAACTATTTCTTGAGTGTTTTGCATTCTGTATATATAGGTACACAAACATGTATCTATTTCTTTGTATCCTACCATAAATACATTATTTAGTTCTTTTATATACCTAAAACAGTTTCTATAAAATTATTATTGGATAATAGATAAGTAGAAGTTTCTAATATTTTTCCAGAGACTTCTTGCTTTATTAATATTAATAAAGTTAACTTAATTAGTTAACTTATGCATACTACTTACTATATACCTGACTTTGTTCTAACTCTATTATAAGAATTAACTAATTTAATTCTAGACATAATCTTTGGACAATAAAGAACTATTAGCTGCATTTTAGAGGTGAGAAAGTTGAGATATTGAGAAAGATAGTGGTTCAGGTTCACTTAGGTAGAGCTGGTGGACAAAGGGTTTGAACTCACACACACTGAACCAGAGTGCTTATTCTAAATTACTGAATTACTGGCTATTCTCTGAATAGAGAATATTTAAGTCCTGATCTCTGAAACAGCCCTGAGCACACTGTAGACATTGTTCCAGTTTTGAGCACATAATGGTCTTAACTAGAAGTCTGCAATGAGATCTACTTTATTTGTCTGTTCTCCCCTTTTCTTTTTGTTCCTCTCTTAAATGACAGGCTAATTTACCTAAATTCCCTTAGGATTTTACTGTTTATTATTGAAGTTCTAAAACTTCATCAGGATTGACAAGGTATCAATAATCTTTGGGACAGTGTGGACTATTCAAGATTTTCCATTTAATTTCTTTCTTTGATTATATATTTATATGAATTTTTTCTAGCTTTACCCTACTGTCTATAAACATTGGTTATACACTGCTTGTGCATTGCTCATCATTGTTCTTCTTTACAGTCTGTTTCTAATTTGATTTTGTATATTTTCAAATCTTTGACCACTTTACAGGCCGATATTATTTGAGCTTATTACATATTTTCTTTTTCATTTATTTCTTGGAACCAGTGTGCTCAATTTTCATTTCTATATGTTACCTTGTCATTGTTTTTTTTATGTTTTGGCAATTACTTCAGAGACCATATCTTTCATTGATCTTAGTTTCCATTGCTGATTTTAACTGGATCTGCTGTCTCATCTGAAGGTTAACTGTGAAGAGGGAATCAATTTACAAACTCACTCACCGGGTTGTTGGTAGGTCTCACTCACTTGCTTCATGAGTAAATAATACATTATGAAGTGATGTTTCAAGATGTCACATCTGATCTTCCTAGGATAACTGAAGTTACAGTCTCACTACCTGATCTCGGAAGTGGCATATCGTCATATGCCAAATCTCTTTGAAAGAAAAGAGTTGGTAAATTCAGCCCAAATGAGAGGGAGAATGTCAATGAATGTAAAAGTGTAGGAATCATTAACATCCATCTTAGATGCTACCTATCATAGATATCTTCTAAAATAGTATAGAAAAAATTAGAAATAGCAACTTTAAAATACCCTGTCATTTGTATCTTTTATCCTTCTATGTGACTCAAAGGGATGATCTCTAAGACTCTTTCAGGGCCACGGGTAGAAAAGGCTGTGTATCTCTACTCCAGGGAAATAAGAATGTTTATAAATAGAGAATATTTAAGTCCTGATCTCTGAAACAGCCCTGAGCACACTGTAGACATTGTTCCAGTTTTGAGCACATAATGGTCTTAACTAGAAGTCTGCAATGAGATCTACTTTATTTGTCTGTTCTCCCCTTTTCTTTTTGTTCCTCTCTTAAATGACAGGCTAATTTACCTAAATTCCCTTAGGATTTTACTGTTTATTATTGAAGTTCTAAAACTTCATCAGGATTGACAAGGTATCAATAATCTTTGGGACAGTGTGGACTATTCAAGATTTTCCATTTAATTTCTTTCTTTGATTATATATTTATATAAATTTTTTTCTAGCTTTACCCTACTGTCTATAAACATTGGTTATACACTGCTTGTGCATTGCTCATCATTGTTCTTCTTTACAGTCTGTTTCTAATTTGATTTTGTATATTTTCAAATCTTTGACCACTTTACAGGCCGATATTATTTGAGCTTATTACATATTTTCTTTTTCATTTATTTCTTGGAACCAGTGTGCTCAATTTTCATTTCTATATGTTACCTTGTCATTGTTTTTTTTATGTTTTGGCAATTACTTCAGAGACCATATCTTTCATTGATCTTAGTTTCCATTGCTGATTTTAACTGGATCTGCTGTCTCATCTGAAGGTTAACTGTGAAGAGGGAATCAATTTACAAACTCACTCACCGGGTTGTTGGTAGGTCTCACTCACTTGCTTCATGAGTAAATAATACATTATGAAGTGATGTTTCAAGATGTCACATCTGATCTTCCTAGGATAACTGAAGTTACAGTCTCACTACCTGATCTCGGAAGTGGCATATCGTCATATGCCAAATCTCTTTGAAAGAAAAGAGTTGGTAAATTCAGCCCAAATGAGAGGGAGAATGTCAATGAATGTAAAAGTGTAGGAATCATTAACATCCATCTTAGATGCTACCTATCATAGATATCTTCTAAAATAGTATAGAAAAAATTAGAAATAGCAACTTTAAAATACCCTGTCATTTGTATCTTTTTATCCTTCTATGTGACTCAAAGGGATGATCTCTAAGACTCTTTCAGGGGCCACGGGTAGAAAAGGCTGTGTATCTCTACTCCAGGGAAATAAGAATGTTTATAAATAGAGATTTGTTCCACTCCCTAGATGGTCTCAAAAATAGCCTACTTGGGGTTTGTTTCAGAAGAAAGAAGAGAACACAGAAAACTAGATTGGTTGTAAATTGTCCTGAATTTTAAAAGAGGAATACTTGTGGGATCTCCTGTAAGTTTCCAAACTTTCCATCTAATGGCATTGTGAAAAGAAGGTAACTTCAATTCTTAAGCTTCATTCCTCAAGTGAAATGCAAAGTACCAACAATTCACACTTGTCCTGAATATTAATAAAGAAAGAGATATACTGGCAGTGCAGGCCTCTTCCTGCTCTCTTCTTTATTCTCATCTGGTCTTATTTCCTTTCTCCCTCCACCACTTCCTTAATGCTGAAGAAAATCTTGACCCATCAAATTCCATGTGATTTTTCCCTTCTTCCAACAATCTATAGCAGTTTGAGTATCTAATGTCACTGATTGTGTTTATCATTACATTTATTATTTATAATTGCTCATCTCTATATTTTACAGAATTTAGCCTAGTTTTTATGGTCAACATATATTCATTTAACTACACTGAAGTGAATTCATAAATGAATCCAAATATTAACACATTTGTATTAATCAAATTAAAGATTATGTGCTAATTTACAAAAATAATGAGTACCAGATTTATAAATGTTTACTATCTGCAGTAGTTGTGATACTGTCCTTCAGATGTGGGGGTTTTGCTTTGAGCATTGATATTATTTTCAAACTCCATTTAATTAAGCTTATTTTTAAAAACTGAAAGTGATTTCTATTATGAAAAGAATCCAGTGCAGTGGTACGAATAATATTTAAATTGTTTCATGTATATTCTGACAAAGAAACATTTTTTCCTAGCTATTGCTCAGCTGAAGGTATTCAGACTCTTAATATGAGCAATAACTTCATGCACACATTTATTAGAATAAACTCACAATTACCAAGAAAAACTACATATAGAAAGAGAATGTATACTATTTTCCCCAATAAAATGCCATCTTCAAATTATGAGTTAATAATTTAATTAAAATAATGAGTCTCTTAGGAAAAGGTAATGTTAATCATTCAGTCATGCTTGACTCTCTGCAACACCGTGGACTGTAGCCTGTCCGCTAGCCAGACTTCTCTGTCCATGGAATTCTTCAGGCAAGAATACTGGAGTAGGTAGCCATTCCCTTCTCCAGGGAATTTCCGTGACCCAGGGATCAATCCCAGGTCTCCTGCACTGTAGGCAGATTCTTTCCTATCTGGGCCACCAGAGAAGCCCTAAGCCATATTTATTTGCAGTTCAGCCTAATAACTTTTGCTAGTTTGGAGAGATCAATTGTTTTTTTATGACCATGACATTGATTCAGTTTTATGATAAAGAAGTAATTTGTATTTGAGAAAAATATGATTTCTTCTATTCTTTTGGTATGATAAAACATATAAGACAGGGAAAATTTGCACAATAATCCTAACTGCATTTCTTTCTTCTTGAAATTATTTTAGAAAGGCATATGAATCATTCAGAAGATTGCTTAGTACCCAATATTTTTAAATGAGTTTTTATGATTAATTTTTAAAAAGAGTTGCATTTTCTTTCCATTACAGTGATTAAAATATGCTACAAAAAATTGCAACAAACAGAAAATGCAACAACCCAAATTGCAAACACTAATCCTTCAGAACCTGAAACCACAGCTCGTTAGCTAAATAAGTAACATTCAATATTGTCTTATTACAATGTGTGTGTATATTCATATTGCATGTGCAGGTTTCTGTATATTCCTATGAGTTCATATATATATTTATCAACTGAAATTAATATTGAAAATTGCTTACAGGAATTAGAATTCTAAATAATATAGAGTATTTTATCATTATTACATTGTAAATATGGTAAAACTTAAATTTAAAAAGTCTCCTATACTTTTTTTTCCATTTTCCTTCTTATTGTTCTCCTTCAAACACTTTGTTCACTTTTTACACATTTTCTCCATGTAAGTATGTATGCCTATATTTATATAAGTAGATAGATAATAGGTAAATTTATAAATATATATAGATGTTTTTGCCATTTTTCCAAATTCATACATTAAGCATAATTTTTACAATTATGACTATGTATTACTTAATAACAGAGCTTTAATATATATGGGGCAAAATTGATAGTACTGATGCTTGTATCTGGTGGTGAAAGTAAAGCCCGATGCTGTAAAATAACAGTATTGCATAGGAACCTGGACGATTATGGTCATGATTCAAGGTAAATTGGACATGGCCAAACAGGAGATGGCAAGAGTAACATCAACATTTTAGAAATCAGTGAACTAAAGTGGACAGGCAAGAGTCCCTTAAAAGAAACAGAGTAGCCCTCATAGTCAACAAAAGAGTTCTAAACGCAGTAGTTGGGTACAACTTCAAAAACGACAGAATGATCTTGGTTCATTCCCAAGGCAAGCCCATTCAACATCACTGTAACCCAAGTCAATGCCCCAACCTCTAACACTGAAGAAACTGAAGTTGAATGAATCAATGAAGACCTAAAACGATCTATAGTCTTTGCAGCTGAAGATAGAGAAGCTCCATACAGTCAGCAAAAGCAAGACCTGGAGCTGACTGTGGCTCAGATCATCAGTCCTTATTGCAAAATTCAGGCTCAAATTGAAGAAAGTAGGGAAAATCACTAGGTCATTCAGGTATGACCTATGTCAAATCCCTTATAATTATACAGTGAAAGTAACACATAAATTCAAGGGACTATATCTGGTAGACAGAGTGCCTGAAGAACTATGAACAGAGGTTCATAGCATTGCACAGAAAGTGGGACCAAAACCATCCCCAAGAATAAGAAATGCAAGAGGGCAAAGTGTTTGTCTGATGAGGCCTTAAAAATAGCTCAGAAAAGAAGAGAAATGAAAAGCAAGGAGAAAGGGAAAGATACACCCATCTGAATGCAGAGTTCCGGAGAATATCAAGGAGAAAAATTTAAAACAAAATATGGTAAAACTTAAATTTAAAAAGTCTCCTATACTTTTTTTTCCATTTTCCTTCTTATTGTTCTCCTTCAAACACTTTGTTCACTTTTTACACATTTTCTCCATGTAAGTATGTATGCCTATATTTATATAAGTAGATAGATAATAGGTAAATTTATAAATATATATAGATGTTTTTGCCATTTTTCCAAATTCATACATTAAGCATAATTTTTACAATTATGACTATGTATTACTTAATAACAGAGCTTTAATATATATGGGGCAAAATTGATAGTACTGATGCTTGTATCTGGTGGTGAAAGTAAAGCCCGATGCTGTAAAATAACAGTATTGCATAGGAACCTGGACGATTATGGTCATGATTCAAGGTAAATTGGACATGGCCAAACAGGAGATGGCAAGAGTAACATCAACATTTTAGAAATCAGTGAACTAAAGTGGACAGGCAAGAGTCCCTTAAAAGAAACAGAGTAGCCCTCATAGTCAACAAAAGAGTTCTAAACGCAGTAGTTGGGTACAACTTCAAAAACGACAGAATGATCTTGGTTCATTCCCAAGGCAAGCCCATTCAACATCACTGTAACCCAAGTCAATGCCCCAACCTCTAACACTGAAGAAACTGAAGTTGAATGAATCAATGAAGACCTAAAACGATCTATAGTCTTTGCAGCTGAAGATAGAGAAGCTCCATACAGTCAGCAAAAGCAAGACCTGGAGCTGACTGTGGCTCAGATCATCAGTCCTTATTGCAAAATTCAGGCTCAAATTGAAGAAAGTAGGGAAAATCACTAGGTCATTCAGGTATGACCTATGTCAAATCCCTTATAATTATACAGTGAAAGTAACACATAAATTCAAGGGACTATATCTGGTAGACAGAGTGCCTGAAGAACTATGAACAGAGGTTCATAGCATTGCACAGAAAGTGGGACCAAAACCATCCCCAAGAATAAGAAATGCAAGAGGGCAAAGTGTTTGTCTGATGAGGCCTTAAAAATAGCTCAGAAAAGAAGAGAAATGAAAAGCAAGGAGAAAGGGAAAGATACACCCATCTGAATGCAGAGTTCCGGAGAATATCAAGGAGAGATAAGAAAGCCTTCTTAAGCAACCACTGCAAAGAAATAGAGGAAAAAAATAGAATGAGAAAGACAAGAGATCTTTTCAAGAAAACTGGAGATACCAAGGGAATATTTCATACAAAAATAGGTAAAATAAAGGACAAATTGGCAAGGACATAACAGAAGCAGAAGATATAAGAAAAGGTGGCAAGAGTACATAGAATAAGTGTACAAAAACAGTCTTAATGAACAAGATAATCACAATGGTGTGGTGACTCACCTAGAGTCAGACATCCTGGAGTGGTATGTCAAGTGGGCCTTAGGAAGCATTACTATGAACATAGCTAGTGGAGGTGATGGAATACCAACAGACTTACTGCAAATCTTAAAAGATGATGTTGATAAAATGCTACCCTCATTATGCCAGCAAATTTGGAAAGCTCAGCATTGGTTACAGGATTGGAAAAGTCAGTTTTCATTTCAATTCCAAAGAAAGGTAATGCCAAAGAATGTTCAAATTACTGTACAATTGCAGCCATTTCACAAGCCAGCAAGATTATGCTCAAAATCCTTCAATCTAAGCTTCAGTAGTATGTGAAGCAAGAACTTTCAGATGTACAAGTGGTATTTAGAAAAGGCAGAGGAACCAAAAATCAAACTCCAACATATGCTAGATCATAGAAAAAGTAAGGAAATTTCCCCCCCGAAAATCTACTTCTGCTTCACAGACTATGCTAAAGTCTTTAACTGTGTGGATCACTACTAACTGCAATATTTTTAATGAGATGCAAATACCAGACAATATTACCTGCCTCCTGAGAAACCTGTATGCAGGACAAGAAGCAACAGTTAGAACCAGACATGGAACAGACTGGTTCAGAATCAGGAAAGGAGTACACCAAAGTTGTATATTGTCACTCTGCTTATTTAACTTCTTTGCAGAGTACATCATGCAAAATGCAAGGCTGGAAAAAGCAAAACGTGGAACCAAGATGGCTGAAAGAAATATCAGCCACTTCATATATGCAGATGATGCCATTTTAATGAAAGAAACTGAAGAGGAATATAAGAGATTCTTGATGAAGGTGAAAGAGGAGAGTGAAAAAAAGGAGAGTGAAAAACTGGCTTAAAGTTCAACATTCAACAAGTGGATATCATGACAGTCAGTCCTACCAGTTCACGGGAAATAGATAGGGGAAATGCGGAAACAGTGGCAGATTTCCTTTTATTGGACTCTAAAATCAATGTGGAAATTGACTGCAACCAAGAAATTAAAAGATGCTTGTTTTTTGGAAGAATAGCTATGATAAACCTAGGCAGTGTTTTAAAAAGTAGAGGCATCACCTTGCCAACACAGGCCCACATAGTCAAAGCTATGGTGCTTTCCAGTAGTCACATATGGATGTGAAAGTTGGACCATAAAGAAGACTGAGTGTGAAACAGCTCACGCTTTCAAACTGTGGTGCTAGAGAAAACTCTTGAGAGTCCTTTGGTCAGTGAGGCGATCAAAGCAGTCAATCCTAAAGGAAATCAATCCTGAATATTCATAAGAAGGACTGATGCTGAAGCTCCAATACTTTGGCCACCTGATGCATAGATCTGACTCACTAGAAAAGACCCTGATTCTGGGAAAGATTGAGGACAAGAGGTTGACAGAGGATGGGATGGATGGATAGCATCACTGAATCAATGGACATGAGTTTGAGCAATCTCAGGGAGACAGTGAAGAACAGAGAAGCCTTTGTGCTGCAGTTCATGGAGTCACAAAGAATCAGACACACTTAGTGACTGAACAATAACTAGGAGAAATTAACTAATTCACAATAACAGAAACCATAATACTCTTCTCTCAGTTATTGGTAGAGGAGCTTGATAAAAACTTAGAGGAGTGGGATATGGAAGTAGATGGGAGGGAAGTTCAAGAGGGAGGAGACATTTGTATACCTACGGATGATTCATGTTGAAGTTTGGCAGAAGCCAACAAAATTCTGTAAAGCAATTATTCTTTCATTAAAAAATAAATTTATAAGTATATAGAGTATCTGATTGACACTATCAAATACTTTAGTGAAATTTACATCTAAACAATACTGCCCCCAATAACTACCGAACATGCCTTATTTTCAAAGAAGACATAACACATTCAACATGATACACCATAAAATAAGTCTCAAAAGATTTCACAATCAAATAATGAATCTCTCAAGCAATCTTTTCTGACTACAATAGAATTAAATTATAAAAGAATGAAAATATAACATATAGAAAAGCTCCCAAATACTTGGATTTCAAAACTATCTTAACAGTAAAAAGAAAAGTTAATACTGTAAGTTGAAAATATTTTGAAGTAGGATGATAATTTAAAAATCAAAATTTTAAGCATTTCAAGAGAAACATATAACTTTAAATGTTTCTATTGAAAAAGAGAAGTCTAAAATTAACTAGTCCTTCATCTTATAGGTTAGAAAATGAAATCAAATAAGTAGAGTGACAGAAAGCATAGATAAGATTAGCAATTAATGAAATTGAAAGCAGATAACTAGAGAAAAAATTAAAAATCCAAAGTTGTTTATTAGAAAACATCAAGATTGACAGTCTCCTAGACAAAACAAGGCAAAAGGAGAGAGAACAAAATTATCAGTGCCAAGAATGAAACAGTGGGCCCCATCAAAGATCTTACAGATATAGAAAGTATAAGGTAGTATTAGAACAATTTAACCTCAGTAATACTGACAACTTAAATGAAGAAGATAAATGCCTGAAATACATAAGTACCAAATCTGATAAAAGAATAGTAAAGTTTAATTCTCATTTATCTATCAAAGAAATTGAAATCTTCCCACAAAGAAAACTCCACACTAAACTGTTCCATTGCTGAATTGTATCAGATATTTTAGGAATTTAAGACTAAGAATTTAGTTTAAGAATTAAGACTAGTAGACATATGGACATTGTGGGGAATGAATAGTGGGTAGGAGGTGTAAAGGAAGTAGCATGAAAACCTGTACTATCATATGTGAAGAAAATAGCTATAGTCACTGCTCTGTGAGAAAAGGAGATCTTGCAGGGGTGCTGTGTGACGGTCTGGAGGGGTGGGATGGGGGAGATATACATATGACTAATCTGGGAACATACATATCTGTAAACAACAAAACTCTGTAAAAGTTAAAAGTAAAATAAAAGTTTTTTTTAAAAAAATAAGAATTAAGACTAAGTCACAATGAGTACATTCTAGAAATAGATGAGTAGAACATACTTCCCAGAACATCTCATTTGGCTAAGATTTCTCCAGTCACAAATCCAGGCAAAGCTATCACAAAAAAATAAACTTCATACTAATAACTTCATGAACATTGATACCAATTCCTTAGTAAAGTATTACAAAATCCAGAAATATATAAAACATACAATATATTTTGAGTCAGTGGAGTTTACTCTGGAAACGCAAGCTTGTTTAACATTAAAAAAAGCAATCTTCTATTCAGAAGATACAAAGAACTCTTAATAAGTTAACAAACAATTTGATTAATAAACAGGCCAAAGACTATCAGATAGCTCAACAAAGAACACAAACCGATACAAGCATGTGAAAAGATGCTCCACATTCTATGTCCTCAGGAATAGGCAAATTAAAACAACCATGAGATATTATTCCACTACTGGGGTGACTGAAACCCAGGACACTGACAAAGGTAAATGAGGATGTGGAACAGGAACTCTCCCACAATGCTGATGGGAATGCAAAATGGCCCCACCATTTTGGAAGACAATTTAGCAGTTTCTTACAAATAAATCTAATCTTACCATTTGATGCATCAATTGTCCTCCTACCCAAATAAGTTCAAAAGTCATTTCCAAATAAAACTTATGTCCTAAATACATATGTTTATAGCAGCTGTACTCATAATATCAAATCTTAGAAGCAACCAAGTTTCAAAGGTGTTCTTCAGTAGGGGAAACGATTCTATGGACTGTTATTCAGTGATAAAAACAGATGAGCTTTCAAGCCATGAAAAGACATGGAGGAATCTTTAATGCATATTGCTAAGTGGAAGAATACAGTCTGGAAAGGCTTCATGTTGCATGATTCCAGTTATATGGCATTCTGGAAAATGTAAAACATTTGAAGACAGTAAAAAAGATCAGGTTTTCCATGGTTTGGACTAGGGGGTGAATAGAGATCAGATGGATGAATAGGTCAAGTTTAAAGAGATTATTATTAGAAGGATGGATGCTGATGCTGAAGCTCCAATACTGTGTCCACCTGATGTGAGGAGTCAACACATTGAAAAAGACTGTGATGCTAGGGGAAATTGAGGACTGGAGGACAAGGGGGCAAGAGAGGAAGAGATGGCTGGATAGCATCACTGATTCAGAGGACAAGAGTTGGAGCAGATCCTGAGAGATAGTGAAGAAGAGGGAAGCCTGGCATGCTACAGTCCATGGGGTCACAAAGAGCTGGACATAAGTTAGCAACTAAACAATAAAGAGATTATTAAGGCAGTAAAACTATTTCATTGATGCCATAAGGTGAACACATGATGTTATGCATTTGGCAAAGCCCACACAACTGTACAACACAAAGAATAAGCCCTAATTTAAGTCATGGTGGACCAATTTGGATAACCATTTGTAACAAATGTAGTTTACCAGTGCAGGATGTCAATAAAAGTTGGAAACTGCAGGTAGAAGAAGAGGAGAGTATAGGAACTCTCCATACTTTCTGCTCACTTGTCTGCACTCATTACTGCTTTCAAGAAATAAGGTCTACTAATAAAAAATTAATCAATTTCATTCACTGTATCACTAAATAAAAAGGAAAAGTATATAATGATTTCAATATATTTCTGAAAAAAACGAATAAACATTCTATCGATCAAAAATAGTTTTCAGTCATTAAAGAACCTACTTGCAATGCAAAAGTCATTTCCAAATAAAACTTATGTCCTAAATACATATGTTTATAGCAGCTGTACTCATAATATCAAATCTTAGAAGCAACCAAGTTTCAAAGGTGTTCTTCAGTAGGAAACGATTCTATGGACTGTTATTCAGTGATAAAAACAGATGAGCTTTCAAGCCATGAAAAGACATGGAGGAATCTTTAATGCATATTGCTAAGTGGAAGAATACAGTCTGGAAAGGCTTCATGTTGCATGATTCCAGTTATATGGCATTCTGGAAAATGTAAAACATTTGAAGACAGTAAAAAAGATCAGGTTTTCCATGGTTTGGACTAGGGGGTGAATAGAGATCAGATGGATGAATAGGTCAAGTTTAAAGAGATTATTATTAGAAGGATGGATGCTGATGCTGAAGCTCCAATACTGTGTCCACCTGATGTGAGGAGTCAACACATTGAAAAAGACTGTGATGCTAGGGGAAATTGAGGACTGGAGGACAAGGGGGCAAGAGAGGAAGAGATGGCTGGATAGCATCACTGATTCAGAGGACAAGAGTTGGAGCAGATCCTGAGAGATAGTGAAGAAGAGGGAAGCCTGGCATGCTACAGTCCATGGGGTCACAAAGAGCTGGACATAAGTTAGCAACTAAACAATAAAGAGATTATTAAGGCAGTAAAACTATTTCATTGATGCCATAAGGTGAACACATGATGTTATGCATTTGGCAAAGCCCACACAACTGTACAACACAAAGAATAAGCCCTAATTTAAGTCATGGTGGACCAATTTGGATAACCATTTGTAACAAATGTAGTTTACCAGTGCAGGATGTCAATAAAAGTTGGAAACTGCAGGTAGAAGAAGAGGGAGAGTATAGGAACTCTCCATACTTTCTGCTCACTTGTCTGCACTCATTACTGCTTTCAAGAAATAAGGTCTACTAATAAAAAAATTAATCAATTTCATTCACTGTATCACTAAATAAAAAAGGAAAAGTATATAATGATTTCAATATATTCAGAAAAAAAAGCATCTGACAAAATTTAACTTTCTTTTAGAATAAACATTGTTGGCAAATTATGAAACGGTATACAAAAATAGTTTTGCTTTACAGTCATTAAAGAACCTACTTGCAATGCAAGAGGCATAAGAGAGCAGAATTCGATCCCTGGGACAGGAAGATCCCCTGGAGAAGGAAATGACAACTCACTCCAGCATTCTTGCCTGGAAAATTCTATGGACAGAGGAGCCTGGTGGGCTGAAAACAGTTCACAGGGTCACAAGAGCTGAACATGACTGAGCAACTAGAAGACCAAAGTTAGTCTGGGTAGTTCCATGCTCAAGTCTGATAATGCTTGAGCATTTGATTCTAACACTTGGCCAACATAAAAATAAATTATGCTAGTACTAGTAATTTTAATGTTCTGTTTAAAGTTCACAATTTACCTGGAGACAAATCCATACAAAAATGTATTAATTAATGGTTGATACTTGTTTAACTGATTATACAGCCTGGATTTAGGTACTTTATCAGTGAAATATAGGTGACCCCTGAATCAACCTGTACTTTGACTCCCCTGAAACCAAGATTTGGCCACATAATTTGAAAACAAAGCATTCTGCAAAAAAATCCCTAGAGGTTGTTCTTGGAAGTTTTCTCATCTCTTAGATGATTTCTTGCACTTTCATTCTCTTGCAGTACCATATACTTTTTAAAGATTGTAAATGAGTTTACCCTATGGATGTTCTTTCAATTATCTGACTGTTTAATCACTGCAGTTGGCACTGAAAGCAAGGTAATTGTAATACACTTGACTCTATAATATAATTAATTACTAAGGCTTGATGTACAAAAAAAGAATGACGAAAGGCAGAATTAAGAACCTACAAAGCCAGGATGGTTTCCTGAAAAGCTCTTTTTAGAGGTCTTCACTCAATTACTGTGACAACAGAAAGGGAAGAACATTTACCATTGGGAATCAGAGGTGGTAGATCCACAGCAGGGAGGAAGCTAAAGGGAACTTCAGAAATTTAAACAAAGGGGAATTAACCCCCTTAATATGGTACTTCCACTGCTTTTGGTTACTTTGGAGAAAATCCAAGTAACTGACAAAAATCTCAAGGCTGCCAAGGCCCTCAAGTTATAGCCTATGAATCTGTATGTTCAGTAGACACACATGACACAAAAGAAATACGGGTTTATTCTATAATGAACTGTGACCCTCATCCAATAGCTGAAAGGATTATAGAGACTATAGGAGATAAGAATTAAGGGTAACCTAAAAGATGGGAGTATTAATTCAAATAGTCAAGCCACTTTGTAGAACACTGCTAGATTTCTTTAAGACATTATTGAAAAAGATTATTGGTGACCAGGGAGCTATTTTCCTTCAGTTACATACTACCAAATGAAAAGGCATATTTGGTCTCACTCAGGGTCATGATCAACCTCAAATTTGTAAGAAATATAGCTAGATAGATAAACTCCCAACTTGTTGTGTTAAAATGAAATGCGTAATTTATAGCTTGAGAAAGAAAATGTCCAAATCATCCTAAGCTATTAAATGGGGTACTGTTTCTGAGGATGCAGACATGTGGAAAATACAAACACATATGGATTTGTTTTAGGATACTGAAGTGTTCCCTAATTGTATTTCTTTGACCCAAGTGATGTTTATGCTATTAGGAAAGAGTTTCCAATTGCCATTGTCTGGACTCCTGATGTGACAGAGGGTTCCCTTTTCTACACACTCTGTCCTGAATTTATTGTTTGTAGATTTTTGGTAATGACCATTCTGACTGGTATGAGGTGATACCCCATTATAGTTTTGATTTGCATTTTTCTTGGACTACAAGGAGATCAAACCAGTCAGTCTTAAAGGATATATTTATTAGAAGGAATGATGCTGAAACTGAAGCTCTGATACTTTGGCCACCTGGTGTGAAGAGACTACTCAATGGAAAAGACCCTGATATTGGGAAAAATAGAAGACAGAAGGAAAAGGGGATAACACATGATAAGATGGTAGGATGGCATCATTGAATCAATGGACATGAGTTTGAGCAGGCTCTGGGAGTTGGTGAAGAACAAGGAAGTCTGGCATGCTGCAGTCCATGGAGTCGCAAAGAGTCAGACACAAATGAGCAACTGAATTGAATATATAAAATACCTAACTAATTGGGACATACTCTATAGCACTGGGCACATTGCTCAGTGCTCTGTAATGCTGTATATGGGAAAAGAATCTATAAAAGAGTGGATATCTGTATATGTATATCTGATTCACTTTCCTGCACACCTGAAACTGTGTGGTGTGTGTACTCACTGTAAATCAATTATGCTCCTTGTAAAAAGAATAAAGTCACATACCCTCATCCAATAGCTGAAAGGATTATAGAGACTATAGGAGATAAGAATTAAGGGTAACCTAAAAGATGGGAGTATTAATTCAAATAGTCAAGCCACTTTGTAGAACACTGCTAGATTTCTTTAAGACATTATTGAAAAAGATTATTGGTGACCAGGGAGCTATTTTCCTTCAGTTACATACTACCAAATGAAAAGGCATATTTGGTCTCACTCAGGGTCATGATCAACCTCAAATTTGTAAGAAATATAGCTAGATAGATAAACTCCCAACTTGTTGTGTTAAAATGAAATGCGTAATTTATAGCTTGAGAAAGAAAATGTCCAAATCATCCTAAGCTATTAAATGGGGTACTGTTTCTGAGGATGCAGACATGTGGAAAATACAAACACATATGGATTTGTTTTAGGATACTGAAGTGTTCCCTAATTGTATTTCTTTGACCCAAGTGATGTTTATGCTATTAGGAAAGAGTTTCCAATTGCCATTGTCTGGACTCCTGATGTGACAGAGGGTTCCCTTTTCTACACACTCTGTCCTGAATTTATTGTTTGTAGATTTTTGGTAATGACCATTCTGACTGGTATGAGGTGATACCCCATTATAGTTTTGATTTGCATTTTTCTTGGACTACAAGGAGATCAAACCAGTCAGTCTTAAAGGATATATTTATTAGAAGGAATGATGCTGAAACTGAAGCTCTGATACTTTGGCCACCTGGTGTGAAGAGACTACTCAATGGAAAAGACCCTGATATTGGGAAAAATAGAAGACAGAAGGAAAAGGGGATAACACATGATAAGATGGTAGGATGGCATCATTGAATCAATGGACATGAGTTTGAGCAGGCTCTGGGAGTTGGTGAAGAACAAGGAAGTCTGGCATGCTGCAGTCCATGGAGTCGCAAAGAGTCAGACACAAATGAGCAACTGAATTGAATATATAAAATACCTAACTAATTGGGACATACTCTATAGCACTGGGCACATTGCTCAGTGCTCTGTAATGCTGTATATGGGAAAAGAATCTATAAAAGAGTGGATATCTGTATATGTATATCTGATTCACTTTCCTGCACACCTGAAACTGTGTGGTGTGTGTACTCACTGTAAATCAATTATGCTCCAATAAAAACTTGTAAAAAAAGAATAAAGTCACATAAGGCAGAGAGATGTGACAGATGTTGTAGAGTACATCCTTGCTGAGCTTCCACAGAATGGGGCAGAATAATGGGAAAACAGTTACAACTTAAGAAGAATACAATACAAATTAAATGGATGAAATATTATCATTGGGACAATTAAACCAGGTAGAATGTGCATATAATTAAAAATGACATTAAAAAGGGGGAGATGGAGTAGCTACTAAAAATGTAATGGATCACAATGAAAACAAAATAGGTGGTATAAACTACTCTCAACCCCTAATACTGCACAAAGACCATAATGAATTCAGTCCACTTGCTGTAGCCTTTATTGATCTAAAACAATGATAACACAATGGAGGAATCCAGAGTTCTTTCCAAATGGTGCCAATGAAATGGTGTGAAGAAAAGGAGATGTCACAATTTGAGTGGCAAGATGGCTAGGATCTCTTAGTACAACACCAGCAGGGGACCAGAGTCAACTTGCCTTAATAAAATGGTCTAGCAAGGACAAAGAAATTTTACCGGGATTTCTGGACACTGGTGAACAAAGGACTGTCATAAGTAAATCCACTAACCAAAACATAAATGGCAATAAGATTGTTAAGAAGATATGGTGATTAAACCATAAAAGACTCCAAAGTATGAGTTAGACAAAGAATTTAAGAACAAATGCTATCTCTGATTGCTATCTTAGTCCACTGGAGCATATTACTGTAATGGGAGAGAGGTTTGAATGACAGACTATGCCCTTTTCCAAATCACTGGAAAAGGGAAATTATTCAAATTTGCTGTTGTACTGTTTTCCAACATGTTTGTACTATTTTAATTTGTATGTCAGATAAGAACTTTTACAATTAGTTCAACACACTCAAGTGGCTAATTTAAAGCAGTATCAGATACCTCGGAGAGTATCAATAAATTGCAATTTTAATTAAAAATACATTAGATGTGAGTCTCTCAGTACCCACAATTTCTTTTTTCTTTAGTAGTTCAGCATGGCCTTGGAGAAAAGGTGAAGAAAGACTATGGGAAGTGTAGCCTTCAATATCATCAGTTCTCCCCAAAGTGTGGTTTATTAAAACTGCACAAGAAACTAAGGCAGATTAGTACTGTGTGCTCAATTTGGCTAACATTTTCTTTTCAATAACTATTTCAAATTTTTTTAAGAAAAAAAGAAAATGGGATGTGGGACCTCATGAAACTTAAAAGCTTTTGTACAGCAAAAGAAATCACAAAAAAGCTGAACAGACAGCCCACAGAGTGGGAGAAAATCATAGCAAATGAAACAGACAAAGAATTAATCTCCAAAATCTACAAGCAACTCAGACAACTCAGCACCGGAAACGAACAACCCAATCAAAAAATGGTAAAGGGACCTAAACAGACACCTCTTCAAAGAGGACATACAGATGGCCCAAAAGCACATGAAACGATGCTCAACTTGACTTATAATTAGAGAAATGAAAATCAAAACAACAATGAGATATCACCTCACACCCGTCAGAATGGCCATCTTCAAAAAATCTGCAGACAATAAACGCTGGAGAGGCTGCGGAGAAAAGGGAACACTCCTGCATTGCTGGTGGGAATGTAGATTGATACAGCCTCTATGGAAGACAGTCTGGAGATTCCTTTAAAAACTAAAAATAGAAGCACCCTATGACCCAGCAATCCCACTCTTAGGCTTATACCCTGATGAAATCAAATCTGAAAGAAGCACCTGTACCCCAATGTTCATTGCAGCTCTCTATACAGTAGCCAGAACATGGAAGCAATCTAGATGCCCATCGACAAATGAATGGATCCAGAAGCTCTGGTACATATATACAATGGAATACTACACAGCTGTAAAGAGAAATGCAGAAGAATCAGCCCTAATGAGGTGGCTGGATCTAGAACGTATCATCAAAAGTGAAGTCAGTCAGAAAGAGAAGGACAAATACAATATATTAACACATATATATGGAATCTAGCAGGATGGTGATAATGGCGCATGCAGTGAAGCAACGGAAAGACAGACATGGACAGTGGATATATGGACATTGTGGGGAAGGAACAGCGGGTGGGAGGCGTAAAGGAAGTAGCATGAAGGCCTGTACTATCATAAGTGAAGAAAATAGCTCTAGTCATTGCTATGTGGGAAAAGGGGATCCTTCAGGGGTGCTGTGTGATAGCTGGGAGGGGTAGGAAGGGGGGGATATACATGTGACTGATCTGGGAACATGCACGTCTATAAACGGCAAAACTCCATAAAGGTTAAAAGTAAAATTAAGGTTTAAAAAAAAAAATAGAAAATGGGGAGGGGGGATGTTAGAGCCAGAACCAATGTGCAATCATGTGAGACAAACTCTAGTATACACTTAGAGCTTATAATATTCTGTTTACATAGGAATATTTAAATTCTCCTTCCTAACTCCAGAGCCTAGAAATAAGACATTTCTACTTGATTAAACTGCAAGTACACATACATGCACAAACATATATATATATATACATACTGTTGATGATGTAATGTTGATTTTCAATTGGTAGACCAAACTAAGAATGACTTACAAATTCTGATTAATCACATGGTGTGACTGACTATTCTGGATAAGGCAGAACTGTTCACTTCATATAAGAGAACTCTTAGAATACTCAATTAGCAAATCAAATCCAATAACATATAAACAGAACTATCCACCATGATCAAGGAGTATTTAACTCAGTTATGGAAGGCAGGTTCAAGATTTAAAAATCAATTTAAAAAATCTGTTATATAAATAGGCTAAAAAGCGAAAGATCATATGATTATATCAGACACAGGAAACATTTGACAAAATCCAACATTCATTCATGATAAAAACTTTCAGTAAACAAGGAATAGAAGAAAACTATCTCAACTTCATAGAGAATATATACAAAAAGATTCTACAGCTAATAGCATACTTACTGGAGGGAAACCTGATGCTCCCCTACTAAGATCATGTACAACTGAAGGACGTCCCCAGATACCACTACTTATAAACCTTATACTAGAAGTAATTGTTCATATAATAAACCAATAAAAAGAAATAAAAGTTACATATATTGGGAAAGCAGAAGTGAAACTGTCATTGATTATAAATGACATGATCACCTATGTAGAAAATCCAAAAAATTTTCAACAAAAACTTCCTGGAATTAATGCATTAAATACAAGATTAATATATAAAGTTCATCATTTTCCTATGTATGGAGGCGTAAAGGAAGTAGCATGAAGGCCTGTACTATCATAAGTAAAAACTGATCTGGAAAAACCATGCGGAGGGGTAGGAAGGGGGGGATATACATGTGACTGATCTGGGAACATGCACGTCTATAAACGGCAAAACTCCATAAAGGTTAAAAGTAAAATTAAGGTTTAAAAAAAAAAATAGAAAATGGGGAGGGGGGATGTTAGAGCCAGAACCAATGTGCAATCATGTGAGACAAACTCTAGTATACACTTAGAGCTTATAATATTCTGTTTACATAGGAATATTTAAATTCTCCTTCCTAACTCCAGAGCCTAGAAATAAGACATTTCTACTTGATTAAACTGCAAGTACACATACATGCACAAACATATATATATATATACATACTGTTGATGATGTAATGTTGATTTTCAATTGGTAGACCAAACTAAGAATGACTTACAAATTCTGATTAATCACATGGTGTGACTGACTATTCTGGATAAGGCAGAACTGTTCACTTCATATAAGAGAACTCTTAGAATACTCAATTAGCAAATCAAATCCAATAACATATAAACAGAACTATCCACCATGATCAAGGAGTATTTAACTCAGTTATGGAAGGCAGGTTCAAGATTTAAAAATCAATTTAAAAAATCTGTTATATAAATAGGCTAAAAAGCGAAAGATCATATGATTATATCAGACACAGGAAACATTTGACAAAATCCAACATTCATTCATGATAAAAACTTTCAGTAAACAAGGAATAGAAGAAAACTATCTCAACTTCATAGAGAATATATACAAAAAGATTCTACAGCTAATAGCATACTTACTGGAGGGAAACCTGATGCTCCCCTACTAAGATCATGTACAACTGAAGGACGTCCCCAGATACCACTACTTATAAACCTTATACTAGAAGTAATTGTTCATATAATAAACCAATAAAAAGAAATAAAAGTTACATATATTGGGAAAGCAGAAGTGAAACTGTCATTGATTATAAATGACATGATCACCTATGTAGAAAATCCAAAAAATTTTCAACAAAAACTTCCTGGAATTAATGCATTAAATACAAGATTAATATATAAAAGTTCATCATTTTCCTATGTATTAGCAAGGAACAAGTGGGACTGGCACTTTGAAACACAATATATAGTCCCAAATCAAATTCTTAGGTATCAAACAACATATGTATAAGATATATGTGAGAAAAGCTACAAAACTCTGATGAACAAAAAGAAAAGCTGAATAAATGGTGAGGAATTGATAGGAAGACTCAGGGCTGTCAGTCCTTCCCAATATGATTTGTAGATCAATGTAATCCCAACAAAATACTAGGTAGTTATTTTGTGGAAAATGACAAGCCAATTCTAAGGTTTATATGGAGAGGCAAAAAGCCCCCCTAATACCCAATGCAATGTTGAAGGAAAACAACAATGTTGAAGGAGTGATGCTACCCAACCTTAAGACTTATTTTAAATCTATAGTAATCAAGACAGTGTGGTACTGGCAAAAGAATGAATGAGTAGATCAATGGAATAGAATAGAGAGCCCAAAAACTGCCCCACAGAGATATGGTCAACAGGTCTTTGACCAATGAACAAAGGCAACACAATGGAAGATAATTTCTTCAACAAATAGTGCTGGAAACAGGACAGTCACGTGTGAAAATAAATATATAATAAATTTAGATACAGATTTTACACCTTCACAAAACTTAAGTGGATCACAGACCTAAATCTAAAATGCAAAACTACAAAATTAGCATGAGAAGACAAACTACCCTAAATGATCTCTGGCATTGTAATGACTTTTTGTATAAAATGCCAAAGACACAATTCATGAAATAAAGAACGAGTTGGACTTCCTAAAGTTAAAACTGCTCTGTGACAGACTTGTCAAAATAATAGCAGATTAAATACAGACTGGGAGAAAATACTAAGATCATGTACAACTGAAGGACGTCCCAGATACCACTACTTATAAACCTTATACTAGAAGTAATTGTTCATATAATAAACCAATAAAAAGAAATAAAAGTTACATATATTGGGAAAGCAGAAGTGAAACTGTCATTGATTATAAATGACATGATCACCTATGTAGAAAATCCAAAAAATTTTCAACAAAAACTTCCTGGAATTAATGCATTAAATACAAGATTAATATATAAAAGTTCATCATTTTCCTATGTATTAGCAAGGAACAAGTGGGACTGGCACTTTGAAACACAATATATAGTCCCAAATCAAATTCTTAGGTATCAAACAACATATGTATAAGATATATGTGAGAAAAGCTACAAAACTCTGATGAACAAAAAGAAAAGCTGAATAAATGGTGAGGAATTGATAGGAAGACTCAGGGCTGTCAGTCCTTCCCAATATGATTTGTAGATCAATGTAATCCCAACAAAATACTAGGTAGTTATTTTGTGGAAAATGACAAGCCAATTCTAAGGTTTATATGGAGAGGCAAAAAGCCCCCCTAATACCCAATGCAATGTTGAAGGAAAACAACAATGTTGAAGGAGTGATGCTACCCAACCTTAAGACTTATTTTAAATCTATAGTAATCAAGACAGTGTGGTACTGGCAAAAGAATGAATGAGTAGATCAATGGAATAGAATAGAGAGCCCAAAAACTGCCCCACAGAGATATGGTCAACAGGTCTTTGACCAATGAACAAAGGCAACACAATGGAAGATAATTTCTTCAACAAATAGTGCTGGAAACAGGACAGTCACGTGTGAAAATAAATATATAATAAATTTAGATACAGATTTTACACCCTTCACAAAACTTAAGTGGATCACAGACCTAAATCTAAAATGCAAAACTACAAAATTAGCATGAGAAGACAAACTACCCTAAATGATCTCTGGCATTGTAATGACTTTTTGTATAAAATGCCAAAGACACAATTCATGAAATAAAGAACGAGTTGGACTTCCCTAAAGTTAAAAACTGCTCTGTGACAGACTTGTCAAAATAATAGCAGATTAAATACAGACTGGGAGAAAATATTTGCAGAAAATTTATCTGATAAAGGGCATTTACAGAAAATGCACAGTGACATTCCACACTTCCACTGCAGGCAACATGGGTTTGATCCATGGTTAGGGAACTAAGATCCTGTATGCTGTGTGGTGTGGCCAATAAAAAAACCCAAAGCAAAAAACTGTCCTCTGTATTGAAAATATTCAAAGAACTAAAAACTCAGTATTAAGAAATGAAATAATCCTATGAAAAATGGGCAAAGTCTTCTATAGGCACCTCAAGAAAGAAGATACAGATAGAATATAATCATATGAAAAGACGCTCCAAATTATATCAAAGAAATATAGATTTAAAGCAATAATCAGACATTACCTTGCATCTATTAGAATGGCCAAAATCTGGCACAATGACAAAAGCTGGTGAGAATGTGGAGACACAGGCACTCTCATTCACTGCTGTTGGAAATGGAAAATGGTGCAGCCACTTTGGAAGCATTTGGCAGTTTCTTACAACACTAAATCCTTCATTTTCCCACAAGATTCACCAATTTAAATCCTCGATATATACCCAAAGGATTCCAAAACTTCTGTCACACAAAAATCTGCACACTGATTTTGACAGCAACTTTATTCACAACTGCCAAAACTTGGATGCAACCAAGCTTTCCTTCAGTAGGTGACTGGATTAGCAAACTGTAGCATATACAAACAGTGGAATATTATTCAGCACTGAAACGAGGTGAACTATTAAACCATGAACAGACACAGGAAATTTAAGTGCATATTACTGACTGAAAGAAGTCAATCTGAAAAACCTACATACTATGTGATTCCAACTCTGACATTCTGGAAAAAGAAAACTGTAGAGACAGTCAACAGATCACTGGTTGATGGCAACTAGAGGTACAGGAGAAGGATGAAGAGGTGAGGCATAAAGGCTTTTTAGGAAAATATCCTATATGATATAATAATGATGCATACATGTCATTATATAAATGATCTCTGGCAATTTTTAAAAAAATTGAAATAAAGAACGAGTTGGACTTCCTAAAGTTAAAAACTGCTCTGTGACAGACTTGTCAAAATAATAGCAGATTAAATACAGACTGGGAGAAAATATTTGCAGAAAATTTATCTGATAAAGGGCATTTACAGAAAATGCACAGTGACATTCCACACTTCCACTGCAGGCAACATGGGTTTGATCCATGGTTAGGGAACTAAGATCCTGTATGCTGTGTGGTGTGGCCAATAAAAAAACCCAAAGCAAAAAACTGTCCTCTGTATTGAAAATATTCAAAGAACTAAAAACTCAGTATTAAGAAATGAAATAATCCTATGAAAAATGGGCAAAGTCTTCTATAGGCACCTCAAGAAAGAAGATACAGATAGAATATAATCATATGAAAAGACGCTCCAAATTATATCAAAGAAATATAGATTTAAAGCAATAATCAGACATTACCTTGCATCTATTAGAATGGCCAAAATCTGGCACAATGACAAAAGCTGGTGAGAATGTGGAGACACAGGCACTCTCATTCACTGCTGTTGGAAATGGAAAATGGTGCAGCCACTTTGGAAGCATTTGGCAGTTTCTTACAACACTAAATCCTTCATTTTCCCACAAGATTCACCAATTTAAATCCTCGATATATACCCAAAGGATTCCAAAACTTCTGTCACACAAAAATCTGCACACTGATTTTGACAGCAACTTTATTCACAACTGCCAAAACTTGGATGCAACCAAGCTTTCCTTCAGTAGGTGACTGGATTAGCAAACTGTAGCATATACAAACAGTGGAATATTATTCAGCACTGAAACGAGGTGAACTATTAAACCATGAACAGACACAGGAAATTTAAGTGCATATTACTGACTGAAAGAAGTCAATCTGAAAAACCTACATACTATGTGATTCCAACTCTGACATTCTGGAAAAAGAAAACTGTAGAGACAGTCAACAGATCACTGGTTGATGGCAACTAGAGGTACAGGAGAAGGATGAAGAGGTGAGGCATAAAGGCTTTTTAGGAAAATATCCTATATGATATAATAATGATGCATACATGTCATTATATAAATGTCCACACCCACCAAATGTACAACAGCAAGAGTGGACCAAAATGTAAATTTAAGGCTTCCCTTGTGGCTTAGACAATAAAGAATCTGCCTACAATGTGGGAGACCTACTTTCAATCCCTGGGTTGGAAGAAACCCCTGGAGAAGGACACGGTTACCCAGACCAGTATTCTTGCCTGGAGAATTCCATGGACAAAGGTATTTAGAGGGCTATAGTCCGTGGGATCGCAAAGGGTTGGACTAACACACTTGGGTGACAACAGTGTCTCAATGTAGGGTCATCAATTTTAATAAATGTATGACTGTGGTGGAGAATATTGATAACAGGAGAAACTATGCCTTCTTCCAGAAACACATGTAAGGAGGACACTTGTGATTACATTTAATGGGCCTATGTGGGCAATCCAGAATAATCTCACCATCACAAGATTAACAGACACAACTACAAAATTCCTTTAGCATACACAATTCTAGGAATTAAGACCAAGATATCTTTGGGGACCATCACTCAACAAACCCCATTTATTTATGATATACATTATGAACGCTTCAATATCACAGGTGAGAAAACCATACCCCTATTTGGCAGTATTTTTCACATGTGTAAGACATTAAGTAGATAACATTTTATCATTTTCCCTGATATGAAATTTATAAATTGAATGGAATTTGCCAAAATTTATGTTTTCACCATCTGTCAAATATGCAGAGAGGTTAAAAAAAAAAGTATGGTTTGTGTTTGGACAAGATATTAGGTATATTTTGATTTATGTTTTCTGTTACTGTATTAAAATCTTCATAAAAACAAGAATTTGATTTGAAGCTACATTTTCTGAAGTCAAAGCCTCTAAGGATAGGGAGAAGACTTTTGGATGCAGTGATTTAATACATCCTTTTATATAGTCTTAAAAGCATGATAGTTTTACCAACCATCAGACAAAATGAGCTCAATACCTGTATTAGTTTCCTATGACTACCATATGAGATTATAGTAAACTGAATGGCTGAGTAGTACAGAAACTTATTCTCATTGTTTGCGGGGTAAGAAGTTCAAATTCAAGGCACTGACAACACTATGCTTCCTCGGAAGGCTCTAGGAAATAACCCTTCCTTGCCTATTCCTACCTTCTGTTGTTGACAATTCTTGATTTTCCTTGATTTATAAATGCATCATTTTAACTCTGCCTGTCATCACATGGTATTCTTATAAGGAAAACAGTCACTGGATTTAGGGCATACTCTAACCCAGTGGAAAAATGGAGGCTGAGATTTTAAAAGATACAACAAATGTTTAACAAAGAGACAGATTAAAAATAAAGATGGATGATTACTTAAAATAATTTTGGAGGTCCAATCCATGGCAATCAGAGAAGAAAAAGAAATAAAAGTAATCCAAATAATTGGAAAAGAAGAAGGAAAATAGTCACTGTCTGCAGATGACATGATATTTTACATAGAAAATTCTAAAGATGCTGCCAGAAAACTACTAGAGTCATCAATGAATTGGTAAAGTTGCAGGATACAAAATTAACACACAGAAATATCTTGCATTCCTATACATTAACAGACACAACTACAAAATTCCTTTAGCATACACAATTCTAGGAATTAAGACCAAGATATCTTTGGGGACCATCACTCAACAAACCCCATTTATTTATGATATACATTATGAACGCTTCAATATCACAGGTGAGAAAACCATACCCCTATTTGGCAGTATTTTTCACATGTGTAAGACATTAAGTAGATAACATTTTATCATTTTCCCTGATATGAAATTTATAAATTGAATGGAATTTGCCAAAATTTATGTTTTCACCATCTGTCAAATATGCAGAGAGGTTAAAAAAAAAAGTATGGTTTGTGTTTGGACAAGATATTAGGTATATTTTGATTTATGTTTTCTGTTACTGTATTAAAATCTTCATAAAAACAAGAATTTGATTTGAAGCTACATTTTCTGAAGTCAAAGCCTCTAAGGATAGGGAGAAGACTTTTGGATGCAGTGATTTAATACATCCTTTTATATAGTCTTAAAAGCATGATAGTTTTACCAACCATCAGACAAAATGAGCTCAATACCTGTATTAGTTTCCTATGACTACCATATGAGATTATAGTAAACTGAATGGCTGAGTAGTACAGAAACTTATTCTCATTGTTTGCGGGGTAAGAAGTTCAAATTCAAGGCACTGACAACACTATGCTTCCTCGGAAGGCTCTAGGAAATAACCCTTCCTTGCCTATTCCTACCTTCTGTTGTTGACAATTCTTGATTTTCCTTGATTTATAAATGCATCATTTTAACTCTGCCTGTCATCACATGGTATTCTTATAAGGAAAACAGTCACTGGATTTAGGGCATACTCTAACCCAGTGGAAAAATGGAGGCTGAGATTTTAAAAGATACAACAAATGTTTAACAAAGAGACAGATTAAAAATAAAGATGGATGATTACTTAAAATAATTTTGGAGGTCCAATCCATGGCAATCAGAGAAGAAAAAGAAATAAAAGTAATCCAAATAATTGGAAAAGAAGAAGGAAAATAGTCACTGTCTGCAGATGACATGATATTTTACATAGAAAATTCTAAAGATGCTGCCAGAAAACTACTAGAGTCATCAATGAATTGGTAAAGTTGCAGGATACAAAATTAACACACAGAAATATCTTGCATTCCTATACATTAATAATGAAAGATCAGAAAGAGAAATGAAGGGAATAATCCCATTTATATTGAAAAGAATAAAATACCTAGGAATAAAGCTACCTAAGGTGACAAAAGATCTGTACTCTAAAATCTATAATATACTGATGACAGAAACCAAAGATGACACAGATGGAGATATACATCAATTTTTATAGTCAAAATGAATGTAGTACCCAAAGCAATTGCTAATTATCAATGGCATTTTTCACAGAATAGAGCAATCATTTTACTATTTGTATAGAAACACAAAAGACCCTAATAGCCAAAGATATCTTAACATAGAAAGATGGAGCTAGAGGAATCAGGTTCCGTGACTTTGGACTATACTACAAAGCTACAGTTGACAAAATAGTATGTTACTGCCCCCCCCACCCCCACCACCCCAACACACGCACACACCACAGATACACACAAATCCCAGAAATATACATCAATAGAAGAGGATACAATGTTCAGAGGCAAACACACACACCTAAGGTCATGCAATCAATGAGAATGGAGGAAAGACTATACAATGCAGGAAAGACAATCTCTTCAATAATTGGTACTGGGAAAACTGGACAGCTACATGAAAAAGAATGAGATTAGAGCACTATTTAACACAGTACACAAAAATAAACTCAAAATGAATTAAAGACCTATATGTAAGACTGGAAACCATAGATTCTTTGAGGAAAACATAATCAGAACACTCTGACAAAAATAGTTGCAAGAGCTATTGGATCCACCTCCTAGAGCAACAAAAACCAAAACAAGATAAACAAGGATGATTGAATTAAACTTAAAAGTTCTTATTCAGCAGAGGAAACCATATATGAAACAAAAATACAACCCTCAAAGTAGGAGAATATACTTGCATATGAAGGAACCAAGAAGGTACTCATTTTCAAAATATACAAACAGCTCATGTAGCTCAGTATCAGAAAAACAATCCAGACCAAAAAATGGGCAGAAGACTTCAACAGGCATCTCTCTGAAAGCATATAAATGGCCAAAAAGCACATGGAAAAATGCTCAATATCACTAATTATTAGAGAAATACAAATCAAAACTACAATTAGGTATCATCTCACACTGGTCAGAATGGCCATCATCAAAAAATTTACAAGCAATAAATGCTAGAAAGAGTATGGATAAAAGAGAATCCTCCTATACTGCCAATGGGGATGTAAATTGTTTCAACCACGATGGAAAATAGTATGGAAGTTCTTTAACAAGCCAAAACTAGAGCTGCCATATGATCTAGCAATCATACTCCTCAGAATATACCTGGAGAAAAACTATAATTCAAGAAGTACATGCATCCCAGTGTTCACTGTGGCAGATTTACAATAGCCAGGACATGGAAGCAACATAAATGTCCACTGACAGAGGAAAGGATAAAGAAAATGTGGTGCATTTAATACACTGGAATATTACTCATTCATGAAAAAAATAAGAAAAGAATTCCATTTTCAGCAATATGGATGGACAAAATGAGAAGTATGAAAAGTAAGTCAGAAACAGAAAAACTGTACATATCATGAAAAAAGTACAATGCAGGAAAGACAATCTCTTCAATAATTGGTACTGGGAAAACTGGACAGCTACATGAAAAAGAATGAGATTAGAGCACTATTTAACACAGTACACAAAAATAAACTCAAAATGAATTAAAGACCTATATGTAAGACTGGAAACCATAGATTCTTTGAGGAAAACATAATCAGAACACTCTGACAAAAATAGTTGCAAGAGCTATTGGATCCACCTCCTAGAGCAACAAAAACCAAAACAAGATAAACAAGGATGATTGAATTAAACTTAAAAGTTCTTATTCAGCAGAGGAAACCATATATGAAACAAAAATACAACCCTCAAAGTAGGAGAATATACTTGCATATGAAGGAACCAAGAAGGTACTCATTTTCAAAATATACAAACAGCTCATGTAGCTCAGTATCAGAAAAACAATCCAGACCAAAAAATGGGCAGAAGACTTCAACAGGCATCTCTCTGAAAGCATATAAATGGCCAAAAAGCACATGGAAAAATGCTCAATATCACTAATTATTAGAGAAATACAAATCAAAACTACAATTAGGTATCATCTCACACTGGTCAGAATGGCCATCATCAAAAAATTTACAAGCAATAAATGCTAGAAAGAGTATGGATAAAAGAGAATCCTCCTATACTGCCAATGGGGATGTAAATTGTTTCAACCACGATGGAAAATAGTATGGAAGTTCTTTAACAAGCCAAAACTAGAGCTGCCATATGATCTAGCAATCATACTCCTCAGAATATACCTGGAGAAAAACTATAATTCAAGAAGTACATGCATCCCAGTGTTCACTGTGGCAGATTTACAATAGCCAGGACATGGAAGCAACATAAATGTCCACTGACAGAGGAAAGGATAAAGAAAATGTGGTGCATTTAATACACTGGAATATTACTCATTCATGAAAAAAATAAGAAAAGAATTCCATTTTCAGCAATATGGATGGACCTAGATATACTGAGAAGTATGAAAAGTAAGTCAGAAACAGAAAAAGTTCATAAGATACCACTTATACATGGAACATAAAAAAATGGTACAAATGAACTTACTTAGTAAACAGGTGTAGAATCACAGATGTAGAAAATAAATGTAGGGCTTCCCCTGGTGGTCCAGTGGGTAAAGACACCACCTTGCAGTTCAAGAGGCGCTGGTTCGATCCCTGGCCTGGGAAAATCCCACGTGCCGCGGAGTGGCTGGACCAATGTGTCCAATTACCGAGCCAGAGCTCTGGCGTGCATGCGCCCAGAGCCGGTGCTCTGTGACGACAGTGGCCACCGCAATGGGAGGCCTACAGGGGCCAAAGAACAAAGACAGATGAAAATGGAGAAATGAAAGACCAGTGGAAGTGGCCCGCCCATGCCCCTCCCTCCCCACCCCACCCTCCAAAAGATTAAAAAAAAAAAAAAAAACATAAAATAAAAATAAAAACAATTAAAAAAAGAAAATAAATGTAAGACCACATAGGATAAGGAATTGGGGGATAAATTGGGAGTTTGGGATTGACATATATACACTGTTGTTCAGTTGCTAAGTTGTGTCTGACTCTTTGCAACTCCATAAACTGCAGAATGCCAGGCTTCTCTGTCTTCCACAATCTCCCGGAGTTTGCTCAAATTGATGTCCATTGAGTTGGTGATGCCATCCAACCATTTCATGCTCTATTGTCTCCTTCCTTTTCTGTCCTCCATCTTTCCCAGCATCAGAGTTGACTCTGCCAAAGTATTGCAGAAGGCCAAGTATCAGGTGGCCAAAATATTGCTCCTTGGGAAAAAAAAAAAAGCTATGGAAGTTCTTTAACAAGCCAAAACTAGAGCTGCCATATGATCTAGCAATCATACTCCTCAGAATATACCTGGAGAAAAACTATAATTCAAGAAGTACATGCATCCCAGTGTTCACTGTGGCAGATTTACAATAGCCAGGACATGGAAGCAACATAAATGTCCACTGACAGAGGAAAGGATAAAGAAAATGTGGTGCATTTAATACACTGGAATATTACTCATTCATGAAAAAAATAAGAAAAGAATTCCATTTTCAGCAATATGGATGGACCTAGATATACTGAGAAGTATGAAAAGTAAGTCAGAAACAGAAAAAGTTCATAAGATACCACTTATACATGGAACATAAAAAAATGGTACAAATGAACTTACTTAGTAAACAGGTGTAGAATCACAGATGTAGAAAATAAATGTAGGGCTTCCCCTGGTGGTCCAGTGGGTAAAGACACCACCTTGCAGTTCAAGAGGCGCTGGTTCGATCCCTGGCCTGGGAAAATCCCACGTGCCGCGGAGTGGCTGGACCAATGTGTCCAATTACCGAGCCAGAGCTCTGGCGTGCATGCGCCCAGAGCCGGTGCTCTGTGACGACAGTGGCCACCGCAATGGGAGGCCTACAGGGGCCAAAGAACAAAGACAGATGAAAATGGAGAAATGAAAGACCAGTGGAAGTGGCCCGCCCATGCCCCCCCCCCCCCCCCCCCCCCCCCCAAAAATTAAAAAAAAAAAAAAAAACATAAAATAAAAATAAAAACAATTAAAAAAAGAAAATAAATGTAAGACCACATAGGATAAGGAATTGGGGGATAAATTGGGAGTTTGGGATTGACATATATACACTGTTGTTCAGTTGCTAAGTTGTGTCTGACTCTTTGCAACTCCATAAACTGCAGAATGCCAGGCTTCTCTGTCTTCCACAATCTCCCGGAGTTTGCTCAAATTGATGTCCATTGAGTTGGTGATGCCATCCAACCATTTCATGCTCTATTGTCTCCTTCCTTTTCTGTCCTCCATCTTTCCCAGCATCAGAGTTGACTCTGCCAAAGTATTGCAGAAGGCCAAGTATCAGGTGGCCAAAATATTGCTCCTTGGAAGAAAAGCTATGACAAACCTACACAGAATATTAAAAAGCAGAGACGTCACTTCGACAACAAAGGTCCATATAGCCAAAGCTTTGGTTTTCCCAGCAGTCACATATAGAGAGTCAGACAATAAACAAGGCTGAACACCAAAGAATTGATGCTTTCGAACTGTGGTGCTGGAGAAGGATCTTGAGAGTTCCTTGCACAGCAAGGAGATTCAGTCCATCCTAAAGGAAACCAACCCTCAATATTCATTGGAAGGACTGGTGCTGAAGCTCCAACACTTTGGCCACCTGATGTGAACAGATGACTCACTGGAAAAGAATCTGATGCTGGAGAAGATTGAGGGCAAGAGGAGAAGGGTGTGACAGAGGGTGAGATGGTGGGATGGCATTACTGAGTTAATGGACATAAGTTTGAGCAAACTCAAGGAGATGGTGAAGTACAAGGAAATCTGATGTTCTGTAGTCCATGGGTTCACAAAGAATCAGACAAGACTTACCGACTGAACAACATCTAATGAGAAGTAAACTTTAACATAACTGGTTTTATGGCTATGATTCTCATTGGTGACTATATTATATCCAAACAAAGTGCATACCTTGCAAATTACACAAAAGGTGTGCTTCTCTAATGCTAATTAACATAAATGCAATTTTCAAATGTTCCCATTAAACTGTCCAGAATAGTGGGATTCTTAAGGAAAGTAAGTCTTTCCTTGAAGAAGTTGTTGAATATTATATGTATACATGATTATTATATATGTGACATTTTATATATATATATATACCATATTGTGGATACTCTATATGTTGTATATCTGTATATCTGTATAGCAAAATTTCATGAAAATATTCAGGACAAAATATAAAGTAACTCATATTCTGGTCTGCAGTCTTAAAAAAATTAAATCTTACATAAATACATCATATAATATGGTCAGCCTCTACAAAGAAGGATTTCTATTTTTAAGATAGAATTGATGTAGAAACTATTTTATCTACATACAATGAAATAATGATAATATTTGATTTAAATTTACTAGTTCATAAAGAGTCTTCTCAACATCAGAACTACATAGAGGAAAAAAACATATAACAATAACTTCGCTGTACACCTGAAGCTAACGTAAAACAAATATACACCAATAAAAAAGAAAGAAATACATAGGGGAAAAAATCAGTGAACTAGAAAGTTTCCTTCAAAATAACAGTCTATGACAGCATTATTTATAGAACTAGGGGGTTTATCTTATTAAAGGCATTAAGAACACAATGGCACTTTCAACTGTATGCCTCCATCATGAGGTATTAAACCATATAACATGTCTTCAATTAATAAGTATGGCACCTAGACTGTTCTTTTGTTTTTTTGTTCTTTTGCTTTCAACCCTCAGAAATCACCTTAGCTAATTTAACAAAGCTGAAATTTACCTGAAAGAAAGAAGTTTCTTACGAAGGCAAAAGAGAAATTGATGTATTGAGCTCAGAGCAGGTTCAGGTTTCCAGAGAGTGTATGAGTGCATATGTTAGTCATTCAGTCATGTCTGACTGTTTGGGATCCCATGGACATTAATCCACCAGACTTCTCAAAAATCCAAAAATGAGAAGTAAACTTTAACATAACTGGTTTTATGGCTATGATTCTCATTGGTGACTATATTATATCCAAACAAAGTGCATACCTTGCAAATTACACAAAAGGTGTGCTTCTCTAATGCTAATTAACATAAATGCAATTTTCAAATGTTCCCATTAAACTGTCCAGAATAGTGGGATTCTTAAGGAAAGTAAGTCTTTCCTTGAAGAAGTTGTTGAATATTATATGTATACATGATTATTATATATGTGACATTTTATATATATATATATACCATATTGTGGATACTCTATATGTTGTATATCTGTATATCTGTATAGCAAAATTTCATGAAAAATATTCAGGACAAAATATAAAGTAACTCATATTCTGGTCTGCAGTCTTAAAAAAATTAAATCTTACATAAATACATCATATAATATGGTCAGCCTCTACAAAGAAGGATTTCTATTTTTAAGATAGAATTGATGTAGAAACTATTTTATCTACATACAATGAAATAATGATAATATTTGATTTAAATTTACTAGTTCATAAAGAGTCTTCTCAACATCAGAACTACATAGAGGAAAAAAACATATAACAATAACTTCGCTGTACACCTGAAGCTAACGTAAAACAAATATACACCAATAAAAAAGAAAGAAATACATAGGGGAAAAAATCAGTGAACTAGAAAGTTTCCTTCAAAATAACAGTCTATGACAGCATTATTTATAGAACTAGGGGGTTTATCTTATTAAAGGCATTAAGAACACAATGGCACTTTCAACTGTATGCCTCCATCATGAGGTATTAAACCATATAACATGTCTTCAATTAATAAGTATGGCACCTAGACTGTTCTTTTGTTTTTTTGTTCTTTTGCTTTCAACCCTCAGAAATCACCTTAGCTAATTTAACAAAGCTGAAATTTACCTGAAAGAAAGAAGTTTCTTACGAAGGCAAAAGAGAAATTGATGTATTGAGCTCAGAGCAGGTTCAGGTTTCCAGAGAGTGTATGAGTGCATATGTTAGTCATTCAGTCATGTCTGACTGTTTGGGATCCCATGGACATTAATCCACCAGACTTCTCTGTCCATGAGATTCTCTAGGCAAGAATATTGGTTGCCATTTCCTCCTCCAGAAGATCATCTGAACCCAGGGATCAAACAGGGGCCTCCTGCATTGCAGGCAAATTCTTCACATTCTGAGCCAGCAGGGAAGCTGATTTTTCTCAGGAACCACCATTGACATAAATTAGCCTAAGAGCAACATTTTAGGAGAGTGGAGCCAGTTGCCATAATCTGAGTTAGGTGTTCACATCTTGAAAGCTGAAAGTTATATTGAATTAGACCATATAATTACCTATATGAATGTGAACAAAGGCTAATGATTATTATGTGGACTAAGGAATCCAGTAGCTACTATCACCTAGTATCAGAAGACTGCAGGAAGAATAGAGGTATAGCAATACTGACCTAGTAATTTATCATACAGTAGTCTAGCAGAATGGAATATGGCAAGCCAATCATGATTCTTAAAGAACTTTCTGTATTTCATATGTGATAAATATGCAAAGGCATTCATTGAGAAATTAATCTCAAAGTAATAAAGGTGAATACTTATCAGCCAATAAAAAATAAAAATTAGTGGTTTGTATCTTTTGAAAGTCAAAATTCATGTTTCTGGGGTAGACAAGAACCAAAAAAAAAAAAAATTACATTCTTCCTAGTTTAACTTTATTCTATTATATTTCTCTAATGTTAGCACACTTCCAACAGCTTTCCATCATTATGTCAGAGTAGTACTTCATAATATTTTTCACACTTTCTGCCTCATATATCAAACTTTAGAATTTTATCCATAAGGCAGAGCTGTCATTCTGTAAAATTTTTAGCAATGTTCTCATTTTTATCTGACATCTAGAAATACCTAAAGTAATAAAAAATCACTTTTACCTCATATTTGCTTTGGTTTTCATTCTGTCCCTGTCAGTCTATATACAGCACAGCAAGAGAAGATTTATATAACATCATTTGGGCTGTTCTAGAATCAGACAAAGAATCCTCACTTCAACTGGATTTTTCCCCACAGAATTTTATATAAAAGCATGAAATCTATATTTAAAATAATACTATGCTTCTCTTAAAGCTTTACCTTTTGCAATGAACACTTTTCACTATGTTTTATAATATACATACATATGATAATTTGTATATATATATGTAATGTTCAACAACCACAAGGAAAGAAAGAAGTGCTAAGAATATCACTTTTCTAATGAAGACATTAGAAAATTGCTTTTGTGCTACTTAGTATTGTCTCATAATATAGTTTTCAACTACAAGATAGTCAAAAAATCTAATTTTTACCACATCAAGTTTCAGTTCAATTCTGACAATGCAAACCAAGCACTAAAATAAGATCCTTATTTTCTTTTTTTGGTGGGGCGGGGGAGCGGGGGTGGAGGCAGGCGGGCCACTTCTAGTGGTCTTTCATTTATCTATTTTTTCATCCATCTTTGTTCTTTTGGCCCATGTGGGCCTCCCATCATGGTGGCCTCTGTTGTCGCAGAGCACTGGCTCTGGGCCCATGCGCTCCAGAGCTCCAGCTCAGTAATTGGACACATTGATCCAGCTGCTCCACAGCACGTAGGATCTTCCCAGGCCAGGGATCGAACCAGCACCCCTTGCACTGCAAGGCAGTGTCCTTACCCACTGGACCACCAGGGAAGCCCCAAGATCCTTATTTTCAAACAATTTATTTCCCCAAGTGGTTTAAGTAAAACTGTAGATTCAATCCTCATCATGTTTAATTTCAGTGTATAAAATCCTGAAATTATTTAATGAAACAAGTGATATTAATCACCTAAAATATCTAAACTGTTATACAATCTCTTTAAAAATGAGAATGCATTAGCTTTTATAGTTCCATTATTAAAAACAACTATGTATTTTGTGATCACTTAGTATGTGCCAAATACACTATGCAAATATATTAACTTAATGATTCCTCAAATAAGAGCAGAAATGATTAATTTTCCCATTTAATATTGAGAAAATGGAGGATTAGGAAGGCTGATCCATTTGTCCAAGATCACTAGCCCTGGTAGGTAGCAGACCTGGCCTTTGACCCCGGCACTTATACTCTGCTCTCCACTTCTCAGAATGTGGCTTCATTGTACCAAAATCAAAGGATGCGAGAATGAAAATATTCAAGTGTTTTTTAATCAAGTACATACTTCTCACAGTCATGACTTCATAATGGGGATTAAAAGAGATGATATAGATGATCTAATTAATCATTCCATTCAACAATCTCAGTTTTGACACAAAGGCACGAAACAGAGCTACCAAAATAATTCACGAGTATGCAGCAAACACACAAAAAGCAAGACTCTGATATTTCTTTCAATCTTTGAACCTTAGAGAACTAGTTACATGTTCTGTGGAAAAG
This sequence comes from Tragulus kanchil, assembly GCA_022376925.1. Lineage (NCBI taxonomy): Eukaryota > Metazoa > Chordata > Mammalia > Artiodactyla > Tragulidae > Tragulus > Tragulus kanchil. The sequence goes on along the minus strand of JAIOJX010000025.1, from coordinate 24,701,327 downwards.
AAGGGTTGAGAGGGCAGAGGAAATGCATTAAACAGGTCAGAGATTATAAGCATTCGGTTATAAAATGAGCAAGTACATTGAAAAATGAGGATCTAAGGTACAATATTCTGACTAAAGTTAATAATACTGTATTGTATACTTGAAAACTGCTAAGAGAGTAGAACTTAAAGGTTCTCAGCACACACACACACACAGTAACAATGTGAGGTTGTGAGGTGACAGACATGTTAACTAAACTTATTGTGGCTCTCACTACAAAATACATACATATATCAAATTGTCAAGTCATATACCTAACTTACACAATACTATATGTACATTATACTTCCAAAAAGCTATATATTATACATAGTAGTTACAAAAAAAAAAAAAACACAGAAAAATTTAGTGTTCATATTTCCAAAACTGATTCTGCAATTTAAGTAGTCTGCCAAGAGGTGAAGGTAGTGCTTCAACTGCCAAATCCCAACAGGCAGTGCCACCTGCTGTTGCTTTTGCTTACACTAAGTCTCATGTGCCTCTGCAACCCTGTGGACTGTAGCCCACCAGGTTCCTCCATCCAAGGGACTTCCCAGGCAAGAATACTAGAGTGGTTTGCCATTTCCTTCTGCAAAAGATCTTACTTATCCTGGGACTGAACCTCGTCCCCTTGCATTGTAGGCCGAATTCCTTTTTCACTTAGTATGTGCCAAATACACTATGCAAATATATTAACTTAATGATTCCTCAAATAAGAGCAGAAATGATTAATTTTCCCATTTAATATTGAGAAAATGGAGGATTAGGAAGGCTGATCCATTTGTCCAAGATCACTAGCCCTGGTAGGTAGCAGACCTGGCCTTTGACCCCGGCACTTATACTCTGCTCTCCACTTCTCAGAATGTGGCTTCATTGTACCAAAATCAAAGGATGCGAGAATGAAAATATTCAAGTGTTTTTTAATCAAGTACATACTTCTCACAGTCATGACTTCATAATGGGGATTAAAAGAGATGATATAGATGATCTAATTAATCATTCCATTCAACAATCTCAGTTTTGACACAAAGGCACGAAACAGAGCTACCAAAATAATTCACGAGTATGCAGCAAACACACAAAAAGCAAGACTCTGATATTTCTTTCAATCTTTGAACCTTAGAGAACTAGTTACATGTTCTGTGGAAAAGAAGGGTTGAGAGGGCAGAGGAAATGCATTAAACAGGTCAGAGATTATAAGCATTCGGTTATAAAATGAGCAAGTACATTAAAAAATGAGGATCTAAGGTACAATATTCTGACTAAAGTTAATAATACTGTATTGTATACTTGAAAACTGCTAAGAGAGTAGAACTTAAAGGTTCTCAGCACACACACACACACAGTAACAATGTGAGGTTGTGAGGTGACAGACATGTTAACTAAACTTATTGTGGCTCTCACTACAAAATACATACATATATCAAATTGTCAAGTCATATACCTAACTTACACAATACTATATGTACATTATACTTCCAAAAAGCTATATATTATACATAGTAGTTACAAAAAAAAAAAAAACACAGAAAAATTTAGTGTTCATATTTCCAAAACTGATTCTGCAATTTAAGTAGTCTGCCAAGAGGTGAAGGTAGTGCTTCAACTGCCAAATCCCAACAGGCAGTGCCACCTGCTGTTGCTTTTGCTTACACACTAAGTCTCATGTGCCTCTGCAACCCTGTGGACTGTAGCCCACCAGGTTCCTCCATCCAAGGGACTTCCCAGGCAAGAATACTAGAGTGGTTTGCCATTTCCTTCTGCAAAAGATCTTACTTATCCTGGGACTGAACCTGCGTCCCCTGCATTGTAGGCGAATTCCTTACCACGAATCTACTAGGGAAGCCCCAGTAGCCAATTAACAGAGCACTGCATTTTGTATTTATTTATAAAAATATGATTTTTATCATATGACTAATACAATACAGATTTAAAAGGTGGAAAGAGAAATGGTCCTTTACTGAAATGAACTAGCAAATTGAGTTTTGGATATTCATTATATACATAATTTTACTCATAATCCTAATAACTTGATGGCAAAGAAAGTATTTCACTTTTAATATTTTATTGGTGAGGAATCTGAGCTTATATAACTCCCAATGTGATGGATTTGAGACATGGATCTAACAACAATTTAATAATAATAATGAAAAACACCTGTCCTTTTTTTCCTCTTTTTTCAATGCTTTGTCAATTTTACAAATTAATACCAAATCCCAGGTGAGAACAAAATCAGGAGTCTACATTTTTAAGTGTTAGGTTCTTTAAAATATCATCAATCTATTGCTCCCTGGACAGATTATCACTTTCTAATGCAATGACATCCATTTCTGAAAGAATCTTTGTATGGACCAATTGAAATAGTTCACTCTTTTTATACTGTGTTTATTTCATCTTTATCTGCCTCTCAAACTGGGGATCATTTTGTGCTTTCCTGACCTAGAATCCTGATTCCTGGACCTTAAGGACCAATGATCATGAGAACTTCACTGACAGTACTCTGAGTCAAATTCCAGTCTCTGTCCTCCAATAGCTACTGTATATCTTTGGGCTTCTGGTTTCTGGGATAGAGCAATGAACAGAGAAAGTATCACTGAAACATGCACATTCCCACATGTAAAATTAGATCAGCACTGGAAATTTGCTCTATGATGTATGGAGCTTAAATTCAGTGCTCTGTGACAACCTAGAGGGGTGGCATGGGATGGGAGGTTGGAGGGAGATTCGGGCTGGAGAGGACTGATTCATGTTGATGTATGGTAGAAACCAACACAAGATTATACAGCAATTATGCAACAAATTAAAATAAGTATAATTAAGTGAAAAATAAACTTTTATCAGATTAAAATAATTCTGAGGTAGGCCTGAGTTCCCAGGCAAGAATACTAGAGTGGTTTGCCATTTCCTTCTGCAAAAGATCTTACTTATCCTGGGACTGAACCTGCGTCCCCTGCATTGTAGGCGAATTCCTTACCACGAATCTACTAGGGAAGCCCCAGTAGCCAATTAACAGAGCACTGCATTTTGTATTTATTTATAAAAATATGATTTTTATCATATGACTAATACAATACAGATTTAAAAGGTGGAAAGAGAAATGGTCCTTTACTGAAATGAACTAGCAAATTGAGTTTTGGATATTCATTATATACATAATTTTACTCATAATCCTAATAACTTGATGGCAAAGAAAGTATTTCACTTTTAATATTTTATTGGTGAGGAATCTGAGCTTATATAACTCCCAATGTGATGGATTTGAGACATGGATCTAACAACAATTTAATAATAATAATGAAAAACACCTGTCCTTTTTTTCCTCTTTTTTCAATGCTTTGTCAATTTTACAAATTAATACCAAATCCCAGGTGAGAACAAAATCAGGAGTCTACATTTTTAAGTGTTAGGTTCTTTAAAATATCATCAATCTATTGCTCCCTGGACAGATTATCACTTTCTAATGCAATGACATCCATTTCTGAAAGAATCTTTGTATGGACCAATTGAAATAGTTCACTCTTTTTATACTGTGTTTATTTCATCTTTATCTGCCTCTCAAACTGGGGATCATTTTGTGCTTTCCTGACCTAGAATCCTGATTCCTGGACCTTAAGGACCAATGATCATGAGAACTTCACTGACAGTACTCTGAGTCAAATTCCAGTCTCTGTCCTCCAATAGCTACTGTATATCTTTGGGCTTCTGGTTTCTGGGATAGAGCAATGAACAGAGAAAGTATCACTGAAACATGCACATTCCCACATGTAAAATTAGATCAGCACTGGAAATTTGCTCTATGATGTATGGAGCTTAAATTCAGTGCTCTGTGACAACCTAGAGGGGTGGCATGGGATGGGAGGTTGGAGGGAGATTCGGGCTGGAGAGGACTGATTCATGTTGATGTATGGTAGAAACCAACACAAGATTATACAGCAATTATGCACCAATTTAAAATAAGTATAATTAAGTGAAAAAATAAACTTTTTTATCAGATTAAAATAATTCTGAGGTAGGCCTGAGTGATTATCTTCCTACCCAGATTTAATATTAGATGATTCTAGTTTTCAGTGGCTAAGATAGTCTAAGATTCTAGTTTTCAGTGGCAGTATTATTAACACTTGTGAACTGGATGTGGTTAGTTTACTTTGACAATAACACAAGTTTTATAATGGTGATTATAGCCAATAGGTCCTAACCTGTTTTTGAAAAGTCAAATTCTTCTTCTTTCAAGATATTGAAACCAATTTCAATCTTTATCTTCAGGACAAGATTAAATGAAAATATACAGGGCATTTCAGGTTGAACTTGTTTATTTGGGGCACAGAAACAGAATACTACATGTCAGCAATGGGGGAGATCAACTACCTACTCTACCTGCTGGCAAAACAAATATAAATATATCCCTATTCACTAAGAGAAGGTTCAAACTTTTTAAAAAATATAAGCAATTTTCCAAAAAGATTGGAGAAAATCAGAGGCAAGTGTACATCTCTAAAAATAAGATTTTTAAAACTAAAATGTGTAAATATTATGAGTTATATCCTTGGTGTTATAAAATATATCAAAGACAAAAGGACTTCTGAGACCTGAGAGCGTGGACTCATAGGGGATAAGGATAAAAATACAGGCAGTTAATAAAGAAAAAAACACTAGGAAATACAAAACACACTAGGAAATACAAAATACACTAGGGACAGAGATTATTATTTTAAATTTTTGAAAGCATGAATCCATGATTTGAAGCATACCCTTGAGAGACTAAAAAGACTCACATAATGCAGCGGAAGACTGAAAGTGATTTTAACGAAAGAGTAGGTGAGCAGTAAAGACCAGAGTGTAGTAGTCTACCTTAACATAGCTACTGACAGAGTGCAACCAACTCAAAGGAATGAGGGCAGTGAAGTTGGTATTACAGGGAACAACAAAACAAGCTCATTATGCCAAAAACTGAAATTACAACTTAATAAGTACCACATTCCTGTATTAGAGAAATACTGATATATTTACTTAACTAAGGCAACTACTACTAGAATGCAAAATAATATTTAAAATAACCATAGAATGAGACAAAATATAATCTGATAGAAAGGAAGCTATGAAGAAATTTCTAGAAATTTCAGAAACTGAGCTAAACATATTGATTATGACACATTTACTCTTTTCATAAGCAACTAAGAAAAGGGAAGCAGACTAATACTATATCATGCCAAGGTTGAATTCCTAGTAGAGGTTGCATAATCATGAGTCCTTAGGTGATGTATCAAAACTTAAAGTGGTATAACTTTCAGGAGTGCAAAGAAAAACCTAGAGAAAGTAAATTATAGAAATATAATGTGCGAAAGACTGAAAAAAATAGCTTTAATTATGTTAAAATGACAAGAAAGCCAATTTTAATTATTAAACACATATGTAGTTTATACAAAGCTTATATTATTTATATAATATATATAGGACTATAAAAATAATCTCAGCTTGATCATAAATGTCATAAGTTAAATAAATTAAAATACCTCCAATATTTCTGGATATGAAATTTGACAGCTGTAAAACTGACAGGTGACAGATGATGATAGGTTACTGTGAATGGTGTCAGATTCTTAATCTCAATGGAAAAGAATTCATATTGGGATCAAAAGACTCGGTGATGGTCACTCAGAGCTTCTTGCAGTGAAAAGATAATTAAACTAAGAAAGGATAGGGAAAAGCTTCCAGCATAGACACTGGAAGGGGGATAGAAGAGTATCTGTCTTTGCCAGTTTAAGCATGACAATTTGTATCTTCCAATCAGTTACCAAAACAATAAATCAAAAGAATATTTTAAGATTGTAGAGGCCCTGTGGGCCCACACCCACAACAATAACATGAGATTAGCTAGGACTGTCTCTAGGCCTTGGGACTAGGTGAGACATTCTAATGTAAATGCCCAGATTAACATAAGACTAGAAGTTTTCAGTTTCAACATTGAAGATCTTTGCCTTTATTTCTCCTTGTCCTTCCTCTGCTCCTTGTACTTGGGACCCACTGGCCTCCTCCTTGTCCAATCTGCCTATGTACCCCTTTCAAAACTATGATTTTTCCTACATGATTTATAGGTTTTCATTAAACTATCATAGAAAGCACAATGAGAGTTTAAGGAAACAAAATATAATCTGATAGAAAGGAAGCTATGAAGAAATTTCTAGAAATTTCAGAAACTGAGCTAAACATATTGATTATGACACATTTACTCTTTTCATAAGCAACTAAGAAAAGGGAAGCAGACTAATACTATATCATGCCAAGGTTGAATTCCTAGTAGAGGTTGCATAATCATGAGTCCTTAGGTGATGTATCAAAACTTAAAGTGGTATAACTTTCAGGAGTGCAAAGAAAAACCTAGAGAAAGTAAATTATAGAAATATAATGTGCGAAAGACTGAAAAAAATAGCTTTAATTATGTTAAAATGACAAGAAAGCCAATTTTAATTATTAAACACATATGTAGTTTATACAAAGCTTATATTATTTATATAATATATATAGGACTATAAAAATAATCTCAGCTTGATCATAAATGTCATAAGTTAAATAAATTAAAATACCTCCAATATTTCTGGATATGAAATTTGACAGCTGTAAAACTGACAGGTGACAGATGATGATAGGTTACTGTGAATGGTGTCAGATTCTTAATCTCCAATGGAAAAGAATTCATATTGGGATCAAAAGACTCGGTGATGGTCACTCAGAGCTTCTTGCAGTGAAAAGATAATTAAACTAAGAAAGGATAGGGAAAAGCTTCCAGCATAGACACTGGAAGGGGGATAGAAGAGTATCTGTCTTTGCCAGTTTAAGCATGACAATTTGTATCTTCCAATCAGTTACCAAAACAATAAATCAAAAGAATATTTTAAGATTGTAGAGGCCCTGTGGGCCCACACCCACAACAATAACATGAGATTAGCTAGGACTGTCTCTAGGCCTTGGGACTAGGTGAGACATTCTAATGTAAATGCCCAGATTAACATAAGACTAGAAGTTTTCAGTTTCAACATTGAAGATCTTTGCCTTTATTTCTCCTTGTCCTTCCTCTGCTCCTTGTACTTGGGACCCACTGGCCTCCTCCTTGTCCAATCTGCCTATGTACCCCTTTCAAAACTATGATTTTTCCTACATGATTTATAGGTTTTCATTAAACTATCATAGAAAGCACAATGAGAGTTTAAGGAAACAAAATGTATGATTCTAAAGTTCATTTTGAAGAATTAAAAGAGCAAAGACACTAAAACAGTGATGAAGATAAAGATAAATAAAGGAACACTTGAATTATCCATTCAAAATATCTTAAAACAATAGTAATTAAAGATGTGGAACTAGCACAATAAATAACAGATCAGTGTAGAAGAACATACAGCTCTCTAAGGAAGCCTGCATACAAACTGAGCATGTGTTAAAGACATATACATATGCAATGTGCAACTGTTAGATATTTAAGAAATTATATGGGAAAAATGAACTACCCAAGAGTTAAAAAAAAAAAAAGAATCAAGTCAACTGTTTATCTTAACTGTTCATTGTAGAATCAAGACAAGTAAAAAGTAAAACTTAAAACGGATAGAACATAAAACACTGTGGAACAAAAACATACTTTAATATACAACTGATCATGAAAATGTCAAGATATTTCAATATATAATAGCAAAGAAAAAATACACAAAATAGTGATAATTTTGACCTGACATTAAAATGTCTATATTTATACATTTATTTTAATTATTAGGAATTTACAAAGATTTACAAATATTAATGTTTTATTAACACTAAATACCTGGAATTACTAATGGCTAATATTTCTTCATAACTTTTTTCAATTTTTTTATCCAAAGATATGATATATTATAGATACTACAGATACGACAATACTCATCTTTTACTAACACCTGTTTTCCTATTCTTCTAACCACAGGAGCAGCAAATAGCATACATTTAATATGTATCCTTTCCCATCATTTTATATACATAAGTATGCATTCACAATGATTTGAGTATTATTTCTGGTATATTATTTAACTGCCACAGGTTGAAAGATGTATACTAATCATGTGATATTTTGTAGCATTGTTTCTTAAATGTAGGTATGTTCTATCTGCTGTATCATATTTCACCCTGAGATCATGCCCTAGCATATGAATATCTTCATTCATTTCTCCACTTGTAAACACTGGTTACTACCTTTATTTTGCTATTAAGGAAAAATGCTTCTTTGTGGGTATCTTTCTTTTCTTCTTTCAGTGTTATTGAGATAAAATTGATACAGTACTGTCCAAGTTTAAAGTGTACAGTTTAATGATTCAGCTTACATAGATCATGGACTTATTACCATAACAAGTTTAATGAACATTCATCTCATACAGATAAAAATTATTTAAAATGCCTTCTAAAAAAATTTTCCTTGTGATGAGAACTCTTAGGATTTAAGCTTTCAAGAAATTTCATAAAGTATATATATCACTGTAAATTATATTAATCATGTTAATATTATATCCCTAGTACTTGCTTATTTAAAAATTAGAATCCTGTACCATTTGACTACTTTCATGCAATTTTCTCTTTTCTACATACCTCCCCACACCAGTGTTGGTAACGAGAGATCTCCTCTCCTATGCTATTAATTTGCTTTTTAAAATATAATAATTCTCCAATGCTATGCTAGTTCCTAGTACACAACATAACGGTGATTTGATATTTCTATCCATTACAAAATGATGATCACTATACGAGTATTTAGCACAACCACATCCTACTGAATGGTGAAAAGCTGAAAGCACTTCCTCTAAGATCAAGATCAAGACAAAGATGCCCACTCTCACCAAGTTTGACATAGTATCAAAAGTCCTAGCCACAGAAATCAGATAAGAAAAAGAAGGAATCCAAATTGGAAAAGAAGTAAAATTGACACTGTTTACATATGACATAGGACAACATATTTAAAAAATCCTAAAGACATCAACAAAGAACGAAACTACTAGAACTAATCAATGAATTCAGTAAAGCTTCAGGATTCAAAGTTAATATATATGGCTTCCCTAGTGGTCCAGTGCATAAAGAGTCTGCCTTGCAGTTAAAGGGGTGCTGGTTTGATCCCTGGCAGGAGAAGATCGCATATGCCGTGGAGTGGCTGGACAGAGGGTCCAATTATGAGCTAGTGCTCTGGAGCACATGCACCCAGAGCCGGTGCTTTGCAGAGAGTGGCCACCATAATGGGAAGCCCACACAGGCCAAAGAATTAAGATGGATGAAAATAAATAAATGAAGGACCAATAAAAGAGGCCAAAATTAAAAAAAAAAAAGTTAATATGTAGAAATTTGTTAAATTTCTATACACTAACAAAGAACTATCAGAAAGAGAACTTAAGAAATCAATCCCATTTACAATTGCATCAAAACCAAAATATCTAGGAGTAAATCTAGCTAAGGGGGTATAAAACTGGATTGAAAAAATTTAGGATACTAATAAAAGAAATTGAAAGCTAAATGAATCAAATGGAAAGATATACTGTGCTCATGGACTAGCAGAATTAATAATATTCAATGGACCAAAAGACAATCTGCAGATTTAATGCAATTCCTATCAAAATACCAATGGCACTTTCACAGAACTAGAACAAGCAATTCTAAAATTTGTATGGAAATGAAAAAGATCCCAAATAACCAAAATAATCTTGAAAAAGAGGAAAAGAGGAGATATCATGTTTCCAGACTTCAGACTATACTTCAAAGCTATAGTGATCAATACAGGATAGATACGAACACAGACACAGAGATCAATGGAAAAGAAAAGAGTCCAGAAACGAAGCCACAATTACATGATCCATTAGTCTACAGCAAAGGAGGTGAGAAGGTGAGACTATACCATGAAGAAAAGATAGCCTTTAGTGTTTAGTAGATAGTGTTGACAACTGGACAATTGCACAAAAAATAATCTAGCTGGACTATGCTTTCATATGATATTGAAAAACATTAAAATGGATTAAGTACATAAATGTTTAAGACTGGACTTCACACAGCTCCTACAAAGAACACAGACAGTATGCTCTTTGACACTGGTCTTAGCAATATTCTCATGAGGCAAGAGAAACAAAAGCAAAAGCAAAAGCAAACAAATGAACCACATCAAACCAAAATGTTTTTGTGTAGCAAAGAAATTATCAACAAAATGAAAAGGCCATCTACTGACTTGGAGAATATATTTGGAAATGATGTGATGTATGATGAGGAGCTAATATTCAAAATACACTGATTACTCATAAAATTTAACATCAAAAACCCAGCGTAAATAAAAATGGGCAGAGTATTTGAATAGTTATTTTTCCAGAGAAGATATACAGATGGTCAACAGACTTATATAAAGATGTTCAGCATCACTAATTACCAGGAAAATGCAAATGAAAACCACAATGAGATATCATCTCACACCAATCAGAATAGCTACAATCAAAAAGACAGAAATAGGGCTTCCCTGGTGGACCAGTAGGTAAGGACACCAACTTGCAGTGCAAGGGGTGCTGGTTCTATCCCTGGCCTGGGAAGATCCCATGTGCTGCAGAGCAGCTGGACCGTGTCCAACTACTGAGCTGTAGCTCTGGATTGCATGTGCCCAGAGCCGCTCCTCTGCAATGCAAGAGGCCACTGCAATGGGAGGCCCAAACAGGCCAAAGAACAAAGGTGGAAATAAAAGAAAGACCAATAGAAGTGGCCAAAAAAGACAGCAATAGCAACTACTGGCAAGAATGTTGATAAAAGCAAACCCTCATGCACTTTTGGAATGAATATTGGTGCAGTGACTGTGAAAAACCACATGGAGGATACTTAAAAAAAAAATTACCATATCACCTGGAAATTTCACTTCTGTAACTTACACAAAGGAAATGAAAATAGGCATTTAAAAAGATATACTCACCTCTGGGTTCACTGTAGTATTACTTAGAATAGTCAAAATATGGAGACAACCTAAGTGCCTACAGGTAGATGAATGAGTAAAGAAGTGATTTTATATATATACATATATATATATATATATATATACACACACACAGTGATTTTATATACATCTATATAAAATGTATATATATTAATATATATAATAAAATTATATATGATGCACATATTATATATACCTATATATAAACAATGTATATATACATACATTATATATATGAATATATAGATATACATACTTACAATGAAATACTGTCATAAAGAATGAAATGTTGTCATGCAGATGACATAATATTCCATATATAAAAAACTAAAGGTATCATGAGAAAATTATTAGAGCTAATCAGTACATTTATTAAAGTTTCATGATGCAAACTTAATAGACAGAAATGCTTACATTCTTATACATTAACAATACTCACAGCGTAAATAAAATGGGCAGAGTATTTGAATAGTTATTTTTCCAGAGAAGATATACAGATGGTCAACAGACTTATATAAAGATGTTCAGCATCACTAATTACCAGGAAAATGCAAATGAAAACCACAATGAGATATCATCTCACACCAATCAGAATAGCTACAATCAAAAAGACAGAAATAGGGCTTCCCTGGTGGACCAGTAGGTAAGGACACCAACTTGCAGTGCAAGGGGTGCTGGTTCTATCCCTGGCCTGGGAAGATCCCATGTGCTGCAGAGCAGCTGGACCGTGTCCAACTACTGAGCTGTAGCTCTGGATTGCATGTGCCCAGAGCCGCTCCTCTGCAATGCAAGAGGCCACTGCAATGGGAGGCCCAAACAGGCCAAAGAACAAAGGTGGAAATAAAAGAAAGACCAATAGAAGTGGCCAAAAAAGACAGCAATAGCAACTACTGGCAAGAATGTTGATAAAAGCAAACCCTCATGCACTTTTGGAATGAATATTGGTGCAGTGACTGTGAAAAACCACATGGAGGATACTTAAAAAAAAAATTACCATATCACCTGGAAATTTCACTTCTGTAACTTACACAAAGGAAATGAAAATAGGCATTTAAAAAGATATACTCACCTCTGGGTTCACTGTAGTATTACTTAGAATAGTCAAAATATGGAGACAACCTAAGTGCCTACAGGTAGATGAATGAGTAAAGAAGTGATTTTATATATATACATATATATATATATATATATATACACACACACAGTGATTTTATATACATCTATATAAAATGTATATATATTAATATATATAATAAAATTATATATGATGCACATATTATATATACCTATATATAAACAATGTATATATACATACATTATATATATGAATATATAGATATACATACTTACAATGAAATACTGTCATAAAGAATGAAATGTTGTCATGCAGATGACATAATATTCCATATATAAAAAACTAAAGGTATCATGAGAAAATTATTAGAGCTAATCAGTACATTTATTAAAGTTTCATGATGCAAACTTAATAGACAGAAATGCTTACATTCTTATACATTAACAATGAAAAATCAGAAAGAGAAATTAAGGAAACAATCTCATTCACCACTGGAACAAAAAAAATAAAATACCTAAGGATAAAATACCTAAGAATAAAGAGAACAAAGGCCTGTATGCAAAAAAACTTTAAGACACTGATTAAAATAAATCAAAGATAACACAAACAGATGGAGAGATATACCATGTTCTTGAACTGGAAGAATCAATATTGTGAAAATGACTGTACTACCCAAAACAAATTACAGATTCAATGCCATACCTATCAAATTACAAATGGCATTTTTCCAGAATTTGATCAAAAGCTTTACAATTTATGTGGAAACACAAAATACCTTGAATAGCCAAAGAAAAGTTAAGAAAGAAAAACAGAGCTAGAGAAATCAGGCTTCCTGATGTCAGACTATACTACAAAGCTGCAATAATCAAAACTATATGGTACTGGTACAAAAACAGAAATATAGATCAATGGAACAAGATGTAAAGCCCAGAGATAAATCCATGCAGCTATGAGCACATTATCATTGACAAAGGAAGCAAGAATATACAAAGCAGAAAACACACGTACTTCAATAAGTGGTCTGGGAAAACTGGACAGCTGTGTGTAAAAGAATGAAATCAGAACACTGTCTAACATTTATACACACAAGTTAATTTTCAATGGATTAAAGACCTAAATATAAGGCCATAAACTGTGAAACTCTTAGAGGACAGAACGTTCTTTGGCATGCATCACAACAAAATCCTCTTCAACTCATCTCTTAGAGTAATAGAAATAAAATCAGAAATAAACAAATTGGACTAAATTAAACTTAAAACTTTCTGTACAGTAAAGAAAGCTATAAACAAGATGAAAAGATAACCTTCAGAACTCAGTAAAATAATTGCAAACAAAACAACTGACAAAAGATTAATCTCCAAAGCATACAACCAGCTCATGAAGATCAATATTAGAAAAATAAACAATCCAACCAAAAAATAAGCAGAAGTGCTAAATAGACATTGCTACAAAGTTGACATACAGATGGCCAACAAACACATGAAAAGATGCCCAACACTGCTCATTATTAGAAAAACACAGATCAAACGTTTTATGAGGTATAACCTCACACTAATTAGTATGGCGATCATCAAAAAAAAATCTACAAATAATAAATTCTAGAGAGGATGTGGTGAAAAGGGAACCCACTTGCATTATTGGTAGGAATGCAAATTGATATAGCCACTATGGAGAACAGTATGGCAGCTTCTTAAAAAAACTAGGAATAGAACTACCATATGATCCATCAATCTCATTTCTTGGCATATATACTAGGAAAAATCATAAGTCAAAAAGACAGATGTACCCCCATGTCCACTGCAGCACTATTTATAAATATTCAGGATATGGAAGAAACCTAGATATTTATTAACAGATAAATAGATAAAGAAATTGTAGCACACACATACACTGAAATATTACCCAGCTGTAAAAAGAACACATATGAGTCAGTTGAACTGAGATGGATGAACCTAGGCTCTTTCATACAGAGTGAAGTCAGAGAACAATAAATACCATATTTTAATGCATATATATAGAGAATCTAGAAAAATGGTACTGATGAATCTATTTGTAGGTCAAGAATAGGGACAAAGACATAGCGAAGGGACTTGAGGACACAGCGGTGGAAGGAGAGGGTGGGATGAAGTGAGAGAGCAGCATTGACACCTATATACTACTTTGTACAAAACAGATGGCCAGTGCGAAGCTGTGTATCGCACAGTGGACACAGCCAGGCACTCTATAACCACCTAGAGGGCTGGGATGGGGTGGGGTGTGAAGGAGGCTCAAGAGGGAGACCATAAATCCCCCCCAACACACACACACAGTCACACCCACACACACTCCCACACTCCACACCCCCCCACACACTCCCCCATCCCCCCACACACCCACACCCACACCCAAACATGCCCACACACACCCACACACACCTGTGGCTGATTCACACTACTGTACAGCAAAAAACAATACAACATTGTAAAGCAATCATCCTCCAATTAAAAAAAAAACTCATGCCATTTGTGACAACACTGATGGACCTAGAAGCTATTATGCAAAGTGGAGTAAGTCAGGCAGAGAAATAAAAATAACACACATCTCACTTGTAAGTAGAATCTAAAAAAATCAAGATGAATGAACAAATATCACAGAGTTACAGATACAGAGAACAAATGGGTAGTTGCCAGAGGGGAAGCATGTGAGGAAATGGGAGAAACAGGTGAGAGAGGGCTGTACAAGAGGTACAAGCTTCCAATTATAAAGGAGTCACAAGAATGAAATACACTGCCTGGGGTATGCTGTCAATAACAATGTGGTATCTTTGTGTGGGGACAGATGGCAACGAGACTTAAAATGTCTATATTTAACATCATAGCGAAACAATATATTGATGTTAACACTTACTGAGAGCTTACAGTGAGTGGGAAATTAGAACTGATTCTAATGAAAGTAGATACATCCTGAAGGAACAAGGATGATAATCCAATCCAATCTAACAGTATAGTTGCTAAAAGAACAGCAACCAACTTAAAAGAATGAAAGCTTTTATAAGAGATTTACATTTATTAACATATCTAATTCTCATGAAAATTCAATGATATAGATGTTATTCTTGTCCCACTTCTATGGATACAGTAATTAAAGAACAGAGTTTAAGAAATTACATAGGGTAGCACAGTCGATAAATGCAGAGTCATGGTTAGAAACCCTGGTGTTCTGACTCCAGAGAACCTTGTTTTAACTTGTACACCAATACAATCAAAATGCCAACTAAAAAAAATTTACTAATATGTTAGGGAAATATTTAGTATTATGTACTTGACTCAAATTACATATAGGAGAGATACCACTCAATATATAAAATAAAGACTTAAAATCAAATGTGAATTTTAAATTAATATGCTTGAATAAAACTGGTATTTTCATATAGTTTTAAGTTTCTGGGAAATTTCTAGAAAGTGATTTGACCATATGAATTAGGAATTCTAAAAAAATCTGTTAAATATGACTTTGATACAAGCATTTCAGATCTAGAGGGTATCCTAAGAAAATATTTACAGATGCAAAATGTAAAATGTTCCCTTATTTGTCACACTGGTAACTTGCATAAATATACTGAGGAAACGAGTTTCAAATGTGACAGTCACAGTTCCATACAGAGCTTCTACCCAGAATCATAGATTCAGAATTTTAAAAAGGTCCACCAGTGACCTGTTCCCAAATGAGTATTAAACACAATACCTATTACAATTATTCTATCCACTAAAATAGTATTTTTGAAGAATTAATATTTTTTTTGGGTGGCCACTTCTATTGGTCCTTCATTTATTTGTTTTCATCCATCTTTGTTCTTTGGCCTGTGTGGGCCTCCCATTGCAGTGGCCCCTCTCGCTGCAGAGCACCAGTTCTGGGCACATGCGCTCCAGAGCTACAGCTCAGTAGTTGGACACTCGGTCCAGTCGCTCCGTGGTACATGGGATCTTCCCTGGCCAGGGATTGAACCAGCGCCCCTTGCACTGCAAGGCAGTGTGTCCTTACCCACTGGACCACCAGGGAAGCCCTAAACAATTAATATTTTGTAAAATATTTATAAAACTATTTTTCAAATATTTGTATTTAAACTCTACTAATTTTACAGCTAAAACATGAACAGAGTCAATATACTGGCTCATGTTGAACAGATACATCACGAAAATTCACTCTGATCTACATTCCATTAGGAAGTTTACACGTACTTACTACACATATGTATAAGCATTTATTCCAAACTTCACTATTAATTTCATGGTCAAGTAACATACCTTCTTTTAAAAGTAATCCTTTCATGTAGAAACCCTGGTGTTCTGACTCCAGAGAACCTTGTTTTAACTTGTACACCAATACAATCAAAATGCCAACTAAAAAAAATTTACTAATATGTTAGGGAAATATTTAGTATTATGTACTTGACTCAAATTACATATAGGAGAGATACCACTCAATATATAAAATAAAGACTTAAAATCAAATGTGAATTTTAAATTAATATGCTTGAATAAAACTGGTATTTTCATATAGTTTTAAGTTTCTGGGAAATTTCTAGAAAGTGATTTGACCATATGAATTAGGAATTCTAAAAAAATCTGTTAAATATGACTTTGATACAAGCATTTCAGATCTAGAGGGTATCCTAAGAAAATATTTACAGATGCAAAATGTAAAATGTTCCCTTATTTGTCACACTGGTAACTTGCATAAATATACTGAGGAAACGAGTTTCAAATGTGACAGTCACAGTTCCATACAGAGCTTCTACCCAGAATCATAGATTCAGAATTTTAAAAAGGTCCACCAGTGACCTGTTCCCAAATGAGTATTAAACACAATACCTATTACAATTATTCTATCCACTAAAATAGTATTTTTGAAGAATTAATATTTTTTTGGGGGGGGTGGCCACTTCTATTGGTCTTTCATTTATTTGTTTTCATCCATCTTTGTTCTTTGGCCTGTGTGGGCCTCCCATTGCAGTGGCCCCTCTCGCTGCAGAGCACCAGTTCTGGGCACATGCGCTCCAGAGCTACAGCTCAGTAGTTGGACACTCGGTCCAGTCGC
Source organism: Tragulus kanchil (assembly GCA_022376925.1). Taxonomy (NCBI): domain Eukaryota; kingdom Metazoa; phylum Chordata; class Mammalia; order Artiodactyla; family Tragulidae; genus Tragulus; species Tragulus kanchil. The sequence goes on along the minus strand of JAIOJX010000025.1, from coordinate 24,684,198 downwards.
TCCGTGGTACATGGGATCTTCCCTGGCCAGGGATTGAACCAGCGCCCCTTGCACTGCAAGGCAGTGTGTCCTTACCCACTGGACCACCAGGGAAGCCCTAAACAATTAATATTTTGTAAAATATTTATAAAACTATTTTTCAAATATTTGTATTTAAACTCTACTAATTTTACAGCTAAAACATGAACAGAGTCAATATACTGGCTCATGTTGAACAGATACATCACGAAAATTCACTCTGATCTACATTCCATTAGGAAGTTTACACGTACTTACTACACATATGTATAAGCATTTATTCCAAACTTCACTATTAATTTCATGGTCAAGTAACATACCTTCTTTTAAAAGTAATCCTTTCATTTGGTAATCCTCATTTCTCTAGACACTAACAATCTTGTAAAACGTTGGCATCTAAAATGAATAAAATACATTAATAAGAGACCCGTAAATAAATGAACAAATATGAAATCGATTACACTCAGCCCTCCATATCCGCAGATTCTCTGTCCACAGATTTCAACCAAGACAGATCAAACTGATCAACAATAACTTTCATAAAGATCCAAGAAGCAAGACATGAATTCACCATGCAAGCAGCTGTTTATGTATTATTTAGAACTTAATTTACAACTATTTACATAGTTACTAGTTACAACTAGTTACATAGTTTTAACATTTTATTTATTATAAATAAACAAGATAATTTAAAGTATGAGAGGATGCACATGAATTATAGTCAAGTACTAGGTTATTCTACATGAGGGATTTGAATATCTATCAATTCTGGTATAGGGGGAGGGTTCTGGGACCAATCCTTCATGCGATATATCCTTACAATGTCATCATATATGTTTTTTCATTTATTTTCTAATATAAATTTCTTTTCTGATTTAGAGTAATCTTTCTTTTTTTGAGTAGCATTTTCCTTTGTATGTACTAAGTCACTTCACAGTCATGTCTAATTCTTTGTGACCCAATGGACTGTAGCCTGCCACACTCCTCTGTCCATGGGATTCTTCAGGCAAGAACACTGGAGTGGACTGCCATGTGAACCAGGGATCAGACCCACATCATTATTTTCTGTTATGCCCAACTCTTTGTGGCCTCATGGTCTGTCCCCTTCCAGGCTCCTCTATCCATGGAATCTACCAGTCTAGAATACTGGAGTGAGTTTGCATTTCCCACTCCAGGGTATCTTCACAGTCGAGGGATTGAACCCATACCTCTTGTGTCTCTTGTGCTAGTGGATGGATTCTTTACCACTGAGTCACCAGGGAAATATTTGTAAAATATTTATAAAACTATTTTCAAATATTTGTATTTAAACTCTACTAATTTTACAGCTAAAACATGAACAGAGTCAATATACTGGCTCATGTTGAACAGATACATCACGAAAATTCACTCTGATCTACATTCCATTAGGAAGTTTACACGTACTTACTACACATATGTATAAGCATTTATTCCAAACTTCACTATTAATTTCATGGTCAAGTAACATACCTTCTTTTAAAAGTAATCCTTTCATTTGGTAATCCTCATTTCTCTAGACACTAACAATCTTGTAAAACGTTGGCATCTAAAATGAATAAAATACATTAATAAGAGACCCGTAAATAAATGAACAAATATGAAATCGATTACACTCAGCCCTCCATATTCCAGATTCTCTGTCCACAGATTTCAACCAAGACAGATCAAACTGATCAACAATAACTTTCATAAAGATCCAAGAAGCAAGACATGAATTCACCATGCAAGCAGCTGTTTATGTATTATTTAGAACTTAATTTACAACTATTTACATAGTTACTAGTTACAACTAGTTACATAGTTTTAACATTTTATTTATTATAAATAAACAAGATAATTTAAAGTATGAGAGGATGCACATGAATTATAGTCAAGTACTAGGTTATTCTACATGAGGGATTTGAATATCTATCAATTCTGGTATAGGGGGAGGGTTCTGGGACCAATCCTTCATGCGATATATCCTTACAATGTCATCATATATGTTTTTTCATTTATTTTCTAATATAAATTTCTTTTCTGATTTAGAGTAATCTTTCTTTTTTTGAGTAGCATTTTCCTTTGTATGTACTAAGTCACTTCACAGTCATGTCTAATTCTTTGTGACCCAATGGACTGTAGCCTGCCACACTCCTCTGTCCATGGGATTCTTCAGGCAAGAACACTGGAGTGGACTGCCATGTGAACCAGGGATCAGACCCACATCATTATTTTCTGTTATGCCCAACTCTTTGTGGCCTCATGGTCTGTCCCCTTCCAGGCTCCTCTATCCATGGAATCTACCAGTCTAGAATACTGGAGTGAGTTTGCATTTCCCACTCCAGGGTATCTTCACAGTCGAGGGATTGAACCCATACCTCTTGTGTCTCTTGTGCTAGTGGATGGATTCTTTACCACTGTGTCACCTGGGAAGCCCTTTATCATCAGAAGTCTCTGTCAAGTATTAGAATTGCAAATAGGGCACATATGCCTTGTATTGAAAGAACAAGAGCTGCCAGTGTCTGTAAAGTTAATTAGACAAAACAGACAATTAATTACATCTTATTAGCATGTAAAAGACCTGTGACAAATTGCACTAATTGCATGCTCTTATACATCTGAAGAGGTCAGGCTACTTTAAAAAGTATGTTGTTAATGGAAGACAAATGTATCTTTATGTGCTTGATAAGAATATTATAAACTGCGTTATTTATGACTCCACTGGAATCCTTAATAATTTTAAGCTTTAAATTGAACTGCTCATTAAATAGAGGAGCTCATACTAAGTTCTTAAAATAGGCCATAAAAGCTGGCTGCAGTGTAAGATAAGTATGAAGGTCTAGCATTTCCTTAAAATGGCTTTATACTCTTATTTTTAAGTGACTGAACCTTGAAGATGTGAAATTTATCTTAATGTGCCCTTAGAAAGGGGAGAATTCTTCCACTAACCGTTTTCACCTCAAAGAAATGGATGATTCATTTTAAAAAGCCTCTAGTTGCTTAAACTGAGGATATATCTCACTGAACACTCTCTTTAGTTCTTAAACTTTATTTTCAAACAAAAAAGATGGAAAGGCAAAAAATATGAAAAATAGCAAGGCAATGGGCGTGTGTTGCTTTCAGGGACTAATGGAAATTGAGGAAATGGGCAAGACTGGAGACAAAGAAAGAGTAGTGATAAAATAATATGTTAGAAAATGGGATGAAACACCCAACAGAAGCTCAGAGAGACAAAAAAAATAAAATAAAATAAAGTAGATGGAAACAATTTAAAATGAGGAATGAGTCAGAGTGGTTCTCACAGGCTAATACTTAATTACACCAAGGCGCTTTAGCTTCTTTCATTGAGTACCTGTCAAGGGGAGGGAACACCAGCAATTCAAGAGGAAATTGTTTCTATTTCAGTTAACAAAACCGGATGCTCACCCAAGGCTCTCAGAAGGGCTTTGCAAATGGTGTAGATTTTTTTCTTTCTATTTCCCTGAACAAAAGACCTTCTAAAATGAACCTGTCACCACACTTTAGATGTTTATGGTTGGTGAGCACTGTTCATCAAAGCACTGTGCTAATAAAACCATCCTGCCAAGTTTCACTTGGTCAGGAGTCTGGAAACTACACACAAGCTTATAGTTTAAAAAGGACAAAGATAAAGGAGAAACTCACACTTTCAGCTCTCTGTATACCCAACTCCAGCATCTTTATGCTATTTTATATGGCAGTTACATCAGAGTATACCAGAGCCCTTGTCCCTGTATGAACGAATTCAAGTATGTGATTGAAACATCTGAGCATTACTCATTTCAATATAAGTCCTATATAATTCATTTACTTTCTTTTGGTGTTCCATTTCTGTTTTCTGAACATCATTTCTGTTTTGTCTGAGAGTCTTCATTCTTTCTGGAGCTATTTCTCAGCTCTATCTCAGCAGCATTTTGGACACCTTCTGACATGGTAGCTCATCTTCTGGGGTCATATCTTTTTGACTTTTCATACTGTTCATAGGGCTTTCTGAAAGCAAAACTACTGAAATGGTTTTCCATTCCCTCTTCCAGTGGACCATGTTTTGTCAGAACTCTCCTCTATGATTCATCTGTCTTGTGTAGCCCTACATTGCATTACTTATAGCTTAACTGAGTTATGCAAGCCCCTTCACAAGATGGTTGTGATCCATAAAGTGGTCCAAGACGGTCACCTGTAGATGTGTCTGGTAGTAAGAGTAAAGTCTGTTGCTATAAAGAACAATATTGCATAGGAACCTGGGATGCTAGGTCCACGAATAAAGATAGATTGTACATGGTCAAGCAGGAGATGGCAAGATTGAACATTGACACCTTAGGAATTAGTGAACTAAACTGGATGGGAATGGGCAAATTTAATTCAGATAACCATTATATCTATTCTTGCAGAAAAGAATCCCTTAGAAGAAATGGAGTAGCCTTCAAAGTCAACAAAAAAGTCTGATATGCAGTACCTCATGGAAATCTCAAAAATGATAGAATGATCTCAGTTTATTTCCAAAGCAAGCTATTCAACATCACAGTAAAACAAGTCTATAGTCCTACCATTAATGCCAAAGAAGCTGAAGTTGAACAGTTATATGAAGACCTACAAGACCTTCTAGAACTAACACCAAAAAAAAAAAAGAAAGATCCTTTTCATCATAGGGGATTGGAATGCCCCAATCCAATCTAAGTAGAAAGTCAGGATATACCTGGAGTATCACACAAGTTTGGCCTTGGAGCATAAAATGAAGTAGGACAAAGGCTAACATTTCTGTCAAGAGAATACTCTGGTCATAGCAAACACCCTCTTTCAACAACCCAAGAGATGACTAACATGAAAAGTCATCAGGATACCAGAGCCCTTGTCCCTGTATGAACGAATTCAAGTATGTGATTGAAACATCTGAGCATTACTCATTTCAATATAAGTCCTATATAATTCATTTACTTTCTTTTGGTGTTCCATTTCTGTTTTCTGAACATCATTTCTGTTTTGTCTGAGAGTCTTCATTCTTTCTGGAGCTATTTCTCAGCTCTATCTCAGCAGCATTTTGGACACCTTCTGACATGGTAGCTCATCTTCTGGGGTCATATCTTTTTGACTTTTCATACTGTTCATAGGGCTTTCTGAAAGCAAAACTACTGAAATGGTTTTCCATTCCCTCTTCCAGTGGACCATGTTTTGTCAGAACTCTCCTCTATGATTCATCTGTCTTGTGTAGCCCTACATTGCATTACTTATAGCTTAACTGAGTTATGCAAGCCCCTTCACAAGATGGTTGTGATCCATAAAGTGGTCCAAGACGGTCACCTGTAGATGTGTCTGGTAGTAAGAGTAAAGTCTGTTGCTATAAAGAACAATATTGCATAGGAACCTGGGATGCTAGGTCCACGAATAAAGATAGATTGTACATGGTCAAGCAGGAGATGGCAAGATTGAACATTGACACCTTAGGAATTAGTGAACTAAACTGGATGGGAATGGGCAAATTTAATTCAGATAACCATTATATCTATTCTTGCAGAAAAGAATCCCTTAGAAGAAATGGAGTAGCCTTCAAAGTCAACAAAAAAGTCTGATATGCAGTACCTCATGGAAATCTCAAAAATGATAGAATGATCTCAGTTTATTTCCAAAGCAAGCTATTCAACATCACAGTAAAACAAGTCTATAGTCCTACCATTAATGCCAAAGAAGCTGAAGTTGAACAGTTATATGAAGACCTACAAGACCTTCTAGAACTAACACCAAAAAAAAAAAAAGAAAGATCCTTTTCATCATAGGGGATTGGAATGCCCCAATCCAATCTAAGTAGAAAGTCAGGATATACCTGGAGTATCACACAAGTTTGGCCTTGGAGCATAAAATGAAGTAGGACAAAGGCTAACATTTCTGTCAAGAGAATACTCTGGTCATAGCAAACACCCTCTTTCAACAACCCAAGAGATGACTATACATGTATATCACCAGATGGCCAATACCAAAATCAGGTTGATAATATTCTTTGCAGTCAGAAAAACTCTATACAGTCAAAAAACAATAAAACCCAAAACTGACAGTGGCTCAGATCATGAACTCCTAATTGCAAAATTCAAGCTTAAATTGAAGAAAGTAGGGAAAACAACTAGGCCATTCAGGTATAACCTAAATCAAATTCTTATGATTATACAATGGAGGAGATAGATAGATTCAAGGAATTAGATATGAGAGAGTGCCTGAAGATCTATGGATGCAAGCTCGTAACACTGGACATGAATGAGTGCTCAGTCACTCAGTCATTCTCAACTGTTGTGACTGCATGGACTATAGTCCACCATGCTCCCCTGTCCATGAGATTCTTCAGGCAAGAAAACTGGAGAAGGTTGCCAATTCTTTCAACAGGGGAACCTCCCAACCCAGGGATCCGTCCTGGGTCTCCTGCATTGCAGGCAGATTCTTTACTGTCAGAGCCACCAGGGAAGCTCTAACACTGTATAGTAGGTAGTAGCCAAAATCAATCCCAAGGATAAAGAAATGCAAGAATGCAAAATGGCTATCTGAAGAAGCTTTACAAATAGCTGAGAAAAGAAGAGAAGTAAATGACAAGGGAGGAAATGAAAGAAAAAGAGTTCCAAAGAACAGCAAGAAGAGATAAGAAAGCCTTAAGTAGGGCTTCCCCTGGTGGTCCAGTGGGTAAGGACACCGCCTTGCAGTGCAAGGGGGGCCGGTTCGAGCCCTGGCCTGGGAAGATCCCACGTGCCGCGGAGCGGCTGGACTGATGTGTCCAATTACCGAGCCAGAGCTCTGGAGCGCATGCGCCCAGAGCCAGTGCTCTGCGACGACGGATGCCACCGCGATGGGAGGCCCACAGGAGCCAAGGAACGAAGACGAATGAAAATAGAGAAATGAAAGACCAATAGAAGTGGCCCGCCCACTCCCCTCCCTCCGCAACCCGACCCCCGCCCAAAATAAATAAATAAGTAAATCTTTAAAAAAAAAAAAAAAAAAGAAAGCCTTAAGTGAACAATGAAAAGAAATAGAGGAAAGAGAAAGAATGGAAAAGACTAGAGATCTTTTCAAGAAAACCGGAACTATCAAGGGGACATTTCATAAAAGGTTATGCATGATAAAGGGCAAAAATGACAAGGACTTAATAGACGCAGAAGGGATTAACAAGAGGTGGCAAGAATATACATAAGCACTATACAAAAAAGGTCTTTATGATCCAGATAACCACAATGGTGTGGTCACTCACCTAGATTCCAGACTGATGGAATTCCAGCTGAGCTATTTCAAATCCTAAAATGTGATGCTGTTTAAGTGTCAGCAAATCTGGAAAACTCAGCAGTGGCTACAGGACTGGAAAAGGTCAGTTTTCATTGCAAGAAGGGCACGCCAAAGAATGTTCCAACCACTCTACAGTTGGGATCATTTCACATGCTAGCAAGGTAATGCTCAAAATGCTTCAGGCTAGGCTTCAGCAGTACATGAAATGAGAACAGCTAGATGTTCTACCTGGATTTAGAAAAGGAAGAGGAACAAGAGATTAAATTGTCTACATTTATTGGATCATGAAGAAAATAATGAAATTCTAGAAAGATCTTTACTTTTGCTTCATTGACCACATATGCTAAAGCCTTTGACTGTGTGGATCACAACAAACTGTGGGAAATTCTTAGAGATGGGTATAGCAAAACACTTTACATGCCTCCTGAGAAACCTGTATGCAATTCAAGAAGCAAGAGTTAGAACTGGAAACAAAATAATGAATTGGTTCAAAATTGGGGAAGGAGTATGTCAAGGCTATATATTGTTACTTTCCTTATTTAACTTCTATGCAGAAATGCCAGGCTGGATGAATCCCACGCTGGAATCAAGATTGCTGGGCAGAATATCAACAAGCTCAGATATGCAGATCTTACCACTGTTAGGGCAGAAAGTGAAGAAAAACTAAAGAGGACTCTTAATGAAAGTAAGAGAGCAGAATCAAAAAGCTGACTTGAAACTCAATCAGCATTCTTAGTTTTTTAAACAAGATCATGGGATCTGGTTTCATCACTTCATGACAATAAGAAGGAGGAAAAGTGGAACTCAGTGAAAAAGTTTATTTTCTTGGGCTCCAAATCACTGCCAATGGTGACTGCAACCATGAAACTAAAAGATGCTTGTACCTTGGATAGGAAAGCTATGACAAACCTAGATAGAATATTAAAATCCAGGGACATCACTTTGCCAACAAAGCTCTGTATAGTCAAAGCTATGTTTTTGTTTTTTTTTTTCCTTCTAGTACTGTGATACAATTGTGAGAGGTGGCCATAAAGAAGGTTGAGTGCCAAAAAATGAATGCTTTTCAACTGTCATACTGGAGAAGACTTGAGAGTCCCTTTAAATGCAAGGAGATCAAACCAAATCTTAAAGGAAATCAACCCTGAATACTCATTGAAAGGGCTGATGCTGAAGATCCAGTAATTTAGCCACTTGATGCAAAGAGAAGACTCATTGGAAAGGATCCCGATGCTGGAAATGCCTGGGGGTAAGAGGAGAAGGCAGCAACAGAAGATAAGGTGATTGGATAGCATCACCAACTCAGTGGACATCAGTTTGAGCACACAGAGATAGAGAAGGATAAGGATGCGTGGTGTGCTACAGTCCATAGGCTCACAAAGAATTGGAAATGACTTAGCAACTATGACAACTAAACAACTACAACAATCTCTTTCTATCTGTTGTCCATAAGTTAGATTCGTATATCAGATGACAAAGATTATAAAGTACCTACATTAAGTACCATTTAAGCTCATGTACATAAAAAAAACTAATTATAATAGGCATTCATATAATAGTTAAATCAAAACCTGAATCATAGGAAATCCAATTCCTCAAAAATTTAACCATAAAATAGTGGCAGAGTATCATGAGATTTATTAAAGAATAAGCATACAGATTACCTCTGGGATTAGAAAGGCAAGTCTAAAGGGGAAATTATATAACATTCATGAGCATTGCCATTCCGATACTTTAGGTGCAGAACTTTTGGATCACTAAGAAATCTATCATCATATTAATAAGAGTATAGTTGAAATTAATAATCCACATATATGGATAAAATTTTTATAAATGATCTAATCATACTTATAATTCTTTGAGAAATTCTTCATATATCTTGAACTTGGGAATTTTTCAACATGATCATCTGTTACATGCACTCATATCTTATAAATGTCCTTTCTAGTGAAAGTCTGCCATCACATCTTTTGGATTTTCAGATATTTTTATTTTTAGATATATTTCAAGTAAAAATTGGGGTTTTATAAGGATTAATGGTATGCACATAAGAGATAAATTCACATACAAAATGTTAGAGGAAAATCACGTACAAGCATTTCTGTTGACAAGTATGTAGTTCATGTCATAGTTATCTTTTTTTTCTGGACATGGGAAATCAAGGCTTGACAAAAACCCAAGAATAACAATCAGAGAGGGGGATTTCAAAGATGCCACTTGCCAGAACATAAAGCCAAGGCTTCAAGCACCGAAGGGATGAAATAAGCCAAACTATTAAATGGTAATATGGTTAGCATGGTTATAGTCAAGTACCTGAAATCCTTGCTGTCTCTGATCAACATTTATGCACACATTGTACTAAAAAAAATTCAAATGCCCACCAAATGTAAAGGGATAGATACAGCATACATAGATGGTAATGCTTTTAAAATTCAAGTATAAATTCATTTTATATTATGAAAAACAATAATATTATAAACACAAATTAAACTAGAAATGACAGGGCTTCCCTGGTGGTCCAGTGGGTAGAGAGTCTGCCTTGTAGTGCAGAAGGCACCAGTTCAATCCCTGGCCCTGGCAGACAAGCTTTCTAAAATTCTAATTTTCAGTAACAAATACTGTCAGTTATTCTCTTTGAAGTAATAGACTCACTAAATTTATTTTCAAGAAAATATCATCAAATACCAAGGTCTGCATAACCATCAGCTGGGGTCATTCTTTTAAATAAGAATGGTGCTTCATGAAAAAGTGGCTATTTCACCTCATTTTTCAGACAATCATACAAGTGCTTTATCTCTAGTCACCAACATATTATTCTGCAGAGTGTTTTCTGTGCATTTCTGTCACAGTAAAAGATGTATGCATTGGATTAAATCTATCATCATATTAATAAGAGTATAGTTGAAATTAATAATCCACATATATGGATAAAATTTTTATAAATGATCTAATCATACTTATAATTCTTTGAGAAATTCTTCATATATCTTGAATTTGGGGAAATTTTTTCAACATGATCATCTGTTACATGCACTCATATCTTATAAATGTCCTTTCTAGTGAAAGTCTGCCATCACATCTTTTGGATTTTCAGATATTTTTATTTTTAGATATATTTCAAGTAAAAATTGGGGTTTTATAAGGATTAATGGTATGCACATAAGAGATAAATTCACATACAAAATGTTAGAGGAAAATCACGTACAAGCATTTCTGTTGACAAGTATGTAGTTCATGTCATAGTTATCTTTTTTTTCTGGACATGGGAAATCAAGGCTTGACAAAAACCCAAGAATAACAATCAGAGAGGGGGATTTCAAAGATGCCACTTGCCAGAACATAAAGCCAAGGCTTCAAGCACCGAAGGGATGAAATAAGCCAAACTATTAAATGGTAATATGGTTAGCATGGTTATAGTCAAGTACCTGAAATCCTTGCTGTCTCTGATCAACATTTATGCACACATTGTACTAAAAAAAATTCAAATGCCCACCAAATGTAAAGGGATAGATACAGCATACATAGATGGTAATGCTTTTAAAATTCAAGTATAAATTCATTTTATATTATGAAAAACAATAATATTATAAACACAAATTAAACTAGAAATGACAGGGCTTCCCTGGTGGTCCAGTGGGTAGAGAGTCTGCCTTGTAGTGCAGAAGGCACCAGTTCAATCCCTGGCCCTGGCAGACAAGCTTTCTAAAATTCTAATTTTCAGTAACAAATACTGTCAGTTATTCTCTTTGAAGTAATAGACTCACTAAATTTATTTTCAAGAAAATATCATCAAATACCAAGGTCTGCATAACCATCAGCTGGGGGTCATTCTTTTAAATAAGAATGGTGCTTCATGAAAAAAGTGGCTATTTCACCTCATTTTTCAGACAATCATACAAGTGCTTTATCTCTAGTCACCAACATATTATTCTGCAGAGTGTTTTCTGTGCATTTCTGTCACAGTAAAAAGATGTATGCACAAGGGCTGAGATTTAATAGCATTAGTAGTTTTTACTGCTTCACCAGGACATTCTTAATTGAAACTGGTTATTTGTTTTGTTTTATCTGCAAGTACATGAAGAACACCATGATTACTAGCAGCTTCATACTGCTGCCTTGATTCATGCTAAGGTAGTATTAGTTTCACTACAAATATTTCACTATCATTGCAAATAGCAACAGAGTGAAAGAGCAGATAATAGTGCTATTATACAAGATAACTATGATATCACAGATCACCTTAAAAGAGAAAGTCTGGTTACCCCTAGAAGTCCACTGGCACACCCTTAAGAGCGCAGCAGCCTTACTCCAAATATATATTGGTGAAAATAAACTTTAGGGCTACAGTTACTATAACCATGAGGTAAAGGGACAGTGGTAGTTACTTTTGTGAATTAAGGCTATATTTAATATATTTGGAAGGATGATGCTGAAGCTGAAGCTTGGATACTACCAACTGATGCAAAGAGCTGACTGACTCATTAGAAAAGACCCTGAAGCTGGGAAAGATTGAGGGCATGAGGAGAAGGGGGCTACAGAGGATGAGATGGTTGGATGGCATCACTGGACATGAGTATGAGCAGACTCTGGGAAATAGTGAAGGACAGGGAAGCCTGGCGTGTTGCAGTCCATGGGGTAGCAAAGAGCTGGACATGACTTAACAACAACAGCAATATGTTTCCTTAGTCATTTTTACCTAAACATCTTATAATTAGTCACTGATAATATTTGGCTCCATAAAAGAAGCACAAATTCCTTAATTAAAAGGGGTAGTGCACTTTTTAATTCTAAAAGTGAAACTGAAGCAAGTATTTTATCCTCCTACCCCATCTCTCAAACGTATCCTAACTTGGACTGGAAATTTAACTGCTACACACAGCATTCTTCACACAAAGAGAAAACTTGACTTATAATGTCCTTGCATTATAACTACCCAGGGAATTCACTGAAGTCAGTCAGTTGCAAATAAATATTAAAAAAGATATCACCCATATTTAGTAAGTATTATACAGAAAATGTAACAGAAAAATAACCCTTTGACAAGCCAATACAAATATAAAATTCTTAGCAATAAACTTAGTAAGAATATGCAAAGCCTCTCTGAAGACAACTACATGAATTTATAGAAGGACATAAAAGAAAACTTGACATAGGTAGAGGGATAACATTCCACTAGGTACAAAGAATAAACAACTGTAAATGATTGAAATCTTGTTCTAATTGACTCATATTGAACCCAAACACAAAAAAACCCAGAATGAAATTTCCCTTTTGAATTTGACAATATGATTTTAAGTTTCTCCAACGGAATATGTGAAAATGGCCAGGAAACTTCTGACAAAGCAGAAACGTTTCTGATATTAAGATACGTATGTCAAAGCTATACTCATGGAAACTTATGGTACTGTTACTTAGTCGCTAAGCCATGTCTGACTTTTTCTAACTCCATTTACTGTAGCCTGCAGGGCTTCTCATTCCATGAGATTTCCCAGGTAAGAACTTAATGAGTAAGGACATGGTATCTTTTGTGAATTAAGGCTATATTTAATATATTTGAAAGGGCTGAAACTTGGATACTACCAACTGATGCAAAGAGCTGACTGACTCATTAGAAAAGACCCTGAAGCTGGGAAAGATTGAGGGCATGAGGAGAAGGGGGCTACAGAGGATGAGATGGTTGGATGGCATCACTGGACATGAGTATGAGCAGACTCTGGGAAATAGTGAAGGACAGGGAAGCCTGGCGTGTTGCAGTCCATGGGGTAGCAAAGAGCTGGACATGACTTAACAACAACAGCAATATGTTTCCTTAGTCATTTTTACCTAAACATCTTATAATTAGTCACTGATAATATTTGGCTCCATAAAAGAAGCACAAATTCCTTAATTAAAAGGGGTAGTGCACTTTTTAATTCTAAAAGTGAAACTGAAGCAAGTATTTTATCCTCCTACCCCATCTCTCAAACGTATCCTAACTTGGACTGGAAATTTAACTGCTACACACAGCATTCTTCACACAAAGAGAAAACTTGACTTATAATGTCCTTGCATTATAACTACCCAGGGAATTCACTGAAGTCAGTCAGTTGCAAATAAATATTAAAAAAGATATCACCCATATTTAGTAAGTATTATACAGAAAATGTAACAGAAAAATAACCCTTTGACAAGCCAATACAAATATAAAATTCTTAGCAATAAACTTAGTAAGAATATGCAAAGCCTCTCTGAAGACAACTACATGAATTTATAGAAGGACATAAAAGAAAACTTGACATAGGTAGAGGGATAACATTCCACTAGGTACAAAGAATAAACAACTGTAAATGATTGAAATCTTGTTCTAATTGACTCATATTGAACCCAAACACAAAAAAACCCAGAATGAAATTTCCCTTTTGAATTTGACAATATGATTTTAAGTTTCTCCAACGGAATATGTGAAAATGGCCAGGAAACTTCTGACAAAGCAGAAACGTTTCTGATATTAAGATACGTATGTCAAAGCTATACTCATGGAAACTTATGGTACTGTTACTTAGTCGCTAAGCCATGTCTGACTTTTTCTAACTCCATTTACTGTAGCCTGCAGGGCTTCTCATTCCATGAGATTTCCCAGGTAAGAATACTGGAGTGGGTTGCCATTTTCTTCTTCAAGGATCCTTCCTTCCTGAGGAGGACAGGACCCACATCTCCTGTGTCTCCTACTTGGCAGGTAGATTCTTTAACACTGAGCCACCTAGAGTACTGGGGCAAGGTTAAACAGGATTCAATGCCACAGAACTGAGTCTAGAAATAGACCCAAGCTGTATAGTAAATGTTGCCATGACGATGATCATAAAACAGTTATCACATGTTGAGTATTTATTCTATCCTGTATACTTAATATAATTAACTCATTTAGTCCACCCTGAATCTATATGTGGTAGATATCATTATTGCCTCTATTTGCAAATCAAAGATGACTGAATAAGCAATCTGGAAAAACTAACTTGCTGTTGAGGAGGAAATTAAGTCAGATTTATTTTTTATTTATTTTTTTAATATTATTGTTATTTAGTTGCTAAGTGATGTCTGACTTTTTGTGACCCCAAGGACTGTAGTCTTCCAGGCTCCTCTGTCTATGGAATTTCCCAGGCCAAAATACTCGAGTGGGTTGCCATTTCTTTCTTCAAGGGATTTTACTGACCCAGGAAATGAATCCGTACCTCCTGCATTGGAGGCAGATTCTTTACCACCAACCTACTAGGGAAGTCCTATCTGCCTTAAAATGAGTTATATTAAATATTTTTTAAAAACTGACAAAACTTTTAAAACCTGGCAGACTATTTACATAAACTAGTAGCATAAAATACCCCTCTAAGCTTGAACAAAAAGCATAATGCAAAAGGCATAAGTTTCATTACATTTTTATTTATACCTTAATAACCAGCATGGTAGGGTTTTAGGGAAATATACAACCTCATTTCCTGCTAGAGGGATGACAGATAATAGACTTAAATACATCTATATTCTTTAAGTCAGTGATTATATTTCTAGAAATTTCACCAAGAATTATAAAAATGAACAAGTTGTACATACAAAAGATGTTCATAAATGTTTTTAAAAGTATAACAAATTGGATATAATGTAAATATCCTGCAACAGAGGCCTGTTGGGATAGAAATTACAGCATATTCATACAGTAAAGTAATAGGCAGACATTTTAACGATACTATAGGCATTGTATTTATGGGCACAGAAAGATACTCTATGGTACGTTAAATGAAAATTGCTCATAAACTGTAAGAATAGTTAGATTTCATGTTTATTGCAATACATGTGCACACACAAACGTCTTTTCCAAGTGATACCTAACCTTTGCTGCAAGTTAAAATCAGTTTGAGAGATTATAAAATCCAGTGACAAAGACTTAATTCAGTCCAATCAGGTTTCCTGGAGGTGAGATAAAAGTACTGAAAATATGTTAATGCTTCTAAGATGATTCTGAGCACCAGTGGGAAAGAACAGGCCTGCCAGTGCAGGAGATGTAAGAGACACAGGGTCAATCCTTGGGTTGTGAACATCCCCTGGAGGAGAAAATGGCAACCCACTCCAGTATTTTTGCCTGGAAAATTCCATGGACAGAAGAGACTGGCGGGCTACTGCCATGGGGTCACAAAGAGTCTGATACAACTGAGTGCACAGGCACACACACACAAGATGATTCCAATATGAAGACAAGTTTGCGATCTATGGATACAGAACTATCTGTTAAGTGGTCAGCTGTGAATGGCTTTATGGGATGGAATTATGATATATTGTGTGTATTTTTTCTTATACATGTTTTCAATTTTAATATATGAATAATGTTAATGTTGATAATAGTACAGGATATTGTTATGTGTAATGAAGAGCTTTTATATTTGACTGTTGACAGCTTCGAGCCTCAGTCTTCCCTCTTCCCCTTGTACCCCACCTTATTAAGCTCATAAGGAGACTTGGGCTGCCCTCCTTTGGCACAGGTTAGAAACTCAAGCCACGCTATCTTCTTCTCCAGTCCTATCCAGTAGAGATGATAAAAATGTCGGCCAGTCTCCTTTCTTTGTTTTCTCAAGCCGTTTCAGATCTGCTTGAGAGATCAACTGTACTCTCCAGAGTCTTCAATCATATAAGTAATGAACATTTTTATACCCATTTCATGTATGTGGCATCATCTCAACAGGAACCAAACTTTGGGTGAAGTCTGTTTGGATTTTAGGGACTACATAACAGCATAGAAAAACAGTCACCTTTGAAAATTGTTATAGCCATGCTTCATGAGACGATACTATAGGCATTGTATTTATGGGCACAGAAAGATACTCTATGGTACGTTAAATGAAAATTGCTCATAAACTGTAAGAATAGTTAGATTTCATGTTTATTGCAATACATGTGCACACACAAACGTCTTTTCCAAGTGATACCTAACCTTTGCTGCAAGTTAAAATCAGTTTGAGAGATTATAAAATCCAGTGACAAAGACTTAATTCAGTCCAATCAGGTTTCCTGGAGGTGAGATAAAAGTACTGAAAATATGTTAATGCTTCTAAGATGATTCTGAGCACCAGTGGGAAAGAACAGGCCTGCCAGTGCAGGAGATGTAAGAGACACAGGGTCAATCCTTGGGTTGTGAACATCCCCTGGAGGAGAAAATGGCAACCCACTCCAGTATTTTTGCCTGGAAAATTCCATGGACAGAAGAGACTGGCGGGCTACTGCCATGGGGTCACAAAGAGTCTGATACAACTGAGTGCACAGGCACACACACACAAGATGATTCCAATATGAAGACAAGTTTGCGATCTATGGATACAGAACTATCTGTTAAGTGGTCAGCTGTGAATGGCTTTATGGGATGGAATTATGATATATTGTGTGTATTTTTTCTTATACATGTTTTCAATTTTAATATATGAATAATGTTAATGTTGATAATAGTACAGGATATTGTTATGTGTAATGAAGAGCTTTTATATTTGACTGTTGACAGCTTCGAGCCTCAGTCTTCCCTCTTCCCCTTGTACCCCACCTTATTAAGCTCATAAGGAGACTTGGGCTGCCCTCCTTTGGCACAGGTTAGAAACTCAAGCCACGCTATCTTCTTCTCCAGTCCTATCCAGTAGAGATGATAAAAATGTCGGCCAGTCTCCTTTCTTTGTTTTCTCAAGCCGTTTCAGATCTGCTTGAGAGATCAACTGTACTCTCCAGAGTCTTCAATCATATAAGTAATGAACATTTTTATACCCATTTCATGTATGTGGCATCATCTCAACATGAACCAAACTTTGGGTGAAGTCTGTTTGGATTTTTAGGGGACTACATAACAGCATAGAAAAACAGTCACCTTTGAAAATTGTTATAGCCATGCTTCATGAGACTATAAGCCATCATATACCACTAAATATTCTCTTTACCACATAGCCCTGTGTGCTAAGTCGCTTCAGTCATGTCCAGCTCTTTGCAACCACACAGACTGTAGCTCACCAGTCTCCCTCTGTCCATGGGATTTTTCAGACAAGAGCGCTGGAGTGGGTTGCCATTGCCTCCTCCAGGTGATCTTCCTGCCCAGGTATTGAACGTGTGTCTCTTTACATTGGCAGGTGTTTATTTATTTATTTATTTGTTTGTTTATTTACCACTAGCAGCACCTAGGAAACTATAGGGCTTTTATTGTCCTCAGCTGCTAAAGACTCGTACTTTTTCCGCTGAGAGTGGACCAAAGGATTTCTCCATTATCTGACCAGACTTAATTCCCAGGGGATTTTCCTATCCATTCCTTATCTTCAGGTTTAGGATGGCATGGGCATGGACTCTGCCTATTTCGGAGTGGCTGCTGTCTTTGCTCTATTTTTCTGATGTAACACATCAGCATTATTTCTTGATTCAAATTCCTCTTGAGTTTTGAAACAACAGCAAGAAATTGACTGAAAATTCAACAATTCAGTTTTAAAACCTCAGAGGTGATTACATTTTTCATTTCCTTTTCTAGAAGAATCACTTCTACACTGGTTTGGACCAAAGTTCTTTTTTTGCCTTAAGCCGTGGATCTTGAACTATGGATCTTTGATCTGGTGGATCTGTGTCATGGTCCCGGCAATGTTATTGAATTACAGAGCCTTTTAATTTTTATTACCCATTATTTAACCTTCTTTATAATATTCTATATCTATACATACTTTAATAGTTAGAATGATAAAAATGAATGTGTATTCTCCTTCTTTTAATTATGGCAAACAATTTCCAACTCTATAAATCCAAAGTAATTATTTTAATATATTTATAGTGACCTCTTGAGTAAATAAATCATAATCTATCTCAGAGGCAGGCAAACAATGGCCCACCAGCCAAATCCTGCTTTTTAGCAAGAAATTATATTGGACACATTTGTTTGTGTTTTCTGTGACTGCTTCTGTGTTACAACAGCAGAGCTGAATAGTTATGACAGAGACCATATTGACTGCAAAGCATAAAGTATTTACTACCTGTTCCTTTACAGAAAAAAGTTTGCTGACCTTGATCTATGTTATGGTGGAACAGCCAGTGGTTTTAAGACTATTCACACTAAAAACTACTAAGACAAAAAGAAATTTAAAAAAAAATTAAAAATATTTGGTAAGTGAACAGTTAATTCATGTTGCTGTATGACAGAAATCAAACCAATATTATAAAGCAATCACCAGTCAATTAAAAATTAAAAAAACATTTGATAGGTGAAAAAAAGCTAAGCAATAGGATATGAACTGTTGTGGCATGAAAAGGGTTAAGACTCTCAGGCCATCTACTACACAATAGAGGCTGCTATGTAAATATCTATAGTCACTCACCAAACTCTAACAACCCATGTCTTCCTTTTACAATTTCAAAGATGATTTTCTGGTAAATCCTAGATGAAACACAAATTGTTTATTTTCACAAACAAAAGCCAGATGGTGCTTACCAAAATAGTCTGATTTATGACAGTTTTGGCTCCATTATTAAAGAATACCTTTTTTCCTTTTAAGGTAAAATTGTTGCTCTCTAAGAAATATAAAAATGAACACAAGTATTTCATTTAACTCAATTAATGAAGGAATTCAAAAGATGTTATTACTTAGCCAAAGGAGAATTTTTAAAATTTGTATGCAGGAAAGAAATGCTAAAATGAGCTTAAAACAGATTCAAAAATTGGTCTAGCACAGGCAATAATCAATGGCAGAAAGTGAAGAGGAACTAAAGAGCCTCTTGATGAGAGTGAGAGGACTAAAAAGCTGGCTTGAAATTCAACATTCAAAAAAGCCCCAAAAGTCATAGCATGTGGCCCCATTGTTTCATGGCAAATAGATGGGGAAAAATGGAAACAGTGGCAAATTTTATTTTCTTGGGCTCCAAAATCACTACAGATGGTTACTGCAACCATGAAATTAAAAGATGCTTGCTCCTTGGAAGAAAAGCTATGACAAATCCAATCAGCATATTAAAAAGCGGATATATCACTTTCCTGAAAAAGTCAAGGCTAGTCAAGGCTATCATTTTTCCAGTAGTTATGTACAGATGTGAGACTTGGACCATAAAGAAGACTGAGCACCAAAGAATTCATGCTTTCAAATTGTAGTGCTGGAGAAGACTCTTGAGACTCCCTTGGACTACAAGGAGATCAAACGAGTCAATCCTAAAGGAAATCAACCCTGAATATTCATTGGAAGGAATGATACTGAAGCTGAAGCTCCAATACTTTGACCACCTGATGCAAAGAACTGACTCATTAGAAAAACCCTGATGCTGGGAAAATAAAAGGAAGAAGGAGAAGGGGTGGCCCCAAAAAAAGCAATAGGATATGAACTGTTGTGGCATGAAAAGGGTTAAGACTCTCAGGCCATCTACTACACAATAGAGGCTGCTATGTAAATATCTATAGTCACTCACCAAACTCTAACAACCCATGTCTTCCTTTTACAATTTCAAAGATGATTTTCTGGTAAATCCTAGATGAAACACAAATTGTTTATTTTCACAAACAAAAGCCAGATGGTGCTTACCAAAATAGTCTGATTTATGACAGTTTTGGCTCCATTATTAAAGAATACCTTTTTTCCTTTTAAGGTAAAATTGTTGCTCTCTAAGAAATATAAAAATGAACACAAGTATTTCATTTAACTCAATTAATGAAGGAATTCAAAAGATGTTATTACTTAGCCAAAGGAGAATTTTTAAAATTTGTATGCAGGAAAGAAATGCTAAAATGAGCTTAAAACAGATTCAAAAATTGGTCTAGCACAGGCAATAATCAATGGCAGAAAGTGAAGAGGAACTAAAGAGCCTCTTGATGAGAGTGAGAGGACTAAAAAGCTGGCTTGAAATTCAACATTCAAAAAAGCCCCAAAAGTCATAGCATGTGGCCCCATTGTTTCATGGCAAATAGATGGGGAAAAATGGAAACAGTGGCAAATTTTATTTTCTTGGGCTCCAAAATCACTACAGATGGTTACTGCAACCATGAAATTAAAAGATGCTTGCTCCTTGGAAGAAAAGCTATGACAAATCCAATCAGCATATTAAAAAGCGGATATATCACTTTCCTGAAAAAGTCAAGGCTAGTCAAGGCTATCATTTTTCCAGTAGTTATGTACAGATGTGAGACTTGGACCATAAAGAAGACTGAGCACCAAAGAATTCATGCTTTCAAATTGTAGTGCTGGAGAAGACTCTTGAGACTCCCTTGGACTACAAGGAGATCAAACGAGTCAATCCTAAAGGAAATCAACCCTGAATATTCATTGGAAGGAATGATACTGAAGCTGAAGCTCCAATACTTTGACCACCTGATGCAAAGAACTGACTCATTAGAAAAAACCCTGATGCTGGGAAAAATAAAAGGAAGAAGGAGAAGGGGGTGGCAGAGGATGAGATGACTGAATGGCATCACCAATGCAATGGACATGAGTTTGAGCAAACTCTGAGAAATGATAAAGGAGAGGGAAGCCTGGTGTGCTGCAGTCCATGAGGTCACAAAGAGTAGGACAACCCAGCAACTGAACAACTGCTACTGGACACAACCAACTTACATTTCTATGAATAAGGATCATTTTCCTTATTATTTTCTACAACGTTTTCTACAATGGGTTAAGTTGTAGAGTAGCTCAAAAACCAGGGATTATCCATATGGAGTAACCAGAAAGAACCCCTACTAGTCTTCTTTGGCCCATTTCAAAAATCACAATTTTTCCTGACAGCTCCAATGGTCCACTTCTCTCGCCTTACCTGTTTTATTACCATTATGGAGCCCTGCATCTTCCATTTGCTCCTGCAACACTGGGGCTCTTGGAAGAGATGTACAGCACTCTGGGGACTAATGCCATGGTAGTTATATAACTAAGCACAAAAAAGGAGCAAGTCAACATTTAGCATTATACATTACTATCCAAAGACCTCAGCTACTCCTCTCTCCAGAGAATATATTTCTAAAATTTCTACTATTGTACTGTTCTCAGCCATCTCTCTACTTCCAATGGCCTAGAGAAAGTCACTATTCCTTACTTGACTATGCAAAGAAACTGAGCATCCTCTTTATCTCATTCCTGAATCCAACTATGCCCAAGAGTCAGAGTCATCTGACTATCCAAATCCATAGCATATTAAAAAGCGGATATATCACTTTCCTGAAAAAGTCAAAGCTATGATTTTTCCAGTAGTTATGTACAGATGTGAGAGTTGGACCATAAGGAAGGCAGAGCACCAAAGAATTAATACTTTTAAACTATGGTACTAGAGAAGACGCCTGAGAGTCTCCTGGACTGCAAGGAGATCAAACGAGTCAATCCTAAAGGAAATCAACCATTGGAAGGACTGATGCTTAAGCTGAAGTTCTAATACTCTGACCACCTGATGGAAAGAGCTGACTCATTGATGCTGGGAAAAATAAAAGGCAGAAGAAGAAGGGGGTGATAGAGGATGAGATGACTGAATGGCATCACCAATGCAATGGACATGAGTTTGAGCAAACTCTGAGAAATGATAAAGGAGAGGGAAGCCTGGTGTGCTGCAGTCCATGAGGTCACAAAGAGTAGGACAACCCAGCAACTGAACAACTGCTACTGGACACAACCAACTTACATTTCTATGAATAAGGATCATTTTCCTTATTATTTTCTACAACGTTTTCTACAATGGGTTAAGTTGTAGAGTAGCTCAAAAACCAGGGATTATCCATATGGAGTAACCAGAAAGAACCCCTACTAGTCTTCTTTGGCCCATTTCAAAAATCACAATTTTTCCTGACAGCTCCAATGGTCCACTTCTCTCGCCTTACCTGTTTTATTACCATTATGGAGCCCTGCATCTTCCATTTGCTCCTGCAACACTGGGGCTCTTGGAAGAGATGTACAGCACTCTGGGGACTAATGCCATGGTAGTTATATAACTAAGCACAAAAAAGGAGCAAGTCAACATTTAGCATTATACATTACTATCCAAAGACCTCAGCTACTCCTCTCTCCAGAGAATATATTTCTAAAATTTCTACTATTGTACTGTTCTCAGCCATCTCTCTACTTCCAATGGCCTAGAGAAAGTCACTATTCCTTACTTGACTATGCAAAGAAACTGAGCATCCTCTTTATCTCATTCCTGAATCCAACTATGCCCAAGAGTCAGAGTCATCTGACTATCCAAATTCAATTAAAAGTTTCCATTGACATTGATCACAGTTTTTTCCTAAATAAAACAACGAAGAACCAGTCTTCCTAGAGGTACAGTTCTGTCAGTTCTCTAGAGGACAAAAATGTCTTCAGTCGATTTCTAGATCTGATTCAATAGTAACTTCTTTTTGTGAGCCAATAAGTCTTGTAAAAGAGGATAAGGGATATGGACAATTCACAGAGACAAGCTGTGTTTCCTATTTGTATTGAGCTGCTGGAGAAGGCCTCCCTGGAAAGAGATTTCAATAAAGTGAAGGAGGATCTTTTCTCAGATGGATGACCAGTCAGTGCATAGTCCTCAATTGTCAGTGTATTTGAGGAAGAGCAAAGAAACCAGTGCAGCTGAGCAGAGTGAGTGAGGAAGTGAGTGTTAAAAGACAGACAATGTGGTAGAAGCCAGCTCATGTATGACCTTAAGCATAAAGTGTCTGTAAGCCTCCCTCTATCAGAAAGACTTACAGCTTTACCTATTTTCCAGCTCAATTGTCTGCTGTTTTCTTCTACTCTCAAAAGTGCTTCAGTTTAAAAAAAAAAAAAAGTAACAAACATTATACAGGCACCCTACTTAAAAATAATAACTAAAGGACTTCCCTGCTGGTCCCTTGTGGTGCAGGGTACACCCTCCACGTACTGCGGAGCAGCTGGATTGGTGTGTTGACTTGCAAGCCAGCACTCTGGCGTGCATGCTCTGCAATGAGAGAGGTCACTGCAATGGGAAGCCCACACAGGCCAAAGAATAAAGATGGATGAAAATAAATTTAAAAAACCAATAAAAGAGGCCAAAATTTTAAAAAATAGCTAAAATTTTTACAATGGTATATGCATGAGTGAAATCAAGAGTCCCTATAGAACACTGATCCAAAGAATGACATGAAACCTGTATGTATTTTTAAAGAAGGAAATTTAAAAATTAAAATAACATTTTCGTGGAACAGAAATCACTGACAATTACCATGGGAGGAAGAGTTACACTTAGCTATGGAGGAGGAAAAACACCTTTCCTTTATCCAGGTTAGGTTTTCACTGTGTCTGTATAAGAAAAGACAGATTAGCAAGATAATTGTATACACATTTAAGTTTTACATGACATAGGAGGCTTCATAAATAAATGAAGACTCAGTCGAATAAATGGTTAAGACTGAACATTTTTATGCTTTTGATGAAGAATGGACAAGTGTGATAGGACCAGGGTCTGAGGGACGTGTAGTGAACTGAGGGAACCTGACAAGTCCTGTGGCTCAGATTTCCTTCTGTGTCCTTCTGTCTTTGGAACTGAGGGTGCTCTATTCCTGGGGGACCCCACAGGAGTCAATTTTTGTCATATTTGTAAAAAATTAAAAGGAAGGAGGCTGCTGGAGAAGGCCTCCCTGGAAAGAGATTTCAATAAAGTGAAGGAGGATCTTTTCTCAGATGGATGACCAGTCAGTGCATAGTCCTCAATTGTCAGTGTATTTGAGGAAGAGCAAAGAAACCAGTGCAGCTGAGCAGAGTGAGTGAGGAAGTGAGTGTTAAAAGACAGACAATGTGGTAGAAGCCAGCTCATGTATGACCTTAAGCATAAAGTGTCTGTAAGCCTCCCTCTATCAGAAAGACTTACAGCTTTACCTATTTTCCAGCTCAATTGTCTGCTGTTTTCTTCTACTCTCAAAAGTGCTTCAGTTTAAAAAAAAAAAAAAGTAACAAACATTATACAGGCACCCTACTTAAAAATAATAACTAAAGGACTTCCCTGCTGGTCCCTTGTGGTGCAGGGTACACCCTCCACGTACTGCGGAGCAGCTGGATTGGTGTGTTGACTTGCAAGCCAGCACTCTGGCGTGCATGCTCTGCAATGAGAGAGGTCACTGCAATGGGAAGCCCACACAGGCCAAAGAATAAAGATGGATGAAAATAAATTTAAAAAACCAATAAAAGAGGCCAAAATTTTAAAAAATAGCTAAAATTTTTACAATGGTATATGCATGAGTGAAATCAAGAGTCCCTATAGAACACTGATCCAAAGAATGACATGAAACCTGTATGTATTTTTAAAGAAGGAAATTTAAAAATTAAAATAACATTTTCGTGGAACAGAAATCACTGACAATTACCATGGGAGGAAGAGTTACACTTAGCTATGGAGGAGGAAAAACACCTTTCCTTTATCCAGGTTAGGTTTTCACTGTGTCTGTATAAGAAAAGACAGATTAGCAAGATAATTGTATACACATTTAAGTTTTACATGACATAGGAGGCTTCATAAATAAATGAAGACTCAGTCGA
The DNA here is from genome assembly GCA_022376925.1 of Tragulus kanchil. Classification (NCBI taxonomy): domain Eukaryota; kingdom Metazoa; phylum Chordata; class Mammalia; order Artiodactyla; family Tragulidae; genus Tragulus; species Tragulus kanchil. The sequence continues at coordinate 24,659,455 of JAIOJX010000025.1, read as the reverse complement.
ATAAATGGTTAAGACTGAACATTTTTATGCTTTTGATGAAGAATGGACAAGTGTGATAGGACCAGGGGTCTGAGGGACGTGTAGTGAACTGAGGGGAACCTGACAAGTCCTGTGGCTCAGATTTCCTTCTGTGTCCTTCTGTCTTTGGAACTGAGGGTGCTCTATTCCTCCCTGGAGAGGGAGGACACCTCTCACAGGAGAGTCTTTGGACTTACATCAAGAAGATGGTCAGAAATTCCTTTCTTAACTTGCTATTTCTCAAATTCCTTCAGGTTCAAATATTAACACTGACAACGCATCATATTTGGAGGGTGGTTTGCCCTGAAACCCACCATAGCCAATTGTTAAAATCTCCCAGGAGTAAGGAGGAGTATAGAGATAGAGAAGAAAGGCGGCAGGTGATGTGCCCAGTAACAGCAAGTGAGCTTCACATCTAGGGGTTTTATGGAAAAGGAAGGGCAGGTTAATAAGGTGCGAAGAAGTCTGTCTTATCTCAGGGCCCACTAGCAGGTTTCAGGGGAAACAGTGATTTCATGAGAGAGTCAGATTTCAACTACAGCAACAAAGTTAAAGTTATGTTTTCTGAAGGTACTTATTATACAGTTCCTTGAATATAGATGGTATGTATAACGTCTCAGAACACAGATACTAGTGGTAGTGGTTTAGTCAGTAAGTTGTAGCTGATTCTGTGTGACCTCAAGCACTGTAGTCCACCAGGCTCCTCTGTCCATGAGATTTTCCATGCAAGGATACTGGAGTTGGCTGCCATTTTCTTTTTCAGCATAGATAGTGGAGCTAGACAAACTTGACATTGAATTTTATTACCAGGTGTGCAAACTTAGGGAAGATGTTAAACTTTCTAAGTCTCATTTTTTCCTTCAAAAACGAGTGTACTATACTTAGCTAATTTTTCTAAGAAGTTGGAGTAGGAAGAATCACATATCTAGTGTGGAGTCTGACATATTTTAATAGACAAATAGTGACTCATGTAGATACTTTAAAAGTTTATATTAAATAAAGGGATAAGAGCCTCTAGCCAGGCACTAAGGCAAATAATTAACTAGATTAAATTATCAAAATGGCAACCCACTCCAGTATTCTTGCCTGGAAAATTCCATGGACAAGGAGCCTGGTGGGCTACAGTGCATGGGGTTGCAGAGTTAGACATGACTGAGTGGGTGCATGTGTACACAGACACACTTAATCAAAAAGCTTCTACTCAGCATATTCTGTGCATAGGCTGAAGAGAGAAATGGGTCTAATTCTTTAACTTCCTCCTTTTAAAACATGCATGTTATTATGTTATTCTTATCTCCAAATTCAAAAATGAATTTTTATTTTACTTAAAAGCTTGTTTTAAAGAAACAATGTGAAGAATTTCTTTATGCATAAATAATTTTAATACTGCCTGCTACCTTCACACAGAGATGAAATAGAGACTTTTACTTCAGGCCCAAATAAAATAATATGGACTGGATTTACCTCTGACTTAAAACAGCAAAAACAGAACAGAACTAGCAGTGATTTTGAAGGTACTGGCTATCAAGTAAAAAAACAAGTATCCTTGAATGACAAAAAGCAAAGCAAGATGGTGGTGGGAGTGGAGAGGGGCTTCCAGATGCCCTAGCTTTCTGCCCTGAGAGGTGTTGCAGAAAAACGCCTTTGAGCTATGGAGAGGGTTGTGGTGATGGATTCAGCTGAATACTGAGACACCCACGTCCGTGAAGAAACTGCTGATATCAACAAATACCATGCGAAATGGGTAGAGAAATCAATTCCTGGAACTCACACTGGGCCTAGAATAGTGCTTGCTTCTAGCAGCCAGAATGGTGGAAAGAGAATGAGGAAAAAAAAGTCACTAAAGGATGCTATACAGGTGGTCCCAGAGCTATAGTACTTACTGTTTAACGTGGGAGTTGGCAGAAAGAAGCTCTCAAGTGGAGCTAGACAAACTTGACATTGAATTTTATTACCAGGTGTGCAAACTTAGGGAAGATGTTAAACTTTCTAAGTCTCATTTTTCCTTCAAAAACGAGTGTACTATACTTAGCTAATTTTTCTAAGAAGTTGGAGTAGGAAGAATCACATATCTAGTGTGGAGTCTGACATATTTTAATAGACAAATAGTGACTCATGTAGATACTTTAAAAGTTTATATTAAATAAAGGGATAAGAGCCTCTAGCCAGGCACTAAGGCAAATAATTAACTAGATTAAATTATCAAAATGGCAACCCACTCCAGTATTCTTGCCTGGAAAATTCCATGGACAAGGAGCCTGGTGGGCTACAGTGCATGGGGTTGCAGAGTTAGACATGACTGAGTGGGTGCATGTGTACACAGACACACTTAATCAAAAAGCTTCTACTCAGCATATTCTGTGCATAGGCTGAAGAGAGAAATGGGTCTAATTCTTTAACTTCCTCCTTTTAAAACATGCATGTTATTATGTTATTCTTATCTCCAAATTCAAAAATGAATTTTTATTTTACTTAAAAGCTTGTTTTAAAGAAACAATGTGAAGAATTTCTTTATGCATAAATAATTTTAATACTGCCTGCTACCTTCACACAGAGATGAAATAGAGACTTTTACTTCAGGCCCAAATAAAATAATATGGACTGGATTTACCTCTGACTTAAAACAGCAAAAACAGAACAGAACTAGCAGTGATTTTGAAGGTACTGGCTATCAAGTAAAAAAACAAGTATCCTTGAATGACAAAAAGCAAAGCAAGATGGTGGTGGGAGTGGAGAGGGGCTTCCAGATGCCCTAGCTTTCTGCCCTGAGAGGTGTTGCAGAAAAACGCCTTTGAGCTATGGAGAGGGTTGTGGTGATGGATTCAGCTGAATACTGAGACACCCACGTCCGTGAAGAAACTGCTGATATCAACAAATACCATGCGAAATGGGTAGAGAAATCAATTCCTGGAACTCACACTGGGCCTAGAATAGTGCTTGCTTCTAGCAGCCAGAATGGTGGAAAGAGAATGAGGAAAAAAAAGTCACTAAAGGATGCTATACAGGTGGTCCCAGAGCTATAGTACTTACTGTTTACTAGTAAAGGGCTTAGTTGGGATGTTGGCAGAAAGAAGCTCTCAAGTGGGAAAAGGGAAATAAAAGTGGCACTTTTAGAAAAATGACTACCACCAGAACTGATAAAATGAGAAGACTGGCAAACAGTAGCCACTGGGTAGTGATCTGGGTTCAAAGGAAGCTATTGATTCCATGCAGTATGGCAAGCAATCAGCAAGCCTTCCTACTTGGAGACCAATATCTCACCTCTCCCCAAATATTCATCTTTTAAAGGGATAATGTGGTTGCCTTCCTCTGGAGGACTATGATGCAACATAAAATGTCTAAGGGCAACCATTCTACATCTCTCAGTTTCTTCCCCAAGCTTCTGCTGCAGGTACACAGACCACACTTTCACTAGGGAGAATTGAAAATTTTTCAAGTTCTGTGTGCACTTTAATTATTACCATTTATTCGCTTAGTCATGTCCACCTTTTTGAGACCCCATGGACTGTATCCCAGCAGGCTCCTCTGTCTATGGGATTTCTCAGCCAAGAATACTAGAGTGCCATTTCCTTCTCCAGGGGATCTTCCCAACCCAGAAGTTGAACCCACATCTCCTGCACTGCAAGCAGATTCCTTACCACTAAGTCATCAGGGAAGCTCATACTAAGTAGTACCTTCTGCACATGAAGGAAGTTGCCTATTGGAAACAATGTATGAAGAATATCAGAGGATATAGAGGCCTATATAGAGATTAAAAAGAAATATTTTTATGATAAATGTTAGCAATATAAATATTTTTAGGATAAAACACATACAGGTCTAAATTAAGTTATTTATACTTGGACATCCTTACCGGACATATACAATATAAACCAATTTCATCTTGAACTGAGGACCTCCTAAGAACCACAGTAAGATAAAGAAGGATCTACGTACCAAAAAAGGAATGGCAGAATGTGAAAACTGTGAAAGTTAATCCTTTGACAATAATGTAAATAGTTTATGTGCTTCTACACTGTAAAGTAAACCAATTCTAAATAAAGCAATAGCAACTACAGATAAATGAATATCAACCTAAAAAATTCCTTCTATTCTAAGACTTTAATTGCCCTCATTTACTGCCTAGGCTAAAGTTTTCTGAAGATACTAAGACAATTTTAAATCAACTTAGAAAAAGAGTTCCTTTCAAATCATCTCAGATCACACACGGCCAGAAGAAAATTGATCTTCAAGATCTACCAATATCAACTGGCATCCAGGCAAGAGGCTCTTGATTGCATTCTCTGTGTCCTTTCTATCTCAGAAAACTGAAGGCAGCCAAGGAAGTTATAAACCGTATAGTAGTATCATTTTCTTCAAGCCATTCTTCAATAATAGAGCTGGAGCTGCACAATACTTAAAAGGCAGAGGGCTGGAGGAGCTGCTTATTGTTAAGGAGGCCACTGAACTGGCAACAAGTGTTTTAATCTTTGAGTCTTCCTACACCTAGGCGCTAGACTTATTGTTAGAGGCCACCTGAAGCATGCACTTTAATTATTACCATTTATTCGCTTAGTCATGTCCACCTTTTTGAGACCCCATGGACTGTATCCCAGCAGGCTCCTCTGTCTATGGGATTTCTCAGCCAAGAATACTAGAGTGCCATTTCCTTCTCCAGGGGATCTTCCCAACCCAGAAGTTGAACCCACATCTCCTGCACTGCAAGCAGATTCCTTACCACTAAGTCATCAGGGAAGCTCATACTAAGTAGTACCTTCTGCACATGAAGGAAGTTGCCTATTGGAAACAATGTATGAAGAATATCAGAGGATATAGAGGCCTATATAGAGATTAAAAAGAAATATTTTTATGATAAATGTTAGCAATATAAATATTTTTAGGATAAAACACATACAGGTCTAAATTAAGTTATTTATACTTGGACATCCTTACCGGACATATACAATATAAACCAATTTCATCTTGAACTGAGGACCTCCTAAGAACCACAGTAAGATAAAGAAGGATCTACGTACCAAAAAAGGAATGGCAGAATGTGAAAACTGTGAAAGTTAATCCTTTGACAATAATGTAAATAGTTTATGTGCTTCTACACTGTAAAGTAAACCAATTCTAAATAAAGCAATAGCAACTACAGATAAATGAATATCAACCTAAAAAATTCCTTCTATTCTAAGACTTTAATTGCCCTCATTTACTGCCTAGGCTAAAGTTTTCTGAAGATACTAAGACAATTTTAAATCAACTTAGAAAAAGAGTTCCTTTCAAATCATCTCAGATCACACACGGCCAGAAGAAAATTGATCTTCAAGATCTACCAATATCAACTGGCATCCAGGCAAGAGGCTCTTGATTGCATTCTCTGTGTCCTTTCTATCTCAGAAAACTGAAGGCAGCCAAGGAAGTTATAAACCGTATAGTAGTATCATTTTCTTCAAGCCATTCTTCAATAATAGAGCTGGAGCTGCACAATACTTAAAAGGCAGAGGGGCTGGAGAGGAGCTGCTTATTGTTAAGGAGGCCACTGAACTGGCAACAAGTGTTTTTAATCTTTGAGTCTTCCTACACCTAGGCGCTAGACTGGTAAGATAATGAAACTTTGTGATTTGAGAACAAACTAAGATGATGTTTGTCAGACTAGCCCAGGTGAAGTAAAACGCAGGCAGCTTATTTCATAATGAGATTCGTGAAGCAGCGACATACCTGTCACATATTGCAGTTCCGGGCCAGGTGCTATTTCAATGACTGTAGGTGAGAAAGGTGGAGATTTCCTTTCAACTCTGTCACTGCCCCTCCTCCCGCCCCCTTTGCATCTTTTGCCAGCTGGGCAATTTGCTGGAGATTTGGCATGGCCACTAGAGTTCATTAGTCAGAACTACAGCTTAGAAATGCTATTTTCCCATTTATTTCTTATGGAAGAAAATGAAAAGTCTAGCATTTCTAAAAATGTATTCACGCAATCATTTGGTTCTCTTTTATTTTCTTTGGGAAAGAGTCTTGTGGACTCTAAGCAGGTATTCTGTCTCTTTCATTAAGTGCCTCTTGCTGATAAGTAGAAAATGTTTCATCATATGGGAACCAAAAGACTTTCTTGTGAAAGGTACTTGGGCTTCTTCAAAACAAAGAAGTGTCTATCAGGTTATCCAACCAAATAGCTGCTTAATTTTCTTACCATGTTGCAATGTGTTCCAAACAAAGTCCCAGAGGATGTACAAAATATATACTGTAAATTCAGTGTCCACAACAATTTATTAGAGACAATTGTAAAATACAGTTTAATAAAAAGTATTTCATTTGTTATACTATAAGAATAGTGAAATCTTTTTAACTTGGATATAAAGCAGGAAGGGAAAAAAAAATGAGTTCCAAAAGTATTTGAGTTTTGTTCCTTCCTTCCTTTCTTTCCTTCTTCCATCCTCTCTCCCTCCTACCACCCCTTAACAGCCAAGATGCCAGGACATTCCTGTGGTGGAACTGATATCTAGATTTAATTTTCTCATTTTCATGATATGTGTGGTTTTCCAACACTCCGCCTTTGAAATATTGATTTATAAACCGTATAGTAGTATCATTTTCTTCAAGCCATTCTTCAATAATAGAGCTGGAGCTGCACAATACTTAAAAGGCAGAGGGGCTGGAGAGGAGCTGCTTATTGTTAAGGAGGCCACTGAACTGGCAACAAGTGTTTTTAATCTTTGAGTCTTCCTACACCTAGGCGCTAGACTGGTAAGATAATGAAACTTTGTGATTTGAGAACAAACTAAGATGATGTTTGTCAGACTAGCCCAGGTGAAGTAAAACGCAGGCAGCTTATTTCATAATGAGATTCGTGAAGCAGCGACATACCTGTCACATATTGCAGTTCCGGGCCAGGTGCTATTTCAATGACTGTAGGTGAGAAAGGTGGAGATTTCCTTTCAACTCTGTCACTGCCCCTCCTCCCCGCCCCCCTTTGCATCTTTTTGCCAGCTGGGCAATTTGCTGGAGATTTGGCATGGCCACTAGAGTTCATTAGTCAGAACTACAGCTTAGAAATGCTATTTTCCCATTTATTTCTTATGGAAGAAAATGAAAAGTCTAGCATTTCTAAAAATGTATTCACGCAATCATTTGGTTCTCTTTTATTTTCTTTGGGAAAGAGTCTTGTGGACTCTAAGCAGGTATTCTGTCTCTTTCATTAAGTGCCTCTTGCTGATAAGTAGAAAATGTTTCATCATATGGGAACCAAAAGACTTTCTTGTGAAAGGTACTTGGGCTTCTTCAAAACAAAGAAGTGTCTATCAGGTTATCCAACCAAATAGCTGCTTAATTTTCTTACCATGTTGCAATGTGTTCCAAACAAAGTCCCAGAGGATGTACAAAATATATACTGTAAATTCAGTGTCCACAACAATTTATTAGAGACAATTGTAAAATACAGTTTAATAAAAAGTATTTCATTTGTTATACTATAAGAATAGTGAAATCTTTTTAACTTGGATATAAAGCAGGAAGGGAAAAAAAAATGAGTTCCAAAAGTATTTGAGTTTTGTTCCTTCCTTCCTTTCTTTCCTTCTTCCATCCTCTCTCCCTCCTACCACCCCTTAACAGCCAAGATGCCAGGACATTCCTGTGGTGGAACTGATATCTAGATTTAATTTTCTCATTTTCATGATATGTGTGGTTTTCCAACACTCCGCCTTTGAAATATTGATTTGAACTGTAAAGAAATATCAAATCCATTTTGTAATTTGGGGGTAATTCACAAACTGTGTGGCTATATGTTCTATGATTTCTTTTTTAATGTTAACGTGTCCTCAATTCAACTGAGAAAACACTTACTGAGAGTCAAGGATTTGCATAGCATTGTGCGATAAATGACTGATGATGCCCCAACTGACTAGAGATGGCCTCTGCTAATTCATGGAGGTGATAGCAACTTGCAAAACATGTGTAAGACAAATTCAGGAAAGCCTCGTAATTAATTGATTCATTAAACACTGCTGAGCTACTGCTATGACAGGCACTATGAGAAGCAGTCATATGAGACAAAAAGGCACAGCTTTTGGGCTTCCCTGGTGGGGAAGAGTCCGCCTTGCAGTGCAAAGGGTGCTGGTTTGATCCCTAGCATGGAAGGTCCCACATGTGGTGGAGCAGCTGGACTGGTGTGTCCAATTATGAGCTGGCGCTCTGGAGCACATGCACCCTGAGATGGTGCTCTGCAATGAGAGAGGCCACTGCAATTGGAGGCCTGCACAGGCCAAAGAACAAAGACAGATAAAAATGAATAAATGAATGACCAATAAAAGTGGCCATAAATTTCAAAGAAGACACAGTTTTGACCTTAAACTTGTAATCAAAATTTAGAAAGACAAGGAAGCACACAGTGTTGTGATAATTGCTATAAAGGACACAGACACATACACAGTGAATCTCTGAACTTCTCAATGTCAAAGATGATAGGTACTGTATCTGCACATAGGTGCTACCAAGTCAATGGCATGCATGAACACTAGATTATAACCCTGCTCAGCCTGGACAGAGACCTTACACCCACAGTACTCTAGGCAGTAACTATGAGTTGAGTGACAATGACAGAAAAAAGCTACTATCCAGTCCTTATGTCTTTCAATCTATCCAACCATCATTTATTTTTCAAATTTTAGTTTCTTTTAATATATTTGTTTCATTATCTGGAAGCACTGGCTCTTAGTTATGGCATGTGGGATCTAGTTCCCTGACCAGGGATTGAAGCCAAGCCCCCTGCACTGGGAACTCAGAGCTTCAGCCAATGGGCCACCAGGAAAGTCTCCACCCACACATTTTTTCCCCTCAACGCTCCTCTAAAAAACTATATCTTATCTATATTAGGATGCCCCAATACACAATTTTCGATTGTTACCTCATTCTGGCCTTTATATGTTCTATGATTTCTTTTTTAATGTTAACGTGTCCTCAATTCAACTGAGAAAACACTTACTGAGAGTCAAGGATTTGCATAGCATTGTGCGATAAATGACTGATGATGCCCCAACTGACTAGAGATGGCCTCTGCTAATTCATGGAGGTGATAGCAACTTGCAAAACATGTGTAAGACAAATTCAGGAAAGCCTCGTAATTAATTGATTCATTAAACACTGCTGAGCTACTGCTATGACAGGCACTATGAGAAGCAGTCATATGAGACAAAAAGGCACAGCTTTTGGGCTTCCCTGGTGGGGAAGAGTCCGCCTTGCAGTGCAAAGGGTGCTGGTTTGATCCCTAGCATGGAAGGTCCCACATGTGGTGGAGCAGCTGGACTGGTGTGTCCAATTATGAGCTGGCGCTCTGGAGCACATGCACCCTGAGATGGTGCTCTGCAATGAGAGAGGCCACTGCAATTGGAGGCCTGCACAGGCCAAAGAACAAAGACAGATAAAAATGAATAAATGAATGACCAATAAAAGTGGCCATAAATTTCAAAGAAGACACAGTTTTGACCTTAAACTTGTAATCAAAATTTAGAAAGACAAGGAAGCACACAGTGTTGTGATAATTGCTATAAAGGACACAGACACATACACAGTGAATCTCTGAACTTCTCAATGTCAAAGATGATAGGTACTGTATCTGCACATAGGTGCTACCAAGTCAATGGCATGCATGAACACTAGATTATAACCCTGCTCAGCCTGGACAGAGACCTTACACCCACAGTACTCTAGGCAGTAACTATGAGTTGAGTGACAATGACAGAAAAAAGCTACTATCCAGTCCTTATGTCTTTCAATCTATCCAACCATCATTTATTTTTCAAATTTTAGTTTCTTTTAATATATTTGTTTCATTATCTGGAAGCACTGGCTCTTAGTTATGGCATGTGGGATCTAGTTCCCTGACCAGGGATTGAAGCCAAGCCCCCTGCACTGGGAACTCAGAGCTTCAGCCAATGGGCCACCAGGAAAGTCTCCACCCACACATTTTTTCCCCTCAACGCTCCTCTAAAAAACTATATCTTATCTATATTAGGATGCCCCAATACACAATTTTCGATTGTTACCTCATTCTGGCCAATTTTGCAATGGAGCATCTTTACTAATTTTTCAGCTATACTTCAAAAAATGCATTTTCTTGTTCATATACACAATCTTAAACATTATATATTTGCTCTTCTTCCTATTTCCTGCCAAATCAATTCCCAATTTCTAAGGATACATTTCATCATAACACATTCACCACAAATGTGTCTGTGAAGTTCTTTATTCCTCATCCAAATCTAGTTCATTTTTTTCTTAATCTACTCCTATTGTGGCCTTCAGATTGTATTCCTTGATTTAATCCCTTTAATCATATAGCACGTGTCTATAACACTCCATACGTAACTCTCAGTTTGTGAATCATAAACTTATAATTTATGTTTCTTATAAATTAGAATAAATTCTTCAATCTACTAATTAAGGGGCATCATAATTATCTAACTGTACAACATGCATAGAACTCTAAAATTTATAAGGAATATTCACATTATGATTATGACATTAACCTGGAGAGACGGGTAATATACATTATTTTTCTAAGAGAGATGATGACTCTCCTGAAGTAAAAGGACAATTGAGAACACCGCCCCTCCTCCCCACCGCCTTCTAATTTAGGCACCCTGTCTTCAAAGATGTATCTTCCAAAATATAATGATAAATACCACTATACATATCAAATGTCTCCATAATAATATTTTCCTTTAAGAATAATGGGTTACCTGGCCACATTAAAAGAAAATAAAAACCACCCTTCTAGCTGAAACATTTTTCTTCATTCTATATTATTCCATACCTACTATTTTCTTCAGAACACTAACTCAACTTCTTTAGAAAATCACTTTTGGGTAGAATTTATCTTACTTTTGTTACCTTTAAAACTTAATTAATTTTCCTCCACACTTATTTATTCAGATTTTACTATGAAATCTTCATTTGCTGTATCAGTCTATAATTTGTTTCACTTTAATATATTTTGTTTCCTTCAGCTCTGTTGGTCATACTATGTCTTTTGGTATTTAAAAATATCAAATAAAATTCTTCGTACATATCAAATATTCACTGAATACTTGTTAACTCATTACTGGTCTTTCACATCACACATTGTCTCTTCTTAGGATGTTTTTGTCAGGCTGTATACATCACTGTGGTAGGCGGATTAATAGCCTCCTAGAGATGTCCATGTTTAATTCCCAGAAACTATGACAAGTTTAGTTTAAATGCAAAGAGCAATTCAATTTGCTGAAAGAACTGAGTATGTTAATCAGTTGATCCTGAGAAGGGGAGATTATTGAGGATTACCTGAAGAGTTTAACATATCACAGGAGTTCTTATAAATAGCAGAGGGAGGCAGAGAGACCGGTAGCATGAGAAGGATTCACCCAACATTACTGGCTTTGTAGATGCAGGAAGAGACCATGAATAGAAGCACAAGGAGCTCCACGCTGTGCTCTGTGATGCTCTGGATGGGAGGGATGGGGTGCAGTGGGAGAGAGATCCAAAGAGGAATAGATATATGTATGCATATGGCTGATTCCTTTCAGTGTACAGTAGAAACACAACATTGTAAACCAATTATACTCCAACGGAAAGAAAAGAGAGAGAGAATGTTGGTGACTTCTAAAAGCTGGAAAAGGCCACACACACACAAAAACAAACAAACAAAAAACAACCAAATAGGATTCTCCTCTAGAATCTTTAGAAGGATAGCCCCAATTTTAGCCCAAGAGAGCCCAATTTCATACTCTGACTTCCAGAACTAAAGGATAATGCATTTGTGATGTTTTAAGTGACTGTTTATGATCATTTGTTATAACAATCACAGGAAATGAACATAACAAATATAGTATTTGATAAAATACTAAACATAGGTTTTAAAACTGAAACATTTTTCTTCATTCTATATTATTCCATACCTACTATTTTCTTCAGAACACTAACTCAACTTCTTTAGAAAATCACTTTTGGGTAGAATTTATCTTACTTTTGTTACCTTTAAAACTTAATTAATTTTCCTCCACACTTATTTATTCAGATTTTACTATGAAATCTTCATTTGCTGTATCAGTCTATAATTTGTTTCACTTTAATATATTTTGTTTCCTTCAGCTCTGTTGGTCATACTATGTCTTTTGGTATTTAAAAATATCAAATAAAATTCTTCGTACATATCAAATATTCACTGAATACTTGTTAACTCATTACTGGTCTTTCACATCACACATTGTCTCTTCTTAGGATGTTTTTGTCAGGCTGTATACATCACTGTGGTAGGCGGATTAATAGCCTCCTAGAGATGTCCATGTTTAATTCCCAGAAACTATGACAAGTTTAGTTTAAATGCAAAGAGCAATTCAATTTGCTGAAAGAACTGAGTATGTTAATCAGTTGATCCTGAGAAGGGGAGATTATTGAGGATTACCTGAAGAGTTTAACATATCACAGGAGTTCTTATAAATAGCAGAGGGAGGCAGAGAGACCGGTAGCATGAGAAGGATTCACCCAACATTACTGGCTTTGTAGATGCAGGAAGAGACCATGAATAGAAGCACAAGGAGCTCCACGCTGTGCTCTGTGATGCTCTGGATGGGAGGGATGGGGTGCAGTGGGAGAGAGATCCAAAGAGGAATAGATATATGTATGCATATGGCTGATTCCTTTCAGTGTACAGTAGAAACACAACATTGTAAACCAATTATACTCCAACGGAAAGAAAAGAGAGAGAGAATGTTGGTGACTTCTAAAAGCTGGAAAAGGCCACACACACACAAAAACAAACAAACAAAAAACAACCAAATAGGATTCTCCTCTAGAATCTTTAGAAGGATAGCCCCAATTTTAGCCCAAGAGAGCCCAATTTCATACTCTGACTTCCAGAACTAAAGGATAATGCATTTGTGATGTTTTAAGTGACTGTTTATGATCATTTGTTATAACAATCACAGGAAATGAACATAACAAATATAGTATTTGATAAAATACTAAACATAGGTTTTCATGGAAAATCTGAAATTTTCTGAATCCTATGAAGAGTACACTTCTACTCAGCTTACATTTTCTACAAATATTTTCTGTGTGTGTTTGCAACCTGATTATTCAACAGCTGTAGCTAAATGTCAGCTTAAAATGAATCCTGTTGGCATGACCCCTGCTACCCTCTTCGGCCGCATATCTCATCATTATTCTCCTCTCACTGAAGACCCACACCACTCTACGTTAAATTTTCTCAAAGAGCTAAGCTCTCCCCTAAATTCTGGCTTCCTCTCATTGCCCACTTTCCCTCCACACACTTCAATTTTAAAACTCAGTTTGGACATCACTTCAATGGCAACCTTGCTGTCCCTCATCTGAGGTAGGCTTTTTATGTCTCTTTTGCCTGCCACACATAACTTGCTATAATTTAGTTGCCATTTTTTCCCATCAAGGCTTTAAAACACCTGAGGTCAGGAACTGTGCTCTGAGCAATTCTTGGAGCCCCAGCCTTGACAGTGCTGTTTGCAGTAACTGTGACTCGATACACTATTGGGCACTGAAGGGAAGATAAACCTCTTGAACCTCTCTATAACACATCTCTCGAATCTCATCTCTATAGTGCACTTTGAAATTACACTCTGCATTTGATTCATTCTGGTTCCCCAATGCCTCCTTTGCTGACATTTTAAATTTTCTCCTTTTCACAGAATTCCATGGTAACAGTCTATTTCCCTTCTTCCTTTTATTGCCAATTCCTGAGACGTGTGATCCACACCTGTGTTACAGCTTCAACTCATTTATGTTTTAATCCCCTGCATATCTGGCTTCTGAAAGCACCCTACTACAGAAATTATTCTCTTAATATCACCACCTGCCTACCTCAATTCAATAACCTTTTCTCAATTTGCGTTTTATTAAATCTCTCCAATTCTTTAGACTTTGATCTTTAAGCCTCTTTATTATTCTTGTTCTGCTCTTTTCTGCTAGTTTCTCTTTCTCCAGAGATGGCCCTTTTCCTCTTGATTCATAACTCTGGTTCATACTCTAACTTGGTTCCATGTCTCCTGCTCCTCTCCTTGAAGACTCACATGATCTGTCCTCTCAAAGTTTTTTTGCATCCCACTCCCTGCCTTCTCCTCTTTGCTTGAGTCCCATATGTGTAAATTTAAAAGGCAATACAAATTGGTTTCTCTGACACTGTTGCGAATTCAACCTTTCCTAAACAAATATTATATTCCCTGAACTCAGTTACCCTTCAGAATATATGCATGACTGTGAGGATAACTGCTTTAGTTGTAATTCCCTGTATTTGAAAACTTGGAAACAGCATGAGTTCCTATTTTTACTTTACCCATTAGATTCAATTATTCATAGAGTTTTCTCATATCTGTGGTATAGATTATTTTAATATTCACAATTCTTTTGACCTTCAGTCATTGTGCACTTATTTCCTACCTAATTTTTAAAATTCAGATATCATTTGAGTACAAATCCTCAGTCCCTCTCTGTCTGTTGTCTAGCCAAGGGGAAGCTCCTTATGTGTCTAAGCCACAGTTTTCTCAATTTGTAGAAATAGGGCCATAAAAATATCCAGTCATACTAATAGTTTATATACTTAGAGAGTGAATTACTGTAGATAAAACATTTTGCACAATTTCCACACAATTAAAAACCAAAAGTACTCATTAAGTAGCAGATATTATTGTATTCATCTCCCAAATGACACTTTTCTCTACATGTTAACAACTCAGAAATCAGACTGTGTTTTATAATCAATACTGTGTCATAGAATATGTGCCAATTTTATTGATTCCTGATTGCAATAATGCACGGACAAGAGGATTCTTTACCTCTGAGCTACTAGGGAAGTCCAAATTCATTTGAAATTGCTTGCCTTCCTCCTTGAATCTGAAGAGGGCAGTATTATTGCTTCCTTCCTTCTATTATGCTGTTTCACATATTTTTGGACATTTTCCCAGAGTCTGTTGCGGTAGGTGCCCATCCAGTTTGTTCTCTTTAACATTCGTTTCTGAGAGCCAGATACAAAAGGAGTCAAGCCAAATGTTAGCAGGCCTATCAACCTCCCAGTTTATGTATCCAGATAGAACCAGGACCTGGGAGTGGGCAGGAAGCTGGTAGAAGGAATGGATAGGACAATTATTCCCCTGAGTGATATTTGTCCCCTAATGAGCAGGGAAGAATGGGCATGTGTCCTGGTTTTCACATTTTCAGAGTATCCACAGTAGGAGGATATTCAAGCTTTTGGAAAAACAAAATGTGAATATTCTACATGCAATAAAGTCTATATGGTGTATTTCTAAATGAAGTATCAGATTACTAACTTAAAAATTAAATTATTTATAGGATTTACTTTGATAACAATTTTATTTTGAGAAACAAACATAGGCTCTGAGTAATGTGGGTTAAAAGACTTCTGCTGTCCACTGAAGAACGAGACTGAAAGTTTATCAAATACAGATTGGATGGGATGGTGCAGAAGTTATTTTGAACAACTAGCCTATATTTATATGTGATAATTATTTATGAAGCCAAAAAAACTGAATGCTAGACTGACTGATACATTTGACTAATTTAAAAAAAGATATCATTTGAGTACAAATCCTCAGTCCCTCTCTGTCTGTTGTCTAGCCAAGGGGAAGCTCCTTATGTGTCTAAGCCACAGTTTTCTCAATTTGTAGAAATAGGGCCATAAAAATATCCAGTCATACTAATAGTTTATATACTTAGAGAGTGAATTACTGTAGATAAAACATTTTGCACAATTTCCACACAATTAAAAACCAAAAGTACTCATTAAGTAGCAGATATTATTGTATTCATCTCCCAAATGACACTTTTTCTCTACATGTTAACAACTCAGAAATCAGACTGTGTTTTATAATCAATACTGTGTCATAGAATATGTGCCAATTTTATTGATTCCTGATTGCAATAATGCACGGACAAGAGGATTCTTTACCTCTGAGCTACTAGGGAAGTCCAAATTCATTTGAAATTGCTTGCCTTCCTCCTTGAATCTGAAGAGGGCAGTATTATTGCTTCCTTCCTTCTATTATGCTGTTTCACATATTTTTGGACATTTTCCCAGAGTCTGTTGCGGTAGGTGCCCATCCAGTTTGTTCTCTTTAACATTCGTTTCTGAGAGCCAGATACAAAAGGAGTCAAGCCAAATGTTAGCAGGCCTATCAACCTCCCAGTTTATGTATCCAGATAGAACCAGGACCTGGGAGTGGGCAGGAAGCTGGTAGAAGGAATGGATAGGACAATTATTCCCCTGAGTGATATTTGTCCCCTAATGAGCAGGGAAGAATGGGCATGTGTCCTGGTTTTCACATTTTCAGAGTATCCACAGTAGGAGGATATTCAAGCTTTTGGAAAAACAAAATGTGAATATTCTACATGCAATAAAGTCTATATGGTGTATTTCTAAATGAAGTATCAGATTACTAACTTAAAAATTAAATTATTTATAGGATTTACTTTGATAACAATTTTATTTTGAGAAACAAACATAGGCTCTGAGTAATGTGGGTTAAAAGACTTCTGCTGTCCACTGAAGAACGAGACTGAAAGTTTATCAAATACAGATTGGATGGGATGGTGCAGAAGTTATTTTGAACAACTAGCCTATATTTATATGTGATAATTATTTATGAAGCAGATATTTAGTAATGCAAAATGATAAAACATCAGAATGCTAGTGACTTAGATTCCTGTCGATCATATCATGTATCCTTAAAAGGAGACTTATTAAAAAACATATTTTTAATATCTGTTATTTTTAAATAAATGCATGCATATCTCTTTATTCATGAAGACTGCCCAATCTTATTAATGCAAAATTATGTAAATTATTGTTAAATAATTTGAGATCGACACCTTCATATTTGATTCCTCTTCTTTATATTACACCTATCCTGTCTTTGATAGGATCTAACTTTTACTCTGCTCAAACTGTCAGAATCCAACCACTTTAACTAACTTAATCCTTCTTATTTTTGTTTTTGCTCAATCACAAAATTTTCTTGAAAATAGCTTTAGGGATGTGTGGAAATTATTCTTTAAAAACTCAGTTGACTCTGTCCAGATTACACACAATACATGTTGCCAAAAACAAATTCAAATCAACTTATACAATTGATATAATTTGTCCTTCCTTTAACTCAATAACTGATTATGTTCCTGCAGTATACTCACCTAGATTAAAAAGTAAAAAATCACTGTTTTAATTTGTTCAAACAGCTAAGAGTTATATACTGATTTTGTTTTTATGGGAAATATACTGCCATATTTACTCTGTGTTTGGTGGAGTCTAAAGATCAGAGTCATTATCACAGACATTGAGAAAATAAAACAGGTTCAAACAAAGGCTTTTAAGGAGTATAATAAAATAGGACATGTACATTTTATAGCTACAGTTATTCAAGCTTTTGGAAAAACAAAATGTGAATATTCTAC
Organism: Tragulus kanchil; assembly: GCA_022376925.1. Taxonomy (NCBI): domain Eukaryota; kingdom Metazoa; phylum Chordata; class Mammalia; order Artiodactyla; family Tragulidae; genus Tragulus; species Tragulus kanchil. The sequence goes on along the minus strand of JAIOJX010000025.1, from coordinate 24,641,992 downwards.
ATGCAATAAAGTCTATATGGTGTATTTCTAAATGAAGTATCAGATTACTAACTTAAAAATTAAATTATTTATAGGATTTACTTTGATAACAATTTTATTTTGAGAAACAAACATAGGCTCTGAGTAATGTGGGTTAAAAGACTTCTGCTGTCCACTGAAGAACGAGACTGAAAGTTTATCAAATACAGATTGGATGGGATGGTGCAGAAGTTATTTTGAACAACTAGCCTATATTTATATGTGATAATTATTTATGAAGCAGATATTTAGTAATGCAAAATGATAAAACATCAGAATGCTAGTGACTTAGATTCCTGTCGATCATATCATGTATCCTTAAAAGGAGACTTATTAAAAAACATATTTTTAATATCTGTTATTTTTAAATAAATGCATGCATATCTCTTTATTCATGAAGACTGCCCAATCTTATTAATGCAAAATTATGTAAATTATTGTTAAATAATTTGAGATCGACACCTTCATATTTGATTCCTCTTCTTTATATTACACCTATCCTGTCTTTGATAGGATCTAACTTTTACTCTGCTCAAACTGTCAGAATCCAACCACTTTAACTAACTTAATCCTTCTTATTTTTGTTTTTGCTCAATCACAAAATTTTCTTGAAAATAGCTTTAGGGATGTGTGGAAATTATTCTTTAAAAACTCAGTTGACTCTGTCCAGATTACACACAATACATGTTGCCAAAAACAAATTCAAATCAACTTATACAATTGATATAATTTGTCCTTCCTTTAACTCAATAACTGATTATGTTCCTGCAGTATACTCACCTAGATTAAAAAGTAAAAAATCACTGTTTTAATTTGTTCAAACAGCTAAGAGTTATATACTGATTTTGTTTTTATGGGAAATATACTGCCATATTTACTCTGTGTTTGGTGGAGTCTAAAGATCAGAGTCATTATCACAAACATTGAGAAAATAAAAACAGGTAGAAAAGTCTCTATAAACAGGAAATGCTCTCTGTTATACTGGTAATATCAATTAGTGAGATAGTAATAAAAGTAGGACATGTAACATTTTCATAGCTACAGTTATTCAAGATTAACCAAGATAACCCCAGTTAGGTACATACACTTAGCATTAACCAATGTCTCAAATACACCCAAGGAGGTTGACTGTGGGACAAGAGACATCCGAATCTATTTCTGCATGGGCAGATCCACATGAATGAATGACTGTGACTCTTGTAAAGATTTGGGGGGCAGGTGGACTTATAGACAAAATGATATATCTAAAGAGCAAAAGTAATTACAGATCACACTCTAACATTAAGATATAAATGCTTCTTTTATACATCTATCTCCCAAATATTAAAGGGAAGGAGGATCTACTTCATCTTATCTTTACCCTGGTGTCAAACGTCAAACTAACATTCTAATTTCTACATAATAATGGATCACATTCTTTAGACAATTACCTTTGTGTTTTTGGTAAAGAGACCTATTACAGGTGAGGTTGCTTGCCTTAGTGGGTTTGGTTTCTCTTGAAGCCTGTCTCTTTGACTTGTGAAGGGGTGCCTGCTTGCTGTGTCCTCAAGGGCTTACTCTATGCATAGACATTCCAGTGTGCCTCCCTTTATTCATAAGGACACCACTCATGCTGAACTAAGTTCTACTTGGTTCAACTTTCGTTACCTATTTAAAGGGCTTCCTGATGGCTCATAGAATCCTTCTGCAATGCTGGAGATGCGGGTTCAATCCCTAGGTTGGCAAGATAACATGAAGAAGAAAATGAGAACTCACTCCAGTATTCTTGCCTGGGAAATCCCATGGACAGAGGAGCCTGTTGGGCTACTGTTCATGGGGTTAAAAGAAAAGATGCAAATACAACAACAACAAATAGCTTCTCTTAGTCCTAGATTAAAAGTAAAAATCACTGTTTTAATTTGTTCAAACAGCTAAGAGTTATATACTGATTTTGTTTTTATGGGAAATATACTGCCATATTTACTCTGTGTTTGGTGGAGTCTAAAGATCAGAGTCATTATCACAAACATTGAGAAAATAAAAACAGGTAGAAAAGTCTCTATAAACAGGAAATGCTCTCTGTTATACTGGTAATATCAATTAGTGAGATAGTAATAAAAGTAGGACATGTAACATTTTCATAGCTACAGTTATTCAAGATTAACCAAGATAACCCCAGTTAGGTACATACACTTAGCATTAACCAGTGTCTCAAATACACCCAAGGAGGTTGACTGTGGGACAAGAGACATCCGAATCTATTTCTGCATGGGCAGATCCACATGAATGAATGACTGTGACTCTTGTAAAGATTTGGGGGGCAGGTGGACTTATAGACAAAATGATATATCTAAAGAGCAAAAGTAATTACAGATCACACTCTAACATTAAGATATAAATGCTTCTTTTATACATCTATCTCCCAAATATTAAAGGGAAGGAGGATCTACTTCATCTTATCTTTACCCTGGTGTCAAACGTCAAACTAACATTCTAATTTCTACATAATAATGGATCACATTCTTTAGACAATTACCTTTGTGTTTTTGGTAAAGAGACCTATTACAGGTGAGGTTGCTTGCCTTAGTGGGTTTGGTTTCTCTTGAAGCCTGTCTCTTTGACTTGTGAAGGGGTGCCTGCTTGCTGTGTCCTCAAGGGCTTACTCTATGCATAGACATTCCAGTGTGCCTCCCTTTATTCATAAGGACACCACTCATGCTGAACTAAGTTCTACTTGGTTCAACTTTCGTTACCTATTTAAAGGGCTTCCCTGATGGCTCATAGAATCCTTCTGCAATGCTGGAGATGCGGGTTCAATCCCTAGGTTGGCAAGATAACATGAAGAAGAAAATGAGAACTCACTCCAGTATTCTTGCCTGGGAAATCCCATGGACAGAGGAGCCTGTTGGGCTACTGTTCATGGGGTTACAAAAGAGAAAGACAGGACTTGCAATTATACAACAACAACAAATAGCTTCTCTTAGTCCAGTGACTCACAAATGAATAAACAAGTAATCCATGCCACAACACTTAATGTATAATGGTATCCTGGTATCATTTAAGAAAAGCATACTTGAAGTAATATATCCAACTGAAGAAAAGGAACTCTAAGATTTATACTGTGGCCATGAGTCCATAACATTGCTGAACTCTTACTATGCAGGCTAACATTTCCTGCCTTGGCAGGAAAATAAATCCTTGGTTAGGGTTAGGCCCTCACTTCCTCCCATTTGGAGAAACTCCCCATCAGAGTTCCTCAACATTCTGAGCTTTTCTTTCTAGTTGATCCTAATATAATCAACGTCTTTGGCCATATCTGAGACGAGCATTGGAGGCCAGTTGAGAGTTGCCCAATTTCAGAGGCTCATTGATTTTAGTACAAGTGTGAACCAGGAGCTGCTTTAGAAGTTGAAGAAGAAAACATATTTTATATACCTGTTTCTTAAATTATTAACATCAGCTCTATCACCAGTATCAGAAACCTGATTGTAGTCTATTCTCCTCCTTTCTGAAAACAGTTATTGCAACAGATCCCTAACTGACTTTCCTGTATACTTCTTTCATATATTACTCAAATTATCACCTGAGAATTACCTTCTAAATCTAAATCTGCTAATGTTGCTTCTCTAGACAACATATCAATTACTTCCCATGATCTGTTGAGGAAAATGCAAATTATTTAGCATGATATGCAAGTTTGTTTAATTCTCAACTCTTCAACACTGTCTCTTTCTAGCCTGATTGATTTGCTTGATTTTCACACTCCAGATAAAGCAACCTGCTGGCAAAATTTTAACTCCTTGTATACATGTGTCATTTATTCCATCCCCCATATGTTTTCACACACAAGTCTACACTGCCTACTTCACCCACCATGTTGCTGTTCACATATCATTTCAAATCATAGTTCAAGATCTGATTCCCTTCAGATGGGGTTAACTACTTCCTGCCTGGAACAATGAATGCTGCATAGACTTTAAGTATTGCTCTTACATGAAACTAGTTTTACCGGCCAGAGTGTGAAATCCAGAGAAATTGAGTGTTATTCTATTTTTACACTTAACACAATTCCTGACGCGATTTTTGTGTTCAAAACACTAACCAGAGTAGTAAAAAATAATGATAAGAAACTGTATCCCATAGCACTAGTTTAAATCCTGACTTTTCCACTATTAGCACTGGAACCTTGCATAATCTAATTAATGTAATTTGTACATCTGCAAAATGGGAATAATGATAGGACTGATCATAGTTAGAATTCAGTAATGTGATCATCACGAAGAACCAAGCACAATGCCTAGGCTATAATAAATGCCTTATAAACATTAGACTGCACTATCTCTGTTGGATAGATTGAAGAATCGGCTTATTCTGACTTAGAAGTCTTCAAATATGAGGCCATCTAGTATACCAATTAAGAGGTCTAGTTAAATGCCAAAGAGGTCCAGTGGAATGCCATCAAGATCTCACTAAAACTGACAAAATTCTTCTATGTTAATCAATAAAGAGACGTAATTCAGAGCATTGGAGGCCAGTTAAATTGTTGGGAAAACAAGTGTGAACCAGGAGCTGCTTTAGAAGTTGAAGAAGAAAACATATTTTATATACCTGTTTCTTAAATTATTAACATCAGCTCTATCACCAGTATCAGAAACCTGATTGTAGTCTATTCTCCTCCTTTCTGAAAACAGTTATTGCAACAGATCCCTAACTGACTTTCCTGTATACTTCTTTCATATATTACTCAAATTATCACCTGAGAATTACCTTCTAAATCTAAATCTGCTAATGTTGCTTCTCTAGACAACATATCAATTACTTCCCATGATCTGTTGAGGAAAATGCAAATTATTTAGCATGATATGCAAGTTTGTTTAATTCTCAACTCTTCAACACTGTCTCTTTCTAGCCTGATTGATTTGCTTGATTTTCACACTCCAGATAAAGCAACCTGCTGGCAAAATTTTAACTCCTTGTATACATGTGTCATTTATTCCATCCCCCATATGTTTTCACACACAAGTCTACACTGCCTACTTCACCCACCATGTTGCTGTTCACATATCATTTCAAATCATAGTTCAAGATCTGATTCCCTTCAGATGGGGTTAACTACTTCCTGCCTGGAACAATGAATGCTGCATAGACTTTAAGTATTGCTCTTACATGAAACTAGTTTTACCGGCCAGAGTGTGAAATCCAGAGAAATTGAGTGTTATTCTATTTTTACACTTAACACAATTCCTGACGCGATTTTTGTGTTCAAAACACTAACCAGAGTAGTAAAAAATAATGATAAGAAACTGTATCCCATAGCACTAGTTTAAATCCTGACTTTTCCACTATTAGCACTGGAACCTTGCATAATCTAATTAATGTAATTTGTACATCTGCAAAATGGGAATAATGATAGGACTGATCATAGTTAGAATTCAGTAATGTGATCATCACGAAGAACCAAGCACAATGCCTAGGCTATAATAAATGCCTTATAAACATTAGACTGCACTATCTCTGTTGGATAGATTGAAGAATCGGCTTATTCTGACTTAGAAGTCTTCAAATATGAGGCCATCTAGTATACCAATTAAGAGGTCTAGTTAAATGCCAAAGAGGTCCAGTGGAATGCCATCAAGATCTCACTAAAACTGACAAAATTCTTCTATGTAATTCTACAATCATCCAATAATATAAGCTAATTCATATTTTAATATGAATTTCTAACAGTTGAGGCATATTATCACTCTATTTATTATTGTTGAACATATAATCTCCACAGCTAAATAGGTTTTGCAAACTGATTAGCAATGAAAAACAAAAAACAGGGGTTTCCCTGGTTGTCCAGTGGGTAAAGACACCCCTTTGTAGTGCAAGGGGTGCCAGTTCGATCCCTGGCCTGGAAAGATCCCACGTGCCGTGGAGCAGCTGGACCAATGTGTCCAACTACTGAGCCAGCACTCTGGAGTGCATGCACCCAGAGCTGGTGCTGTGCAGTGAGAGAGACCACTGTGATGGGAGGCCCATACAGGCCAAAGAACAAAGATGGATGAAAATAAATAAATGAAGACCAATAGAAGTGACCAAAAAATAAAATAAAAATAAAAACAGAAAACAGTTTTATACTTGGTAGGATTTTCAGAGTAATATGGAGGCTGGATGGCTGAGGTGGCCACCATATCAGAAACTTATGTTCTAATGTTGAATTTTCCTTTTATCTTGTTTATTTTAATGGATATTCATGAGTCACAAATATTTTTAACTCCAAAAGACATTTTTTAGAGCTGTTATGAGTACCGTGAGTAAATCTTTACCATGTATCTTTAAAGTATACCAAGAAAAGGAGGCTGCTGCTCTCTCAGGAGGCAGGAACATTAAAACATAAAGGCAAAATGATAATTTTCTTATATAATTATCTTAAGTAAAAAATCATCACTGAGAACCATGCACAATGCACTGCAAAATGGGAATAATGATAGGACTGATCATAGTTAGAATTCAGTAATGTGATCATCACGAAGAACCAAGCACAATGCCTAGGCTATAATAAATGCCTTATAAACATTAGACTGCACTATCTCTGTTGGATAGATTGAAGAATCGGCTTATTCTGACTTAGAAGTCTTCAAATATGAGGCCATCTAGTATACCAATTAAGAGGTCTAGTTAAATGCCAAAGAGGTCCAGTGGAATGCCATCAAGATCTCACTAAAACTGACAAAATTCTTCTATGTAATTCTACAATCATCCAATAATATAAGCTAATTCATATTTTAATATGAATTTCTAACAGTTGAGGCATATTATCACTCTATTTATTATTGTTGAACATATAATCTCCACAGCTAAATAGGTTTTGCAAACTGATTAGCAATGAAAACAAAAACGGGGGTTTTCCCCTGGTTGTCCAGTGGGTAAAGACACCCCTTTGTAGTGCAAGGGGTGCCAGTTCGATCCCTGGCCTGGAAAGATCCCACGTGCCGTGGAGCAGCTGGACCAATGTGTCCAACTACTGAGCCAGCACTCTGGAGTGCATGCACCCAGAGCTGGTGCTGTGCAGTGAGAGAGACCACTGTGATGGGAGGCCCATACAGGCCAAAGAACAAAGATGGATGAAAATAAATAAATGAAGACCAATAGAAGTGACCAAAAAATAAAATAAAAATAAAAACAGAAAACAGTTTTATACTTGGTAGGATTTTCAGAGTAATATGGAGGCTGGATGGCTGAGGTGGCCACCATATCAGAAACTTATGTTCTAATGTTGAATTTTCCTTTTATCTTGTTTATTTTAATGGATATTCATGAGTCACAAATATTTTTAACTCCAAAAGACATTTTTTAGAGCTGTTATGAGTACCGTGAGTAAATCTTTACCATGTATCTTTAAAGTATACCAAGAAAAGGAGGCTGCTGCTCTCTCAGGAGGCAGGAACATTAAAACATAAAGGCAAAATGATAATTTTCTTATATAATTATCTTAGTGACCCTCAAACAGCTGATTAACTCTACCCAACATTTTCATTTCTAAGTATAGTGGTGCTAAATTATTTGTGGAACCCTGGTTCTAGCTACTAACCCGATTCTTAAAAGTAAGTTAAATGTTAGTTGTTCAATCATGTCTAACTCCTTGCTCCCCCATGGATTATGGCACAACAGGCTCCTCTGTCCATGGAATTCTCCAGGCAAGAATACTGGAGTGGGTTGCCATTCCCTTCTCCAGGGGATCTTCCCAAATTGGGGATCATTCCAAACAAGGGATCAAACCCAGGTCTCCTGCATTACAGGCAGATTCTTTAGCATCTGAACCACCAGGGAATTCCCACAAATTATTTTAATCCACCCACAATTTAACTTAGAAGAGACAAGCAAATCTAACTTGATTTCTAGAACAAGATCCCAAACACCTTATTACTGTATATCCCCCCTTAGTAGCTCAAAACAGAGTAGTCATGAAAATGAAAAGTCAGACCTTTTCTCCATCATTACTAGTCTCAGCACATATTAAACAATAACACAGAAAGATCCCTAAGCAACATTTGATGGAATCTACTTTTCACCCTCATCTTCGTAAGCACGTGACTACTGGTCTACCCCCAGCAAATAAATGATGCTCCTAATGAAAAGGTCAGGCCCTTTGACCTTGGACTAGGCTGACATAGGCTATGTTGTTCTTAATCTGGGAAGGACAGAGACCTTTCTTTGAAATGGCTGAGTGACTGAGCATGTGACAGAGAAAAACTACATTAACAAGGAGATTTGCTAATGCAATTTGTCTTTACTGAATCATTAAGAAAAATCTTAACATTATTCAGGGAAACCTCATGCATTGTGTGTGATGTCCACATGTTTCAGCCAATATTTTTAAAATAAATTGCAGTATTTTATAATATATAAGAATTTAGTAATAACCACAAATAAAATTATCAGATGAAGGTTAGTGTTTGCCAACTCCTAATTCAAATGTATGGGCTTCCCTGGTAGCTCAGCAGTAAAGAATCTGCCTGTTAATGAAGGAGATGTAAGAGACATGGGTTGGATCCCTGGGTCAGGAAGATCTCCTGGAGAAAGAAATAACAAGCCACTGCAGTATTCGTGCCTGGAGAATTCCATGGAGCCTGGTAGGCTATAGTTCATGGGTGCAAAGAGTGTCCATGACTTAGCAACTAAACAAACAACAACAACCAATTCAAATCTATGTAAAATTATTTCCTAACTGATGCTTTTAGGCTACTTGAGTTTCTGACAGCTGCGAATACTGGAGTGGGTTGCCATTCCCTTCTCCAGGGGATCTTCCCAAATTGGGGATCATTCCAAACAAGGGATCAAACCCAGGTCTCCTGCATTACAGGCAGATTCTTTAGCATCTGAACCACCAGGGAATTCCCACAAATTATTTTAATCCACCCACAATTTAACTTAGAAGAGACAAGCAAATCTAACTTGATTTCTAGAACAAGATCCCAAACACCTTATTACTGTATATCCCCCCTTAGTAGCTCAAAACAGAGTAGTCATGAAAATGAAAAGTCAGACCTTTTCTCCATCATTACTAGTCTCAGCACATATTAAACAATAACACAGAAAGATCCCTAAGCAACATTTGATGGAATCTACTTTTCACCCTCATCTTCGTAAGCACGTGACTACTGGTCTACCCCCAGCAAATAAATGATGCTCCTAATGAAAAGGTCAGGCCCTTTGACCTTGGACTAGGCTGACATAGGCTATGTTGTTCTTAATCTGGGAAGGACAGAGACCTTTCTTTGAAATGGCTGAGTGACTGAGCATGTGACAGAAAAAAACTACATTAACAAGGAGATTTGCTAATGCAATTTGTCTTTACTGAATCATTAAGAAAAATCTTAACATTATTCAGGGAAACCTCATGCATTGTGTGTGATGTCCACATGTTTCAGCCAATATTTTTAAAATAAATTGCAGTATTTTATAATATATAAGAATTTAGTAATAACCACAAATAAAATTATCAGATGAAGGTTAGTGTTTGCCAACTCCTAATTCAAATGTATGGGCTTCCCTGGTAGCTCAGCAGTAAAGAATCTGCCTGTTAATGAAGGAGATGTAAGAGACATGGGTTGGATCCCTGGGTCAGGAAGATCTCCTGGAGAAAGAAATAACAAGCCACTGCAGTATTCGTGCCTGGAGAATTCCATGGAGCCTGGTAGGCTATAGTTCATGGGTGCAAAGAGTGTCCATGACTTAGCAACTAAACAAACAACAACAACCAATTCAAATCTATGTAAAATTATTTCCTAACTGATGCTTTTAGGCTACTTGAGTTTCTGACAGCTCAGATCTGAAAATAAGTAGCTTGATGTTCTTGTTAGAAAACTGCTGTGAGTGTGCCCATGCCTGGGTCTGTGTATGACAGCAGTGATGATAGTCATCTAAGCTGTTTTTAACTCCATGTATGATAAGAGTGACTAAATTACAAAAGTATGTCATAGAAGAGACTTGATATCCTATGTCAGTTGTCCAGTTCAAAGGAAGATGTTACTACCCATTTGTTTCATGAGCTTAATTTTACAGCATAGGCTTGACCTTATATCTCCCTTTCTAAATTCGTGAAGCGTCACTTACTGAAGAGAAATCTGTGGACAGTGCATATGAAGAGTCATCTACCTAACACAGATGTCCAATTAGGAATAAAAAAGAACAAAAGTAAGACCAAAAATGGAGGAGTTCCAGAAACTTCCAAGAGAAGATAACTGAAAATGTACATGGGGTGGGGGCAGAAGGGAGAGTGAATAAAACTTAACCCCCCTTGAATTTATCTTCATGATCACCAGAAAATGTCAATACATGTTCTAGTCATACAGTTACAGGAATTCAGCATCTAATTAACTTATAGTCTTCCTTCAAAGAAAGCTTAAGTTCCTGAGGAATCAAAATGGATCTCCTCACATTAATCTCAGAAATTAACTAAATTATATTTAAAATAATTACAGATAGCACTTATTGAAATTTTAATATGCCCTTCATTAAACATTTCAAATATTGAATTCTTGCTATCATTCTATCAGGTAGGGACTGTGATTATCCCCATTTCAGTCAAGAAAAATGAGTTTTGAGAAGGTTAAAAAATTTGTGCCAGGTCAAAAATAGCTAATTAGTGGTAGATATCAGAGCCAATTCTGGGTTAACGTCTACTATAAAATTCAGTATTGGTAAACCATTGGGAAACAAGCAACGAGTATATGCAAAGGTGACTCAGAGTTTCTATGATGACTTAACTGACTCTAGAAAGATATCCAAACCTCTGAAATAAAACTGAAGTTTAATCTCTTGTAGTTATTTCCTAACTGATGCTTTTAGGCTACTTGAGTTTCTGACAGCTCAGATCTGAAAATAAGTAGCTTGATGTTCTTGTTAGAAAACTGCTGTGAGTGTGCCCATGCCTGGGTCTGTGTATGACAGCAGTGAAAATAGTAGCTATGTTTTTAAAACCTTCGGAAAAATGTATAGTCATCTAAGCTGTTTTAACTCCATGTATGATAAGAGTGACTAAATTACAAAAGTATGTCATAGAAGAGACTTGATATCCTATGTCAGTTGTCCAGTTCAAAGGAAGATGTTACTACCCATTTGTTTCATGAGCTTAATTTTACAGCATAGGCTTGACCTTATATCTCCCTTTCTAAATTCGTGAAGCGTCACTTACTGAAGAGAAATCTGTGGACAGTGCATATGAAGAGTCATCTACCTAACACAGATGTCCAATTAGGAATAAAAAAGAACAAAAGTAAGACCAAAAATGGAGGAGTTCCAGAAACTTCCAAGAGAAGATAACTGAAAATGTACATGGGGTGGGGGCAGAAGGGAGAGTGAATAAAACTTAACCCCCCTTGAATTTATCTTCATGATCACCAGAAAATGTCAATACATGTTCTAGTCATACAGTTACAGGAATTCAGCATCTAATTAACTTATAGTCTTCCTTCAAAGAAAGCTTAAGTTCCTGAGGAATCAAAATGGATCTCCTCACATTAATCTCAGAAATTAACTAAATTATATTTAAAATAATTACAGATAGCACTTATTGAAATTTTAATATGCCCTTCATTAAACATTTCAAATATTGAATTCTTGCTATCATTCTATCAGGTAGGGACTGTGATTATCCCCATTTCAGTCAAGAAAAATGAGTTTTGAGAAGGTTAAAAAATTTGTGCCAGGTCAAAAATAGCTAATTAGTGGTAGATATCAGAGCCAATTCTGGGTTAACGTCTACTATAAAATTCAGTATTGGTAAACCATTGGGAAACAAGCAACGAGTATATGCAAAGGTGACTCAGAGTTTCTATGATGACTTAACTGACTCTAGAAAGATATCCAAACCTCTGAAATAAAACTGAAGTTTAATCTCTCTGTGTTAATCTCTAAACATAGCTCTTAATACCACACTGTGATTTCTGAAATTACTGGAAGTGACAGTATACTTTCTAATTCTGAAAAAGAGAAGCAATCTTACAAATTTTGAAGCAAAATGTACTAATTAACTGTGTAATTCTATCCCTGGAATGTGTCTGAAATTCTTTACATTCTTTACTTTTACATTCTTGAATTTAAATGACAATTATATGCCATAAACTCTGCCTAGCAAAATGCAGTATCATGTTTAAAAGAATTCCAATATCTTTGAAAATAGCCAAGGGTAATCACTTGCTGTTTTTAACCACTGGCAATTGCTATGTCAATATTTGTACAAAGTCAAGAATCTGTATAAGATTTGAACAGTAGAAAATATGTTTATTTGAATTTCTTTACCCTAAAACATGTTTGGGTAGCTAGAAATGTGGCCTTAACCTACAGTGCTTTCATTTGGAGAATATTTTGTAACAAAATCAAGTGATATGTCTTGCATGTATAATTACAAAGCAGTGGGGCATCCAGTTAAAGACTTCCAGTGGGAGGAAGTAATGTAAACCTATAATGATAAGGTGTTTTCAAGAATAGACTGTAAAGTAAGGCACACATAGAAGCTAATTTAGACAGCAATATTTCTTTCACAACAAATTTCTTCCAGGGTATGAAAAAAAGAAATTCTTTTTTCAAGAGTAGAAATTAGTTCTTGTAGGGGGTTGGGGATTTCTAGCTCCAGTATATCTCATTCATTGTGATCCCAAGAATAGCAGCTCACCAGACTTCCTTGTCCATCACCATCTCCCAGAGTTTGCTCAAACTCACGTCCATTGAATTGGTGATGCCGCTCAATCATCTCATCCTCTGTCACTCCCTTACCCTTCCGTCAATCCTTCCCAGCATCAGGGTCGTTTCTCATGAGTCAGCTCTTTGAATTAAATGGCCAAGGATTGGAGCTTCGACCTGAGTCTTTCCAAAGAATATTTAGGACTGATCTCCTTTAGGATTGACTAGTTTGACCTTCTTGTAGTCCAAGGGGATCTCTTGAGGGTCTTCTCCAGCACCACAATTTGCAAGCATCAGTTCTTTTATGTTCAGCCTTCTTTATGGCCCAACTCTCACATCTGTACTTGACTACTGGAAAAACCATAGCTTTGACTACATGGAACTTTGCTGGCAAAATGATGTCTCTGTTGGTTAATATGCTGTCTGCATTTGTCATAGCTTTTCTTCCAAGGAGCAAGTGGCTATGAATTTCATGACTGTAGTCATTCTCCACAATGATTTTGGAATCCAAAAAAGGAAAACTTTGCTGCCATGATCTTGTTTTTAATTATTTTGATGTCACTTTCTTTTGAAAATAGCCAAGGGTAATCACTTGCTGTTTTTAACCACTGGCAATTGCTATGTCAATATTTGTACAAAGTCAAGAATCTGTATAAGATTTGAACAGTAGAAAATATGTTTATTTGAATTTCTTTACCCTAAAACATGTTTGGGTAGCTAGAAATGTGGCCTTAACCTACAGTGCTTTCATTTGGAGAATATTTTGTAACAAAATCAAGTGATATGTCTTGCATGTATAATTACAAAGCAGTGGGGCATCCAGTTAAAGACTTCCAGTGGGAGGAAGTAATGTAAACCTATAATGATAAGGTGTTTTCAAGAATAGACTGTAAAGTAAGGCACACATAGAAGCTAATTTAGACAGCAATATTTCTTTCACAACAAATTTCTTCCAGGGTATGAAAAAAAGAAATTCTTTTTTCAAGAGTAGAAATTAGTTCTTGTAGGGGGTTGGGGATTTCTAGCTCCAGTATATCTCATTCATTGTGATCCCAAGAATAGCAGCTCACCAGACTTCCTTGTCCATCACCATCTCCCAGAGTTTGCTCAAACTCACGTCCATTGAATTGGTGATGCCGCTCAATCATCTCATCCTCTGTCACTCCCTTACCCTTCCGTCAATCCTTCCCAGCATCAGGGTCGTTTCTCATGAGTCAGCTCTTTGAATTAAATGGCCAAGGATTGGAGCTTCGACCTGAGTCTTTCCAAAGAATATTTAGGACTGATCTCCTTTAGGATTGACTAGTTTGACCTTCTTGTAGTCCAAGGGGATCTCTTGAGGGTCTTCTCCAGCACCACAATTTGCAAGCATCAGTTCTTTTATGTTCAGCCTTCTTTATGGCCCAACTCTCACATCTGTACTTGACTACTGGAAAAACCATAGCTTTGACTACATGGAACTTTGCTGGCAAAATGATGTCTCTGTTGGTTAATATGCTGTCTGCATTTGTCATAGCTTTTCTTCCAAGGAGCAAGTGGCTATGAATTTCATGACTGTAGTCATTCTCCACAATGATTTTGGAATCCAGGAAAATAAAATCTGACACTGTTACTACTTTTTCCCAGTTTATCTGCCATGAAGTGATGGTACCGGATGCCATGATCTTAGTTTTTGAATGTTGAATTTTAAGCCAGATGTTTCACTTTCCTCGTTTACCTTCATGAAGAGACTTTCTAGTTTCTCTTCACTTTCTGCCCTTAGAGTCAGCATATCTGAGACTTCTGATATTTCTCCCTGTAACTGTGATTCCCATTTGTGATTCATTCAGGCCAGCATTTCACATGAAATACTCTACATGGAAGGTAAATAAGCAGAGTGACAGTGTACCACCATGATGTACTCCCTTCCCAATTTTGAACCACTACATTTTTCTATGTCCAGTTCTGTTGATTCTTGTCCTGCCTAAGGTTTCTCAGGAGGCAGGTAAAATAGCCTGATACTCCTATCTCTTTATGAAATTTCCACAGTTTATTTTGATCCACACACTCAAAGGTTTCAGCACAGTCAAAGAAGCAAAAGTAGATGTTCTTCTGGCATTCTCTTGCTTTTTCTATGATCCAACAGATGTTGACAGTTTGGTATTTAGTTCCTCTGCCTCTTCTAAATCAAGCTTGTTCATCTGGGAGTTCTCTGTTCAGGTACTGCAGAAGCCTAACTTGGAGCATACTGATCATTATTAATGTAGCACTTTTAACAACATCATGTTTCAAGATTTGAAATAGCTCTGCTGGAATTCCTTCACCTCTCCTAGTTTTATTCACAGCAATGCTTTCTAAGGCCCACTTGAATTCATGCTCTAGAATGTCTGACTCTCTCTGATGGTTAATTTTATGTGACACTTGATTGGGCCACAGAGTAACCAGATGTTTCATCCAACATTATTTGGAGTGTGATAAGGGTGTTTTCTGGCAAGATAAACAGGTATATTGGTGAACAGAATAAGGCAGATTCCCCTCTATGATGATCCAATCCACTGAAAGACTCAACAGGACAGAAATCTGACCCTCTCTCTATGAGAATTCTCCTACCTGACAGCATTGAATGGGAGCATCAGTTCTCCCTTATCCTATAGCAAGGTCAGATCTTCAAACTTGATCTAGGGTTATCAGCCCAGCAGACTATATACTAATCAATCTCCATAACAACATGAAGAAATTTCTTAAAATAAATCCCTTTGCCTCATTCCTCGGGTTCAGTTTCTCTAGAGAACTTGGATTAATATTCACCTTCTATAAAAACTTAATTCTGTATAAATTTTAACCATGACCTAACCCATATGTGAATAACAGATCCTGCTCATAAGTTCCTTTAAGGAACTGGTAGAAATAACTCATTGCAATAAATTTGTAAGGGGATAACATCAATTAGCAGAGAAATTAGCAGAGAAATCTTTTGAAAACACTAAGGACTTAATAATTATGAAAGACATAGGGATACAAATCGATAGATGTGAAGAATCACTTTTTAATTTTTTTGTTTTTTGGCCAAGTGCACAGTTTTTGCTTTGGGTATCTTCGCTCCAGACCAAGTTGAGCAGTGAAAGTGCCCAGTGCTAAATGTTGGACAACCAGGGAATTCCCCCGAAATCACTTCATTTTGGTTTGCCAAGTAAACTTTGCACAGTAACTTTGTGTCAATTATCTACTGCAGCATTAAAAAACACCCCAGAACATAGTTACATAAACAACATGAATTATTTATTCTACTCATTTACACACAATTTGTGCAGGACTATGTGAGATCAGTCCCCTGCTTTTCACAGTATGGCTATAGACTGCAGAGTAACTCCCTCACCACACTGGCAAAGTACTGCTGACTGATGGCTAAGGGCTTGATTTCCTCTTGTCCTGGCCTCTCCACCAGCTGCTGCCAGGATCTCCTCCTCTCACAAGAAGAGGCTAAGTTCCAGGGGCAATTGCAAAATACAGGCAATGGAATCCACCCATTTTTAAGCCCTGACTCTAGAAACTAGTATAGAATCACTTCCAACCCATACTATTGGTTAGGCTGTCAAAGAGCCTAAATTTAAGGATGAATCATATACAGATCCTGATCTATGAACTTGGCTTTGGATGGACTGTTGCTCAATCTGAAGCTCCAATACTTTGGCCACCTGATGAAAAGAGCTGGCTCACTGGAATATACTCTGATGCTGGGGAAAATGAAGTACAAAAGGGGAAGCGGGTAGCAGAGGATGAGATGATTAGATATCATTGCCAACTGAATGGATATGAATTTAAGCAAACTCTGGGAGACACTGGAGGACAGAGGAGTCAGGCATGATACAATTCCATTGGGTTACAAAGAGTTGGGCACAACTCAGCAACTGAACAAGAACAGCAACAAATTAGTCCTCAAAATGGCTCTATAGGAATCACTGTCCACTCTCTGGGCTCATGGCTTTGCTCTGATTTCTTTTCAACCAACTTCCTGCCCATAAAAGTTTAGGAATCCATTTTATTTTCATCTGGAGTTATTTAGACTAGAAAAATTCTCTTAAAGAATGAGTGGGTTTTCCACGAATGCAACTAGATTCTACAAGGAAAGCCACATCTACAAGTCTTTTGCAGTGAGTTTTTTGGAGTATTTAGACAAAACTTTAAGACATTGAGAAATGGGAATTTAGGCTCCAGACCAAGTTCCCGAAATGTTGGACAACCAGGAATTCCCGAAATCACTTCATTTTGGTTTGCCAAGTAAACTTTGCACAGTAACTTTGTGTCAATTATCTACTGCAGCATTAAAAAACACCCCAGAACATAGTTACATAAACAACATGAATTATTTATTCTACTCATTTACACACAATTTGTGCAGGACTATGTGAGATCAGTCCCCTGCTTTTCACAGTATGGCTATAGACTGCAGAGTAACTCCCTCACCACACTGGCAAAGTACTGCTGACTGATGGCTAAGGGCTTGATTTCCTCTTGTCCTGGCCTCTCCACCAGCTGCTGCCAGGATCTCCTCCTCTCACAAGAAGAGGCTAAGTTCCAGGGGCAATTGCAAAATACAGGCAATGGAATCCACCCATTTTTAAGCCCTGACTCTAGAAACTAGTATAGAATCACTTCCAACCCATACTATTGGTTAGGCTGTCAAAGAGCCTAAATTTAAGGATGAATCATATACAGATCCTGATCTATGAACTTGGCTTTGGATGGACTGTTGCTCAATCTGAAGCTCCAATACTTTGGCCACCTGATGAAAAGAGCTGGCTCACTGGAATATACTCTGATGCTGGGGAAAATGAAGTACAAAAGGGGAAGCGGGTAGCAGAGGATGAGATGATTAGATATCATTGCCAACTGAATGGATATGAATTTAAGCAAACTCTGGGAGACACTGGAGGACAGAGGAGTCAGGCATGATACAATTCCATTGGGTTACAAAGAGTTGGGCACAACTCAGCAACTGAACAAGAACAGCAACAAATTAGTCCTCAAAATGGCTCTATAGGAATCACTGTCCACTCTCTGGGCTCATGGCTTTGCTCTGATTTCTTTTCAACCAACTTCCTGCCCATAAAAGTTTAGGAATCCATTTTATTTTCATCTGGAGTTATTTAGACTAGAAAAATTCTCTTAAAGAATGAGTGGGTTTTCCACGAATGCAACTAGATTCTACAAGGAAAAAGCCACATCTACAAGTCTTTTTGCAGTGAGTCCTTCTTTGTCTTGGGTTCCCCAACTGAACTACTCTTAGACAAAAACTTTAAGACATTTAGAAGCCCCACTGTTAAATGGGGAGGATTTGCAAAAACATACCCTCCTAATTCTTATAAGCCTTTCTGTCTGTCTAAAAGGGTTTCTGAGTTATCTCAATTCTTCCTGAGGCATGAACTATACTGTATTCCAACACAGAATTAGATTTTGGACACCAAAGCATTTACTATTTTGAGTATTTTTTGTCATACGGAAAACCCTAGAATGAGAAAATGTTTTATCTTTGAACAAAAAGGAAATTTTGATTATCTTTTTAAGAGAGATTATGACAGTTCCATTGATTACTACTTTACTAGAAATTCATTTATGAATTATGTGGATTCTTTAGCTTGTATTGGATGAACTTTATTTAATTATTTAATATTATTTAATTTTATTTACTTTTAATTACCACTTTGGAAATATGTCACCTAAATGCAAATTTAACATAGGTTTTAGTAAAGGAATCAGTAATAAGACTAAAATGAAGGCCTGTATTTCCTTCTACACATCTGCAAATCATTATGTAAACCTTCCAGGATTTTCAAAATTACATCCATCTAAGCAAATGGGCAATGTTTACCTAAAACATTGAATTTCGCCATTTATACATTACTTCACATGCATGCATGACAGCTAGTGTTACAGTGATGAACATCATAAATGCTCTTTAACAGACTCAGAGCAGAGAACACCCAGGCTCAGGTCAGTCAATGAAATGACAGACATGAGATGACTTAAGTTGAGTGGTCTCATCTCCACTCTCTAGGCTCCAAATCTGTGCAATGACTTCTTGCCTCTATCTGTGGGTTTGGAGCTATTTACAGCTGTAATGGTCTTTGCACAGGCAGAAACTAGAAGGTGGAAAAAAAATCACCTCAACATAAACCAGTAAAAACATGTACTGTCGGAATTAGAAATTAGTCAGAAAATCTAGGACTCGTTAATATTTTGGTTCCTGATTATTTTTCTTCTTTGACCAACTGCCTTTCTCATTTACTACTTTTTTGTATAGATCTTGTTTATCTAGTTTGAACTCTGTCTTAATCCAAATTAAGATAATTACATGTTCCCTGTCTATAAATGCTTAGTTATTTTCAGATCCTATTTCTGTCTACTTTGTTGAAGACTTGTAAGAAGTCAGCTTTAGGACACGTTCAGGTTGACACTGTGCAACTGAGACCCAGGGCTGCTGTGCTGAGCTTCTCTGATAAAAGCTCCCCGAGAATAGAAGGACATGCACTCAGCTGCTCCTGCAAAAATGCCAGAATTTAAACTAGCTTCTTAAGAACAATGGATGAGAGAAGGTTGGATCTGACCACAAAAATGATGCCCCACATCCAAGAACAAAGGAGAAGCCACAAGAAGATGGTAGGAGGGGCATAATCACACTTTTAAAAATCAAACCTTAGGGGCTTCCCTTGTGGCCCAGTGTGTAAAGAGTCCACCCTGCAGTGCAAGGGGCATCGGTTTGATCCCTGGCCTGGGAAGATCCCATGTGCCGTGAAGCGGTTGGACCGCTGCGTCCAATTAGGAGCCAGCACTCTGGAGTGCATGCACCCAGAGTCAGTGCTATGCAATGAGAGAGGCCACGGCAGTGGGAGGCTCACACAGGCCAAAAAATAAAGATGGATGAAAATAAATAAATTAAAAAACAATAAAAGAAGCCAAAACTTTAAAAACAAAACAAAACAAATCAAACTTCAAACCCACCAGAGAGACTGGGTGGGCTAAGCATGCAAAGCCTGTTATACACCAAGATCTGGAAAAGGAGCAGTCACTTCCAAAAGAGACTGAGCCAGATCTGCTTTGGGGTGTCCAAGTGCCTCCTTGGGATAGACGTGCCCTAGAACAGTCCTTGGGCTTTGAACTTAATTCCTCTTGGAGGAGGTTATCATTAACCTGATCACAGAGCCAATGAACAGGACTAGGGTCTCTGTGCACCCTGGGATCTGAGAGAAAGGAACAGTGACATCATATAACAATGAGCCAGACTCATCTCTGAACATTCTAAAGTCTCTGGCAGTGGTGGAGGTCAACTGTGGCCCGCAGCAGGGTCACAGACACTGCAGCAGTGCTTCTGATAGAGCATGTGGGAATAGATACTTTTGAGAGGGACACCATTACCGCTATCATAGTTTTGCTGCAGGTGAAAGTACAGGAAGGGAACTTAGCTCCACCCAGCAACAAAGGTAACTGGATTAAGGGCCTGACTTACTCCAGCTAGCATTGTATCAGGCAGAAATACAGAAAAACAGTGAAAAAGGCCTTCAGATCTGACTGCTGCAGGAGGCAAGAAAAAGACTTATTGGGCCTTAATTTCTGAATGGTCAGCAAGGACAGAGGAGTTCCCTAAACAAAAATATTTACTATTTTTATGTTTTTACTGGTGTTAGATTTGCCTCTGGGTTTGTTTTCCTTTTTTTTCTTTTAACTTTTCCTCCTCCCCCTACCTTTTTTTTTTTTCCTTTGATTCCTCCATTGCACTCTGTTCTTGTAGCTAACAATCTTATCAGTAGGATTAAAACCATTCAAGTTTACAATTTTATTTTTATTTTTTCCTTTCTTTTAAACCACACATTTTCTTTTGGTTATATACTTCTGATTCTACATTGGCCTTTTGGGGTTTTGTGAGGGTTTTATTTTTATCATTTTTGTTTTGCTTTTCTATATTTTTCTTTGTTTTAATTTTAAATTTTTTTATATGTATTATTTTTTCTACAACTATTCCTTGTTTTCTTTGATGTTCTTTTGTTATTGCACTAAATTCTAATACATACAAATCTTTAGCTTACTGTATTTAACTCTGCGTTACTATTCTATATTTCTTTTTGATCCTTCCTTTCTCTTTTTCCTTTTCCCCATAATATTTCTTAGTCTGTTTTGTTTTCATTGTCTTATCCCCAGTTGGGACCCTGCTCCAGCACTGTTCTCAAATTTGTGCTAGTTTGGTTCTTAACTGGTAGATATCATTCCTGGGTTCCTCTATTCACTGAGTTAACATATTGTACTGTATTTTTTCTTTTTTTTTGGATTGTTTGGGTTATGTTATGGGTGTGTATGTTTGTGTGTATATTCCAGTATGTTAAATAGTATTTCAACTTTTGAATTGTTTATGGCATTATGTTTTTATGGTATTTTTGGATAGAGCCAGACTCATCTCTGAACATTCTAAAGTCTCTGGCAGTGGTGGAGGTCAACTGTGGCCCGCAGCAGGGTCACAGACACTGCAGCAGTGCTTCTGATAGAGCATGTGGGAATAGATACTTTTGAGAGGGACACCATTACCGCTATCATAGTTTTGCTGCAGGTGAAAGTACAGGAAGGGAACTTAGCTCCACCCAGCAACAAAGGTAACTGGATTAAGGGCCTGACTTACTCCAGCTAGCATTGTATCAGGCAGAAATACAGAAAAACAGTGAAAAAGGCCTTCAGATCTGACTGCTGCAGGAGGCAAGAAAAAGACTTATTGGGCCTTAATTTCTGAATGGTCAGCAAGGACAGAGGAGTTCCCTAAACAAAAATATTTACTATTTTTATGTTTTTACTGGTGTTAGATTTGCCTCTGGGTTTGTTTTCCTTTTTTTTCTTTTAACTTTTCCTCCTCCCCCTACCTTTTTTTTTTTTCCTTTGATTCCTCCATTGCACTCTGTTCTTGTAGCTAACAATCTTATCAGTAGGATTAAAACCATTCAAGTTTACAATTTTATTTTTATTTTTTCCTTTCTTTTAAACCACACATTTTCTTTTGGTTATATACTTCTGATTCTACATTGGCCTTTTGGGGTTTTGTGAGGGTTTTATTTTTATCATTTTTGTTTTGCTTTTCTATATTTTTCTTTGTTTTAATTTTAAATTTTTTTATATGTATTATTTTTTCTACAACTATTCCTTGTTTTCTTTGATGTTCTTTTGTTATTGCACTAAATTCTAATACATACAAATCTTTAGCTTACTGTATTTAACTCTGCGTTACTATTCTATATTTCTTTTTGATCCTTCCTTTCTCTTTTTCCTTTTCCCCATAATATTTCTTAGTCTGTTTTGTTTTCATTGTCTTATCCCCAGTTGGGACCCTGCTCCAGCACTGTTCTCAAATTTGTGCTAGTTTGGTTCTTAACTGGTAGATATCATTCCTGGGTTCCTCTATTCACTGAGTTAACATATTGTACTGTATTTTTTCTTTTTTTTGGATTGTTTGGGTTATGTTATGGGTGTGTATGTTTGTGTGTATATTCCAGTATGTTAAATAGTATTTACATGATATTTTAGTTGCCATTTGTCAAAGATACACCTTCTGTTTCTCAATTGTGCATATATGTTTTCATAGCATTTAATTCCACAACGAAGCAGCCATGGACTCTGCATTTACTATTCAGGCATCAAGCGCGGGGGCTTTGGAGAGTGAGCAATCACTCCAAGACCCTATCCTACCAGAGAACACCTAATACTAAAGAACTTTAAACAGTGATAACTCCCACAAAGGCAAGCACTTGTGTGAAAGTCCTGGCATCACCAAACAACTGCAGCACCCTGAATAAGACACCTCATCCAAACAAAAAACAAGACAAAAATATAAAACCAATCACCCACAGACCTAAAAAATTAATAATAATGATGAAAAGGCAGAGAAATACTGTACAAATGAAGGAACAATTTACAAACACACATGTCCCAATAAACAAAGAGGATTAGACAAGTTTTCTGAAAGAGAATTCAGAAGAATGATAGTAACAATGATCCAAAACTCTGAAAATAGAATATTAGATAAAATGCAAGAATGAACAAACTGAACAAAGAAATAGAAGAACTTAAAAAAAATCAGAGACAAACAAATCAATTGATGAACTTAAAAACAACAAATAGAGACAAATAACTCAATTGCTGAACTGGAAAATACTCTAGAAGGGGCTTCCCTGGTGGTCCAATGGGTTAAGAGTCTGCCTTGCAGTGCAAGGGACACCAGTTTGATCCCTGACCCTGGAAGATCCCATGTGCCATAAAGTGGCTCGACTAGTGTGTCCAATTACAAGCCAGTGCTCTGGCGCACATGTGCCCAGAACCTGTGCTCTGCAATGAGAGATGCTATTGCAATGGGAGGCCCACACAGGCTGAAGAATAAAGATGGATGAAAAATAAATAAGTAAAAAATCAGTTTAAAAAAGAGGCCAAAATTAAAAAGAAGAAGAAGAAAAAAAAAAAAACTCTAGAAGGAATCGAGAGCAGAGTATCTGACACAGAAGACTGGATAAGTGAGCTGCAAGACAGAACGGTGGAAGTAACTGCTGAAGAACAGAATCAAGCTCAAAGAATGAAAAGAGCTGAGGATATTCTCAGCGACCTATGGGATAATATCAAATGTACCAACATTCGAATTATATGGGTTCCAAAAGAAGAAGAAAAAAAGAAAGGGTATGAGAACATTTTTGAAGAGATTATAGTTGAAAATTTCCCCAACATGAGAAAAGAAATAGTCAATCAAGTCCAAGAAGAACAGAGTCCCATACAAGATAAACCCTAGGAGAAACATGCCAAGACACATATTGACTAAGCTAACATAGACTAAACACAAAGATAGAATACTTAAAGCAGCAAAGGAAAAGCAACTAATGGCATACAAGGGAAAATCCATACGTTTAACAGCTAATCTTTCAACAGAAACTCTGCAGGCCAGAAGGGAATGGCAAGACACTTTCAAAGCCCTGAAAGAGAAAAATCTGCAACCAAGAATACTCTACCCTTCAAGGATCTTATTTAGAATTGATGGAGAAATCAAAAGCTTTACATACAAGCAAAAATTAAGAGAATTTAGTACCAGAAAACCAGTCTTACAACAAGTGTTATAGGGACTTACATAGACAACAAATTAAAGAGAAGGAAAAAAAATTTACAAAACAAACCTACCATAACATCTAAGAAGATGGCAATAGGAAAATTTGTATCAATAATTACTTTAGGGCTTCCCTGGTGGTCCAGTGGGTAAGGACACCGCCTTGCAGTGCAAGGGACGCCGGTTCGATCCCTGGCCTGGGAAGATCCCACGTGCTGCGGAGTGGCTGGACCAATGTGTCCAATTACCGAGCCAGAGCTCTGGAGTGCATGCGCCAAGAGCCGGTGTTCTGCGACAACAGATGCCACCATGATGGGAGGCCCACACGGGCCAAAGAACAAAGATGGATAAAAAATGGACAAATGAAAGACCAATAGAAGTGGCCTGCCTGTTCCCCTCCCTCCCCACCCCACCCCCACCAAAATAAATAAATAAATAAAATCTTAAAAATAATTACTTTAAATGTTAATGGACTAAATGCCCCAACCAAAAGATACAGCTTGGCTGAATGGATAGAAAAACAAGACCCATATATATGCTGCCTACGGGAAACCTACTTCAGACCTCAAGACACTTTAAGAATGAAAGTGAAAGGATGGAAAACATTCCATGCAAATGGAAATCAAAAGAAAGCTGAAGTAGCAATCCTCATAGCAAACAAAATAGACCTTAAAATAAAGAAGATTAAAAAAGCTAAGACAGGACACTACATAATGATTGAGGGATGGATTCAAGAGGAAGACATAACAATCATAAATATCTATGCACCCAACACAAGAGCACCCCAATACATAAGACAAACACTTTCAGCAGTAAAAGAAGAAACTGACAGTAACACAGTAACAGTAAGAGACTTTAACATCCCTCTTACACCAATGGACAGATCATCAAAACATAAAATTAATAAGGAAACACAAGCCTTAAATGACACATTAGATGTGATGGACTTCAGTAACATTAGGAACATCCACCCCAAAGCAGAAGAATACACTTTCTTCTCAAGTGCACATGAAACATTCTCCATGATAGACCACATCTTAGGCCACAAATCAAACCTCAGTAAATTCAAAAAAATTAACATTATATCAACCATCTTTTCTGACCACAATGCTGTGAGACTAGATATAAATTACAAGGAAAAAAACCACTAAAAACACAAACAAATGCAGATTAAACAACACATAATTAAAAAACACACACTGAAAAAATCAAAATGGAAATTAAAAAATTCCTAAAAGAAAACAGCAACGGATACACAACAACACAAAACCTATGGAATACTGCAAAAGCAGTCCTAAGAAGGAAGTTTATAGCAATACAATCCTACCAATAAAGAGAAAACAACAAAAGACAGCCTAACTCTAACAGCTTTCTGCAAAATGCCATATAGGCCCACACGGCCAAAGAACAAAGATGGATGAAAATGGACAAGCGAAAGACCAATAGAAGTGGCCTGCCTGTTCCCCTCCCTTCCCCCCCAACCCCCACCAAAATAAATAAATAAATAAAATCTTAAAAATAATTACTTTAAATGTTAATGGACTAAATGCCCCAACCAAAAGATACAGCTTGGCTGAATGGATAGAAAAACAAGACCCATATATATGCTGCCTACGGGAAACCTACTTCAGACCTCAAGACACTTTAAGAATGAAAGTGAAAGGATGGAAAACATTCCATGCAAATGGAAATCAAAAGAAAGCTGAAGTAGCAATCCTCATAGCAAACAAAATAGACCTTAAAATAAAGAAGATTAAAAAAGCTAAGACAGGACACTACATAATGATTGAGGATGGATTCAAGAGGAAGACATAACAATCATAAATATCTATGCACCCAACACAAGAGCACCCCAATACATAAGACAAACACTTTCAGCAGTAAAAGAAGAAACTGACAGTAACACAGTAACAGTAAGAGACTTTAACATCCCTCTTACACCAATGGACAGATCATCAAAACATAAAATTAATAAGGAAACACAAGCCTTAAATGACACATTAGATGTGATGGACTTCAGTAACATTAGGAACATCCACCCCAAAGCAGAAGAATACACTTTCTTCTCAAGTGCACATGAAACATTCTCCATGATAGACCACATCTTAGGCCACAAATCAAACCTCAGTAAATTCAAAAAAATTAACATTATATCAACCATCTTTTCTGACCACAATGCTGTGAGACTAGATATAAATTACAAGGAAAAAAACCACTAAAAACACAAACAAATGCAGATTAAACAACACATAATTAAAAAACACACACTGAAAAAATCAAAATGGAAATTAAAAAATTCCTAAAAGAAAACAGCAACGGATACACAACAACACAAAACCTATGGAATACTGCAAAAGCAGTTCTAAAAGGGAAGTTTATAGCAATACAATCCTACCTCAATAAAGAAGAAAAACAACAAAAAGACAGCCTAACTCTACACTTAAAACAACTACGAATGGGCTTCCCTGGTAGCCCAGTGGGTAAAGAGTCCACCTTGCAGTACAGGGGGCACTGGTTTGAACCCTGACCTCGGAAGATCCCACATGCCGCCGAGCGGCTGAGCTGGTATGTCCAATTGTGAGCCAGCACTCTGGAGAGCACTTTTGACAAAGGAGGCAAAATATGCAATGGGACAAATACAGCCTCTTCAACAAACAGTGCTGGAAAAATTGGATAGCTATATGCAAAAAAATGAAGTTGGAACATTCCCTAACACCATACACAAAGATAAACTCAAAATGCATTAAAGACCTAAATGTAAAAACAGAAACCATTAAACTCTTAGAGGATAAAAAAGGTAAAACAATGACATAAATTAAAGCAAGATCTTCTATGACCTGCCCACTAGAATAATGGAAATAAAACCAAAAATAAACATGTAGGACCTAATGAAACTGAAAAGCTTTTGCATAGCAAAAGAAACTACAGACAAGGTGAAGAGACAACCTACAGAACTGGAGAAAATAATAGCAAATGAAACAACCAATGAAGAATTAATTTCCAAAATATACAAGCAGCTAAGACAACTCAACACCGGAAAAACAAACAACCCAATAAAAAAATGGAAAATAGACCTTAAGAGACATCTTTCCAAAGAAGACATAGAGATGGCCAAAAACACATGAAAAGATGCTCAATGTCATTTGTTACTAGAGAAAAGCAAATCAAAACTACAATGAGGGCTTCCCTGGTGGTCCAGTAGTTAAGGACACCATCTTCTGGTGTAAGGAGTGCCGGTTTGATCCCTGGCCTGGGAAGATCCCACATGCCATGGAGTGGCTGGACCAGTGTGTCCAACTACCGAGCCGAAGCTCTAGAGTGCATGTGCCCAGATCTGGTGCTCTGCAGCAACAGAGGCCACTGCGATGCAAGGCCCACACAGGCCGAAGAACAAAGATGGATAAATGAAAAATCAATCCAAGTGGCCAAAAAAAAAAATAAAAACTTAAAAAAAAAAAACTACAATGAGATATCATCTCACACTAGTCAGAATGTCCATCATCAAAAAATCTACAGATAATAAATTCTGGAGAGGGTACGGAGAAAAGGGAACACTCCTGCATTGTTGGTAGGAATGCAAATTGATACAACCACTATGGAAGACAGTATGGAGATTCCTTAAAAAACTAAGAATAGAACCACAATATGACCCAGCAGCCCCACTATTAGGCTTATACTGAGATGTAATCAAAATTGAAAGAGGCACCTGTACCCCAATGCTCATTGCAGCACTCTAAACAAGAGCTAGAACATGGAAGCGATCTAGATGCCCATCAATGAATGAATGGATAAAGCAGCTATGGTACATTTATACAATGGAATATTTCTCAATGGAATCAATCCTAATGATATGGATGAAGCTAGAACCTATTATACAAAGTAGAGGATAAAAAAGGTAAAACAATGACATAAATTAAAGCAAGATCTTCTATGACCTGCCCACTAGAATAATGGAAATAAAACCAAAAATAAACATGTAGGACCTAATGAAACTGAAAAGCTTTTGCATAGCAAAAGAAACTACAGACAAGGTGAAGAGACAACCTACAGAACTGGAGAAAATAATAGCAAATGAAACAACCAATGAAGAATTAATTTCCAAAATATACAAGCAGCTAAGACAACTCAACACCGGAAAAACAAACAACCCAATAAAAAAATGGAAAATAGACCTTAAGAGACATCTTTCCAAAGAAGACATAGAGATGGCCAAAAACACATGAAAAGATGCTCAATGTCATTTGTTACTAGAGAAAAGCAAATCAAAACTACAATGAGGGCTTCCCTGGTGGTCCAGTAGTTAAGGACACCATCTTCTGGTGTAAGGAGTGCCGGTTTGATCCCTGGCCTGGGAAGATCCCACATGCCATGGAGTGGCTGGACCAGTGTGTCCAACTACCGAGCCGAAGCTCTAGAGTGCATGTGCCCAGATCTGGTGCTCTGCAGCAACAGAGGCCACTGCGATGCAAGGCCCACACAGGCCGAAGAACAAAGATGGATAAATGAAAAATCAATCCAAGTGGCCAAAAAATAAAAAATAAAAACTTAAAAAAAAAAAACTACAATGAGATATCATCTCACACTAGTCAGAATGTCCATCATCAAAAAATCTACAGATAATAAATTCTGGAGAGGGTACGGAGAAAAGGGAACACTCCTGCATTGTTGGTAGGAATGCAAATTGATACAACCACTATGGAAGACAGTATGGAGATTCCTTAAAAAACTAAGAATAGAACCACAATATGACCCAGCAGCCCCACTATTAGGCTTATACTGAGATGTAATCAAAATTGAAAGAGGCACCTGTACCCCAATGCTCATTGCAGCACTCTAAACAAGAGCTAGAACATGGAAGCGATCTAGATGCCCATCAATGAATGAATGGATAAAGCAGCTATGGTACATTTATACAATGGAATATTTCTCAATGGAATCAATCCTAATGATATGGATGAAGCTAGAACCTATTATACAAAGTGAAGTAAAAAAGAGAAACACAAGTACAGTATACTAACATATATATGGAATCTAGTAAAATGGTACTGATAAATACACATGCAGAGCAGTGATGGAAAAACAAACATAGAGAACAGTTTTATGGACACTGGGGAGAAGGATGAGTAGCTGAGAAGTATGCAAAGAGTAACATGAAAACCTATACTATCATATGTAAAAAAGAGAACTACTGTCAATGCACTATGGGACTAAGGGATGTTACATGGAGGCTATACAAAGGCCTGGTGGGGTGGGATGGTGGGAACTGGGAGGTGGGTACAGGAGGGAGGGGTCTGGGATATAGATATGACTTATCTGGGAGTAAACAACAAAAGTATGTAAAAACAAGAAACAAAATAAAAATAAAGTAGTTATAAAAACTTTCCCAAATGGGTGAAAAAAAAAAAGAAGTCAGCTTTACCCATAAGTTTTTCTGTCTGTGCACTAAGTCTTCCTTTGATGATCCTTACTTGATTCCTTCTTGTGTAAAATCATCCCATCATGATGAACATATTGGTTCTGGTTTGTGATAAAAGGTATCATGCTCAATTTTCTTCAAATGTCAGTATCTCACTGTGATAAGCTCAATTCTTAGAGGCAAGAGGTTTGCTCTATTTTTTATTGCTTGTTTGTTTTGTTTTGTTTTCTTCTTTTTAATTTTCAGCAAATTTTGTTTCTCAAAAGTTATCCATTTTGCTTTCCTGGGTCAGTTGTTAATTAACACTGGCTGTGCAACAGAATCGCGTGAGGAATTTAGAAACTACTGGTGTCAATGTCTCACTCAAGAATAATTAAATAAAATTTGTATTGATAAACCTTGGGCATTGTGGTTTTTTAATATATCATAGATGATAAATAGTGTCTCATGCATTGAGACACTATTAGGCTTATACTGAGATGTAATCAAAATTGAAAGAGGCACCTGTACCCCAATGCTCATTGCAGCACTCTAAACAAGAGCTAGAACATGGAAGCGATCTAGATGCCCATCAATGAATGAATGGATAAAGCAGCTATGGTACATTTATACAATGGAATATTTCTCAATGGAATCAATCCTAATGATATGGATGAAGCTAGAACCTATTATACAAAGTGAAGTAAAAAAGAGAAACACAAGTACAGTATACTAACATATATATGGAATCTAGTAAAATGGTACTGATAAATACACATGCAGAGCAGTGATGGAAAAACAAACATAGAGAACAGTTTTATGGACACTGGGGAGAAGGATGAGTAGCTGAGAAGTATGCAAAGAGTAACATGAAAACCTATACTATCATATGTAAAAAAGAGAACTACTGTCAATGCACTATGGGACTAAGGGATGTTACATGGAGGCTATACAAAGGCCTGGTGGGGTGGGATGGTGGGAACTGGGAGGTGGGTACAGGAGGGAGGGGTCTGGGATATAGATATGACTTATCTGGGAGTAAACAACAAAAGTATGTAAAAACAAGAAACAAAATAAAAATAAAGTAGTTATAAAAACTTTCCCAAATGGGTGAAAAAAAAAAAAAGAAGTCAGCTTTACCCATAAGTTTTTCTGTCTGTGCACTAAGTCTTCCTTTGATGATCCTTACTTGATTCCTTCTTGTGTAAAATCATCCCATCATGATGAACATATTGGTTCTGGTTTGTGATAAAAGGTATCATGCTCAATTTTCTTCAAATGTCAGTATCTCACTGTGATAAGCTCAATTCTTAGAGGCAAGAGGTTTGCTCTATTTTTTATTGCTTGTTTGTTTTGTTTTGTTTTCTTCTTTTTAATTTTCAGCAAATTTTGTTTCTCAAAAGTTATCCATTTTGCTTTCCTGGGTCAGTTGTTAATTAACACTGGCTGTGCAACAGAATCGCGTGAGGAATTTAGAAACTACTGGTGTCAATGTCTCACTCAAGAATAATTAAATAAAATTTGTATTGATAAACCTTGGGCATTGTGGTTTTTTAATATATCATAGATGATAAATAGTGTCTCATGCATTGAGACACTAGTTTAGGTTTAAGTGACTTACAATTACATGCAAAAAAAAAATAACCTGTGGATTTTATCAGACTAGTGATTCTAATTCAGTAATTCTGGGTTATAGTTTGTTTCTAACAGACTTCTAGATGGTTTCTATACTGCTGGTCCATAAATAACACTTTGAGTAGCACAGTCTGAATAAAAGTAGTACCTACCTACCTACCTAATTAATGTGATTATAGTTGATACAATAAAGAATTTATTGAACAGGTATCGCTTAAATAAATGTCAGATGTGTTCTCTAAAATATCTTATGTGACTTTTTGCCTATTGTCACCTGACAATGTCATTACCCTTAATGTTTTCCTTAGTAAGTACTTTGAGTTAAGCTATCCTGTTGAATAATAATCATTCACTGTTTTCCCCAGTATTTTGGGTTTCAAAACATTTCTAAAATAGAAAAAATGCATTTAATTTGATTATTTGATCTGGGTTAATACTTAATTAGGAAGACACTGGCTTGTGTGAGTATATGTGTGCAATGGAACTAGCCAGATAGGACACTTTGTCTTATTTGAATGACCTCAATTTCTGTAGCAGGATCACATCTCAGCAATGAGAGTACACTCCTGTTCTGTGGTTATGCAGGTAAACAAGAGACAAATTTTCTCATTTTGGGATGAGTCTCACTCTTACTCATTTATTGCCTCAAATCATCTTTATTCTTTCAAGTATAAAAGAACTTCAACATATCAAAAGATTTAAGACATCTTGGAAATAATCTGTAACTGTATGAGTGATAAAAATCTGAAACCATAAGGGCTTCCCTGGTGGTCCAGTAGGTGGAGAGTCCACCTTGCAGTGCAGAGGGCACCTGTTCGATCCCTGGTCTGGGAAGATCCCACGTGCCATGGAGTGACTGGACTGGCATCACCAATTGCAAGTTGGCACTCTGGAGCGCATGCACCTGGAGCCAGTGCTCTGCAATGAGAGAGGCCACTGCGGTGAGAGGCCCACATAGTCTGAAGAGTTAAGATGGATGAAAAATAAATCGAGAAAAAAATCAATAAAAAGAGGACAGAAAAAACCCTGAAACCATGGTTAAAAACATAAATATAAAAAATCAGAAGAATAACTGAACTAGGTATTAAACTCGAAATCTAGAGATATTTTTTGAAGGAAAGAATCAGACAATAAACTAACTTGTTCATTAGGATTAGGATCCATGGCCCATTGGCTAACCTTTATCGACTACATGCCAGACTTCCCAGGTGGCACAATGGAAAAGAATCTGCCTGCCAATGCAGGAGATGGAAGATATGAGTTTAATTCCTGGGTCAGGAAGATCTCCTGGAGTAGGAAGTGGCAACCCACTCCAGTATTCTTGCCTGGAAAATTCCATGTACAGAGAAGTTTGGTGGGGTACAGTCCTTGGGGTCGCAAAGAGTCAGACATGACTGAAAAACTGAGCACACACATTTAGATAATGTCCTGTGTCCTTTATATGTAGTAGCCTACTTAATTTCTCCCCAAATCTTGAAAGGTAGGTATTTTTCCTACTTTACTGAAAGGGAAACTGAGACACAACTTGGTTAAATAACTTCTCTGAGGTAATACTGCTTTCAGTGACAAATTAGGATGCAAGCCTTGGCAGACACTTCATTTGCAAAAGTGACTGAGCACTTTCTCGCAGCATTACCTGGATCACAGAATTCATAACCCAGCAACTCCCTTGGCAGAGCATTCCCTTACTTTCTATCTCTCCCAAGTCCCAGTCTGCTACCAAGCAGTTAAAATGTGGGAAGACAAAGACTTGTTTAACAAGAGATTACACTTACCCAGTGTTTACTGTATGTTAGGTTCCAGTCAAAATAAATTACATGTATTATCTCGGTCCTCACAACCGGCCCTTTGGGGAAGCATAGTCTTTACTGGCATCACGAGTGAGGGCCCTGAGGCACTGACAGATGAAGAGTCCCCATCCACACCCCAGGATTACAATCAGAAGCACAGCAGGATGTGGACACGGGCTATCAGTCTCCAGAACTGGAGTTGTGACCTCTCTTTGCCTGCTCTGAGGATGAGGAGGATAAAATCTTGTCTTGGGGGTCAATGCAACTCTTTTTGAAGGGAAAGTATTGTAAGATCCCCCAACGCCACTTAATGAGTTATAAATGCGCAACTTCATCTTGGAATTTAGACCTATTTCACACAAGGAGGCCCTAAGGAATTATACGAAACCTGTCTGCATGCTATGTCATTTCTTTAAAACTTCTGTCCACACCTTGAGGAAGGAAATATTGATTTAAAGTAAATAAATCCTCTGCAATCTTTGTCAGTCAACCTTGAGACAGACTGGCTGAATAAATATGTTAAATCACCATTTTTATAAGCAACATAAAAAGTGACTGTTAACAGTCTGGAGAAATCAAACAAGGACTGCAGTGGTGGTGACCGGACATATGGGTTTGGTTTAGAATTAACACCACGTTGGATCCACCTCACACATTCACCACAACCACAACTCTAGAAAAACAGATTGCTTTATGGGCTGATAGACAGCCCTGTTAGTACATGTGCCCTTAACCATGTGTTTGTGTCTGACTTCACTTTACATTTTTACAAAGATCACTTTCTCCCAAGGTCCTACTTTACTGAAAGGGAAACTACCTTGGTTAAATAACTTCTCTGAGGTAATACTGCTTTCAGTGACAAATTAGGATGCAAGCCTTGGCAGACACTTCATTTGCAAAAGTGACTGAGCACTTTCTCGCAGCATTACCTGGATCACAGAATTCATAACCCAGCAACTCCCTTGGCAGAGCATTCCCTTACTTTCTATCTCTCCCAAGTCCCAGTCTGCTACCAAGCAGTTAAAATGTGGGAAGACAAAGACTTGTTTAACAAGAGATTACACTTACCCAGTGTTTACTGTATGTTAGGTTCCAGTCAAAATAAATTACATGTATTATCTCGGTCCTCACAACCGGCCCTTTGGGGAAGCATAGTCTTTACTGGCATCACGAGTGAGGGCCCTGAGGCACTGACAGATGAAGAGTCCCCATCCACACCCCAGGATTACAATCAGAAGCACAGCAGGATGTGGACACGGGCTATCAGTCTCCAGAACTGGAGTTGTGACCTCTCTTTGCCTGCTCTGAGGATGAGGAGGATAAAATCTTGTCTTGGGGGTCAATGCAACTCTTTTTGAAGGGAAAGTATTGTAAGATCCCCCAACGCCACTTAATGAGTTATAAATGCGCAACTTCATCTTGGAATTTAGACCTATTTCACACAAGGAGGCCCTAAGGAATTATACGAAACCTGTCTGCATGCTATGTCATTTCTTTAAAACTTCTGTCCACACCTTGAGGAAGGAAATATTGATTTAAAGTAAATAAATCCTCTGCAATCTTTGTCAGTCAACCTTGAGACAGACTGGCTGAATAAATATGTTAAATCACCATTTTTATAAGCAACATAAAAAGTGACTGTTAACAGTCTGGAGAAATCAAACAAGGACTGCAGTGGTGGTGACCGGACATATGGGTTTGGTTTAGAATTAACACCACGTTGGATCCACCTCACACATTCACCACAACCACAACTCTAGAAAAACAGATTGCTTTATGGGCTGATAGACAGCCCTGTTAGTACATGTGCCCTTAACCATGTGTTTGTGTCTGACTTCACTTTACATTTTTACAAAGATCATTTTAACTGCACCAGAGGCAATTAACCAAGGATGTTCTATTTAATTTCATTTATTTTTTTACACTAGTATGAGAGTTTATTAAATAGAGTATAAATGATACTAGTGTATAGCAACACTTCTAAATGTAAACAGTCTTTATCAATTATTTGATTTCAAAATAAAATCAGGTGTTATTTTTCATAAATCTTAATGAATCTAAATTTTAATAGAGAAGACTGAAATTTACTATGAGAAATACTTTCTAGAACATGAATATTTTTCTTAGTAAACAGTAAATATAATAATTTCACCAATGAACTAGAACCACCTGTCTCCAAGATATCAAAATCTGTGTTTGAAAGAAAAAATATTTTATAAAATTATTTTAACTACACCTTTTCCATTTATAATGACATAATCATATATATATTAAAATGACTCAATTATCCTACAAAAGAATGTCCATAATGTTATCAGTTGATTTTTCAGCAGAAATTTTTCAGGCCAGAAGGGAGTAGCAGGATATATTTAAAGTGATAAAAGGGAAAAACCTACAGCCAAGAACACTACCCACTCAGAGCCAATGGAAAAATCTGAAAGTTTAAAAAGGAAACCATAAGAGAACTCAGCACCAGCAAACCAGCTTTACAACAAATGATAACAAACTCCTCTAGGCAAGAAACAAACGAGAACAAACAATTAAGGGAAGAAAAAAGACATACAAAAATAAACTCCTATCAAGAAAATGGCAGTAGAAACATACGTATCAGTAATTACCTTAAATGTTAATGGATTACATGCTCCAACCAAAAGACATAGACTGAATGAATGAATATAAAACCAAGATCCATTTATATATGCTGTCTACAAGAGACCCTCTTCAAACCTAGGGACACATACAGACTAAAAGAAAGTGGATGGAAAACATATTCCTTATAAATAGAAATGGAAAACAAGGACTGCAGTGGTGGTGACCGGACATATGGGTTTGGTTTAGAATTAACACCACGTTGGATCCACCTCACACATTCACCACAACCACAACTCTAGAAAAACAGATTGCTTTATGGGCTGATAGACAGCCCTGTTAGTACATGTGCCCTTAACCATGTGTTTGTGTCTGACTTCACTTTACATTTTTACAAAGATCATTTTAACTGCACCAGAGGCAATTAACCAAGGATGTTCTATTTAATTTCATTTATTTTTTTACACTAGTATGAGAGTTTATTAAATAGAGTATAAATGATACTAGTGTATAGCAACACTTCTAAATGTAAACAGTCTTTATCAATTATTTGATTTCAAAATAAAATCAGGTGTTATTTTTCATAAATCTTAATGAATCTAAATTTTAATAGAGAAGACTGAAATTTACTATGAGAAATACTTTCTAGAACATGAATATTTTTCTTAGTAAACAGTAAATATAATAATTTCACCAATGAACTAGAACCACCTGTCTCCAAGATATCAAAATCTGTGTTTGAAAGAAAAAATATTTTATAAAATTATTTTAACTACACCTTTTCCATTTATAATGACATAATCATATATATATTAAAATGACTCAATTATCCTACAAAAGAATGTCCATAATGTTATCAGTTGATTTTTCAGCAGAAATTTTTCAGGCCAGAAGGGAGTAGCAGGATATATTTAAAGTGATAAAAGGGAAAAACCTACAGCCAAGAACACTACCCACTCAGAGCCAATGGAAAAATCTGAAAGTTTAAAAAGGAAACCATAAGAGAACTCAGCACCAGCAAACCAGCTTTACAACAAATGATAACAAACTCCTCTAGGCAAGAAACAAACGAGAACAAACAATTAAGGGAAGAAAAAAGACATACAAAAATAAACTCCTATCAAGAAAATGGCAGTAGAAACATACGTATCAGTAATTACCTTAAATGTTAATGGATTACATGCTCCAACCAAAAGACATAGACTGAATGAATGAATATAAAACCAAGATCCATTTATATATGCTGTCTACAAGAGACCCTCTTCAAACCTAGGGACACATACAGACTAAAAGAAAGTGGATGGAAAACATATTCCTTATAAATAGAAATCAAGGGGAAGCTGGAATAGCAATACTTATATAAGACAAATCAGCCTTTAAAATAAAAACATCACAATGGACAAGGAAGGACACTACCTACTGATCAGGAATAAATCTGAGAAGATACAACAATTGTAAATACTTATATATCCAACATGAAAGTACCTAGATAGATAAGGCAAATACTAAGAGCCATAAAAGGAGAAATGACAGTAACACAGTAATAGTGGGAGACTTCAGCACCACATTTATACCAATAAACAGAACATACCAGACAGTAAGTTCATAAGGAAATACAGGTTTTAAAAGACATATTAGACCAGATACTCAATTGATATTTATAGGACATTCCATCCAAAAGCAGAATACACTTTCTTCTCAAGTGCACATAGCAAATTCTTCAAGATAGATCACATCCTGGGTCACAAATCAAGCCTTGGTAAATTTAAGAAAACTGAAATCATATCAAGCATCTTTTTCTATCACAATTCCATAAGATTAGAAATCAATTACAGGAAAAAAATCTTTAAAAAACACCCACACATGGAGGTTAAACAGTATGTTACTAAATAATCAATGGATCATTGAAGAAAGCCAATAGAAAAATCAAAAAATACTTAGAGACAAGTAACAGTGAAAACATGACCCCAAACCTATGATATGTTACAATAGCAATTCTAAAAAGGAAGTCTATTGCAATATAATTTTACCTCAAAAAAAAAAAAAAAAAAGGAAGAAAACTCTCAAACAAACAACCTGAAGTTACACCTGAAGCAACTGGTGAAAGAAGAATAAACAAAACCCAAAGCTAGCAGAAGGCAAGAAATCATAAAGATCAGAGCAGGAATAAATGAAACAGAGTCCAAAAAAAAAAAAAAAGAAAACCAAACAGCAAAGATTAATGAAATTAAAAGCTAGTTCTCTGAAAATATAAACAAAACTGATTAACCTTTAGCTAGTCTCATAAAGAAAAAAAAAAAGAGGGACTTCCTCTGGTGGTCCAGTGGGCAAGGACACCACTTTTCAGTGCAAGGGGTGCCGGTTCTATCCCTGGTCTGGGAAGATCCCACGTGCCGCGGAGCGGCTGGACCGATGTGTCCAATTACCGAGCCAGAGCTCTGGAGCGCATGCGCCCAGAGCCAGTGCTCTGCAGCGACAGATGCCACAGTGATGGGAGGCCCACAGGAGCCAAAGAATAAAGACGGATGAAAATAGAGAAATGAAAGACCAATGGAGGTAGCCCACCCGCACCCCTCCCTCCCCAACCCGACCCCTGCCTTAAACAAATAAATAAATAAATCTTTAAAAAAAAAGAAAAAAAATAGATAGGACTCAAATCAATAAAATTAGAAATGAAAAAGAAGTTACAACTATAGAAATACAAAGTATGCTAAGTGATTCCTACAAAAAACTGTATGCCACTAAAAAGAACTACCTTGAAGAAATGGACAAATACTTAGAAAGGCACAATCTCCTAAAACTGAACCAGGAAGAGATAGAAAATATGGACTGAGCAAATACAAGTAATAAAATTAAAACTCTGATTAAAAACATTTTAAAATATGAAATCCAGAACCACATGGCTTCACAGGCAAATTCTACCCAAAACTTAGAGATAAATTAACACCTATATTCTCAAATTCTTCCAAAAAATTGCAGAGGAAGGAACTGATTCCACTCAAGTTCATTTTATGAGACCACTATCATCCTGATATCAAAATCAAAGATATTACACAAAAAAGGAGAAAAATTATAGGCCCAAATCACTGACCAAAATAAACAAAAATTCCTCAACAAAATACTAGCAAACTGAATCCAACAACAAACTCAAAGGTTCACATGCCATAGTCACATGGGATTTATCCAACAGATGCAAGGATTTTTCAATATGTGCAAATGAGTGTGATACACCACATCAACAAATTAAAGACTTAAAAACTATATGACCATCTCAACAGATGCAGAAAAACTTTGGACAAAACTCAATGTCTGGACTTCCTTGGTGGTCCACTGGGTACACAGTCTGCCTTGCAGTGCAAGGGCCACCAGTTTGATCCCTGGCCTGGGAAGATCCTATGTGCGATGGAGTGGCTGGACCTGTGTGTTCCATTATGAGCCAGTGCTCTGCTGCACATGTGCTCAGAGCCGGTGCTCTGCAACGAGGGAGGCCACTATAATGGGAGGCCCACACAGGCTGAAGAATAAAGATGGATAAAAATAAACAAAAAATCAATAAAAGAGGCCAAAATTAAAACAACAACAACAACAACAACATCTACTTATGATAGAAACTCTTGACAGAAAGTGGGCACAGAGGCAATCTATCTCAATATAATAAAGGCTGTATATGACAAATCCAGAGCAAACATCATTCTTATTGGTGAAAACCAGAAAGTATTTTCTAGATCAGGAAAGATAAGGGTGTTCACTCTCACCACTACTTTATTTTATTTATTTTTTTTTAATTTTTTTTTTTTTTTGGAAATTTTTTTTAGGGTGGGGGCGGTGGGTCACTTCTATTGGTCTTTTCATTTATCTATTTTCATCGATCTTTTTGTTCTTTGGCTCGTATGGGCCTCCCATCGCAGTGGCCTCTGTTGTTGCAGGGCACCGGCTCTGGGCAAATGCGCTCCAGAGCTCCGGCTCGGTAATTGGACACATTGGTCCAGTCACTCTGTGACACATGGGATCTTCT
The DNA here is from genome assembly GCA_022376925.1 of Tragulus kanchil. Lineage (NCBI taxonomy): Eukaryota > Metazoa > Chordata > Mammalia > Artiodactyla > Tragulidae > Tragulus > Tragulus kanchil. Next base: position 24,602,807 of record JAIOJX010000025.1, on the reverse strand, counting down.
CAGGCCAGGGATCGAACCCCTGTCCTTTGCACTGCAAGGTGGTGTCCTTACCCCCTGGACCACCAGGGAAGCCCCTCACCACTATTTTAAACACCAATTGTAAGTCCTAGCCATGGCAATTAGATTAAAAAAAAAAATAAAAGGAATTCAAATTGTAAAAAAGAAAAACAACCATTGTCTGCAGATGACATGATACTATACATATAAAATCCTAAAGGTGCTACCAGAAAACTACTAGAGATCAGCATGAATTTGGTAAAGCTGCATGTTGCAAAATTAATACACTGAAATCTCTTGTATTATTATGCACTAACAAGGAAATATCAGAAAAACAAATCAAGCAAATAACCCCATTGACCAGCTCAATGAAAAGAATAAAGTACATAGAAATAGACTTAACTAAGAGGGCAAAAACCAGTACACTGAAAATTATAAGATACCGAGGAAAGAAATCAAATATAACAAAAAAAACAGATGGAAAAGAAAAGAAGTACTAGAATTAGTCTGGACTTCCTTGGTGGTCCACTGGGTACACAGTCTGCCTTGCAGTGCAAGGGCCACCAGTTTGATCCCTGGCCTGGGAAGATCCTATGTGCGATGGAGTGGCTGGACCTGTGTGTTCCATTATGAGCCAGTGCTCTGCTGCACATGTGCTCAGAGCCGGTGCTCTGCAACGAGGGAGGCCACTATAATGGGAGGCCCACACAGGCTGAAGAATAAAGATGGATAAAAATAAACAAAAAATCAATAAAAGAGGCCAAAATTAAAACAACAACAACAACAACAACATCTACTTATGATAGAAACTCTTGACAGAAAGTGGGCACAGAGGCAATCTATCTCAATATAATAAAGGCTGTATATGACAAATCCAGAGCAAACATCATTCTTATTGGTGAAAACCAGAAAGTATTTTCTAGATCAGGAAAGATAAGGGTGTTCACTCTCACCACTACTTTATTTTATTTATTTTTTTTTAATTTCTTTTTTTTGGAAATTTTTTTTAGGGTGGGGGCGGTGGGTCACTTCTATTGGTCTTTTCATTTATCTATTTTCATCGATCTTTTTGTTCTTTGGCTCGTATGGGCCTCCCATCGCAGTGGCCTCTGTTGTTGCAGGGCACCGGCTCTGGGCAAATGCGCTCCAGAGCTCCGGCTCGGTAATTGGACACATTGGTCCAGTCACTCTGTGACACATGGGATCTTCTCAGGCCAGGGATCGAACCCCTGTCCTTTGCACTGCAAGGTGGTGTCCTTACCCCCTGGACCACCAGGGAAGCCCCTCACCACTATTTTAAACACCAATTGTAAGTCCTAGCCATGGCAATTAGATTAAAAAAAAAAATAAAAGGAATTCAAATTGTAAAAAAGAAAAACAACCATTGTCTGCAGATGACATGATACTATACATATAAAATCCTAAAGGTGCTACCAGAAAACTACTAGAGATCAGCATGAATTTGGTAAAGCTGCATGTTGCAAAATTAATACACTGAAATCTCTTGTATTATTATGCACTAACAAGGAAATATCAGAAAAACAAATCAAGCAAATAACCCCATTGACCAGCTCAATGAAAAGAATAAAGTACATAGAAATAGACTTAACTAAGAGGGCAAAAACCAGTACACTGAAAATTATAAGATACCGAGGAAAGAAATCAAATATAACACAAACAGATGGAGAAAAATACAATTTCCTTTGATTGAAAGAATCAATATTCTGAAAATGAAGATACTACTCAAAGCAATTTACAAATTCAATGCAATCCCTATTAAATTACAAATGGCATTTAGCACAGAATTTGAACAAAATATTTTACAATTTATATGGAAACAAAAGATTTTGAATAGCCAATGCAATCTTAAGAAAGAAAAACAGAACTGGAGAAGTCAGGCTCCCTTACTTGAGAGTATACTATGAAGCTTCAATAATCAAAACAGTATAATGCTGAGACAAAAACAGAAATATAGAACAATGGAACAGGACAGAAAGTCCAGAGATAAACTCACACCCTTACAGTCAACTAATCTATGACAACAGAAGCAAGAATATACAAAGGAGCTAAGAAATTCTCTTCAGTAAGTGCTTCTAGGAAAACTGAATACACGTAAAGGATGGAATTAGAATATTCTCAAACACTGTACACAAATATAAATTCAAATTAAATTAAAGAGCTAAATATAAGGTCTGACACCATAAAATATAAAACTCTTGGAGGAAACATAGTCAGAACGCTCTCTGACATGAATCATGGCAGTATCTTCGCCCTAATCCTGCCTCTTTTCTTTTTATATTTATTTTCATCCATGTCTATTCTTAGGCCTGTGTGGGCCTCCCATTACAGTGGTCTCTCCTTTTGAGGAGCACTGGCCCTGGGAACACGCGCTCCAGAGTGTTGGTTCATAACTGGACACACTAGTCCAGCCACTCCATAGCATGTGGCCTCTTCCCAGGCCAGGGATCGAACCTGTGCCCCTTGCACTACAAGGTAGACTCTCTACCCACAGGACCACCAGGGAAGCCCTGGCGGTATCTTTTTTGATCTAGCTTCTAGAGTAATGAAAAGAAAAGAAAAGAAACAAATAAGATCTAATTAAATTAAAAGTTTTTGCACAGCAAAGGAAATAACAAATAAACACAACCCGCAGAATGGGAGAAAATCTTTGCAAATGAAGCAATGGTCTCTAACAAAACATAAATAAATAAATAAATAAAACAATCAGAAAAATGTGTGGAAGATTTAAATAGATATTTCTCCAAAGAAGACATACAGATGGCCAAAAAGCACAAGAAAACATGCTCAGTCGTGTTCGACTCTGTCCTTCACTATACTACAATAAGGTATTACCTCACACTGGTCAGAATGGCCATCAACACAAATTCTACAAACAATAAATGCTTGAGAAGGTTTGGAGAAAAGGCAGCCCTCCTACACTACTGGTGGGAATAGAAATTGGTACAGCCACTACGGAAAATGGTATGGATAATTTTTAAAAAACTAAAAATAGAACTACCATATGACATAGCAATCCCACTCCTGGGCATATACTCAGAGAATATCGTAATTCAAAAAGATACACTCACTCCAGTGCTATTGCAGCATTATTTATGACAGCCAGGGCATGGAAGCAACCTAAATGTTCATTGGAAGAGGACAAAGAGGATAAAGAAGAAGTGGTATATACAGAATGGACCATTACTCAGCCATAGAAAAGAATCAAATACCACCATGTGCAGCAACATGGATAGATCTAGAAATTGTCACACTGAGTGGAGTAAGTCAGACACAGAAACATAAATACAAGATATCAATTCTATGTGGAATCTAAAAAAGGGGTACAAATGAACTTACTTACAGAACAGAAATAGAGTCATCACCACCACACCTAAGCTCCATAGTAACCAATATGATTTCTGCTGTCCTAGTTAAGGTCCTGTGCTAGAGGTTCATGGGTTTATTCTTAGGCAAATGACTTCCTTCCTCCAAGCCACGTCTGTAAGTGGGGAATAATGACAGAATCTCTCCCTCTGGCTGTTAAATCTATTACAAGCAATATAGGGGAATTGCTTAGCATATGTAACAAGAGTTCCTAAATTTTAAATGCTATTTTTTAAAAAGTAAAGAGAAATACCAGGAACTTGAAAGTCATGGCTTCTAATCTGTGTTTTCAGAAAGAAACACCTGGAGCCTTGGTATTAAGGGGGTCGGGGGTTTGCTGCTATTATAAATGATGGAGTAAACTATCATAAGAATAGCTTTAAGCTATTTAAAATAATTTTAATTCCATTTACATTATTTCCTAGGTATGCTTTCAATGTAAGACTATTTTGAAAAAGAAGAGTTTACTGAAGGAATCCAGCTATTACTCATGTAAACATTATCTTCCCACTGAACTTAATTTTGATTACCTGAATTGGTTCTTTATAGGCAGTCCAGAGGAGACAAAAACTAGAGTATCAATAAAACAAGATTTAATTTTATACTGCATTTGAGTTACAATGAGGTATTCTGATGCTATCAAAACAATTATTTTTAATATGAATTAATACATAACAGTTCATGGAGATTGTCAGTATAATGATGTGAATTACATTATAGTAATTTGGACAAACTATACTCATCGCAGGGCTCAGCTGAATATAAACTGATATTACAATTTTTTTTAAATTAATTTATTTATTTTTGCGAGGGCGGGTTGGGGAGGGAGGGGGTGGGCGGGCCGCTTCTATTGGTCTTTCATTTGTCTATTTCCATCCGTCTTGTGTTTTTTGGCTCTTGTGGGCCTCTCATCGCAGTAGCCTCCATTGTCGCAGAGCGTCTGCTCTGGGCGCATGCGCTCCAGAGCTCCGGCTCGGTAATTGGACACATCGGTCCAGCTGCTCCGCGGCACGTGGGATCTTCCCAGGCCAGGGATCGAACCAGCGTCCCTTGCACTGCAAGGCGGTGTCCGTACCCACTGGACCACCAGGGAAGCCCCCAATTTTTTTTTTTTTTTTTGACCACTTTTATTGGTCTTTCATTTATCTGTTTTCAACCATCTTTGTTCTTTTGGCCTGTGTGGGATTCCCATCACAGTGGCCTCTGTCACTGCAGAGCACCAGCTCTGGGCACAGGTGCTTCACCGGCTCTGGCTCAGTAGCTAAACAAATCGGTGCAGCCACTCTGCAGCACATGGGATCTTCCCAGCCCAGGAATTGAACTGGCGCCCCTTGGACTGTAAGGTGGTGTCCTTACCCACTGCACCACCAGGGAACCCCTGATGCTATAATTTTTAATACAAGTCATATAAGCCTTTCCAAGCTGCCTCTCAGGAATGCTCTTGTTCTCTGTAAAGGAGTCAGGTCCTTGGAACTGCTTCATAGAGATGTTCTATATAATGTGATGTGTTATGAATGTAAGTAACTAAAATTGTGGATTTCATGTGTGACATAACATGATGTAATTCACAAGGGTCTGAAAATAATAACACTTATGAAAAAGTATAATTTTCATTCAATAAACATTAATGCTTACCATGTCAAAATCATGTCCATATAAAATTTCAAACTACATAACAAATGTTCATGTTATTCTTTATAATCCTTTAGCAAACAAAGATTTTATTATTCTCTTTTATGTCTAAAAAGTATAATTCTATAAACAAATTTAAAATGTTCATGGAGATTGTCAGTATAATGATGTGAATTACATTATAGTAATTTGGACAAACTATACTCATCGCAGGGCTCAGCTGAATATAAACTGATATTACAATTTTTTTTAAATTAATTTATTTATTTTTGCGAGGGCGGGTTGGGGAGGGAGGGGGTGGGCGGGCCGCTTCTATTGGTCTTTCATTTGTCTATTTCCATCCGTCTTGTGTTTTTTGGCTCTTGTGGGCCTCTCATCGCAGTAGCCTCCATTGTCGCAGAGCGTCTGCTCTGGGCGCATGCGCTCCAGAGCTCCGGCTCGGTAATTGGACACATCGGTCCAGCTGCTCCGCGGCACGTGGGATCTTCCCAGGCCAGGGATCGAACCAGCGTCCCTTGCACTGCAAGGCGGTGTCCGTACCCACTGGACCACCAGGGAAGCCCCCAATTTTTTTTTTTTTTTTGACCACTTTTATTGGTCTTTCATTTATCTGTTTTCAACCATCTTTGTTCTTTTGGCCTGTGTGGGATTCCCATCACAGTGGCCTCTGTCACTGCAGAGCACCAGCTCTGGGCACAGGTGCTTCACCGGCTCTGGCTCAGTAGCTAAACAAATCGGTGCAGCCACTCTGCAGCACATGGGATCTTCCCAGCCCAGGAATTGAACTGGCGCCC